>OZ038378.1:59539407-60139407 GCA_964036045.1 Eutreptiella sp. 'Long Island Sound 2002' | reverse complement strand
GCTATGGGTGGCGGCACAGGGGTGAGGGGCGGGGGCGGGATGGGAGCTACCTGTGCTAGGCGCACAAAACGGTCCCCGGATGGATGAGGATCCAGTGGGCCCGCGCCACAGGGTTGCTGGCGGCCCAGTGGGGTGGGAACACGGGATGAGGGATGGGATGGGGCCGCACAACAGCCCAGGGAATTAGACCGGGGCCGCGGCACAAGGGAAAGGGACGGGGGCGGGAAGGGAGCGACGCGTGCTAGGCGCACGAAGCGGTCCCCGGTTTGAAGAGGTTCCAGTGGGCCTGCGCCACAGGGTTGCAGGCGACCCGGTGGGGTATAAACACGGGAAGATGGGACAAGGGGACGGGGCGGGGAAGGGAGTGTGGCTAGGGCCGCACAACGGCCCGATGGGGTAGGGAGTCCATGGGACGCAGGGAACGGGCGGGTGCCGGGATGAGGCCAAGGGGAGTGGGACATGGGATGGGCAGGCAGACCGAAAGCGCCAAGCAACAGCCCCGTGGGATTGGGAAACCAGTCGCAATGGAGTGGTGAACCATGGGCCAACCATGGGGAACCTGGCCACGGGAAGTCGGGAAAATGCCCTGAACTCCAGGACGGCCGTGAGGTGTCCGCAGGGGTGAGGGTTGACCTTGAGATCCCCGGGTCAATGGCCTGAGTACACGTAGGTTCACGCGTGAGCGGGACCAGGGGGAACGTGGAAAGGGTCGACCCCTGGCCTCCAGCCGTGGATTGACGACACCCAAGTGCATCCGGGAGCCGAGTGGGTACTCCAACCCGTGAGGGATGGGGAGTGGTGGAATGTGGTTGACAGAGAGAAATGCTCCGCTGTCGGCGAGGGCTATCCACAGGAAACCCGCCTGCAGCCGCCAATAGGCTGTGCTAGGGGGGGAGGGCCGGGGGATCCTTCAAAGGGTGACCGGAAGGAGCTGACACCGTGAGGGCAGCGACTGAAGGGATCCTACCGCCGGTCATGCCCCAAGGGAACCTGGTTGAAGTTCTCGGCCGTGAGGTGAGAAAGGGGTCGCCAGGGGAATTGATGGTGGAGAGCACTCCTTCCCGCCAGAGGCGGCCACCATGTAAAACAAACAAGGAGATGTCGGATGAGGCTGCGGACGCGGCGGCCCTTAGTTACTTACTATTACTATCACGTGTAGCACCACCACCAACCCCTATCACCGCACCCACCCGCGCCGTGGTACCATACACGACCAACACACCCTGAACACCACCACCACACACCCCAGCACCAAGTACCGCCTCCACTACACGGGCTCACGACATACGGACCACTGCCCACCCCCATGGACCCGCGGGGGGCCGCGCACGCGCACCAGCAGCACCAGGGCCTAGAAGGAGCACCACACCACCACCAGCAGCCCACTCACCCACACCCCAGGTCCGCAAGCACCATCCACCGGCAGCCACCCACTACCTACGGACCACAGCCCCGCCTGGATGCCCAGGCGGCCGCCTCCCACCCGTACCTTGGCACCGCAGCCAGCCAGGGACCACCAGGACTGCACGGGACGCACACGCAACACCCACACGACCCAGCAGGACGCCCAGACTCCCAACCAGCACAACACCCACCCCCGCCCCCCCCCCCACCACCAGCAGTGCCACCCCCACACCATCCCCCCCCAACCCCCCCCTCCCGAGACAAGTCCACAGACGCATCACGCGGAGGCCTTCACCAACCGATTGATTGCAATGCCCCCGCCAACACGCACCACCGTGAGTCCCCCCTCCCGCGGCCACCAAGAGAAACCCCATCACCAGACCCTGCACGCGACAACGACGTCCACATCCCCCCCAGCGCACACCAGCCCCCCCATCACACCCCGCACCACCAGCCGCCGCACCAGTTAAACCCTACGCCCTACACAACCCCGCAGCGGTACGGCAGCAGCTCTGGCGGCTCGGAGACCAGGAGGTGTCACATTTCCACACCTCCGGCACCACCCAGCGCATCCGGGCGACCACCCTGATCCAGGCGGCCACCCTCGGGGAGGGCGTCCGAGACTTCCTCTTCGACGCCTTCCGCCACGTCGCCTGACACGACCGCCCTCCACTCGCCACCCCGGTTGGCGAGAGCCCGCCCCCCACGGGGAGCCGGATCTGGGAGCCTGCCATCGACTCGGGGCGACACCTAGTCAGACACCCCGTGCCGGGGCGGGTGGACACCAAGGGCCGCACTCGCTACCACAGGCCCAACATGGCCTACCCCCGACCTAGCGCCACCCCCAGCGACACCAAGGAGTGAGAAAGGGAGACATGGGTCGACCGGATGGCCTCCCTGAGCAACTTCAGGCACCACGTTCCGGGAGATCTCCCCAGCCCCGACAACCAGCAGCCAGCCCCCTCCACGTACATGACCCTCATGTACAACATACACTACACTCACTCCACCACTCACTACCACGCACCAACGGGCCACTGGGTTGTAAACGGCACCGATTCCCTCCTCCCCGCCGACTACGCCCCCCCTCCACACAACCCAGGCCCCCGACACGTACACCAGGGAGGACGAGCCTGACGACCCCCACATCTGGGGCACGTGGGAACAGAAGTCCCTGGACACGCTGCTCTCCATCCGCAGCGGCAACCAGGGCCTTGATAGGGCGATGTATTGCCTTGCCAAGTGGACACAACGGTCCTGGGAGATCCCCGCAGACCGGTGGCTGTGGAAGGTCACGCTGCTCCCCCAGCAGAGGGAGGCCCCCCCTAACCGCGAGGGACCAACCCCCCCGCGCCCCACCACCCTACACCTCTACCCGTACATGGCGCTGCTGTGGCCGGGCCCAGGCACCCCCACCCAAAGCTACACCAGAGGAGGACATGCCCGGCATCCAGCGATGCTTCTTCAGCACCCTCGACTACCTCCAGCAAACGCACCGGCACGTCCTGGAGCTGAGGTGGACACCCCCCGGATAAACCACGTGCCCTCACAGCCGAGACAACGCCATCAAACCACCACATACACCTACACCGGCACCAGCATGCACAGGTAACCAGCGAAAACGCGCGCACACGCCCGGTGCCCGACCCTGCACCCTCGTCCTCATTACTCACAGGATCCAGCATCCGACGCCTGCCCCCGCTGCCCAGGGCCCCCCGCCGTCCCGCACAGCCCCCTCCTCCGCCTCCGACACCACCACCTCCACCACAACAACCACCTCATCCGCCACCACAATCACGTCCTTGTCCAGCACTCCACCCCCCAAGCCGCGGGGAAAACCTCTCAAACGGGCCTCCAAACTCGTCCTCACCGCGAGCAACCCCGCCGCCGCAAAGGCCCACGCCCCAACGAAGCCCGCGCCCGCAGCCCGGCCGAAACCCAAGACCGCCGCCAAGCAACCACCCAAAGCAGACAGCGCACCACGCCCTCAAACGGCAGCCAAACGCAAGCCGAAGCCAAACCCCAGAGCCACGACAGCAGCACGAGCCCGACCCCCCGGGGACGTCCTCTACGACATCCGGCCCCAGCCATTCCAGGCCGGGCAGCAGCAGCGCCCAGCACGGCGCCCCCCCCCCGTCGCTGACGCCGCTGCCACGACCCTCATGGCGGAGCGCCTTGCGGCCGAGGCGCAACGCGCTTCGTCCCGCCACCCCTCAAAGCCCGCACCCCAGGCCAACAGACCACCCCCAACCAGACCAAATCAGCGCCAGCGTCCACCAGCAGCGTCCCCGCCCCCCTACCAACCCTCGATTTCGGCCCACATACAGCAAATGCCCCGTTACCGCAGCAACCGCGAGTCCCAACCCAATCCCGAGGCGGAGACGGTGCGCGAGTCCACATCCGCCCGTGCCCCCACTCCCCACGCACCCCCACGGCACAGGACTACGAGGAGTACCCCAGGCTGTCCACCGCCATCAGTCCCCACGACCCCATCACACCCAGCCAGGCCCACTCCTCCGCCCAACGCCACGGCCCCGCCCAGGAACAGTGGTGGCAGCGCTGGACCCACACGCAGCTCTGGGATCCGCGAAAGTGGGTCCGGGCAGAGCCCTCCCTCAAGGGCCTGGTCCACCGGCCCCGCAAGAGGTCGGCGGAGAACCACCGCCTCCAGCCTGCGGGGGGGAGGGGTGCCACAGGCCGCACGGGAAGCCATGCTGGCCGATGCGCTCAACCCCCGAGGAGTCCACCCCCGCAACCTCCCCGCGCCCCAGGACCACCCGTATATCCTCAGGCGCCTGCCGGAGGCTCTCCAGGAGACGCGACGAGAAGGCAGACGCATGTGGGACATCACACCAAGCCCAACCCCGCGCACAAACACCCCCTCGCCACCCCCGAAGCGTCGACGCACCAACACCGGCAGCACCCGCAGCACCCAAGGAGCCCTGCGTGCCACACAGCACGACGCGCCTGACCCCCCAGCCAGCGACTACACCACCTACCCTGATACCCAGCCAGCCACCACCGCGGGGCGCCAGACCAAGCCCCCTCCTGAAGACACCAAGCAAACCAGAAGCGGAAGGCCGCCAACGCGCACGCCAACGAGCACCGCTACGCCAAACGGCGCCGAATCCAAGCCCGCAGCCGTCGAAAACACCTAACCCAGCCTAAGCCCCAACACGAGTCAAACTCGAGCCGCACCCCGTAACCTCTAACCCTTGACTCCTAATCAAGCCCGCCGAGGGAGCAACGTAGCCACACCCCACACTCACAACGACAAAGCCACCTAACATACCAGCACCAAAAGCAAAGAGGCAACTAACCAAACCCACCATGACCCGTACCCGTGTACATCAAGATGCGCGCGCCGCACCCCTGGGGCGCGGCCGCCACCAAAACACCGACGACACACACCAAAGAACACAACACTCCTGCACCGCTAGACCAGTTGCCCATGCCTGTGCCTGCAGTGTGCGCGCGCCCCCTTTGCCATTAAAAAAAAAGGCACGACAAAACACAACAAAGACAGAGAAAAACAAGAAAAGAAAATGCGGGGGGGGGGAGGAAGATGGACAAAACCACCAACAGCACACGCGCACCGCACACAGCGCGCGAACCGGTGAACATGCGCCACGTGGGCCAGGACACTGCACACGCACATGCAACGAGGGCAGCAAAGGGACAGGGCACCACAGCCTACACCCCCAGGGTCGGACGCACTGGGGCATCCCCGCCGGCCCACCGGGCTAGTGGCAGGAGCGGTACTCCAAGGCAGCTGGTCCGGGCCCGGCCAGGCTGCATCGGGGACCATGGCAAACGTCGCCCGGAGCCGTGGAAGCAACTGATGACAGGCGTGCCGGCAGACACCCCAGGAGGGGGTCGCCTGCCAAGCAGCGGGGCCCCGTAACTCAAGCCACAGGGGTGAGGCGGTCGTACCGTAGACTCGCGGGAGCAATAGCCCCTGTGGAGAGAGAAGCTCCATACGGCTGGGCAGCCCCCAGAGCTGCCGTGCACAGGAGGGGGCATGTGACCCTACCCACCCACACATGTGGGCACACCCTCCCACAGAGGACACCGTAGACCGGGTGGCCGCGAGACTGTCTTCCCAAGCACCTGCAGGAGCGGCTTAAGAGGCACCTGACCTAGGGCAGTGGGAGGGACAGGACGTCCCCTTGGTAAGACCTTCTTCCTGCATTGTCAAAGGAGGTATCCCGAGCTCCCGAAGATACCTACCTACCTACCTTATTACACGCCCTTCCCAAGCCCCATGCACATTCACTAAGAATGTTCACGACAAGCTGACCATCTAACATAAGGAGGGGTATGGGCATAAGAAATGATCTTATTGAATGTTCTAAGAGTCATATGTAGTGTCTTATTACCCCCGTACTAGATGTAAAGATATCTCTCCACCTAACAGCGTAAAGTTCCTAAGTTTGAAGTACCTAGAGTAGGCCCGAATATGAAACATGATAAACACAAAGCAGAAAAGTAAAGTACAAAGAAGCAACAATCATAACCTAAATTGAGAGTAAGTGTATTGCACCTGTATGTACACATATACATTCCAATAAGTTCTACGGAAAATCAATAAGAATTGCATTGTGTGCATTGCGTGCATTGTGGTACCTATTTGATGAAATGGGTTTTTTTGCCTGCATTACGTAGACAGGAAAAGCGAGGCAGCACCGGTAATAACCGACTACTGATTCGTTTGACGGGTGGTTATCGGAAAGGGTGGGGGCTGGCAGTCAAAATGAGTCGACCTCATCTGACCTGGATCTGCTCTTCTTTATCCTTGGAACACAATCGAAGGATTGATCCATCCGGGGGTATGGAGATTTATGGTAATACTTCAACCAAGAAAGCGTTGAAAGATATAGTTGTTCATTACCGATCTTTTACCCGTACCTTAGCGCTATCACTGACTAAAAATCACGTGCAAAAGAATCAATATTCCATCATGGCTCTATGCTCCGTGCATGCTGCAGAAACACCATGTTCCTCAGTAGGACATAGTACACAGGCTTTCAATGTGATATGAAACTAGCGGGAATTCTAATTTGTGTAGAAATGTTCCGAATGATTGAGCTCGCCAAAGCAAATACTTTGCACGAAGATTCTAAGAAGTGAACTGTGTTGATCATGTAATTTCGGAGAAAGAAGATGTATAGTTTTGACCAAGTTGCTAAAGATGACAAATGCGACTGTAGGGATTGGGCTCATGAGTAGGGGTGGGGGTGTCCCCCCGGGTCAGTTGAGAAAGAAATATGTAATTGATGAGGGAAAAAGATTGGAAAGATCGGATCTTTCTGCAGAACGTTGTTCAGCCCATGCGGCAATTAGATATCACGACTGGAGGGTCGCCACTGCCTGATACACAAACAAACAGGACGATTTGGTAGGTTGTGTGAGACAGACTCCAAAAAATGCCTTAGAAGTTAAGATGGGTGCCGTAGTTTACGGGAAAACCAATAATGGGGAGCCCCTTGCCCAACACATGGTTGTAGAAAGCCAGCTGTGCGCAGGCATGTCTTCCTACATGAACAGTGAATTCCGCTCAACTCAATTGCAGGATTCAGGCTGTCCTCTTGGAGCTCAACTCCGTAATCCATCTCTGTTGCAGGAGAAGGAGTGTAACAAACTGAAGGGAAAATAGTTAGCTACTCGCCCGAGGGTAGAAGCCCATTACTTTAGGCTTTCACATCCTTTCGATAATCTTTTTCAATGAGCCTACCGTAGTGCACCGCTACTCCTGGTGGCCACCAGCATAGGACCCTTTAGTAACGCACCGCCGAATGCATTAGCCACACCACAAGCTGACAGACCATGCTTAAACCTGTGCATTTGTGTTACTCAACAAAGATGTGGTGGGGTGAGGCCAATGCCAGGTGTTCTAAGTGGACACTGACTATCTACACGAGGAAAATGACTTGAAACCTGGCTCCTAGGCAAAAATTTCATGGATGTCGTACTATGGCAATTCCTGATAGTGTGATATCGAAATGAAGGCACGGAATAATCAAATGACTCATGGTGTGTGGTTGTGCTCGTGTTGTATGTGTGCTTTGTTCAGGGAGGAAATATGTGAAAAAAATCCAATTAGGTTTGTCATTCGCCTGATGGTCTGGCGAACTCTGTTCAGACTTCTCGAGATAAAGCCTCATACGCTGAAGGGCCGGATGGAGGGTGTAATGTCGTAGACGGCGGACTCTCAATCGAGCACTCAGAAAGTTGATAATTGAGTCTGTACCAGGCAATCTAGCGAAGGTTAACGGAGGTTAACGTACCCGAAGTGTTTCGATAGCAAATCTGAGGAGAAACTAGCTCTTTAGACCAAATCACTTGAATCAATGATCGCAAAGTTTGGAAAAGAGATTCATTGCTCCTAACTTGCAGTACTCCAACAAAAGCGGAACAAATACGAATGGATTGTTCTTGGCTTCGATCCAATGCTCTCGGTGTATTGAGCAAAAAGCGCTCATAGAGCAATGTAGGGCAGATGAAGTACCGACAATATTGCATTTTGAGCCTTGAGCAACCCTTTGCAATATGGAAGCAATGTAATAAGCATGAAATATAACATCTGCAAAGTGAAATGCAATAAATCAGTGACCTTACCGAACGAAACGAGTGCAATGCAATCCAGAAGAGATCTAGAATGCGTCACTTGTCAAACGCCTGCCTTCACGGCCGTGCGATGAAGGATGACATGCATGGTAGAGCAAAATGAGGACAAATCAGTTTCTAGGTCCAATGCAATTGTGGTCAAATGGAACAATGGATGACTGAATACACACAGCATGCTAAGATTCCAAGGCTGAGGCTTGCAAGGCAACCCTACACCGTACAAGCTCAGCACATCCCCATGCAACACCTGCATCCGGGGGCCGTGTGTCTATGTAGGCAGGCAGTCGGTTGATCAGGGCAACCCTGGGCCGTAACCATTGGCCAACACTCACTTCAGGTCACAGTAAAGAGATGACCATCGGTTCGCTGGCATCCCACACGAAGATTCCGGCTTGCAGCTATTGGACTGGTTTTCTCTACTGCAGTATAAGTGCCTTGCGGCACTTCTCGTCAACACCATGCCCCAAAGGGCAAGGACCACAGACATTAAGTTCAATAGTGGGCCATTGGCATTAGGCTTATAATACGATAACAATTAATGCATCTCCTACACTAGCTAGTTAGCTAGCTAGTTAGCTAGAGGAAGTAAGTAAGTGTAAGTAAGTGTTGTAAGCCTTTTTCGCAGCCATATACCACCACCAACCTCTACCTTTCCGCAGGATAATGACAGGGACCCCTGGAGACGTCAACGCGAATGGTTCGGTCGAGTGCTCCCACATTGAATCTGTCTTTTTGCCTTCTGCTCACAAACATGTTTCTCCACCCTCGTCGTCGGTGCCTCGCCTTTGACCACACGGCCCAAGCTCTGTCTATCCGGCTACTAAGAAAATGGCGCTGGTGGGCCCAACACACCATCAGGTACCTTGTAATCAGCGTCCTAGGCTTGCAGGAGGTAGGTAGGTAGGTAGGTCATGTCGGGACTGAGGTTGCCCCCAAAGGGGGTCTTACCTTGGGGCTTTGGCACACCCGACCACGGTCCTAGTTCACGTTCCCCCACAAAGCGGTCCCCCCATGTGGGAGAAGGGCTCGGTCGCCGCGAGCAGTACCCTCGATCGGGTTCTGCCGACAGAGGTAACCCATGTTCGGCTGAGGTCTCAAATCCCTCTCCTTTGGGCGGATGATACATGGGGGTGGGTCCCATTGCATCTCCTCATCAACCTCCGGATTCTCGGGCCCAGGGGCCAGGGGCCGGGCCAGAGGCCTTGTCCTGCAGGCACCCCCACCTGGGTTCGGTTTCAGTAGGCGTGCCACGAGTTAAAGAAGCACGTGCTACGGGACTCGCTTGCCGTGACGCGTACTCACGCCTCCTGACTCGGTTGAGCTTGCGCTCTCCCGGGGGGCCGGGGGTTCGTAGCAGGTTGTTGTCGTTGGTTGGTTGGTTGAATAGTTGTAGAGGTGTGGAGCGCTGTTGCGTTCGTAGGTGTGGTCATCGGCGGGCGTGGCGCACCACGGTGTCCCCCTTCCTGAGGCCGGCGCTCCGGTTTTGACCGTTTCATGTCCGTCAGGTTCGGTTTTGGCTGGTTTGCGTGTGGTCTGTTTGCAGTCGGGTGTTGGTTCTATAGCAGCTTGGTTGGCGTCTGGCGATGCAAGTCGCCGCATGGTCGGCTGGTTCGCCATTGGGCCTGTCGTGCCGCTGCCGGTGTCGGCATGGTCGCTTTGGTGGGTCGTGGTGCCGGTAGTCAGGTTGTGTGTATGCTGGCAGTGCAGTTGGCGGATGGTTATGTGGTGGCCGCCCAGCGGTAGGCGTTTTTGTCGAGTGGCCCGCCACGTTGCAGTCGGTGGTTGCCCATGCGGCCGCGTTGGCGGGCACGAGATGTGGTGGTGGCTGTTTCATCGTACTCAGCGGTCCATGTAGGTCACCGGAGTGCCGCCGGCTGTGGTTGGGCCCGCCAAGGTAGTATCTAATAGCCTGCCCTTGCCCTTGCACCCTCTCAGCATGAAGAACTCCATCGCTCGCTGCACTGACTTTAGTCAGCATTGTGGTTTTCTCCTGTCCTCACGTGTTTGCAGTGTATGTACAACACGGTTGGCGGCAACGCCCCTCCGGTCGGTGCTTCCCTAGCTCCCCATGGGAGTCCCGGGGCATCTGGCGCGCGCGGTGTTGTGTGTCCCCTGGCTTACCCCTACCTGCCCCCGGTGCCTCTGGTTTGGTGCTCCCTCATGTCGCTCAGTGCCCCCCTTGTGCCCGTGCAAGTGTACTGTGCGGTTCTGGCTGGATTGCGTCGGCTCCTCGGGGCCTTAGGGCCTTGGGTTACGTTGCGCCGGTACTGTTCTGGTCTGTGGCCCTGCGGTGGCCTGCGGCCCCCATGCCCCTGACCTACCTGGCCCTGTGTACTCTGCCTCAGGGGATAGCGTTCCTGAAGGTTACTTATGCGGACGGCCGTCTGATGTAGCTTTCCTTATGGTATATGGGCGCGCCGCTCTTCGGGCTCCCGTCACCCCCCTTGGGGGTGCTGTGTTGGGCCTCGGCCGGACAAGGCGGGCCCAGCGGCCGGCTTTTGCAGATGTGCACGCCTCGCAGCGCAATGCGCTGGCCCGCCGCGGTGTTGTTCTGGTTGTACCCCTTTGGTGGGCCTCACGTCCCCGTGCCTGAGAGCATTCCGGTGAGGCGGGCTACGCTCTGTCGTGGTATTGAGAATCCGGCCTCGCAAAGGGGTGCCCTACCCGCAGGGTACGGTGACGGGGACTGCGCAGTGGACGGTCGGTCCCCCCGTATCCTCCTGTTCTTGCCCACGGTGCGGCAGGCAGGGAGGCCAAGGGTGCACGGCGTGGCGCGTGCAATCTTGCATAGCTTTCTCGGAGTTCCCGGGCTGCAGGTTGTCCGATCAGCTTACTGGCCTGGTGCGCTGCATGCGACGTGGGCCCCCTCGGGACCACTCCGCGTACATCAGGGGGGTTTGGCGAGTGTCACGTCTCATGGGTCTGGACCATAGCTGAATAGCAGAGGCGCCGGCGTATAGTTGGTGGGGTGTGTGGGGGTTGTCTCAATGGGACCCCTCCATTGCTCTGCTCTGGTGGGCGGGTGGGGTTGCGGTCATGTCCGTTGGTCCCTGTGGTCGCATGGGGACCAGTGGGGTACGGCCGCGGTCTCGGTGATCCGCGCGTCCCGAGAGGATGGGCCGTGGCCCGTCGCCTGTTAGGGCATTAGGAAAGTCAGGGCATCGGGGTTACCCGGTTGTCTGGTGAGGGCGGTGCGGAGGGCTGCAAAGATGTCGCTCACGAGGGCTGTGTGTGCTGCTTGCGCTTCGTCCTCCGTGTGGATGGCTGGTGACACCTGTCCCGCCGCCAACGTCCAGATGTGGTGGATCGCAAAGACAGGGCCCAAGTTGTCCGAGGCAGGTCGCCCGGTCGTCCGTTCGTGGAGTGGGATGGCCTCCATCTGTTGCCAGCGATCCAGGTGGAACCTCCATGCCGCTGACCAGTCCCTGGTATGCGGCCACCTCCGTTGGACCGACCGCCACAGGCAGTAGAGGGCGTATCCTGGGTGCCATGAGCCGGCTGCGAGGCGTATTCTGCCGGAAAGCAAAGACATGAAGGCAGCCTACCGGGACTTCCATAAACAGCACCCCCGGCCCATCCCAGCGACACCGCCCTACGCACCCAACGGCTCGAAAGAGGAACCCGTCCCCCCGGTGACGGGCCCAGTCCAACCGCTAACCCTACTACTGGCCCCGAACATAGCCAAACCCACACAGACCACTGTCATCCACCTTGGGGCAAAATGGCGCATACCGAAGCACCACATGACCGCCCGAGACCTACTGAAGGTCCCCCACGATTCCCACAGCATGCCACGCACATGTTGGGCCTGTGACCGCGAAGCACTGATGACACCTTGGCCCGTATTGCACCTCATAGGACGCCACCAAAACCACCCCACAGCCCACCTACCACCACAAGCCTACGCATGGGTAGCCCCATGGTTCCACCGCACCGATGCGAACCTGACAGTGGCGTGGAACCCCCACCAAAAGCCCAAATGGCTGTTCCCCACAACCCCCAACTGGCCCCGCTCCAACCCAGCAAGAATCGCCATCTGTTACAGCATGTACGAACCAGGCAGAACGGGCAAGCACGAGCACCCCTACTATCTGCTCGACCACTCCTGCCACACACCGGAACACCGAACACAAACCCTCACATGCCGCGGCAGAGGGCAACTGCCCCCCCCCCCCCCGCGCCCTGACAAGGACTTCATAGCCTCCCTCTGTGTCGTGAATGGCACTCTGGGATGCCCGCCACAAGAGGGCCCCCACCCGTACCGGGACCTGCCGGGGGGTTTCTCGAGGCACCTGCAAGACGCCCTCTTCCCACCGTGGATCATCAGGCGCGGCTCCATGACCGCGTGGGAGGCACGCATAGTGGGTGAGGAGTGGGCGCGCGAAAGGGGCCGGTGGTGCGCCGCCACGCGCGCCCCGGAGACCCCTGCGCAACAATACGCCGCCATCCCGCTCGAGGGGTGGGGGCCGCACACCCGGCAGAGACCCACCATGATGCGTGGGGCGGGCCCTGACCACTTGTGGGACGCGGCAACAAAGGAATGGCTGCAAGAGGCCCTGGGGCGGCAAACAGGATGGACTGGGGACGTGTCCCCGCTCGTCAGAGCGGCCGTCCCCCCCTGCATCGTCCTTCACGCCGCCAATGTGCTCCGGGCTACGGAGATACACACATGGGGACACGACGCGGCCACCATCCGATGGCACCCCCTCGAGGACGGGACCGTCCAGGTCACCGTGGCGCACTTCAAAACTGTGGGGCCTGTGTACGACGACGCCCTGTCCCGGCTGGAAGACACCCGGGGGCCCTTACTCCTCATGCTCCCCAACGACCTTGCAGCCGCGCTGCGCGAGGAGCTGGACAGCTGCGACGGGCTGCGAGTAGAGTGGGAGGCAGTCGCAGACGGCAACCTACTGGCCCTCCTCCACCGGGACGCCGCGGACGAGTGCCAGTGGGATATGCTGGCGCCCCACCTCACCGGGCGCCACATGTACGTGGCAACCCCCCCCCCAGAGGCCCCCCAACCCGGCGTGGGACGACCTCATCGCCGCCTTCCACGACCACAGAATTCTCCCCGACAACACGTGGCGGGAGGTCCAGCAGAAGACACTCGGCAGGGACTACCGGCGCCGCGTCCGCGCCCGCCTGCTGGAGATCCGGGACCCTCACTGACAGAGGTGGGACGACCTCTGGCTCCACCATCTCGGCCCTTGGTCGCCGCCCTCCCACCTCCCACACATCTGCCACCTCTGCGGGGAATGCGACACGGTGTCCTCCGAAGCGCCGACAGGCGCCAACATGTGCACGCGGTGCTCCCAGGTGGCCGCATGCCCCTGGTCTGAACCTCCCGCGGGCCCGCACAGGCGCACGGAGGAGGAGGCTTTGCACCAGCGCATCGGGGGAGCGCACGCCCCCTCACACGAATGTGCGGGCCCCGCGGGCGCCGCCCTCCTGTGGATCCACGTGCACCTCAGGGACCCCACGTCTGTTGCGCACCTGTCGCACGTGTTCGTGCCCTGACCCCCACCAGCCGCCACATTTTGCAGAACCCGCAGCACCATGCCTCGCCGACGGGGGGATGGGCCAGGACACGCCAGGGCCCGTCGTCAAGCGCAGGAGGCAGCCGTCCGGGGCCTGGTAGCGGACACGGTGATGGAGGCGCATGAGGCGCACGCTGCCGCACGACGTGATCCGGCGAGCAGTGCGAGGGCTTTCCTCAGCGAGACAGTTCTCGCAGCCGTCCGCGCCCTGAACGGAGCAGGGGCCCCCGCGCTACTCCCGGCGATGCACCGAACTGTGAACGCCGTCCAGCCTGGGCTCATCAGCCCGGAGGTGGCCCTCTACGGGCACTGGATGGAGTGGCGTGATCCCAACCGGTCGGGCCAGCCCCTGTCCGTGGGGGACACCCTGCGGCTGACGGGGGCGGGGTCTGCCATGTCTGTCCGCAGCAGCGCCCCAGTCCTGCTCCACGCCCTCAGAACGCGCTGCGCCGGGGATACAGGCCCGTACCTGAACCCCGCGCGGGCCACATACCCGGGGGGAGTGTCCGAATTTGATGCGGCGCTCCACCTTCTACATCCACCGGACAAGGTCCTGGAGCCGGGCGAAATCACGGTGTTCGTGGAAGGCGCAGACGAGGCGCCCGCCGGCCCCCGGCGGACCAACCCGGTATACGACGGCGCCAGGCCAACCCCCCTGTACGCCATCATGTGCGAGGCGTTCCCCAGGGAGCCCACCTGGTGCCCCGCCCTCCCTCCGGCGACGCACGCGCCCCGCGGCTGGGCCAACCCGGATCTGCCCCCCCCCCTTTCCAGGACCAGGGGTGCCCACCAAAGGGGGCAGGTCCTCTGGCAAGAACGCCCGGGCACCCCCCTGCTCCTCCTCATCGTCGCGACCCGCGCGGACCCTGAGCGGGTCCTGGGGATCACCCCCACCCACCTCTACGGGGCAGCACCCGTACCACGCCCCCCCCTCCCGGCGCCCGCGGCGCGGGACGGGGTACACACCTTCCTGCGAACACAGGGAGTCACCGCCGTTACGGGGGTCCACCTAGTGCGGCTCCCCCCGGCACCACCCGACAACCCCTGGGGTCCCAGGGCCCTGAACCCCGCCCCAGACTGGGAGCTGTGGCGCGACGCGTGGGCCCCGTGGCTCCCCCGCCCCCCCTCCCCATGCCGATGGATGGCCACCGGCCCCCGTCCGTACGGGACTGACGCTGCAGCCGGCCCCCCATCCCCTCCCCCCCTCCCCCCCGCGGAGCACTGCACAGCACTGCCCACGGCACGACACCGATGCAGCATAGATAGTGGGAAGGGCGCACCTGCCACCACGCGTGCCTACCAGGATAACAGTTATGTCGGACTCCGATGGCTCCCCCCAGCGGGACGACCGCCACCACCGCTGGTCCCGCTCCCGCTCCCCCGTCTCCCCGAAGTGGGCAGGGGAGACCCCCGCGGAGCGCGAGGAGCGGAGGCTGGCGGAGGCGGCGGTGCCGGTCGGGCCGCCGGCTGGGCAGCCCCAGGCGGCCTCAGCCGACACCGGGCCATCAACCCAGGGGCCTGGGCAGGTCGAGGAGACCCCTCCGCCGACCACGCAGCAAGCCCTGCCGCCCCGCCCCGGGAGAGGCCCCGGGCGCACGGGGGGCTGGGACCGCAGCCCCAGCAAGCCGCGCCGCGGCCCCGACCGCGGCCCCCGGCGCGCCGCCGGCACGGGAGGTAGCCCCGGCGCTGGACCTGGGCGCATCGCCGGGGGCTGCCGCGGCCGCAGAAGGGGGCGGGGAGGGTGCACGGGGGGTTGAGACTGCGGCCCAGGCGGACCAGGCCACCGCCTCGGCCGGCCACACAGCGGCCCCCCGCCACGCCGCAGACGCGGGGGACGGACTTCGCGCGTGCCCCAGGCGCCTCGCCGGGGGCCGCAGCAGCAGCAGCAGTGGGCAGGGAGGGCGCGAAGTACCGCGCCCACACCAACCCCAGACACACCCACACCAGCCCCACCCACACCCACACCAGCCCCCCCAAAGCCGTTCCCCCCCAAAGCCCTTCCCCCCGGAGCGGACGCGGCACGTCCGCCCCACGGCGCCCGACCGTGCGCCGCCGGGCGTCACGCTGCAGCAGCTGCGGAGGCAGCGAGACGCCCGGCGCGTGATTCAGGAAGGGGGGTACGGCGCGCAGGTGGGGCAGAGTGCCAGCCACGGGAGCGCGGAGCGGGGGACAGGAGGCGACAGGTGGTGTGCCCAGGGGCACGCGCGGGGGGCGGGCCAGGGCACACGCGGCAAGGAGCAAGGGCGCAAACACGGGCGAGGCGCCGAGGCCAAAAGCAGCACAGGGGGACAGAGCGCGGGCAGCGGACGGCGCGACGCTGGGTAGGGAGCCAGGAAGGGGCCAGGGCACGGGAAGGGCGCGCAGGGGCGCGGCAGGGCGCCCAGGCGGGCGGCCACGGAGCGCAGGGAGCGGAGCGAGGGGCGGTGGGCGAGCGTGGGTGCAGCCAAGGGCATGGGCACGGGCACGGAACGGGCACGGGCGCCGGCAGCGCAGGCCAGGGCGCGGGTGACAGGGGGCGGGACCCACGGCAAGGACAAGGGGACAGAGGCGTGGGGGCCGGAAGGGGCCCCAAGGGCAAGGGCAAGGGCACCGTGGCCCCCCGGGGACAGACAGGACGGGGCATGGGAGCCCGGGGGGGAGGACGGGGCGAAGGGAGGGGGCCGGGGGTGGGGTGGCCCCGCAGCCGGACGTGCAGCCGGTGCGGTGCATCCCCACCTAGCATTTTATGGGGTTCAATTATCACGAAGCTCATTGAGACACAAGTTGAGTGTCTCAATGTGTGTTTCAACTTAACCACAACTTGAGTTTTGACAATTTGTGGTGCACCTTGACTATAAGTATTGAAGAAAAAAGGGTCTGATGTGCAGTAACCCTGCCATAGACTGTCAAAATCAATTTCCAGCTCAAATTCCAATGTTTTGCAGTGAATCTTGCCCAAACATTGAGACACAAGTTGAGTGTCTCAACGTGTCTCTCAACTTAACCTCAGAAAAAGATGCGTTTCAAAAATGGATCCTCAAAGCAAATGCACGCGGGCACCACTCTGCTCACTGTTCACTTCTCTGTTCAATACCCAGGTGCTCCATTGTAGCGTCCAGCTTGCGGTCAACTCGCCTGAGCGCATCCAAAGTTGGACCGCGGTCACTTGGGTTCAAAGAGTCCCTGAAAGTGTTTGTGTGGCATACAAGCTTCATATTCTCTTCACAGTCAAAGAAGAACAGGTATATGTGCCCTCTGGCATTCGGGATGCACTTGAATGTATCAAACGGCCGCATGGTTTGGAAGAGGTAGTGGCCCTCAGGAACCTTTGTACCCTTGGTACCAGTGGCATAAGAGTGAAAGGTCAGTGGGTTTCTTTGGGCCTACTGCAATCATTGCAACCAGATGGGAGGTGTCTGCCACAATCTGAAAGCCAAGGCGAGCACCCCCCTCTTCAATGCGATAGATGTACTTTTCGTTCGTTGGGAGTTGCGAGTGTACTTTTATCACGGCCGCCAGCGCCTCCATTGCCTCACGGATTTTTTTGCCATCTGTTTTTGTCAATGCAGCAACACCAGTGCACACTTCTGACCAGGAGTGACTTTTTTGTTTCCAAATTACCCCGCAGAGGGAGGAGACTAGTTCTTCTGCCCGTTCTCGTGTTACAGTGAACTGCACTTGCTTCCTCTGCGTTGAGTCTCCATCCTCTGATGACACCTCCCCATCACTGTTCGCAAACGTTGGACCTGCAGGAGTAAGTGACAGAGATTCACAGTAATAATCACAGTGGAGATTGAGACGTCCGTTCACTCACACACCTTCGGCCATGACCCGGCCTAGACTCTGACTCTGATGTACCCGCCCCTGCCGATGTACCCGGGCATGCAGCCACAGGCGCACATGCAACAGCACCAGCAGGCTGGAGGGACAGATTGGGGAGCGCAGGAAGGGAAGGGAGAGGAGCACAGGATGGCGTGGGAGAGGTTCGGGGAGGCGGGGAGGAGCCTGCGGGAGAGGGAGGCCAGAGACAGGGGTGAGGTGGGCGGAACGGAGGAGGGGAGGACGGAGGGGACCGACGGGCCGCAGGGAGGGGAAGCACAGGCAGTGGAGGAGCCGCAGAGGGCGGGGGCGGACCTTCGGAGGAGGCAGGAGGGAGATGAGAGAGCGGAAAGGGAGGGAGGACGACAAGAGGAGGGTAGGGGGTGGGAGGATACCCCGCTGGTGCCGTTCCGACGGCCGGCTATCCCACCGGAGCAAGAGGGAGAGATGCAGGAGAGGGCATGGAGGCGGATCAGGGGGGAGGCGGCGAGGCTGGCGGACAGGGACAGGGCGGTGGCTGCGCGGGAGCGCGGGGGGCGGGAGGAGGAGGAGGCAGTGGCCCGGGGGGCCCGCTGGGTCCTCACGGATCCGGAATGGGGCAACCCCTCCACGGACGTGGAGGGGCAGTCGCCGTCAAGGAAAAGGGCCAGGGAGGAGGACGAGGAGGCAGGGCGGGAAAGGGGGAAGCGGCGCAGGGGGGAGGAGCGAGGGGCAGGGGAGGTGGAGGGGGCACCGCGGCCGACCAGCCCCAGTCCGGAGCCGACAGCGACGGACTGGGACCCGGAGTCCCTGCTGCCGCGGCAGTATGCGCCGGTGCGGGGAAGACCCGGGACGGTTGAGGGGTGGGCAGAGGGGGAGGAGGCAAAGCTGGCCCGCTACGTGAAGTGGGCGGGGAAGACGAGGGGAAGGCGGGATAAGAGGGGGCCCTCCCCCTTCAGTGACCTGGTCGGCAGGGCGGGGAGGCCCGGCGAACGGGGGCCGGAGATGGAAGAGTGGCGCTGGAGGAGGATGCTGGGGGCCGCGCTCCCGGGGGTGCGCCTGGACTGTCCCCAGGAGAAGGGGAAGAAGCCGCGGGTTCAGATGCTGCGAGAGCTGTTGCAGCGGGAGGGACAGTACGGTGGCGACGCGTAGTGCCGGGCAGGGACAGGGGCGGGGAGCGCTAGGGGCAGGGGGCCAGGGGCGTGCGGGGGGACGGGCAGATGGGATGCGGAGAGGCGGACGCTGGGGGTCGGCGGAGGTGGAGGAGGGTGAGGAGGGGATGTGACGGACAAGAGGAGGGGAGGAGGGGAGCAGAGAGGTGCAGGTGCGCGGAGGATGACAGGGACACGGCTGACAGTGGAGGGGGATGTGGTGATGGAGGATGCGGACGAGAACCCCAAGCGGAGAGCACAGGACCAGCGGCGGGGGAGAGGGGAGAAGGGGCGGCGGAGTACGGGGGCGCAAGCGAGTGCGGAGGAGGCAACCGGGCAGTGGGACGCGCGACGTATCGTGGGTACGGCGAACAGAGTGGGGCAAAAAGGACAGCAGACGGGAAGCAGTATCGTGGTACGGTGACGGAGCGGAGCGCGAGGTCGTGACAGGCGAGAACGGCCGGCGAAGGCGTGGAGCAGCGCGGCGCCAGGGCTCGGACTTGCAGCTCTCTGCGTGGCAGGAAGGTGCTGCGTTGAAAACAATGAGATAACGTGCGCCATGCTCAGAGGGGTTGACCACGCCACGCCTTGGTGGCCGGACTCCACAATGCGACTGCAGCAGCGGGAATTCAGCAAGCGTCTCCAGCACATGGGGGGTACAGGGGCACAGACCAGACAACAGATACACCCACCCCCCCCCTACTTCGCCAGGCCACCCTGTATGCACCAGCGCACACACAGACTGCACATGCAGGCGCCCAGGCGCTGCCCACACCCCCCCCTGTGTGGCTGTATGTTGACCTCCAAGAAAGCCAGTACCAACTGGGGTTTTAAATCCTAAGGACCTAAATAACCCAGGGCGGGTGGCAGCGGCCCACAAGGGTGACTCTGACCGCCCCACCCCCCACGACCGGGTGACCTGAAAACACAGGTGTGTGGCCAGCGCAAGCGAGCATGCCAGTGCAAAGGAGGAAGCCAAGGTGGGACACATCAATCGCTACGCCCCAACCTCAGTCCGAAGGCGACAATGCCCTGAACCCTGTAGAAGCAGCCCGACTCTTACCCCATCCAGGGACGAGGGAAGGGATGAACTGCGAAGCACTGTCTGCGTGACACGGACAATCATGGAACTGAGTAGGCGATGAGGGTTGTGAGGCAGGCGAGGCTGGAGCACAGTGGCGGGTACACACCTGACCAATTGAGCCCCCCCCCCCCACACAGGGCGCCAGGCAGCCAGGAAGGGGTGAGAGGCGGGGACCGAGGGAGCACCCAGGGGAAAGGGTAGGGGCGAGAGGGAGGGGCAGGGGTAGGGCACACGAGTGGCACACACGAGGGACAGCGATGCACGGGCAGGGAGGGCAGACGTGCAGGCAGGGACGACTGCGAGAAGGAGAATGGGAGGGGAGACAGGCGAGAGAGGGGGCGCAGGGCAGCGGGACCAGGGTAAGACGAAGGAGAGCAGAGGTCACACGCAGGGCGCGCGGGGGCAGCAAGGAGCGCGAGCACAAGAAAGAAAAACAACGGCTGGACGGGCGGACACACGGGAAGGGCGCAAAGAGGAGGCAGGGCGCGGGAGGTGGGGGGCACAGGGGGCCAACGAGGGCGCAAAGAAACACAATGTCTCTCTCAGAGAAGCACCATGCCGTTGACCCGCATAGAGCCGTACCGGCCGCCCCGCCCCACCATCAGGGAACTGATGGAGGGGCGGCCGGCGGGAGAGGACGACGGGGGAGTCCCCCCGAAGGGGTGTCTGGGGAGGCCGCCCAGGTCGGCCTACAGGTCAGAAGACAGGGTGGAGGCCCTGAGGCACGTGAGGGCGCGCGAGATACAGCCTTGGCGCGGAGACGACCAGCGGCGAGCACACGGAGCAGGGGAACAACACTAAGAGGGCGGGCAGGAGACAGAGGGCAGGGGAGGGTAGAGAGGGGAGAGAGCGGATACTTGTACAGCAACGCGGGCTGAATGGCTGGGTCGCCCGGCATGGCCGGGGACCGCCAGGGCCAACACCACAGGATGGCGGAGGGACTGGACGTGAGCACCAAACAGAAACGAGATGGCGATGCAGTAATGTTGTGCGTGCATGCAGGGAGGAGGGAACCAAGCGAAAAGAAAAAAAAACAGCAAAAAAAAAGGGGGGGGGGAACAAACGCGGACAACACCTCAAGGAGGCGGGACAGAAAAGGACGAGTGGCTAGGGCCACGCGACGGCCTCAGGTGACTGGGACAGCTAGGAGGACGGCACAGGAGAGAGGGGCGGGGGAGGGAGGAGAGCGACCCGTGCTAGGCGCACGAAACGGTCCCTGGATGGATGAGGATCCAGTGGGCCCGCGCCACAGGGTTGCTGGCGGCCCAGTGGGGTGGAAACACGGGATGAGGGATGGGATGGGGCCGCGAGACAGCCCGGGGGATTAGGCCAGGGCGGCGGCACAGGGGAAAGGGACGAGGGCGGGAAGGGAGCGACCCGTGCTAGGCGCACGAAATGGTCCCTGGAAGGAAGAGGCCCCAGTGGGCCAGCGCCACAGGGTAGCAGGCGACCCGGTGGGGTATAAACACGGGATGCAGGGACAAGGGGACGGAGCGGGGAAGGGCGTGTGGCTAGGGCCGCACAACAGCCCGAAGGGGTAGGGAGTCCATGGGACGCTGGGAACGGGCCGGTGCCGGGAAGAGGCAACGGGGAATGGGACATGGAAGGACAGGGAGACCGAAAGCGCCAAGCAACAGCCCCATGGGATTGGGAAACCAGTCGCCATGGAGTGGTGAACCATGGGCCAACGATGGGGAACCTGGCCACGGGAAGTCGGGAAAATGCCCTGAACTCCAGGACGGCCGTGAGGTGTCCGCAGGGGTGAGGGTTGACCTTGAGATCCCCGGGTCAATGGCCTGAGTACACGTAGGTTCACGCGTGAGCGGGACCAGGGGGAACGTGGAAAGGGTCGCCCCCTGGCCTCCAGCCGTGGATGGACAAAAACCAAGTGCATCCGGGAGCCGTGTGGGTACTCCAGCCCGTGAGGGATGGGGAGTGGTGGAATGTGGTTGACAGAGAGAAATGCTCCGCTGTCGGCGAGGGCTTTCCACAGAAAACCCGCCTGCAGGCGCCCAATAGGCTGTGCTAGGGGGGGAAGGCCGGGGGATCCTTCAGAGGGTGACCAGAAGGAGCTGAAACCGTGAGGGCAGCAACTGAAGTCAGCCTACCACCCTGCCCCAAGGGAACCTGGTTGAAGTTCTCGGCCGTGAGGTGAGACAGGGGTTGCCAGGGGAACTGATGGTGGAGAGCACTCCTTCCCTCCGGAGGCGGCCACCATGTAAAACAAACAAGGAGGAGTCAGATGAGGCCGCGGACGCGGCCGCCCTTACTTACTTACTTACTCTGACTCTGTTCACGCTCGGAATCGTCCAGCACACTGTCATTGTCACTGTCAGGTCGCTGAGATGAGTGGAACGCAGCGAAAATGACGGTACGGAAAATGCCAGTTGCGAAGGAAAAATTATTGCAAACATACTTTTCTTTTTGACATGTTTCAAAAGGCGTAAAAAGACTCCATTGGAGTCTCAATCTTCATTTCTCCAGGTGTCCGCAGCGAAATCTGGCGACGCTACCAGTGCCGGCGGTTGGTTGCTGTCCCAAATGAACGTGAAATGAACCACAAACCATGCTGATTGGGCCAAGATGACACGCGAAAAATTGGAATTCGGTTTTTGAATTGACTTTGACAGTCTATGGCAGCGTTACTGCGCATCAACCCAGTTTCTTATAGTCAAGGTGCTCCTCAAATTGTCAAACTGAGGTTGTGGTTACGCTGAGACACACATTGAGACCCTCAACTTGTGTCTCAATGAGTTAGGGGATAATTGGACCTCATAAAATCCTAGGTGCCCCCGGCATCCAACAATTGCCGGCGCACCACACCCACCACCACCACCACCACCACGCCCACCTCTACAACATGGACCCCGACGCCAGAGAACTCATCCCCCCCCAACCCCCACAACCCCAGCACCAGCCCCCCCCCCCCCCCGCGCCGAGGGTGGAGCCGGCGCAGATGGCCTCGGCAGGAGGGAGGGGCGGGGCGCGGCGCCGGCGCCGCAGGCACGGGGGCCGCAAGGGGAGCCGGCGCGAGGGGCAGGGGGGGCCCAGCCCTGGGACCGGGACTGTAGCACGGTCCCGGACCCCCTGAGGGATGAGGCCCTCCCCCTGGTGGTGGAGGAGTACGGGTGTTGAGCTGGGCCAGCTCGGGGACCACCAGAGGGATGAGGAACCGGCCCTTCGATGCCGTACTCCTCAGGAGGGACGGAGGGAAGCGGGAGGTACTCCCGGGGGGGTGGGCAGCCCCAGATGACCACGAGAGCGTCCTTCGATCAGTGATCCGGGCGCCGTGGCCCGACAGGGAGCCGAGGTGGCCGGACTTCCTGGAGGGGGGGGGGGTGGTGCTCCACATCACGGATGCGGACGCCCACAGCTGGCTCCCCCGGGCCTTGCGCAACGCCTTCACCCACTGACGCTACCGCCGGCGGAACCCGCCACCGCCACAGCCCCAACCCCAACACAAGCGACGACGCAGGTGACAGGCCAGACGGAGGATGCAAGAGAGTGGGAGGGGGACAGTGCAGCGGGACACCCCCCCCGGCGGAGCCGGGCCCCCCCGACCCACACCCCCCCCCGCGATACAGCGCGACGGAGAGGCGCACGCAACCTCCCGTGGGAGGGAGGGCGGGGACGACGAGCGCCAGGGGGAGCTCACTGCCCCGCAGCCCACTAACCGCTGACCGCTGACCCTCACGGCCGCCCCCAGCCAGCCAGCGCCGCGCGACGACGGCGGGGGGGGCAGGAGGCCTGAGCGAGGGCCTGCACGAGGGTCGGGCTCTCACAGGGCAGAGGGGGGCGGGGGAAGAGTGCGCCCCCCCAGCCGACGGCTGGCCCCCCGGGGCCGGAACCGCCGGACCGCCTCCCCGCGGCCGTCGGGGTCCGGCGTCAGGGGACCAGAGGGCTCCCCCCTCCCCCCCCCCCGGCCCAAGAGCGGACGGAGGCCGAGAGGGGAGACATCGGCCCCGCACCCCGACGGGGAGGCCACTGCGCCAAGGGGGGGGGACACATCGGCCGCGGCAAGCGCGGCCGCGCACCAAGCGCCCCCAGCGAACCGCCCGCACGCTCCCGCATTAGGCGCTACCAACCGACCACGGAGCGGAGGCGCCCAGGACGGCGCAAACGGGGCGGCCCACACAGAGGCAGGCCTGTGGAAGGCAGGGGCGGGAACCAGGGTGAGGAGATCACTCCCCCCCTGCCTCCCCCCCCGCTGCACTGACCCACTGGCGGCAAACCGGCCCGTGCCCAACGCCCACGGCCGCCCGGCGACCCCCTCAGCACGAGTATACCTTGGGGGGACGTGCCGGAGACAAAGGATGGCAGGCAGACATTGGACCGGGCAGGGGGGCGGGGAGCGGCGGAACGGCCCCCCCTCCCGCCCCCCCCCCTGCTCCCCCCCCCGACCTGCGGGCCGCAGGAGCGCCCAACCCTCCGCCCCCCCGGAGCCGAGGCGACGCCCCCCCTCCCCCAGAAGCGACCGCGACGCGGAGGGGGGGACGTAGCTGGACCCGCACGCCGCACGCCGCAGCGCCCCCCGCCGCCTGCTCTACCGGGGGTTGCGGCTGACGGGCGAGCCCGCACCAGCGCGCCAGAGTGGCGCGCGGACCACGCCCGGCGGCGGCACGCGGCGACGAACCAGAGCAGTATGGGGGCCGCGCCCCCAATGGCCAGAGCATCACCGGTGACACCCGCAACGTTGCCCACTCGGGGAGGGCGGAGGGAGGGTTTGGGTCTGACGGGGCCCCCGGGGGAGCGGTTCACGGGCCGCCCGTCCCCCCCACCCCCGCCAGGCGAACCGCAACCGGCACACGGGGCGGCCCCGCGACCCCGACCGAACGCGCACGCCTTGGGGGAACGCGCCAACGGCAGGAGGGGGGGCAAGGTAGGGAACCGCGGGCCGCCCTCGAGAGGGAAAGCAGGGGGGCCGCGGCGCAACCCCCCCCCCCAACGCCCCCTGCCGGCCCGCAAACCGCCCGGGCGCCGGCCCCCACCCCCCCGAGGCAGAGGGGATGGTCCCCCCTTCCCCCGGCGGGACCGCGGCGCCCGAGAGGGGGGCCGGAGCAAGGCCCGCCCCCCCGCCCCAGCCGCCTGCTCCCGCAGGAACCGGGGGGAACAAGCGTACCCGCACCAACGCGCCAGGGCGCCATACGGGCCGCGACCAGAGACAGCAAGCGAGCACGAACCGGAATGGTATGGGGGCCACGCCCTGCATGACCAGAACGACGCCAGCGATACCCGCTTTCTTGCCTGCCCAGGGAAGGCAGAGGGACGGAACGAGGCAGAGCGACCCCCCCGCTCCACTGGCCCCGCCGGGCCGCACAAACGGGGGGCACGGCGCACAGGCTGCCCTCCTCCCCCCCCATCCCGGCCCCCGGCGCGGGAACGCCCCGGACGCGCAGACCCACCCGGCGGGGGGCCCGCGGCCCCAAGCCAGGTAGGGGGGAGCCGGGACGGGGCCGCCCTTCCCCCGAGCACGCAAGACGGAGCACGGGACCGGGGCAGGACACGCGGAGGGGCACAGACCGCGTGGAACGGCCGTACCAGCGCCCAGCGCCCGGACCGCGCGAGGTGCGCGCGCCACACCACCCAGGGGAGGGGAGGGGAGGAAGCGGACGCTGCGGGAGCACGAGCGCACACACACACAAAGAGCATGCGGGGAATACCAGAAGGGCAACCGGATCAAGCTTGCGGAACACACAGACCGCGTGGAATGGCGTACCAGCGAGCGAGGGTAAGGGACACCCGGACGCGACTGCCTGCCACACACAGCACCTGACACGCGGGGCGGGAAGGGGGAAACGGGGGAGACACAACACCAGGTACCGGCCCGGCCCCCCCAAACCGGCCCCGAGCGCCGCGCACACACGGACGGGGCACTGCACCCGCCAAGGCAGTGATGGCGCACTGCGCCACGCCCCAACCCCTAGGCTAGGCAGCTACCGCGCCAGCCCAAGGGGGTCCCACTGGCAACAAGCCAGCAGCACGGGCCCTGCAGCGCCGGCGCCCCGGGCGACCACGCATTAGGGGGGCGACGCAGTGGGTAAGCGCCCACAGCCACGGCTGCGAATTGATGAACTGACCGGGGAGTGGCGAAAAGGGGAAGCCAGGGAGGGACGGGGCTCCGAGCCCTGTGAACCCGGGAGACTCCGCCACCAGGCAGGAGGTGCATCTTGGAGGGCCCCCCACTAGGACCCGGTGGGGAGGATATCACTTGGCCCGACCAGGTCGCCCCCCGGGGCCAAAAGGCGTCTAGTACGGGCAAAATCAAACCTCAAACCTCAAACCTCAAACCCTCACATGCCGCGACCCTAACCCGGACACGGCCTGCATCCTCCACTACATCTACTCCTACCTCACACAAGGACAGCTAGAACAGGGACTCATAGCCATGTCCCCGCAAGCAAAACACATCATCTCCAAAGGAATAGGGGTGTGTGCCACCCCCATCCTGCAGCCCACAACCCCGGTGGCCAACCTCACCGTGGGCCTCGCCATATACACCTACCTGCCCATGAACCCATGCCGCCTCCAACAACCGTCACCGGCGAAACTACTCTTCTTCACCGACGCCTCAGGCGAATCCGCCCTCACTCCCATCACTGGGGGGGCCACCCTGCAACTGACCCACAACACCTCCTGTTGACACACACGGAACAACTCACCGACCCCATGGCCAGGGAACACGTGCAGCTTCTCATCCATTACCATGCCGTGCATGACCCAGAAGTCCACTAACCTACTCCGTGCCCCACACGACCCCCCCATCTCCGTCCGCAGGCCTCCAAGACACCACCAGAGCACCCCAGAAGGCCTGCAGGCCCCACCGTAAGACCCGCCCGCCACAAGCACCCACGGCATCCCAGAGCCGACCTCTCACCCACGGGGCCACCCAGCACCGCCCAGCCCCGCCAGGCCCGCCGAGGGCGACCCATACATCGACGTGGACGCGCATGACCCCGGCAGCCCACCCTGCCAAGCCCCCGCGGACCCGGAGCACCCCCCTCTCACACCGACCACCATCCGCGACCCCGACCTCCTCCGAGCAACCCTCCAAGGCAGGGCTCTGAATACTCCCCTGGGCTGGTACCGCCTACAAGAGACCTGGACCAAGCTCACCGTGGCAGCCCTCCAGGACCTAGCCCCCCGGGCAACGGCGTCCACGCGGCCATCGTACACCTCGTACTGTGGCGAGCCCGCCAACATGCCCAATGCCAGCACGTCTGGATCCCCCCCATGGTGTGGGGCCAGGCCCTGACACACGACACGGACACCAACGTCATACGTCGAGGGACCACACGCCTACGATGAGCCCCAGCGGAAAAGGACCAACCAGCAGACCTGAACCACCCGGAACAATGGGAACAGGCCACCGCACCAGCCCGCCACCTGTCCTCCGCGCCGCCGGCCTACGCACCCCAGACGACGACCTCACTCCGCCACCTACAGACAGCGACTACCCCCCGCCGGAGGTCTGGTGTACAGTCCTCGAGCGCGGGCACTACTACGTAGTGGCCGCTACAGCGACATCCCCCGGCCCACAATGGCTTTTCAAAGGGACCGACACCATGCTCGGTCCAGGGGCCGCCCCACCAGGGGCAGTAGGGGACCCCACCACCCCGCACAAAGTCCTCAGGGGCGTCCTCCAGCCGGGGAACACACCCCCGGCCCGCGCCCTGGCCCAAATCACCTCAAGGCGGGCCGGCTACCGCCTGGGACTGGCCATGCTCTGCCTGGCCCAATGGATCAAGCGCCGCTGGCCATCCACGGGGACCGTGCCCTGCACCTGGGCCCTCCCCACCGCCCATACACCAACCGAGGCAAGCCCGGACACGCGGAAGGACCCCCCCCCAGGCCAAAGCACTCCCTCATCTGCAGGTACCACGCCATCCACAGGATCATCCGCCGCGTGGGCCTTAGCCCAGAGCTAGCATACCCTCTTCCCACCACTGACCAGAAAGGTGCACCAAATACACACGCTCCTCTGCAAAATCCTTGCCGCGGCCGCAGAAGACGGCAAGCTTCTCCTCCAAACCGCCCGGCCTACAAGTTACCACACTGGCGCGCCGCTGCAAGCGGACACATACACCGACACAACACCCCCCCTGCGCGATCCCTGCCCCTGTCCTTCCCCCCCTGCTTCCAACCCGGCAGCCCACACACGCCCACCATCGCGCGCAGCCCCGCGCTCCGCGACACGGGCCTCCCCCACCCGCACAAACAACAGCACACGCCCGCCACGGACCCACCCGCCAAACACACCTCACCATGCCCCACACCCGGCATACCGCACACACCCACTGCAAGGAGCCCCACGCCCCACGGCACATCCATCCTGCCCAGTGACCCGCACACGCCCACCGCACACACCCCCGGAACCCCAGGCCCACTCCCCCCGGCCCCCGGAAGCAGCCCGCGCAAACTGTTTCCCCCCGCGGACGCCAACCCACACAACCTCACGCATTGAAGGACCCCGCCCCAGCCGAGCCCAGAAGGCGAAGACCACAGCCCCGCGCCTCCCTCCCCCACCGCTGCCGACCAGATTGGCCTGCCAGGCCGCCAGGTCACGGCCGGGCCCCCCCAGCCACCCACCCCGAACCTGTGGCCCAAAGACCTGCCCTCCATCCTCCCCGCCGTGGCCGCAGCAGAAGCCGCCGCGACCCGCCAACCCGCAACCGCCCGCATGACAGCGCAACCCGTGTCCCCGGAAACCACCGCCTCCTCCTCGCCGTCATCCTCGTCGACATCCTCCACCTCATGCTCCGACGCCCCCCTCCCCGCCGACCTCATCCACAAAGCCACGGCCAAAGCAAAGCTGCAGCCGCACGCCAGGCTGCCGGAGGCCCCCCGACCCCGACACAGGCGACCCAGGCAGCCCGGCAGCACATCGGGAACCCCCCCCACCCGGCACCGGTGCCCTCGCACCTCCAGGACGAGGTCTTCCTTAAGCTCGAACCGGACCCAAACCAAAAACCCGACCCCGAAACCCGAAGCGGAACGCAAACGACAACACCACATGCAGCTGCACCACCACCACCACCACCACCAAAAACAACACCAACACCACCCCACACAGCCCCCGACACCACAAAAGCTACGACGGCAGGACAAGCGACCCCGCCCTAACCCAAATCATAACCCAAATCAGGACCCCCCACCCACCACATCCCGAGCCCCCCTCCCCCCAGCGGCCGCCGTCACCACAGAGGCGGCCGGCCAACACGACCCCGTTCAAACCCTCCTCAACATCCGCATCTCCAAGCGCCCCATCATCCACCCCCCACAAACCAACACCGCTGATGGCCGGACCGACCCGGGGACCTGGGACCCCTCAACCTCGGTCACCGTTAAGCCGGGCCCCGAACCCGCCCCCACTACCCACCAAGCCGTACGGCCCCAGGGGCTGCAAACGATGCCGGACCCCCCAGCCCCACCGGGGGGACCAGAATATCCACAAGGGATCTTCGGGCTAGCGTCACCGCCCCCAACGTCCCCACTACCACCACCACCAACACCACCACGACCACTACCACTGCCCACCACCCTACCCCACCGGGCCACAACCCCCCGTGCACGAGCAGCACCAGCGCATTGGATGGCAGCACCCGGGCGCTCCGCCTCCATACCCCGCCTACCACCAGAAGCCAACCCCCCCGTACCAGGAAACATATCCGCCCGGCCACCACGTCCACGCCGAAGGGGCCCCCCCGGACCCACCCCCACCCGGGACAGTAACTCGACCCGTACCACCAGCCGCCACCGCCGCCGCACCCCTACGCGGCAGTTCCATGGAGGGGGAGGGACTTCCCTCCCCCCCCCCAGTACCAGGCGGCACCAGACGAGGCCCCCCAGGACCCGCCGACGCCTCCTGACTGGCCAGGCGCGCCCCGCCAAGAGGCCCGGTCCCGCAGACGGCGGTGCTCCCGCTCCCCACCCACACGGCGCACCCACCCCCCGCGCTCACGCTCCCTGCAGCACAACCGCGCCTCAGCCGCTCACTCGCGCCGCTCTCGTTCCCTGAGGCGCCACCACGACCCCCCAGGGCCCCGCTCCCGCCGCTCCCGCTCCCCCGCGCGCTGCCACGCACGCCACCGCGGTCCCATGTCCACATCTCCCTCCCCCCACGAGCAGCAGCTTGCGTTTCCTTCCCCGCGCCGCCCGTACTCATCCTTCACCCCAAGGTCCCGCCACCGCGGCTCCCGCTCCCCCGGGCGCCGCCGCGCACGGCACCGCTGTCCCATGTCCGCGTCCCCCTCCACCCGCGAGCAGCACAGAGCTTCCCCTTCCATGCGCCGCCCGTACGCATCCTCTACCCCCAGCCCCCGCCACCGCCGCTCCCGCTCCCCCGGGCGCCGCCACGCCCGCCACCGCCGTCCCATGTCCACATGTTCCTCCCCTCACGAGCCCCACCGAGCTTGGCGTTCCCCCCGCCGCGCGTACACAACCCCCACCCCCAGCCCCCGCCACCGCTGCTCCAGGACCTCGAGCTCGGAGCCCTCCCCCCCCCAGGCCCCCGCCCACTTTGCGTGGTGGTCTGCCCCTGCCTTGCGGGAGCTCCGTCGCTTGGTAAAGTGGGCCAGGGGAGCGGGAAGGCGAGAAAGGGTGCACATGGTGCACAACTTCGAGGAGATCCGCACCCGCACCCCCGCAAACCCCAACGAGGCTGCCCCGGAGGCCGTCATGCCGCAAGCGGCATGGGAAGCCCTCCTCCGGGACGCGGTCCAGGGCCTCTGCCACCCCTACAACCCCCAAACCCTCCGCCGGTGGCTCCAGACCACCCACCCCCAGGCATAAGCCATCGGCGCCCCACAAGCCCCCCCCACCCCCACCCCACCACCATCACACCGGAGAGGGAAAGGGCACAGGCAAGGGGGGGGCAAGGGACGGGAAGGGACACCCCAGCAAGGAGGTGAGGAGGGGCCCAAGATAACAGACAGGCGCCCACAGGGACAGGGCACCGGGGGCGACACAACACAGGAGCAGGAAACCACCAACGGGCCAGGAAGGGTAAGGACCAGGGACCGTGGCGCAGAGAGAGAAGACGCAACGGCGGGCACCAGGGCGCACACACAGGAAGGGCAAGCAACAACGGAGAGACCAGCACCGCCCCACCCCCAGCAGACAGCGCGCGACCCCCGGAGGAGCACCCCCGCCAACACACGCCGCCGAAGCACGGACCTGACGCTGTACGGACCGCACCGGGTCACGCCCAACGGCCACCGGAACCCGCACAGGGGAAGAAGGGCACACCCACACCAGGAAGAGGGGCTACAGCTACCTAGGGAGCCGCCAAGAACACCGCCGTGCAGCCCATCACCACGCCCTCACCGCCAGGCGGCGACCCCGGCCACAGGAAGGGCAACCACACAGGCACCAGAAGAGGAAGAGGACACGGCCGCAGCACCCAGGGCTAGGGGCAAGGACCCCCAGAGGACACAGGACCAAGGCACAGGCCCCCAGGGAGGGCAACCTCGCGGACACCTACCTGACCCGGCAGCCTGAGCGGCACACCCGGACCCCCGCAGCACGGATCCATCGAGCCACCTAACACCTAACCGCCAGCCACACAGGAGAGCAGACAAAACCAAAACCCACACAGACACACACCACCCCGCCAGGAATGGCGGGGTGAAAGCGGGGCACACGCAAGAACACACACACACCCCAACGCCCCAGCCAGGAGTGGCGAGAGACAGCTGAAACCCGAGCCCAAGCACACACGCCCACACCGCACACCCCAGCTAGGAGTGGCGGGGTACAAGCCAGGCGCGCATACAACCACACACACGTCCCAACACCCAAGCCAGGAGTGGCGGGGCGCGGCTGCAACCCAAGCCCAAGCACACACACCCGCACCGCACCCCCAGCCAGGAGGGGCAGGGGACCAGGCGGGACGCGCACACGAACACACACACACCCCAACACCTCAGCCAGGAGTGGCAGGGCGCAGCCGAAACCGGAGCCCAAGCACAAACACCAACACCGCACACCCGAGCCGGGAACGGCGGGGTACAGGCAGAGTGCGCACACAACCACGCACGCCCCGGAATACAACAGCCACGAATGGTGGGGTGCAAGCCAAAACCCAACCCCAACCGCAAACACCAGAAAGACCAGCCGAGAATGGAGGGGCGAAACCACAACCCGTACCCAAACACACCCACCCAAGACCCCAGCCAGGGTTGGCGGGGTTACCGAAACCCGAGCCCAAGCACAACCCGGACCCAAACAAAAAGGCCACACAACAGTAGGAAACCAAGTTTCCATAGCCCGGGCACTGAGGCAGCCTGTGCCATGCAGGTGACCCGGCCAAAAGAGCTCCGGAGCCCGGGGGTAAGGCTGCATCCCAAGGCCTGCGCTGCTTTGAGACTCGAGGCGGAGCGTGCGACACCCAAGCGCCTCGGAATCCCAGTACTAAGAACATGCATGCATGCCTTGGGAACAGGATACACCAGGAAGTCCGTCGGGCCTCTAGGCTTCCGCCCAAAGGAGGGGACGTGCGCAAGCACGGGGCCACTCCTCCAGGCGAGACAAGCACGTCACGCTGGCGGCGATCTGTCCTCCCGGTGTTGCCCGAGGCGGCTTTGTTCGGGGCCACCAGTCAGGTCTAGCGGGATGTAAGCCGCCTCCCCTCTTCATGCGCGCAGCCTCTTCCTGTCCGTCACAGGGGCGACGCCAAATGGAACCATGGGGCGCCTCTCCACGACCGAGTGCACCTACCTACCTACCTACCTGTTGTAAGCGTCTTACGCAGCCATATGCCACCACCAACCTCTACTTTACGGGAGGATAATCACAGGGACCCCTAGAGACGTCAACGCGAATGGTTCGGTTGAGTCCTCCCACATTGAATTTGTTTTTTTGCCTTCTGCTCACACACATGTTTCTCCACTCTCGTCGTTGTTGCCTCGCCTTTGATCACACGGCCCAAACTCCGTCTATGCGGCTCCTAAGAAAATGTCGCTGGTGGGCCCAACGCACCATCGGGTACCTTGTAATCACTGCCCTAGGCTTGCAGGAGGTAGGTAGGTGGGTAGGTCATGTCGGGACTGGGGTTGCCCCCAAAGGGGGTCTTACCTTGGGGCTTCAGCACACCCACCCACGGCCCTAGTTCACGTGCCCCCACAAGGCGGCTCCCCCATGTGGGAGAAGGGCTCGGTCGCCGCGAACAGTACCCTCCATCGGGTTCTGCCCAGAGAGGTAACTCTTGTTCGACCGAGGTCTCACATCCCTCTCCTCTGGGCGGATGATAGATGGGGGTGGGTCCCAGTGCATCTCCTCATCAACCTCCGGATTCTCAGGCCCAGGGCCCAGGGGCCGGGCCAGAGGCCTTGTCCTGCACGCACCCCCATATGGGTTGGTTTTCAGTAGGCGTGCCACGAATTGAAGAAGCACGTGCTACGGGACTCGCTTGCTGTGACGCGTACTCACGCCTCCTGACTCGGTTGAGCTTGCGCTCTCCCCGGGGGCCGGGGGTTCGTAGCAGGTTGTTGTCGTTGGTTGGTCGGTGGTATAGTAGTAGAGGTGTGGTGCGCTGTTGCGTTCGTAGGTGTGGTGGTTGGCGGGCGTGGCGCACCACAGTGTTGCCCGTCCGGAGGACGGCGTTCCGGTTTTGACCCTTTCATGTCTGGCTGGTTCAGTTTTGGCAGGTTTGCGTGTGGTCTGTTTGCAGTCGGGTGTTGGTTCTATAGCAGCGTGGTTGGTGTCTGGCGGTGCCAGCCGCCGCATGATCGGCTGGTTCGCCGTTGGGCCTGTCGTGCGGCTGCCGGCGTCGGCATGGTCGTTTTGGTTGGTTGTTGTGTGTGGCTGGTGGCGGGGCAGTTGGCGGATGGTTATGTGGTGGCCGCCCTGGCGGTAGGCGTGCTTGTCGAGGGGCCCGCCACGTCGCATTCGGTGGTTGCCCATTCGGCCGCGTTGGCAGTCACCGGATGTGGTGGTGGCTGTTTCATCGTACTCAGCGGTCCATGTAGGTCACTGGGGTGCCGCCGGCCGTGGTCGGGCCGGCAAGGTAGTATTTAATAGCCTGCCCTTGCCCTCGCACCCTCTCGGCATGCACAACTCCATCGCGCGCTGCACTGACTTCCGTCAGCATTGTGGTTTTCTCCTGTCCTCACGTGTTTGCAGCGTATGTACAACACGGTTGGCGGCAACGCCCCTGCTGTCGGTGCCTCCCTAGCTCCCTATGGGAGTCCCGGGGCATCTGGCGCGCGCGGTGTTGTGCGTCCCCTGGCTTACCCCTACTTGCCCCCGCTGCCTCGGGTTTGGTTCTCCCTCACGTTGCTCAGTGCCCCCCTTGTGCCCGTGCAAGTGTAGTGTGCGGTTCTGGCTCGGTCGCGTCGGGTCCTTGAGGCCTTAGAGCCTTATGTTACGTTGCGCCGGTACTGTTCTGGTCTGCGGCCCTCCAGGGGCCTGCGGCCCCCATACCCCTGGCCTACCTAGCCCTCGGTACTCTGGCCAAGTGGATAACTTTCCTGAACGTTAATTGAGCGGACGGCCGTCCGATGTAGCTTTCCTTAGCACCGCCGGCAGGGGCCGGCGGGTATATGGGTGTGTGGCTCTTCGGGCTCCCGTAACCCCCTTTGGGGGTGCTGTGTTGGGCCTCACCCAGACAACGGGGGCCCAGCGGCCGGCTTTTGCGGATGTGCACGCCTCGCGGCGCAGTGCGCTGGCCCGCCGCGGCGATGTTCCGGTTCTACCCCCGTGGTGGGCCTCAAGTCCCCGTGTCTGAGAGCATTTTGGTGTGGCGGGCTACGTCTCGTCATGGTATTGATAATCCCGCCTCGCAAAGGGGTGCCCTACCCGAAGGGCACGGTGACGGAGACTGCGCTGTGGACCGTGGGTCCCCCGATATCCTCCTGTTCATGCCCACGGTGCGACAGGCAGGCAGGCCCCGAATGCACGGCGTGGCGTGTGCATTCCTGCAGAGCTTTCTTGGCGTTCCCGAGCTGCAGGTCGTCCGATCAGCTTACTGGCCTGGTGCGCTGGATGCGTCGTGGGCCCCCTCGGGACCTCCCGGCGTACATTAGGGGGGTTTGGCGAGTGTCACGTCTCACGGGTACGCACCATAGCTGAATAGCAGAGGCGCCGGCGTATAGTTGGTGGGGTTGATTAGGGGTGGTGTCAATGGTGCCCCTCCGGTATTCTGCTCTGCTGGGTGGGCGGGGTTGCGGTCATGTCCGTCGGTCCCTGTGGTCGCATGGTGACCGGTGGGGTACGGCCGCGGTCTCGGTGATCCGCGCATCCTTGGGGTATGGGCCGTGGCCCGTCGCCTGTTAGGGCATCAGAAAAGTCAGGGCGTCGGGGTTACCTGCTTGTCTGGTGAGGGCGGTGCAGAGGGCTGCAAAGATGTCGCTCAGAGGGCTGTGTGTGATGCTCGCGCTTCGTCCCCCGTGTGGATGGCTGGTGACACCTGCCCCGCCGCCAACGTTCGGATCTGGTGGATCGCAAAGACGGGGCATAAGTTGTCCGAGGCGGGCCGCCTGGTCGTCCGTTCGTGGAGTGCGATGGCCTCCGTCTGTTGCCGGCGCTCCAGGTGGAACCTCTATGCCGCTGACCAGTCCCTGGTATGCGGCCACCTCCGTTGGGCCCACCGCCACAGGCGGTAGAGGGCGTGTCCTGGGTGCCACGTGCAGGCTGCGCCAGACACGATGGCCGTCAGGAGGTCTGGGGGTTGGCCGGGGAGTAGGGGAGTGGGGTCATCCGGCAGGCCCACGTCCCTGGGGAGCATGGTCTCAGCGGCCTCCAAGTCCCAGTGATTGTCCAGCGCTCGTGGCGTGATCCTCACCTGGTAGTAGTGGCCGCTTTGCAACACCACCATGGCGACTGTGCTGGCAGAGTCTCGCGGCGGAGGCTCCGCGTGTGCCCCCGGGCCCGCCATTTGCGCGTAGGGCTCCGTCATTGTCTCGAGGTTTTGCCCCCTCTCCCTGGCCATCCTGCTTTCCCAGTACGCAAGGCCTCCGTGTGGCGGGATGTTGAGGGCGTCGGCGTTCATTTGCGGTGCGGCCCGTGTCCGGCCTCCGGGGCTGGCTGCAGGTCGGGGCTCGGTCGGCGGGGCGATGAGCGTTTGTGCCCAGGCGAGGTGCGGGACCCATACCCGCCCCTGGTCTGGCTCGTGGCAGTTGAACCACCATTTCCACAGGTCGACGAGGTCGTCCGGGGTCTTTTGTCCTAGGGTGAGGAGCCCCTGGAGGTGCCGCACACGGATGTTGGTAGCCCCGTGTGGGAGGAGGGCCGCCACGAATCGCCAGTCGCCGTGGATGCCCTGGAAATGTACTCGGAGGGTGTCTACCAAGTTTAGTGAGGGCGCTAGGTGGTAGATGTTGTATACCCTTCGCAGTTCCTCCAGGTCGAGGGGGGCCCCCGAGTGCGGTGGTCTGGGGGGTGGGGGGGGCATGAGTTTTCCCTGTCCCGGGAGGCAAGCGTGTGGGGCAAGGGATTGTCCCCTGACACGTCATCGTTAGGCTCTGTGTGCATGTTTGCCGCATTGGGCCTGGACTGCGAGGGCGCCGGGCTGGGGTGTGCGGTAGCCCGGGGGAGTGGTCTCGGAAGTCCCTGACCCCCGGCTTTCCGTCATGGTCTCATCTGTGGTGGACGTTGCGTCGCTGGGGTCACTGTGTGCTTGCGCTGTAGCCTGGGTGGGAGGTGCAACGCCTGCCGCGTCGGGGTCAGCGGGCGGGGCTTGTCCGGCCACGGTCGGTGGTGTCGCAGCCACGTTGACTTTGGTGGTCCCTGCCTCGTAGCCCTGGGTCCCCCTTGACGCGTACCCTGGTGTGTGGTGTGGTGCTCCGGCCCTTGTCGTGGACTTGCCGCGGGGTTCACGTCACGTGAGAGGTGCACCGACGGCGCTGATATCGGTGTCGCCGCACACTACCTATGATTTTAGCAGCTGTTTTTTCCCAAAATTCAAAGTCGTGCATTTTGAGAACGGCAATATCAAACTGTACACAGTAGTACTGTTTTTTTTGTGTTTTCTCAAAATTTCAACAAAATTATGCTGTCGCTGGAGCTGGAGCCGCAGATCAACTGTCAACAACTGCCGCGTACGCGAGTTTCAGATTCCTGACCGCCGTGCGCAATAGAAAATTGCCAAAAAGTCCACTTTTTTTCGCAGTTGGAAGCAAAGTAAAGGCATGAGCGTGTCCCCGAGATCAATAACTTGCTGCTGACCTAAGAAAAATCCAGATTGGCAGGCACAGATTTTCAGATATTCACACTTTTCTAGCCAAAAACCACTCTTTATCATGGTTTTAGGGCCTTACAGGGCTGGAAGAGGTGGTAGACAGGTGATATATGAACAAATTGTCATCACCATGGATAGAAGTGTACATGACAAGCGATGTTTTGCATTTATTGTAGGCTATTCATCCCTTTCTCATGCACCATGGGGCCCAATATCCATATGGTTCATAGGTAGGGCTTTGATCACCTATCACCGTCCACACACATGTTTGGGGCTTGGGTTGGTATTGTATGCATTTGAATGATATGAATTACATAAAATGTGATACTATGTGCATAAGAATGGGATGAGCAATGAACATTTGAGGTGTTTTTGGCCCTATTTTGCACCGTTTGTGGTCCATTTCCATATGGTTCATAGATAGGCTTTTGCGTGCGTATCACCGTACACACACATGTTTGAGGCTTAGGTTGTTATTTTTGGGGAACAATGGGGCAGGAGGAACCCCCTTTCCTGCTATTTGGGGGGTGTATAATTAAAACAAAAGGTTACTTTTGGTCTTTTTGGGTACAAAACCTATTTTCATGGTTTTTTCGTGCCTATACTATACTATACAGGTACACTGGTGTGCAGCACTGTTCTGCTGCACCACCCCAGAGCAGACAAAGATACTCCAAAATAGGCCAGATTCCAAGGTTTTTGATGGTTTCGGAGAAAGCTTGGGTGGGAGGAACCCCCCCATCCCTATTTCGGGGCCAAACAGCAGTGGTCTTTAGCAAAGGAAAAGAGGACAAAAGGAAAAACAAACACCAGCAGCGCAGACAACCGCACAGCACAGCCCACCAGCACAACACCGCAAGGCAGCACAGCACCGCAGGACACAGCACAGGGCGCAGGACACCACAGGACAGCGCACAGCACAGCAAAACACCACAACACATCAGAGCGGCACCACCATGCCGCAGATCGCCCAGGGAGACACCACAACACACAGGGACACGCCACAGCACGAGGCACCAACAATAGCGCAGACGCAACCGGAACCGAACAACACGACGTGCAGCGCAACACAGCACCGCACACACAGTGAAAAGACACAAACCAACACCACCAGCAAAAGAAAAGCGGACAGCAGGGCGCCACGGCACGGCACCAGCAGACAACCACGGGCCACCAGACCCAGCACCGCACCACAGCACACCAAAGAAAACAGCACAACACACGGCAGCGCACCACAGCACCTCGCGCCGGCAACAGCACGCACCACACGAACAGCACAACGCAAGCACACCAGCACAGCGAAGCACAGCACCACACAGAGCAGAGAGGACAGGGAACGCACAGCACAGCACCCAAAGACACACAGCACAAAGCAGAGCGGCGAACAACATCACACACCACTACGCAACGACAAAACACACACAGCGCGGGGGAACACCGCAAAACAGAGCGCCGCAGAGCACAGGGCCCCAGGGCGCCGGGGAGCACCAGAGGGCACGGCACGACGAGCAGCGGCACCAACCGAGCGCAGCAAAACAACACAGCACACAACAGCACAACACCGGGCGACACAACGCGCAGCAGCGCAGCGCAGCACTGCAACCCGGGACACACAGCACAGCACAGCACACGGCACACAGCACCGAGCGGAAGCGACGAAAACCGCGAGACACAAAAGGGGGGGGGGGGAGCAGCAACCACCGGGGAGCAGCCAACGGCCAGACGGGAGGCACGAAAGAGGCGAGAACGCACGGAGAGCTGAGAAGCGGGAGGCCAACAAAGCAAACCACACGCAGCGCCGAGGCCCCGGGCACCCGGGGCCGGGAACCAGAGAAAGCCAAAGACAACGGGGGCGCACGCAGGAAAAAAAAAGGGGGGGGGACACCGAGCGGCAGCGACGAAACCAGCGGGCTACAAAGGAAGGGGGGGGGGGGACCGAGCACCAAGGAGCAGCCAACGGCGAAGCAGGAAAAAAAAGGCGAGAGCGCACAAAGAGCCGAGAGGCGGGAGGAAAAAAAAACGCAAAGCACAGCGCCAAGGCCCCGGGCACCCGGGGCTGGAAACCAGAGAAAGCGAGAGACAACGGGGGCGCACGCAGGAAAAAAAAAAGGGGGGGGACACAGAGCGGCAGCGACGAAACCAGCGGGCTACAAAGGAAGGGGGGAAGCGGAAACCAAGCACCAAGGAGCAGCCAACAGTGAAGCAGGAAAAAATAAGGGAGAGCGCACAAAGAGCCGAGAGGCGGGAGGAAAAAAAACGCAAAGCACAGCGCCAGGGCCCCGGGCACCCGGGGCCGGAAACCAGAGAAAGCCAAAGACAACGGGGGCGCACGCAGGAAAAAAAAAGGGGGGGGGACACCGAGCGGCAGCGACGAAACCAGCCTGACACAAAGGGGGGGGGGGGGGAACCGAGCACCAAGGAGCAGCCAGCGGCGAAGCAGGAAGAAAAGGAAGCGAGAGCGCACGGAGAGCCGAGAGGCGAGAGGAAAAAAAAACGCAAAGCACAGCGCCGAGGCCCCGGGCACCCGGGGCCGGAAACCAGAGAAAGCCAAAGACAACGGGGGCGCACGCAGGAAAAAAAAAGGGGGGGGGGGACACCGAGCGGCAGCGACGAAACCAGCCAGACACAAAGGAAGGGGGGGAAGGGGGACCGAGCACCAAGGAGCAGCCAACGGCGAAGCAGGAAAAAAAAAGCGAGAGTGCGCGGAGAGCCGAGAGGCGGGAGGAAAAAAAAACGCAAAGCACAGCGCCAAGGCCCAAGGCACCCGGGGCCGGAAACCAGAGAAAGCGAGAGACAACGAGGGCGCCGACAAGGGAAAAAAGAAAGACACACAAGGAACGGAGCGCCCAAGCACAGCAGAAAGCCAAAGCGGCCAAATGAAAAGGTGAGGCGCACCAGAATGCGCCCGGGAGGGCGGCCCGCCCGACCCGGCAAAGAAGAGCAAGCAGACGCACACACGCGCGGGACCCGGGCGTGGCGTCCTCCGACCCGCAAGGGGCGGTGTCGGCGTCCACACGAAACAGTCCCGGTGCACCGGCCGACTCCCCCGTTGAACGACACACGGTCTGGGAAACCGGACGCGTCAGTGACCGGGTCCACACACGCCAGCCACCGCAGCGCACGCGGCCCAAGACCAACGCCGGAGGGACGCGCCAGGGACAACCCCATCGCGGGGCCCCGAGCGGGTACGACGCGGAGCGAGCCCAGTGCCCCCGCCTCGGCGGGGGCCAGCGGGAGGCACAAAGAGCCCGGTCCTCGGCCTGCCTCCGCGTGCCCCGCGCAGCCGCCCAGTAAAGCCGGGGGCGCAAGCCCCTGGGGTGGGGAAAGGCACCACGGCGACTGGACAGCCGACCGGAGCACCGAGAGCGACCAGACAGGACGAGGCGCGGCGAACCACGCGGGGCCAGGAGGCACGCCAGAGAGGCACGCCGCCGGCCACAACCAAGGCACACGGACAGGTGCCAAGAAGCGACGGCCACCGGGTGCCACAAACCCAGAGAGCGCGCGCAACACGCAACGAACCACGGCACACGAACAGGTGCCAGGCAACAGCCAACCCAAATAACACAAACCCAAGCCAGGAGTGGCGGAGCGCAGCCGAAATCCGAGCCCGAGCACACACACCCACAACGCACAGCCCAGCCAGGAGTGGCAGGGCGCAGCCGAAACCCGAGCCCAAACACACACACCCACACCACGCACCCCTGCCAGGAGTGGCGGGGTGCAAGCGGAGCACCCACAAGAGCACACACACAGCCCAACACCCCAGCCAGAAGTGGCGTGGCGCAGCCGAAACCCGAGCCCAAACACACACACCCACACGGCGCATCCCAGCCAGGAGTGGCGGGGTGCAAGCGGAGCGTGCATACGAGCACACACACAGCGCAACACCCCAGCCAGGAGTGGCGGGGCGCAGCCGAAACCCGAGCCCAAACACACACACCCACACCGCGCACCCCAGCCAGGAGTGGCAGGGTGCAATTGGAGCGCGCACACGAGCACCCACACAGTTCAACACCCCAGCCAGGAGTGGCGGGGCGCAGCCAAAATACGAGCCCAAGCACACACACCCAAGCCGCACACCCCGGCCAGGAGAGGCGGGGTACAAGAGGAGCACGCACACCAGCACACACACACCCAAACACTCCAGCCAGGAGTGGCGGGGCGCAGCCGAAACCCGAGCCCAAACACACACACCCACACCGCACAGCCCAGCCAGGAGTGGCGGGGTACAAAGGGGGCACGCACACCAGCACACACACACCCCAACACCCCAGCCAGGAGTGGCGGGGCGCAGCCGAAACCCGAGCCCAAACACACACACCTTCGGCGCGCACCCCAGCCAGGAGTGGCGTGGTGCAAGCAGAGCGCCGACACCAGCACACGCACAGCCCAACACCCCAGCCAGGAGTGGCGGGGTGCAGCCAAAACCCGAGCCGAAACACACACAACCACGGCGCGCACCCCAGCCAGGAGTGGCGGGGTGCAAGCGGAGCGCCCACACCAGCACACACACACCCCAACATTCCAGCTAGGAGTGGCGGGGCGCAGCCGGAACCCCAGACCAAACACACACACCGACGGCGCGCACCCCAGCCAGGAGTGGCGGGGTGCAGGCAGAGCGCGCACACGAGGACACACACACCCAAACACCCCAGCCAGGAGTGGCGGGGTGCAGCCGGAACCCGAGCCCAAACACACACACCCACGGTGCGCACCCCAGCCAGGAGTGGCGGGTTGCAAGCGGAGCGCCCACACCAGCACACACACAGCCCAACACCCCAGCCAGGAGTGGCGGGGCACAGCCGAAACCCGAGCCCAAACACACACACCCACAGCGCGCGGCCCAGCCAGGAGTGGCGGGGTGCAAGCGGAGCGCCCACAGCAGCACACACACAGCCCAACACCCCAGCCAGGAGTGGCGGGGCGCAGCCAAAACCTGAGCCCAAACACACACACCCACAGCGCGCACCCCAGCCAGGAGTGGCGGGGTGCAAGCGGAGCGCCCACACTAGCACACACACACCGCAACACCCCAGCCAGAGGGGTGGCGGGGCGCAGCCGAAACCCGAGCCCAAACAGACACACCCACACCGCGCACCCGTGCCAGGAGTGGCTGGGTGCAAGCAGAGCGCGCAGACGAGCACACACACAGCCCAACATCCCAGCCAGGAGTGGCGGGGTTCAGCCGAAACCCGACCCCAAACACACACACACACGGCGCGCACCCCAGCCAGGAGTGGCGGGGTGCAAGCGGAGCGCCCACACCAGCACACACACACCCCAACACCCCTGCCAGGAGTGGCGGGGCGCAGCTGAAACCCGAGCCAAAACACACACACCCACGGCGCGCACCCGTGCCAGGGTTTGCTGGATGCAAGCGGAGCGCGCACACGAGCACACACACAGCCCAACACCCCAGCCAGGAGTGGCGGGGCGCAGCCGAAACCCGAGCCCAAACACACACACCCACACCGCGCACCCGTGCCAGGAGTGGCTGGGTGCAAGCGGAGCGCGCACACGAGCATACACACAGCCCAACACCCAAGCCAGGAGTGGCGGGGCGCAGCCGAAACCCGAGCCCAAACACACACACCCACACCACGCACCCCAACCAGGAGTGGCCGGGTGCAAAGGGGGGCACGCACACCAGCACACACAAGCCCCAACACCCCAGCCAGGAGTGGCAGGGCGCAGCCGAAACCCGAGCCGAAACACACAAACCCACGGCGCGCACCCCAGCCAGGAGTGGCGGGGTGCAAGCAGAGCGCCCACACCCGCACACACACAGCCCAACACCCCACCAGGAGTGGCGGGGTGCAGCCGAAACCCGAGCCCAAACACACACACCAACGGCGCCCACCCCAGCCAGGACTGGCGGGGTGCCAGCGGAGTGCCCACACCAGCACACACACACACCAACACCCCAGCCAGGAGTGGCGGGGCGCAGCCGAAACCTGAGCCCAAACAGACACACCCACGGCGCGCACCCCAGCCAGGAGTGGCGGGGTGCAAGCGGAGCGCCCACACCAGCACACACACACCCCAACACCCCAGCCAGGAGTGGCGGGCCGCAGCCGAAACCGGAGCCCAAACACACACACCCACGGCGCGCACCCCAGCCAGGAGTGGCGGGGTACAAGGGGGGCACGCACACCAGCACAGACACACCCCCACACCCCAGCCAGTAGTGGCGGGGCGCAGCCGAAATCCGAGCCCAAACACACACACCCACAGCGCGGAACCCAGCCAGGAGTGGCGGAGTGCAAGCGGAGCGCCCAAACCAGCACACACACACCCAAACACCCCAGCCAGGAGTGGCGGGGTGCAGCCGAAACCCGAGCCCAAACACACACACGCACGGCGCGCACCCCAGCCAGCAGTGGCGGGGTGCAAGCGGAGCGCCCACACCAGCACACACACACCCCAACACCGCAGCCAGGAATGGCGCGGCGCAGCCGAAGCCTGAGCCCAAATACAAACACCCACACCGCGCACCCGTGCCAGGAGTGGCGGGGTGCAAGCGGAGCGCGCAGACGAGCACACACACAGCCCAACACCCCAGCCAGGAATGGCAGGGGGCGGCCGAAACCCGAGCCGAAATACACACACCTTCACCGCGCACCCCAGCCAGGAGTGGCGGGGTGCAAGCGGAGCGCGCACACGAGCACACACACAGCCCAACAGCCCAGCCAGGAGTGGCGGGGCGCAGCCAAAACCCGAGCCCGAGCACAGACACCCAGAACGCACACCCCAACCAGGAGCGGCGGGGCGCAGCCCAAACCCGAGCCCAAACACACACACCCACCCCGCGCACCCCCGCCAGGAGTGGCTGGGTGCAAGCGGAGCGCGCACACGAGCACACACTCAGCCCAACACCCCAGCCAGAAGTGGCGGGGCGCAGCCGAAACCCGAGCCCAAACACACAAACCCACGCCGCACACCCCAGCCAGGAGTGGCGGGGTGCAAGCGGAGCGCGCATACAAGCAGACACAAACCCCGACACCCCAGCCAGGAGTGGCGGGGTGCAGCCGGAACCCGAACCCAACCACACACACCAACACCGCACACCCCAGCCAGGAGTGGCAGGGTACAAGCGGAGCGCACACACAAGCGCACACACACCCCAACACCCCAACCCAGTGTCCATAGCCCGGGCACTGAGGCAGCCCGTGCCATGCACGTGACCCGGCCGAACGAGATCCGGAGACCGGGGGTAAGGCTGCATCCCAAGGCCTGCGCTGCTTTGGGACTCGAGGCGGAGCGTGCGACACCCAAGCACCTCGGAACCCCAGTACCAAGAACATGCATGCATGCCTTGGGAACGGGATACGCCAGGAAGTTCGGTGAACCCCTAGGGTTCCGCTTAAAGGAGGGGACGTGCGCAAGCACGGGGGCCCACCCTCCCGGCATGACAAGCAGTCACGCTGGCGGCGATCAGCCCTCCCGGTGTTGCCCGAGGCCGCTTTGTTTGGGGCCACCAGTCAGGTCTAGCGGAAATAAGCCGCCTCCCCTCTTCACGCACGGAACCTCTTCTTCTTCTTTTTTTTTTTGAAATACAAAGTCCTTTGCATCGCGCCACTTGTCCATAAGAAGGCTAGCCCATCATACAAATGGTGACCCTCATCCCCGGGTCATCGGTTGGATGGGGCAGCAGTCGGGAACAGCGGGCGAGGGACAATGAGTGATTGGAGTAAATAAAACAGAGGTGGCTTCACGCTGTGATCGCCCTGAGCCCCATGCCCAGGGGCAGTGGCGGCTGGATAGGGGCACGATGCGTGCGGGCAGACACACAAACCCACGCCGCACACCCCAGCCAGGAGTGGCGGGGTGCAAGCGGAGCGCGCATACAAGCAGACACAAACCCCGACACCCCAGCCAGGAGTGGCGGGGCACAGCCTGAACCCGAACCCAACCACACACACCAACACCGCACACCCCAGCCAGGAGTGGCAGGGTACAAGCGGAGCGCACACACAAGCGCACACACACCCCAACACCCCAACCCAGTGTCCATAGCCCGGGCACTGAGGCAGCCCGTGCCATGCAGGTGACCCGGCCAAACGAGATCCGGAGACCGGGGGTAAGGCTGCATCCCAAGGCCTACGCTGCTTTGGGACTCGAGGCAGAGCGTGCGACACCCAAGCACCTCGGAACCCCAGTACCAAGAACATGCATGCATGCCTTGGGAACGGGATACGCCAGGAAGTTCGGTGAACCCCTAGGGTTCCGCTTAAAGGAGGGGACGTGCGCAAGCACGGGGGCCCACCCTCCCGGCATGACAAGCAGTCACACTGGCGGCGATCAGCCCCCCCGGTGTTGCCCGAGGCCGCTCTGTTGGGGGCCACCAGTCAGGTCTAGCGGAAATAAGCCGCCTCCCCTCTTCACGCACGGAACCTCTTCTTCTTCTTTTTTTTTTTTGAAATACATAGTCCTTTGCATCGCGCCACTTGTCCATAAGAAGGCTAGCCCATCATACAAATGGTGGCCCTCATCCCCGGGTCATCGGTTGGATGGGGCAGCAGTCGGGAACAGCGGGCGAGGGACAATGAGTGATTGGAGTAAATAAAACAGAGGTGGCTTCACGCTGTGATCGCCCTGAGCCCCATGCCCAGGGGTAGTGGCGGCTGGATAGGGGCACGATGCGTGCGGGCAGACGCCAGAGTAAAGACCCTACATGGTGACAGGGGGATAATGGGGGGGGCAGGATGTCCGCATGCAAATGGTCGGCGTGGGACTGTTTGTCATGTGCACGGGCCAGCGTTCCACGGCTGGGGAAAAAATAGCAAGGCAGGGTTGCAGGGCGCAAGGGTGATTGCGTGAGCAGTGAAAGTTCACAGAGTAACATGATTCAGAAAGAACATGAACATGAGCAGGATCCTGGTCTCCGACAGTCTGAGGGCCTGCTGTATGTAGAGAGCCCTGATGGCAGAGGGGGACTTAGTTTAAGTAGGCAATTCACTCTCGGAGGTTCTTGGACGTCCTGCTCAGGGGCTCAGGGGCTCAGGGGGGGCCGTGGTCGGAGCATTGTGGGTGCAGAACATACAAGACAACACGTGTGCCGTCGAGGGTCGATGCAAAGACAACAGGGGTCGTTAGCCCGAGAAAAAAAAAACAAGGAAGAGGTACTCAGAAGAGGGGAAGTGGCGAGTGCCAGCCCTGCTGGCTGAAAATCGACGGTCTCCGTGAGGAGGGGGGAATGGCTGAGGCGAGGGCGGCAGTTACCCTGTCAAGCACGCGGTCCTGATACTGAGAGACCACCTGTCGTGCAGCTCTGGAGCCGCCCTGGTGGGAGCCGAGCAATCTGTCAAGTGAATTTGGGACGCCCAGGCGTCCCACGATTCGTAGGTCCCGTCTGTGCGCTGTAGAGCGCCAGCTGGATACCAGAGCAGGGCACGGCCAGGATGAAACCCAGGGGGCAACCAGTGGAGTTGTGCCGAGTGGCACACACGGGACAGTTGCCCCACTCCATCCCCCCGTGCACGGATCCTCTTCCTGTTCGTCACAGCATTTTTGGGGCATGAGTGGTCAGTCGTAGGGCCCCATACCCTATTTTGAGGGTGCTGGACTCAGAAAAAAGTGTTCTCCAAGGTTTATGGGCATCTCATCAAGTGTTTTGGAGCCACCATCATCAAAAAACCGTATCTTTTGCACAAAAACAAACATGTATGTTTTGAGCTATACAAGAGCTGCTTTTCGCAACTAGGTGGTGAATGTCAGATTTCTCGCATACGGCCATATTTAGATGGAATCAAGCCTGCATTGTCGATATAGGGGCTGAAAAATTTCCAATTTGGAGGGTGGGTGGGGTGCTAACTCCGGAAAATAAGCTCTTTATGGTATAATTTGACAAAAAAAGTAGTCTTTTTGCCTGTAGCTGGTTTTGGGATTTTTGGACCCCATAAAATCCTAGGTGCCTGTGTGCCTGGGCGCTGACTGGCCACTCCTCTGGGCTGCCCTCCTGCTTGATTGTCCCCCGCGGTGATTGCGTGGCTTTCTGCCGCCGATCCCAAGGCGCTATAGTTGCGGCGCAGATGCGCCTGATGGGAGGCGGAGGCAAGATCCTGCGCAGGGCTAGTGGGCTCCCTGTCGTGCGACAGGCGCCGCAGCGCGGATGTGGTCGCTGGCCCCATGGTTGGGGCCCCGTCCCGGCAGGACGCCATGAAGGCGGCAAATGACTCATTGTCGTGGAGGTGCTCGTCCGCTTGCGGTCCTTGGTCCGCCGTTGGTGCGGCGGCGTTCAAAATGGACGCCAGGATGTCCTCCGTCTCTGGGGCCCCGGGCGGTGGATTTTCGTGTGTCCCCGCTCGTGCCTGGCTCATGGCCGCACCGGGGTGTACACGTTCTAGCGCGGCTGCAGATTGTGGCAAGTGGGCGCCATCAGTGGCTCCCATGGCCCGCTCCTCGTGCAGTACTGCCCAGCGGGCCGTTGGTGGTGCACGTGGGCCCCTGTCTACCTCCATCCGTGTGTGCGGTGCCCCTTGGTGCCCGGACTGCGTACATCCCCGCCTCTGGCTGGTGGGTGGCGTGCGGGCATGGTGCTTCCTGCGCTGTGGACGCCGTTCCTGGGAGGCCGCGGGCGGTGGCTGGGTGTCGGGGCCTTGGTCTGCCGCAGCACCGATGCGGGTCCCTGCATCCATGGTTGTGGATGGTGGCCGGTCGGCGGTGCCAGTGGGCTCCCCCGAAGATTGGTTGCCCAGGGTCCCCGGGTGTCCCCGCATCCGTTTCGTGTCGGCGAATACTGACCCCGATGGTTCCCGGCGGTTCCATTCCGGATCTCCCCGAGTCCAGCTCCTCGTCAGTGTCGTGCTGTATCAGGTCTCTGTCCATTCTTTTCATTTCCGCCGAGGACATGCGGGCCATGAGCGCGGCGCGCCGCGCTTCCAGTCTTCTGCGGCTGTCGCCTTCTGCCGTCTCCTGGGGCCCTGCCTCACTGTTTCCCGTTGGGTCGTCCCGTCTCGGGCTGGGCGGTGGTGTGGGTAGCGCACCTGTGTTGTCCGGAGCCTTGGCCCCCGGCTGGGCCCCCGGGCCATGTGGCCCTGGTGGCGTGTTGTCTGTTGTGCTGGTGACTGCCTGCGTCCCGTCTGTAGTCGGCGCGGCAGTCGGTTGGGCCGTGGCCGCCGGGCGGTGTGCCCCCCGCAGAGTCCGAGCCACTTTTGGCGCTTGCGGCTGTGGTGTTGCGGGGTCGGGCCCGTGGTGTTGCGCCCTTGTTGGTGCATCGGCACGCGGGGCACGCGCCGGCGCCGGGGCCGAGGCTGGGATCATGGCTGGGTGATTGATGGGCGTTTCAGGTGTCCCCGGTTGTGCCGGGTAGTCTTGGTGTGAGTCAGTCGCCGGGCCCGTCCCCGGCCGGGTCAGGGGGTGATTCCGTTCGCGGGTTGGTACCGGGCTGTGTAGGGTTTGTCGTCTTGTGGGGCTTGGGGCGGCCACTGGTTTTGGGTTCGTGGCATTAGGGGTTTCTTCAGGCCGGAGGTTCTCCCCTCCGGTGGGAGGTGCTGGACTGCCCCGGTCCCCGGTGGCCGCGCCCTGTGGTGGTGTGCTGGTGAGGCCCAGGTGATGTTTTGGCATTGGTGGGTAGCGGCGTGCCGCTCATTTGGCTGCAGGCTCCTGCCGGGGGCTCGGCGGGTAGGCCCGTGATGGTTCCAGCGCTCCCGTGGTCTTAGCTGCGCTCCGCGGCCTCGGCTGGGTCCGAATAGAAGCACTGGACACGCTGGGGTATCGATGCTACTGGTCTCGCCAAGGGGGCAGGCCGTGGTCGGACTCGCCTGGTCGGCTGGGGTTGCTGGAGCTGGATCCGTAGTGTGGCCGGGCCATGACACTTTGAGCAGCCCAGGCCACGGCCGCATTTCCATAGGTGCCCGGTTGTGGTGGGAGAACAGGTGGCTACACCTATGATTTTGTGGGGCATTCTGCGGCCAAAACCGCATTTACGCTACCGCACTGGATCTGAAACGGCCGCGGTGCCAAAAAACTTTCGTTCAAACATGAATTTTTGCAAAATCCATTGCTTGAATACATTTGATTCCTTGGCACAAAAGTATGGATGTGTCAGAACATTGCAATGCTGTGGTTGAATCTAAAGATGCCTGTCAAAAGGGGTTTTAATATTGTTGTTCTGCTGTTTTTGTGCAGCTCAGCTGTAGTGCAGATCGATCCGGACATTTCCGGCTATTGACTGCTAAATTTTGACACAACATTTCTGACTAACGCTAAGTACTAATTGCCTTCGTTTTGCCTTGCTTGCAAACACAACGTTGAACTGGTGAGAACTGTTGAGAACTGAGGTCCCTGGGACTTGATTTGTGTTGCTGGTAAAGGTTTCGGAACAGTTGACAGTTGACGTGCTGTGCACTTGCTTGTGTTGTGCCTTCTTTGCCCGGTCTTGGCTCTGTGAGTTTACTATTTGCCTGATTTGTTGCAAAGCCTGTTCTGCAATCCTTGACTCTCCCTGAAAAGGGATCTCCTGTGGTGATCAGTGATTTTTTCCCGGCACACCATTACTGCACAACAACCCACTGCACAGTGTGCCAAGTTTGCTGACACCAGAGGCATGGAGCGCACTGCATGTTTTTTTGTGTTCCTCCATCCATTAGCTGTTGCTGAAATGCAGCGACTTTGCAGCTGCAAGACTCATTTTGCATATTACGATTCGTTGATGGTAGTCAGAGTTACAGTTCAGCCAGTGGCCTCTTCTGAATTTGTAAGTTAATTGATTACAGCTGTTTTTGAACCATCTGCTGAAGGTACAACACACAGCGATGACAATTTTTCTGTTGCTTCACCAGTTAATATTTATCAGCAACCCGCTGAAGTGCAACAACCCACTGCATGCTTGGCAAGGATTGATGGCAGCACAGGCATTTCCTGCATCCATTAGTTGTTGCTGCCATGCTGACATACAGCGAGCGATTTTGCATGTGCGAGACTCATTTTGCATATTACGATTACACAACCCTGTGAAGTGCAAAAACCCATTGCATGCTTGGCAAGGATTGATTTTGCAACATTTGAAGTAATAAAACGCATGCGAGGCAGAGACTGCAAGAAGATCAGTTTTGGTCAGAGTTTGGGGCGGCGTAGAAGGTTGACGACAGTTGGTAGGTGCAGTGATCGGTTGCTAGACATTGGGTGAAGCAAATCATTGGGTATTTGTATGATTTCTTTTAGTGAAATGCTTGTTATGAAAGGTGGGGGTATTGACGAGCATATCACATTATAACTGCATGGTGCAAGACAAAAAGCACAAGGACAATGTGAATCGTTGTAGATCAGGGTCAATCTATGTTGTCTACATACATTGCAATGGTTTCCATTTTGTATTCTGTTGGACAAGTAAGTAATTCATTTCTCCACACAAATTGAGTTTTTGTTTTGCCCGAAATATTGGATGTGCATGACATCTTGGCACTCAAAATGAGCCATGCGTCAACTGTTATTATGAATGATAGGCAAAAACCACACAATTTTCAAAACAAGCTTAATACACAACAAAGATGTGTCGCTTTTGTCAACCATTTGGATAGAATCCGGGTTTTGGCCAATTTGCGCCCGGTAAAATCAAAGGTGTATTGGTAGTGATGGGAATGAGATCAAAGAACCTCGAAAAAAGTGATACAGGAAAAAATAATCACTCATTTCATATGAAACGAGAAGAAAAACCGCTCATTTTAATGAAAAACACCCTGTTTTTTCGAGAAAATGAGAAAATGGCATCCAAATCAATCACACTGCGATGCTTCAGGCTCAACAATCCGCTCCCTCGAGCACTCCTTGTGTTTTGGACATTATGGTGTTTGGGTATTTGAATTGTTGTATTTCCTGGAGGCTTTTGGATGGTTGTTGTTATTGCCGAGAGATCAAGAGTGTACGATCACTTTCTGCAATTGAATCCAGGCCTCTTCAGCTGTCGCGCGTGTGGGCAGAAAGTCACCAACCATGCTACATCAACTAGTGCACTGTCTTCACACATGTAGCGCAAACACTTAAGCCTTTGGGTGCAACTCGCAGGTACTGACGTCACCACAAAGTGGTACAAGATGCACAGGGCTCCTTGCAGTATAACATGCCCTTTGCCAGAAGCCTGGTTCATCACTAACGTCTTACCAACTGGCTAGTGTCTGCACTTGCACCAATTTCAACTACAGTTGACAGCGCTGCACTACGTGCCTTTGTCCGTGGTCTCTGTGCTGGTTATACATCAGCCTGTGCAAGAACTGTCAAAAAGATTCTGTCCATCGCCAAAGCAATGATGGAGAAGAAGTTGCAGGACATGCTGTTTGGAGCAAAGCAGAAATGGGCACAACCTGCTATCGCGTTACAAACTGATCTGTGGAACTCCACCATCCAGCATGATGCTTATGGAGCCGTGAATGCCACGTTCTTCACTGGAGATCTGCACTTTGTCCATGTACTTCTTGATGTGAACGTGTTTCCTGAAGACAGCCACACAGGTTTAGCAATAGCCAGCTGGCTTGGAGCTGTGCTACGCAGAAAGAACTTGTTCACTGACAACATTAGTGTGATTACGCCCAACAATGCCGCAAATATGAAAAAAGCAGTTGGGTCGATGGACCTCAACTGCAGAGGTTGTTACGCCCATACCCTAAGAAAAGTTTATAGTGTTTTCAGCACTGTGTTTTTGCTTCTCCTGCTGCTTGCTGTAGGTGTAGGGCTTCCTGCTGCTTGTTTTGGAAGATGAAAACCTTTGTTTTGCAGAAATAGAGTCAATCCAGGATAACCCAAGCCAGAAGTGTGCAAAGAGGGGAAGATCAGGATCAAAGCATGAAGGGCTGCAGTGTAAACAGTGAAAGATGATTGGATATTCACAGAAACTGCAACTCAGGTCACAAATGAATGCATATTCACAAAGATAGCTGAAATGTTTTGGGAAAAGGGTTAGAAAACTGCCCCATGGTCACTCTACCTCCATAGTGCCATCTCAGGAGATTTGCACTCTTTGTTTTGGGTCCCATACGTGCTGAGGTGGCAGGGCATGTGGTGATGAGGTCACTGCCATGTCACATGGGATCTTCCTACTTAGCTAGGCTGACCAGGAATTGAACCCAGGACCTCTCAAAAAGAGGTGCCCAGCCCCCTACTGTGCATACCGCTAGGATAGCTAAGAATTCATGGAAAAACATAGATAAATTCATAGGCTCTACCTTAGGTATGTCAGTCCTCAGTCAACTCAGGAAAAGATGAATAGCTTCACATTGAAAGGGGATTAAGGGGTCCACTCCATATCCTGATTGGGTGTTTGGTTCCATAGGTCAAAATGTGTTATCACCAGTTTTGGTGGGACCAATACTAAGATTAAAATGCATGGATGCTCAGTGCATCTCTAATACAACTAGAGTATGCCTCCAAGCATTGGAAAAGCACTTTTTCTTACTCCCCCCTTGTGCTGTGGTGGCCACCACTGTCGCATTTTAGGAAAAAGGGATTTTTTCTTGGCCTTTCCTTGGTTTCCACATCTACTTTAAAATACCTATAGTTTCCCTCACACTGAAAAATGGGCGCTCACCATGGCTGGCGTCCTTTTGCTGCTCTGATTGTATCATATCCTACAGAAGACTCAGCGCTCATGGCGCTGCCGGGGCTCCTGTGGCTTGGTTGGGTTAGTATGGGAGCATGCCAGGACATGTGCATATGCATCCCTCCCTCGCAGCGTCGACACAAACCCAACGCAAGACACATTATACACACTCGCATGGGTTCTCGTAAACCTGCTGGCGACCTGTGACCTGTCTTAGGGCGAAGGGAGTCTCAAAAAAATTAAATTGCCCCTTGTTGGGGTCTTGGGTTCTGCTCAGTCTCTCAAGGCACCTGCGTTTCGGCCCGAACACGGCCTACTCAGCGAGGCTGCACGTGGGTATCTGCAGAGGCAGGAATGGGAGAATTATGGACGAATCCACGCAAAAACGAAGCGACGACACCAAAATGCGTCAAATGACGGCCTAGAATTTTTCTGAAACGACACACCTGAGCAGAATCCAATGGAGCATCAGAAGCACATTTTTATAGAAATTATAGTCATCTCTGGATTTTTTAAATCCAGAAATTCATACGCATAAAATGGCGGCGCGCAGGAGCGGCTCCTAGCGAAGCGCCGGAAAATGGAGAAATAATGGAATTATAAACGTATGTCTCACGTAGTCTTGAAAATGACGAGACACACATTAATAAATAAACATACAGATTCCACCCACACTAATAGAAGCTTCAAAAATTCAAGAATTCGAAAATGAACAAAAAGACTTCAATGAATCAGGTATAAACTACAGGTATGCTCGTCTCGTATGTCGCATACACATTGCTCGTCTCGTGTCTCCGTGAACGAGCCTTGTAGCAGCGCTAACAAGAATGGAACGCGATAGAGGGATTGATTAGAAAGATTGCAGATGATTAGCGGTCAGATCAGGGTGATTAGACATACACACAAGTGCATAGCAACGTTCTTCGCGTGCGCCCCTCACCTGCTCTCTCTCTCCAGCGGTAGGTAAGGTGAGTAAGCCCAGGCGGGGCCACCCCCTGGTGGAGTGGTGATTGGTGCTGAGATGGGCAGGTTTGCCCAAAAGGTTCGTGCATACTCGCGCATGCACACACGCATTAAAGGGTAGGCCACGCGAAGTACGCACGGTAAACCTTGTTTAGGTTACCCAGGGGATCCTCGGTACGTTCTTTCAGAGAACCTGAGGAGTCCCTTAAAGCTTGCTTGCTTGACAAGGGTAGCTGGTCCTCCAGCCCGTTTGCGGACAGTGTATTATAGGTCACACTGAGTAGGGTATAATACCTGGAGTGTGGCTTGGTTCCTCCGCCGAAAACGCCCTTTCATTTGCCTTTGTTTTACAGGTGGGCAGGTAGGGTGATTGGTGCAGCAGCCTTTTTTTTATGCCCTGTTAAACAAGGGCGCAGATCACACAAACAAGTAACTCCGCTCCGCCTGTGGCAGAGCAGGGAGTCCGACTTCATCGACATCTGCGCCTTGCACGCGAGAGCACTCCTTCCCTCCAAGCCCTAGCAGGGGAAACGCGTTGTGGCGGCCCCTGTTAGGCCACAGTTGCTTAGCAGCGCTGTGTTCTCTTGTCATTTCACAGGAGGGTCGCTAGGACCCACGACACCTTTGCCTTCGCAACGCCCACTAGAGTGTGCGTGTAGGAGTGGTAGTCCTGAGTGGGGGCTTGAGCCAGTTGCCCCAGTGCTCGCCCACCAGGATGGTGCCACTGTAGGGTGTGTAGGACCTGTAGTGCGTGTGTCACTATCCGACCCGTTTCCTGCAATTTTAGCAGGGTTGGTGGGCTGTGGCAGTGGTTAGGTCAGTGTTTTGGCCACATAGCAAAACGGCGTTTTCATGCCTTCATAGCCTTTGGCCACCCCTCCCTGTAGCAGACAGACAGGTAGGGAAAACAATACCTGGATTAGTACGCTGGGTATTCCCCAAAGGTTTTGCGCCAGCACAGAAATTGGGCGCTTAGGGGAGGGGAGACCCGGGGCGTACCCCGTGGCATCAATAAGCCAACCCTCCAGGTTTAGCAAGGGCGCAGACTTTGGTATAATTAGGACACCACTTCTGCGGCTTGCTCTCAGGACCTTAGGAATAGCACACCCACACATACGCTTTGGCAGGTAAGGGTAAGGTTCAGTCCCTAGCTTTAGTCTTGGAGGCAAGCGTCTCAGCGAGCCTCAGCAACTCACCAAGGTTGTTCTGGGACAAATAGTCAACCAGAACTGAGTTTAGGCATCCCTCAGGTAGAACAAATGCAGAGAAGGGCTCCCAGGTGGCCTCTTCGACTCCAAACCCTTCCCAGAGGGTGAGGAAGCGCCAACCCTGGCGATAGCGGTGGCGTAGGACAGACTTCACCAGGTAGAAGCCCTCCTTAGCCATCTCCTCGGCGTTCATGTCGGGGAGTTCACCTTCAACTTCCATAGGGCTGGCTGCCCCTTGTAGGCCCAGAGCGGCGATTTCCTCGTCGTTCAGCTGCCACTCCTCCCCACAGAGGTCTTCAGGATCATGGTAGCGCTTCAGGTGTTGAGCAGCGCACACCAGGGTCCCCCCTAGACGGGGAGAACACCGCACGGTGATACGGTGTCCATCCACAGATAGAATTTTGTACGGCCCGAAGTATGGGTCATCGCTGGTAGAGCGTGGCCAGGCAGGTAGTGGACTGTGGTGCACCAGCACCCAGACCCCCTCTTGGTAGGTGGCCGGTACTCGGTGCTTGTTCTTCTTGTTCCACTGACGCTCCCTCACTCTCTGGAGCATAGCCTTCGCCTTGTCCACCTTCGCTTGTTGTTCTTGGACCCATTCACCAACAGAAGAATGGGTGTCCTCTGGATAGGGGGCATGTAGGAACCATGCCGGGCGCCCGAGGAATGGCTCATGGGGCGAGTAGCCAGTAGCAGAACTCTCTTGGGAGTTCATCATCAAGGATATGACGGGGAGTAGTCTCACCCAGTCTCTGGTGCGTTCAGTTTTGCACCATATCCTGACGTTCTCCTTCAGGACACGAATCTGTCGCTCACGTAGGGGGTTGCTCGTGTGAGGGTAGGGAATCCCCGTAGACACCTGGACATTGAGGGATCTCAGGACCCTCTTGTACCAGCCAGTATCTGAGCATACTCGCACGTCCTCATCGGAGTTGATCTCCTTGGGCGCCCCATAGACACAAAACCACTCCTCCAGGAGTATCTTGATGGTCTCCTCCCCGGTAATGTGCTTGGTACATGGGAACGTCCTGGTAAACCTGGTCAGCCCACAGGTTACCACGAGGGCGAAGTCATAGCCCCCGAACTTCGGCATCTCCGTGTAGTCCACCTATAGAACACTGTTAGCACAGTGAGGGATGGGAAGGGTCGAGTAGAGACCTCTGTCCCTGATATCCCCTGGTTTACAGGACCTGCACGGGCACTTGTCCACGATAGGCTGCAGGGTTTTCCGCAGTTGGTCCTCCGTCCACGTAGTGTGGAACCACTGCTTGAACAACCTCAGGGTGCGGTCAGCACCCACATGACCACTGGACTCATGGGTCCACTTCAGCAGCGCTGGGACTCGGTCACTAGGCACCACAATACGGTCCTTGTGCCATAGGTAGCTCTTGTCCCTCTTCCACTGGTCTTGGTTGACCAGGAGGGGTTCAAGGCGTTTCTCCAGGCGCTTGTAGATATCCCCAAACTCCTTCAGGTACTCCAATTGTTGGAGTCCATCCAGGGGGCGTATCATCGTCATGTTGAGCTCCAAGTGGACGTCCATGCGGCTGAACGCCTCCTTAGCCAGCGCTTCAGACCGGGCACCAATCAGGGCGTCGAAGTTGTTGCGGCTGATGTAGTCGGCACACTCGTTCTTCACTCCCTGGATATGGTGTACCGTCAGCCGTAGTTGACTGAGGTAGGTCCAGCAGCGCCGTAGCTTGGCCTTCTCAGGTGGGGGACCCTTCTGGAAACTGCGGACCGGTTCTTGGTCGCATAGCCAGACCACAGGGTTACTCCCCAACAGTCGTGCTTGTGAGGATAGCACCAGCATACCCGCGAGCAATTCCTGCTCATAGGTGGAGTAGTTCCCCCTGGCCTGGTTCCACTTCCAGTTCCAGTCGCCCAGAGGTACTAGGACCCACTTGTCGTCAGGGTAGCTGTGCTTGAGGGTTCCATCTCGGTTGAGACCTTCAGTCCCCCATTTGGAAATGGCCGAGTCGAACTCCTCCTCCTCCAGTGCTTGCCATTGGAACAACGTTCCACCACCGCCCACATTGCTGGCGTCGGTCACCAGGATATTTCCCCCTTGTGCCCTAGGCACGCCCAAGCACTTAGCGTTGGCTACCTTGTCTTTGAGCTCGTCAAACGCTTGTTGCTCTTGTGGGCCCCAGCGCCAAGTAGTACTCTTCTTGATCAAGTCCGTCAGAACGGCGCTGGTATAGGTGAAGTTCTTGATGTGGCGGCGATAGAAGTTGCACGCCCCGATGAAACTGCGTACATCGCGAAGTCCTTTCTTGGGGTCTTCGTGTCGTACCTTGGCATCCATCAGGGGTTTGGCCTTAGAGGCCGCTGGGGTCCACCACCCATAGCCAACGTCAAACCCCAAGTACTGCATGGTCTCCTGCATGAACTCACACTTCTCCAGCTTGAGTCGAGTGTGGTTCTCCTGGCAGACCGCAAAGAACTCACCCAAGAGGATTAGGTGATCCTCCTGGGTATTGGTACCGAGGCATACATCGTCGATATGAGCCTCCATCTGGGCACCACGGGATATGAGCTCCTGCACCTTAGGTCTCCTTCATAGGATGGACAAGATCTTGTTCATCAGCTCTTGGAATAGAGCGGGTGCGTTAGCCACGCCAAACGGCACGACCTTCCACTTGAACAGCCTCCCCTGAGGGCTGATGAAGGCCAGTAGTTCCTGTGCGTTGGGCGTCAGGTCCACTTGCCAGAATCCGCTTCGCTTGTCCATCTTGGTCTTGTAGCGGCAGGAGGCTATCTCCTCCAGGGTAGACTCCATATTGGGAATGGACCCTGAGTGGTTCAACGTCTTCTTGTTCAGCTCTCCATAGTCCACTACCAGCCGTTTGGCTGTAGACCCAGGTTTAGCCACCAGGAAACAGGGGCTGCAGTGTAGGGGGTAGTCCCCGTCCTTGTACTCCAGGACTAGGCCAGCGTCGATACATTCTTGTATCTGTCGCTCAATCTCGTCGGCCTGCTCTTTAGGAGCTGGATAGGGTCTCCTCCGGATCTTGTGACCCACGAACTCGGGTTTCAGCTTGAGGTCCATCTGTACCAGCTTATCACATGAGGCTGGAGGGGGTAGTTCTCCGAACACCTCCAGATAGGTCCTTATAAGCTTCTGTACCCGCGGGTCCAATACCTTGATCTTGTCCTCCATGTACTCGTCAGAGTGTAAGTTGCTTGCCCCCTGGGTAATAGACCTCGGGAGGTGGTCCTCCACCGACTCTTCGCCCGTGGTAGTATCCTTCAGCCCTTGGTAGGCATATAGAAGGTCTTGTTCAACCATCTCCGGTGGACGATGGCAACATAGGCACGCTCGAGGGGGTTCACATACACATTCCTCCGAGAGGTCGTCCTCCTCTGGGGTCCTCACATGGGCGCCCCACACGCTCTTCATGAGTTTCAGATCTACCTCCCTTTGCCAGGTGGTGATCTTCTGTTCGAGGTCCTCCTTGATTTGGGATAGGTCTCCCATACGTCCTTGCTTCAGTGGCCATGAGCTGCGGGTAGGCTTCGCGTAGCATAGCTTTTTCGCCACCAACTTCCTCTTGGAATCCACATACTCCCTGAGCCTGGATCGAGGGTCCAGCTCTTCATCCATGGTGTCTTCCACCCTCATGGAGAGTAGGGGTTTTAGTGGGGCGACGTACTCGGCGTTCTCCACTTCCTCCACACAGGTCTGCACGAAGAAGGCGTCGTGCTCAGTCTCGTCATCTGAGTGGATAGAGCTAGGTAGCTCAGATAGTCCACAACCAGAGACTCCATCAGGAACAGGTACATGGCAGGGAGAGTTGGGGGCGTTGGTGTCAGTCACGACGTACTCATCTCCTCCGGGTGTAGTCTCAACAGCATCTTGAGGTCGTAGGCGATCCTTCAAGTCACCCAAGGCGAGTCCATCGCTTTCTCGTTGTATAGTCTGGACCAGAGTCGGGTCCAGGTCCTCCCAGGGGATGGTGGTAAGACTTCCGTCCACCACGCTGAGCATACTCCCCCATCCGGGCTTCCCAATAGGCGTCTTGCGTCCCAGAGGCACGTAGATGGCCTCATCAGGCAAACGAACAGAGCTGATATTCAGCCTGTCCAGGAGGTTTCGCCAGTACTCGTTGCCCCCTTGGGCTCCCCAATCGGGGGAACACAGGACCATACGGGAACGTTCCAAGGCCACCTTGGTCAGCACCTTCCCCAGTTCACTGAATCTGGGGTTCCCGTAGGCCATCCCGAAAGAGGGCCAGTAAAATTTGTAGCTGCAGTTCTTCCCCTTGCTGCAGTATAGGTCCAGTACATGCTGCTTGTCGCTGGCAAACAGCTCCACACCTAGGTCTTCTCGAGAGTAACCCAACTCCTTCAGACCTTGGTCTAGGACTTCCCACAATAGTTGATAGTCCTCAGTTTTGGAGGCCGCCATCATGTTCGAGGGCTCCTCCTTCGATAGTCTCAGGTAATTCGAGGTATGTTCCGACTGCTCCAGTGGCACAGACTCTCTGCCACTGCCGTGGTCCACGTAGAGGAGGTAGGGCGCTTGCAGCGTCAGGGATTGTATCTGGGAGTGCTGTACGAAGAAGTCAGTACCCAGTACAAACTCGAAGGCCTCAGTGTCCATCACATAGAACCGATGGGCGATAGTTCGAGAGCCCATAGGTACCTCCACTTCACAGTCCCCGCAGCTGTGCACCACATGTCCATCCCCCATGCGTATAGCGGCGGTGGTCATGGTGTTCTTCAGGCTCCCACAAGGTAAAATTTTCTTGGCCACTACAGATATTGTGGCGCCAGTATCCAGTACCCCCAGGTATTCACGTCCCCCTAGTCGGATACGTACCCAAAACACCAGGTCTTGGGTGCCACCAGAGAGTCCCCGTCAGAACTCCGCGGGACAGGTCACCTCGAACCCCTTGTTCCGCAATTTGCGGGCCATCCTCATGAAACGGCTCCTCTTCTTAGCGTTGCCGTCATCACCACCTTCATGCTCACGCTTGGCTCCTTCTTCTTGCTGGGCCTGCGTCTGTGAGCGTGTGGTACGAACAGATTGCCCTCCAGAGGGCTCGGAGTTCCCCCCTGGATTAGGGTTGGGGTTGCCTCCGTTCTTGTCCTTGTTCTTGTTGTCGGGCTGGCGGTTAGCGCCTTCTCCTCGTCCACCTTGACCTTTGTCTTGCCCTTGACCACGTCCTTCCGACTTGCCCTTGCCGGAGTCGTTGCCTTTGCCTTTGCCTCCACCTTTGCCTGAGCCTTTGCCAGGATCTTCCCCCTTAAGCTTCGCCGATAGGCGTTGCTTATGGTAGCACTCATCCTCGCAGTGCTTCCGCTTACCGCAGAATGCACACGTGATGGTGCAGCGGTAATGATCTGGCAGCTTCGCTTTGGCGCCGGTGTTCTTTTCCTGCTGCTTCCCCTGGACTACGAAGCAGTCTCGCTGCTCGCAGTCAGAGGCGTGCTGCAGGTGGCCCTGCTCGTCTCTGGCGTCACACCAGAATAGCTCCTTCACGTTCTACATGACACGGGCGTGGGCGTGTTTGGGGGTAGTCCCCTGCCCAGGTCGGGACCCTTGGTACCCTTTGCCTCCAGAACCTCCACCACCAGGACGGTAGTTGTTCAGGTGCTGGTCGCTCTCCTTCTCCAGCGCCATCTCCAGGAGCAGCACGCATGGATCCTCGTAGTGGAGGGATCTAGCCTTGCGCTCAGCCGTCAAACGGCACTCGTCCCATAGCTCTCGGGGGAGCTTGGCCACCAACCAGAATAGCAGGTCGTCGCTGCTGTAGGAGCCGGGCGTCAGTCGTCCAGCCCAGTGATCCAGATCAGCCAACAGCTCAGATACCCTGCCAGGCTTGGGGTTGTTGGGCAGCACGGGTAGGTTCTGGATCTCGACCCTGATGGAGAGGTCGGTTTCGTAGGTTTGGTACTGCCTGTCCAGGGCAACCAACACATCGGCAAAGGTGGCGGAGTTAGTCACGATCTGCCTGACCTGCTTCTCCAGGTACTTGGTCTTGCAGCACTGCAGGGGCAGATCGCACCTCACTCGCCCACTCGCGTGGGTTTGGCCGGTCAGTCGTAGGAACCGGCCAAAGTTCTCAGCGAACTCGCTGAGGTCCTTGCCTGTGACCTCAGGCAGGTTCACCACTATCTTGGAGGTGGCAATAGCCTTCGCCTCCTGAGCTCGGCGTCCTTCAGGGCGTCGGGTCTTCTTCTTCTTCTTCTTCTTCTTCGTACCCTTGGGGTCCTCGGGGTCCTCAGGGTCATCGTCATCTGAGGGCGAAGAGTAAAAAAATCCATCGATGGCGGTTCGTCATCGCAGGGGTCTCCGCCTAGATCACTGGAGCCATAAGGCTCCACGTCCACCATAGCCCTTAAGGCTGTCAGCCCCAGCCGGTCCAGCTCGGCCCTCGTCGAGTTCGTCACGTGGCTGTAGGGCGGCTGGGCCGTTCTCGGCACGAAGGGACTTCTCGGAATAGCTGCAGGCGTCGGCATCGGTCTGCTCCTCAGGCTCCCCAGGGTATTTGTCAACCCTGCCGTCAGGTGATTAGCCTGTGCTCGGTGGGGTGACATTCCCACCGAGATAGGTGACGTTTGGGGCGGGATCATCAGGGGCTCCAGCTTCTCACGGATCTCTTGAGTGAGGTCGCCCACGATTTTTGAAGTGGCTCCTCGGAGCACCTCGTTGATCTCCGACCGCGTCAGGGACCTGTTGGAGGATCTTCCCGATCCTCTACTCCTGCCTCCAAGAGACTCTGGTCCTCTCCTCAACCCACTCAAGGGTGCATACCCAGGTGCATACCCAGGAGCATACCCATGAACATCCATAAAGGTTCCAGTAGCGTGTAGTGGATGGGGATAGTCAGCCGCATACCATCGCGGCGCAGAGCTGGAAGCCACCGGCTCACTGGCAGTAGTTGCCTCATGGAGCGCAGTGGTGGGTGGGCCCATACCATAGGCGGGGTAGGGAGGCATGCCAGTAAAGCCTGTGCCCTCTGCCATAGGCGGGTTGGTTGTGGAAGTGGATGTTGCGGCGGCTGGGAGTGTGGTGGTTAAAGGAGAGGGTGATGCGTGGAGGCCATAAGCGCTTGGTGCGCCTTCGAAGGTAGGGTCCTGCGTCGGGTCTTGCCCTTGTTTCTCTCCTTCGTCTGCTTCTCTTCCAGCATCCTTCTCGGTCTCGTTCTCTCTCTTCCTCTTCACAGGCTGAGGCTGAGAGACCACTTCTTCGACAGACAGGGCCCCGAAGGCCGTCTGAAGTCCATCCAGGGAGTCCTCGGCCGCATCCACTGGCCCATGTAAGGGCTCCGCCGAAGGTACAGCGCCAGGTGCCGGCCTTGCCGGTGCCTCAGGCGCTGGCGCTGTCTTCACGTCAGCGTCCTCCTTTCTTGGATCCATCTTCTTTCACCCTTCTGCTTATATTTGCCCGTACTCGGCGCACTGGATGTACGGCACGGGTTTGCTGCCGGTGCGCAGAGACAGGCTGCCTCTTGCTACCAGAAAGGTTTATAGTGTTTTCAGCACTGTGTTTTTGCTTCTCCTGCTGCTTGCTGTAGGTGTAGGGTTTCCTGCTGCTTGTTTTCGAAGATGAAAACCTTTGTCTTGCAGAAATAGAGTCAATCCAGGATAACCCAAGCCAGAAGTGTGCAAAGAGGAGAAGATCAGGATCAAAGCATGAAGGGCTGCAGTGTAAACAGTGAAAGATGATTGGATATTCACAGAAACTGCAACTCAGGTCACAAATGAATGCATATTCACAAAGATAGCTGAAATGTTTTGGGAAAAGAGTTAGAAAACTGCCCCATGGTCACTCTATCTCCATAGTGCCATCTCAGGAGATGTGCACTCTTTGTTTTGGATCCCATATGTGCTGAGGTGGCAGGGCATGTGGCGATGAGGTCACTGCCATGTCACATGGGATCTTCCTACTTAGCTAGGCTGACCAGGAATTGAACCCAGAACCTCTCAAAAAGAGGTGCCCAGCCCCCTAGTGTGCATACCACTAGGATAGCTAAGAATTCATGGAAAAACATAGATAAATTCATAGGCTCTACCTTAGGTATGTCAGTCCTCAGTCAACTCAGGAAAATATGAATAGCTTCACATTGAAAGGGGATTAAGGGGTCCACTCCATATCCTGATTGGGTGTTTGGTTCCATAGGTCAAAATGTGTTATCACCAGTTTAGGTGGGACCAATACTAAGATTAAAATGCATGGATACTCAGTGCATCTCTAATACAACTAGAGTATGCCTCCAAGCATTGGAAAAGCACTTTTTCTTACTCCCTACAATGCTGCGTACAGTATGCCATTGGACGACAATCCTATCAGCACTGTGGTGGCACTGATTGCAAAATGTAAGAAACTCGTTGCATATGTTAACAACTCCACCAAAGTGCACCGTAAACTGAAGCAGGCAGCACGCAAGCATGGCACCTCCAATTGCTCACTGAAGCAGGTCTGTTACTCAAGTGTTCAATCGTACAATCCCCTTCTTTGCATTGCTTGAGGTCGCCTGGTTGGGACGCTGGTTTTGACGTCTTCTTCCATTGATCGATCGTTCGTGAGCTCTTCCATTGGCTCGCTGGGACATGCCGGCAGCGCGTTAAATAGGCACAAAGCGCTTGCGCTCTTGTCTGATGTTTGAGTTCCTACACACATTCATTGGTTCAGGACGTGCCAACGCGATGGAATGCGATGTTCATGATGGCGAAGAGCGTGTTAACGCATATTCAAACACTACGTGAGGCTTTCAATGACGACTCCATGGAGGAAGAACATCAACAGCTACTTCCCACTGCACCCAAAATTCGTGTTCTGAGGTTTCTTATTGGTGTTTTGCAGCCGTTCGCTGAAGCCAAAGATATTTTGCAGGGCGAATCGTATATGACAAGCAACGTTGCGCATGTCTTGATTGCTCAGCTGAGACGCGACGTCTCTTCTGGATTTGTCCATGTTCACCGCGATGGTGCTCAAAAACGCATCCCACTGTCATTGGTATGATTGTTGCTGCACTTTACCGAACTGTTTGAAGTGGTGGTGCACAGAAAGCGTGCTGATCCCTTAACAGACGTTGACCCACGCCAGACAAGAATTCAACATTATGGGGCTCATTTGAAAGCTACTGCGCTGCAAAATGCAAATTTGTAAGTCGAAAACATACCCGCAGTCATAATCGTGCTCAGAAGGCCAAAATCAAACTTCAAATGCGCTGTCGCCACTGTGTCTGCCCTGATGCGCAGGTGCCAGAAGGGATCACCCAATGCATCCAGCTGCTTAAAACTCAGCTGGACGACAGATTCGGCCAGCTTACGCCTGACAGTACCCTCCTCGCCCTACAATTGGACCCCTTGATGGCCTCGCATTTGGCAGATCTAATCCGAGATGACAATCTTGGTTGTGCCGCCGAAGTATTCCGCAAAAATATGGAAGCTGCTGAAATATTAGTCAAAGCCAGGGAGAAGGAGGAGAAAGTGGTGGCCTTGGAGTTGCAAGTGGATGAGGAGCCTCCGTTGAAGAAAATGAAAGGCGTCATTGAGGGAGCTTTCAAAAATTTTGGTAACATGCTCCATGGTGTACCGGACCATCAAGTGCAAAATGACAAAGATGCATACTTGAGATATATCCGAACTATCGATTTGAGTAGTTATCAAACTCTCGTGCATGGTATCTTTGATACGATTCCTTTTTGGCGCGACCATCAAAAGCGGTTTCCCAATCAGTATGTAATGGCCGGGCAATGGTTTGCGCCGTCGGCAACGTCCGCATCGACCGAAAGGACATTTGGCGGATGTTCTCACCTCGTGGCAAGAAGACGCGCAAAGCAAAGCCCGGAGCATCTTGAGCTTCTCATTTTTGTGAGGAGCAACATGCAATATTTTCCCGATTTTGGTCCCCTAGAGGACCAAAATTATAAGTTGCATAAAAAGAAAAAGAGCACAGAGGAAGAGGAAGAGCCCCCCGGTGAAGAGAGTGAGGAGGCCTAGTGGGTACATTGTCAATGTACGAAAGCATTGTTTTTTGTGCATGATATCAGGATTAAGGCTAGCAATGGCTTAGGGTACGAAGCATGGTTGACCTCATGTAGGGTGGCATGGTGTGAAAGGCAACATCGTCGATTCCAAGTCAAAGCATTGGAGGAACGGTTTGATGAATTTGAAAATGTTTGTTAAAAGACATAATTAAGAAAGCACAATTTCAATGGCAAGCATAGGTTTTCAAACGGTCACAAGGCTCCAAGAGTAAGGAAGACAAATGGGTACATGGTCAATGTGTGAAAACATTGTTTTTTGTGCATGATATTAGGGTTAGGGTTAGCAATGACGTAGCATGCAAACCATGGTTTGTTTCACATAGTGTGGCATGGTGTGACAGGCAATATCGTCAATGCCCGAACGAAACTTCTTTTGAAAGGTTACTTGTATTTCAAAACATTTCTTGAAGAGCTTGTTTTGCAAAAACACATTATCAGTGGGTAACATAGGTTTGAAAAAATGCACAAGGGCCCGGCTTGATACAACATCGTAAAGAGTAAAGCAAAGCATTGAGCAAAAGAGTTGTTGAATGACATAGTGGGAAAAACATTTCACCAATGAGTAGCATTGGTATTTAGAAATGCAGAAGCCTCCGACTTCATATCATATAATGAATACTAAAGCAAACCATGATACAAATGGTGTTAACAATGGTTTGTTGTACGTGATAAGGTTCTTTGAAGGAGGTATTGGCCAAAATGTGTATTCAATGGGTACCATTCATTGTAGGAATTGCACTCATCGCCGCCTTGAGATAACATCAACAATGCCTCGTTGTTTTTTGGTCAAATCAACTATGTCAAGAGATATAGAAAAAAGTGATACGATAAAAAATAATCGCTCATTTCATATGAAACCAAAAAAAAATTACCATTGAAATGAGAAAAAAAATCGCTCATTTCATTTTGGCGAAAAAAAACTCATTCCCATCACTAGCTATTGGGCCCGTGCGACCACAGGTCGTAGCTACTCGGGGACGGAGATCTGTCGCCATGTCAACCATGCTGCCATGACGCTGTTGATGGTGTCGGGCCGCAGGCCTCGACTGCGCCAGAAGGGGTCTCCCCACTCATAGCCGTGGGCGTTTCGGGCGAGCCCCATGGCCCGTTCGCCATCTCCCACCAGCCATCCGAAGGCAAATCGGAGGCGGCTGGTCAGGGCGACGCTGACCTCCCTGTAGTTGTGAATGTTAATTTCAGTCGGGCCCCAGGTGCTCGGCAGCTCTCCGGGGAGGGGTAGGCTGCCCCGTGGCACCGTGTCATAGGGCTCGTGGTCCGGGGCGTGGTTTGTGGGGTCGTCGCCTGCCGATACCTGCCAGCGCGCCTGTCGGAAGGGGGGGCGGGCTAGCGGTGGCGTCAGGACCTCCAGCGTGTATAGCCACTCGACATCCGGGCTCTCCCCACCGCCAATGTGGTCGTGGGGGGCTCAGACGTTCTGGGTGGCCAGCATCCTGATTGTGCCCAGCGTGAATTTGTCGTCTTGGGTTTCCCTGGGGGGTGGTCCGGTGCACAGGGGGTGCCGCTGCCTGCAGATGGGGCACTGGTGCAGCTTGACCACGCACTGGCTGCAAAGCCAGTGCCGCGTCTTGGTGCTCCCATAGCCAAGGTCATGGCCAAGGCGCCCCGGTTCGGAGCACACGATGCACGGTTCCTGCGGTCCACCCGGATGCAGGGCCTCGCCCGTGGGCATCCTGAGGAAAGTGGAGACAGCGAGCAGGGGCCAGCAGGTTGAGGGGCGCGCGTGCCATGGGTTCGTGTATCGCAATGAGTGGTGTGGTGCAATGGGTGCCTGCGGTCAGGCCCCCCCGTGGTCCCCGGGTGGCGGGTCAATCTGTCGGTTGGACAGATCGGTAGTGGATGATCAGGTTGTAGTAGGTTCGCTGGTCGTCCGGGGCGTGCTGCGCTCCCTGTGTGTATAGCTGGGTACGATGTTGCACCTGTGCGTCCGCACGCTTGATGGCTGTGAGTTGCATGTGGCTCACTGTGGCCTTTGTGTCGGGTGCATTGTCAGCGAGGACCAGGTAGATCTCCAGTGGCACTGCCCCCAGTAATACGGCTTCCTTGATCTCCGGTTTCCGCATCAGGCAGCATACCTTGTTCCCGGCGGGGTTGTCGGGCCCCATATGGCGTGCTGCACGATCGTGTCATCGGGTTTCCATGTGGCCAGGTGTACTCCGTCCTGGGCAAGTGGGCACTTAGTGAAGTGGTCCCACATCTTCAGTGTGTGCATGTGGCATGGGCAAAGGGTGTACTGCGGGGGTATGTCAACACTCTTCGAGCTGTACCATCTTGCCACTCTGTCGAGTATGGGTAGCTGCTCGAGCAGGAACTGAGCCCGCCGTTTCTGCAGGTGTACGGGCAGTAGGCATGAATCCAGGGCCGAGTAGTACAGCCTCGTTTGCACCCCTTTCCCTAGCACCCCAGGGGTAACGGGGGGATGCACAGTGCAAAAAAAGGCCTTGTTTGCAATTCCTGTTGGAGGCGGGCCATGAGGATGGTGTCGGCGTGGGTGCCCCGGATGCGGGCCATAGTTCTGAGAGATTGTGGGTAGTGGTATGCGCGCCCCGTGTCTTTGTAGATCACGTCGTCAGGCACCAAGGGCGGCGGCTCCAGAGAGTGTGGGATGGGAGGTAGGTGTTGGAGGTGGGTTTGCATGTGGTCGTGTAGCGGGGGCTTGTCCAGGGTTGGTACGTGCTCCGCGAGTTGATTGTGTGCATGTAGGTCCATGTGTCCGTTGCCTAAAATGTAGCGATGGGACTCTTGTTTTATTAAGCGTAAGATAAAGTGCCCTGGCAGGATCCGCAATGCCACCCACAGGTGTAGTGCTTGCGTGCCTAGGCTGGAGTCTGCCGCCTTGTGCAGTGGTTGTTTGGAGAGGCGCTGTACGATCTGGGAGTCCACGGCTGCGTCAATTACGAGTCATACCTGGTGCGGCTGACTTTGCTGTAGCTTGGAGATGGCAATAACGGGCTCAACAATCATTGCTAGTGTCTTCAGTACACCGTGCGATGAGGCCCCAAAAATGGTGGTGCCCGTCAGGTGGTGTTGCCGCAGCTGGCCCGTTTCGTCTGGCCGTAGTGCCAGAGCCGCCCCTCTGGCTGCCGGTGTGAGGCCCGTCGTCCCGAGGCGTCTGCAAATATGACGGTGTTCTGGTCGTCTGGCCGGGGCATGCGGCACGGGGATTTTGGTTGATATGCGTGGACGTGCGCTCCTCTCTCTGTGGTGGCCCAGGGCGTTGTGCTGACTGGCTTGATCCGGGGGACGGCGTAAACCCCGATTCCTTGATGGACAATCTCTGGCGCCGCCGCATTCATCTGTACACACGCGCGGTTCCTTTCGTGCCCTTGTATGAGGTAGTTGTGTATGTATTGGAGCAGGTACGCCCGTTGTGGGTGGTACGTGGTCCATTCAATGGTTTGTGTTCCTGGGACTTCGCCCGAGCAATGGTGTTTTGTCGGATACGCAGGCCCCTCTGGCGTCGTGCTGCGGTGTTTGGCCAGTACTGGCTAGGTGAGGGCGGGCTGTTTGGTGCGGAAGCCCCCTCCGCAGACACGCCACTCCGCCAGGGGACTGGGCTGCCAAGTCACCGTGGCTACCGTACCTGCTGGGGCCGGTTTCACGTGCGTGTGTCGCCACCGCTGGTGTTCCGGTGTAGCATTGGTTGTCGGTGTGTGGTGGTGGCGCGCCAACAGTTGAAGAATGGGCCACGGTGTGGCCAGAGCATGGGGTCCGCATCTCCAGCATGTGGTGGGTATGCCTGTCAGCGGCTCCTGCAGTAGCGGCGCTGGGCAGAACTGGCGTGCCGTGGGCGGAGGTGGCATCCATAAGTTGCCCTGTGCTTTGCCGGGTTGTAGGGTGACTTTGCGGCCGTTGGGCGCCAATAGGAGGACCGCCGGTATCGTTGTTTCCGGAACGTACGCCACTTGTTGCAGCGACCGGTGGTGGGCCTGGTTTCTTGTCGGGGGGCTTTCTGGTAGGGGTTGCTTGTGAGTGCCCCAGAAAAGGTTGTAGGCTTCACGGATCTCGCCATCAGTGGGTTGCGTGCGATCGCCCGCAACGCCCGCCTGTCGCAGGTCGTTTCCCAGGAGCGATTTGTTGGTCCAGTCGGGGTGTTGCAGAAAGGGGACGTGGTGGGTGCCCGCCTGCTGGACGGCTCGCATTTGGTTGGGCGTCACCCTCACATGGTGTAGTGTGGTGCCCACTTGATCGAGGGTGGTGGTGTCTCCTGTGGGTCCCCCGCCCACATCGGTGTGTAGGACGGCTATGGGGCCTGTCTCCTCGCATTTGTGCTTCGTTTGGATGACATGCCTGTGGTGTGGCAGCAGGAGATGTAAGTGGTTCCATATGCGTGTTCCCACTGTGGTGGGGAGGCCCCGTTGGTGGAGGATGTATTGCTGCACTTCTCGTAGTGTTGGTGTGCAGACTTCCCGTACCTCAGGTTCCTGGTTGTGCATGAGGCGATGTAGGTGGGTTGCGGTGTGCCTGGTGTGTGCGCTATGGACCAGGTGGCCGGTGCCATCCCCGTAGTATGGTGCTGATGCTGCCCGGACCTCTGCAGGGAGGGACGCGGGCCGGTGGCCGTGGATGGCCCAGGCACGTCGAACTGTGGTGACGGCCCTTTGCAGCATGTCTTTGGGGTGTGTCAGGTGCAGGGCCAGGAACCCAATAGCTGCATTTAGCACGGCTTCTAGGAAGTACGCCAGGATCCCTGTTGGATCCCCAGGTAGGTTGCATCGTCCGTCGGGGTTTTGGTCGCGTCACCGGGGCAGAAAGGTGGGGGTGGTGCATTGTGTACCATGGTGGCTCACTTGACGTTCTGTACCAGGAGCCGGTTGCTTTCCAGGTAGCTGGTAACATCGTGGAGTACCTGGTTAGCCCTGACGTTGTCTCGGGCGTCTGGGAGGGGCTGGCGGGCAGTGGCAGTAACGACGGCCATGTCATCCACGAACGCCAGCAGTGTGGTTCGTAGGGGGTACGGTGCTACATCGGGGTAGGTGCGCCGTATCTGGAAGGCCAGTGGGAGGGTGAAGAGGAGGAACAGGAATGGGCCCTCTGCGCCTCCCTGCGGGACTTCACTGGTGGGGCGGGGTCCACGGGGTTCTGCCAACATCGGTTTGTACCGCGTATAGGCGGGTGGCGAGGTACACCTGTAGAAATCCTTGAAAGGGAAGTCCCATGTCTTCCCAGATGGCCTGTATAAGGCGGTGCTGGGGTGTTGGGAAAAGGCCTCTTGACGTCCGGAGACGTGATGATGAGGCTGATGGGGTCCATATGCACCCCACCGTCCTGCATAAAGATGGCCTCCGGTGGTGAGCGTCCCGGTGTTGCTCCCCACATCATTGGTGGGATGGCCCGGTACATTACTGGGGCCACTGGTTTCATGATGAGCATCCAGATGAGCTTCGCTTCCGTGGTAGCGCACACAATGGGCCTCCAGTTGTCCGGGTTTGCCCAGTCTCCTTTCTTGTACAAGGGGTGTACGAGGTTCTTCCAGTCCAGTGGTATGTCTGCCCTCCCTATGGCTATGTCCCAGAGGCGCGCCGCCAGGTGCCTCTTCAGGTGGAGCGGGTAGGCCATCTACTCCTGGCGTTTTCCCTGGTTTCCGTTTGTGCAACACCTCATCTAATTCCCGAATGGTGAACGGGGTTCGGTGCACGTCGCGTTGTTGTGCCCGGTTGTACACTTGCGGTAGGTGTGATATCAGGTGCTTGGTGTAGTCGGATAATTCTCCGTCCTCTGCATTTTGTTGGCGTTTGAAGCTGTTTAACACCTCCTCGATGACCACCTTTGGGTCATTGGTCAGTGTGCCGTCCTGTAGGCGCACCGCCCCGATACCCCGGTGGCGCGTTTCTCCCAAGATCTTCTCCACGTGCTTCAGTGACTTGTATGGTCTGGGATTTTTGAGGTACCTTTGTTGCTCCTGCGCCAGGTCCTTGGCGCGACGTTCGTGCCACTCCCTGTGGTGCCGCAGTGTGGTTTCCAGCCGTGCCGCAATGCGGGGGGGGTGTTTTTGGGGTTCTGTGTCGTTGGAGCCGATGGCCGTATGTAGGTCTCGTTTATCACACCATATGGCGGTGACCATGGAACGTAGGTCCCGGTGTGGGATCGTAGTCTCTTGCTCGTGCTTGCCCCCCTCGTGGAGGCCACACGCCGCCGCGGCTTGTCTCATGGCGAGGTTCAGGTCCGGGTCGCTCTGGTGGCCGAGGATGCGGTGCACTGTGCGGTAGTATGCCATTCACTTGGGTGTGTCATGTTCCTCCGGGGGGCAGATGGGGGGTTGCGCGTCCTGGTCCATACTGTCCGAGGGGGCCGCAGGGACCTGTAACACCTTAAGCTGCACCTCTAGTGGGCGATGTCCGGTGGCCTTGGATGGCAGGTCGTGGTACTGTGCCCGTGTTACCTGCACGTGTGTTGTATCTGCATAGCAAAGGTGGATGCGTGAGGCTGTCGCGCCCGGCTGCGGGGGCCGGTGCGAGGCCTGGCCCCTTAGGGAGGTCGTGAGCTCCTGCAGGCCGAGGTGCTGCATGGCCATCCTGACGGCCGTGTCCTCCGGTATCGGTCGCCCTCCTCGGTAGTCGATTGTGGGGGCGGCATTGAATTCTCCTATGATGATGACAATCATGCTGGGGCCTATCATGGCCAATTGCCGGTAGGCCTCCATGAGGTGCTCGAGGAACGTGTCTGTGGCGTCGCCGAACGGGACATGCACATTGATGACGTTGAGTTGCCAGGTGGGGCCCACGAGTTCATATGCCGCCAGTCGGCTGTCAATGCCTAGGTGTCGGTGGATGTGGACATGAATCTCGCGCTTGTGGGACATCGCTACGCCTTTCACCCATGTGGTCTGGTATTGGTACCCCGTTTTGGTGAGGATGGGTGTGAGGTTCGGTGTGTCGGTGCGGGTCTTGAGCGCCTGCTGCTGCCACAGCATGGCGTCAGGGTCACGTCCCGCCATGATGGTTATCTCCTGCAGGTCCGAGGCCTTGGCTGGGTCGTACGGGACCCCTGGCTCGTTCAGGAACATCAGGGCGACGAGTGCGGCTGTGACCTTGCCGGTGAATGGTTCGGCGGTGGTGGCTACCCATTTTGTCCATTGGGCCGGGAGTCATTGTCCCAGGCGTAGCTTTTCGGCCAGGGCCGTCGCCACTCATTGTTCCTCTGGGATATCAGGCTCCTCCAGCCAGCCCTCCGGTATGTCCCCCGTCCAGACTGTCCCTGTTGTGACCTGGTTCTCTGGTGTGCAGAGCTGCAGCGGGCATCCCGGGAACGGCCTGTCGTCCCACAGCTCAAAGTCGGATGTGGTCACTTTCTGGCCGGACTCCGGTAAAGGTCGCCACGCGGTTTTCAGTTGTAGGTCGCTGTGTTTGCCTGGTTTCGCCATTCGGTGCTTCATTGCGACGTGGAACCAGACCCATTGTTTGGGCTGTCCCTTCAGCCAACAGACGTAGACCCCTTGCACTCCCGCCCCTTCAGGGTTTTGCGGTGCATAGCCTTGCGTTTGTCGGGTGTCAAGTACGGGCAGGTCCGGAATTTTGGTTTGGGCTCGGGGTGGGGGCGGCGCCGCTTTTCATGCCTGATCAGGTCGTTTGCCCCGCCAGGCCGGTGCCCCTTCCCCCTCCGGTCGGGGCCGTGGCTTGGGCCGCACCGGCTCCGGCGCTGGCGGGGGGGCCGGTTTGGGGGCATTGCGGCTTTGGAAGATGATGTACACCCGTCTGTGCCCTTCCCTGGGCCGGTGCGTGCCCTGCATCTTGTTGGCGTGGGTTCACGGGTAGTCGGTGCGGCTAATGATAATCTGTTCCTCGTCCGTGGGCCATGACGTCCAGCGTTGCGTCTGTGTCATCCCATGCCTGCGCACGTAGGCCGCTACGTTGTGTGCCAGGGTGAGCCACGTGGTGGGGAGTGTGGTGTCGGTGGCCGGGGCGTGCACTGTCCAGTTCATGGCCGTTTTGAGTGCCAGCCAGTGTGCCAGGGGTTGGTTGGTGTGGTGGGCTGAGTGTCTGAAATGGTCTCCTAGTGCTAGTGGGGTGGCCGTTCGCGTCTTAGGTGTGTGTCTGTCTGTACCCTGGTCGCAGTGCCCTTCCCATCCCACTGTGCGACCAACTAGGTGTGCTGGTGGCACATCAAGGTAACCGTAGGGGTGTCCGGGGTGCGGTCAGGGACCGTCCAGTCTGTGACCTTCAGCCCGATTCGTGGCATACGTTGCTCTGGTGGGCCAGTGAGTGACCTAAGTTGTAGCAGTTGGTCCATTAGTTCCGGCGTCAGGGTGTCCTCCTTCTCCTGAATTCGGTCTTTGTGTGCCGCGGGGTGTCCCACGGTGTCGTCCCTTGAGTCCGTGACCGCTGCAAGGGTATTGGCCGCCAGGGTGATGACGTCTTCTGTGAGGCCCTCCACAATAAGGTGTGCTTCTCCTTCCAAGGCCGTCGGGAACTGGGTCGTGGGTTTCATGGTGAGGTGCAGGTGTGCTCTGTCAGGGCCCGGGGCGTTGGGGTCCGTGGGCCGGGGTTCTCGCGCTCCGCGTCCTGCCAGTGGGTGTCGCGGCTTGTTGGTGTCGGTTAGCCGCGGCCCAATCGCCATGTTGTGGACTTGGTGCACTGGTAAAACTTTGCCGAGGGTGTCCCCTGCCGTCAGGTGTACCCCTTTGGTTCCCGGTATCGTGTTGAGGTAGATCCCCGGGAGCGGTGCGGGCTGCGGAGGCAGTGGCTGGATTAAAGCATGGGGGTATGGGTGGCCACATGGGGGGTCTCCAGTCCGGAGCCCTAGGCAAGGACCGTCCATACCGTGTTGTACGGGGTACAGGATGTAGGGTCCCACAACCCTGCGGAGCTTCTTAGGGTTCAGGATGTTTGCCATCCTCCCGCTCCGATAGTAACGGAGCCCTGATCGAGCCATGTGGCTTGATCGCGGTCAATGTCGTGGTGCAGGGGCCCTCGGATAATTCCCCACGTTCTGCGGTGGGTGGCGTCGTCCAGGATGGGGTGTCTCGTGTCGATGAGTGGCATTCTTGCATTCGCGAGGGCCGAGTTCACGATGTTGGCGGGTGCGGTTCCGTCACCCTGTGCGGTGCTTCCTGCGGGGTTGGCCCCGCCTTGTCAGGGTACGCGTTTTCCGTGAAGCGGTTGGTGCCAGGCGGGCTTTAGGTGCCATTTGGGCCCGGGTAGGTCGTTGTACTGCGCCCAGGTATATACCGTGTAAGCTGTGCCCTCGGAGTCCGGGCGCAGTCGGTACGTGGATTGCCTGGTTGTGCTGTAGGTGACGAGTGCATTGGAGGTGGAGATAGTGTACTGGAGGTGCGTACGTACCAGATTGTAGGTGAGCTGTACCCCCATGGTTCCACCGCACAGACACTAACCCCACGGTAGCATGGAGACTCGACCACGCGCCCAATTGGCTCTTCACCACTACACCCACATGGCCCCACCCCGACCCGGCAGGGGTCGCCATTCGTTACAGCATGTACGAGCCAGGCAGAACAGGCAAGCACGAGCACCCCTACTATCCGCTCCACCACTCCTGCCACACACCGAAGCACCGAACACAAACCCTCACATATCACGATCTAAACCCAGACACAGCCTACATCCTCCACTACATCTACTCCTACCTCACACAAGGACAGCCGGAGCAGGGACTCATAGCCCTGTCCCCCCAAGCGAAACACATCATCTCCAAAAGAATTGCGGTGTACGCCACCCCCATCCTGCAGCCCACAACCCCAGTAGCCCACGTCGCCACGGGCCTCGCCATATACGCCTACCTGCCCATGAACCCATGCCGCCTCCCACAACCATCACCGGCGAACCGGCTCTTCTTCACCGACGCCTCAGGCGAATCTGCCCTTACGCCCATCACCGGGGGGGCCACCCTGCAGCTAACCCACAACGGGGGACACTACCACATGGACCACCAGACGGGCCACACCACCTATGGGGCCTCCTCCCACGGGGAGCTAGGGACCATGGCCGACGCCATCACCGAGATCGCGGCCCACCTACCCGCCCACCTCCCGCACATCGTCCGGATCTGGTTCGTGGTAGACGCCACTGTCGACAAACACCTGCTCCTCCGCATAGCAAGGCAACCACTTCACAAAGCCACCGCGATGAGCCTCGGCACCAAGGCACTGCTGCTCTGTAAAGCCCTTCGCAGCCTTCACCCCTACGTCCAACTCCACATCGTGAAACAAGAGTCCCACAGACACCAATACAGAAATGGTAAGGTCGACGACCAGGCAGTACACCAGCGCACAACGCACCTACCAGCCCTCCAGATCCCTGACCTCGGCCGAAACCACACACACCTCCAACACATACCCCCCGTACCCGAGCCCCATCAGACCCCGGACTGGGTACCAGAGGACGCCCCCTATTCCTCCCACGAGAGAGCATACCACTACCCCAACCCCATCCAACATCTCGCTCGCGTGCTTGGCGATGCAGACAGCCGGGCGCACATCCAGGAGCTCCAGGACAGACTGCAAATCCCCCTCTTCCACTCAGCGCTGCGCCAAGCAAACGTCCCAGCCCACCTCCAAAAACGACGCATCGGGCTCCTCAGGGAGCAACTACCATTCTTCACCAGGGTCGCCAGATGGCTTGCTCGCAAACACATCCACGTCCCCGAAGAACACACCCGTTGCCTGTGCGACCACACCACCCCGGAGGACTGGGAACACTTCAAGAAATGCCCCCTCCATACAGGCAGGGACACGCTAGTGAAGCGGTACCCAGAACCTATGGCCCATGGCCCCGAGGCCTGTGAGCCGTCACACTCGTTATGGCCCATGGCCCGGAGGCCTGTGAGCCGTCACACCCGTGCCCAAGCCATTGACACCGGCTGTCAGCGGGACATCCCTGTTCTCTAACCCGCGAAATCTGGAATCTGATTTCTAACCATTAAATCGATGTGGAATTACCATACTTTTACTGTCTTGGTCAATGTGCGGTTAGAAATCGGTGAAATACCCGATTTCTACCGCGATTTCTAATTGTCGTGAAATCGCCGCCTGACGTCGCCCGTTCCGTGCACTGCATTAGATGATTCTGTAAAACGATTTTTTCGGAAGTCAAGACTGAAACACTCTTCGAGTGATCGGCAATTTTTGTCTTGATAAAACGCATCGCGTCCCAGATTTTTCCCAGAAAATCTGGGCGGCCGAAGGCGCTTTGAACCCGCAAGTCGCAGCCATGTACGCCACGGCGTCCGCCTCCCGCCTCTGGGAGGACCGCCCCTCCCCACCTCTAACCCAAGCAGCGCAGGACGCCCCCAACACAGGCCCTACCGCCGAGGACATCCACCAACTCCTCAACATGCGAGCACCCCCGAAGACCCACCCTGCGGTCCGCCCCATCCAGCTCGTCAGCTGGGACGCCATGGACGCCCCCCCAACCACCACGGAGGTCCACATCCTCAAACACCGGGACGCCTGGTGGACGGTGGAATGGGACGACCACGGCAAGGTCAGACGGGCAACGGCACACGCCCCCAACGACGAAGTCCCGCCCCCACCACGCGGAGGGGACCGCTTGCGACTCGCCGCACTCATCCCCCACGCCCCAGAGGCAGCCTGGGAAGCGCTGCACTACGCCCTCTACTGGGCACAGGGGGCGCCAGAAGGCCCCCTCCCCCCGGAACGCACCCCAGCGTGGACACGCCACGCCACCTGCTACACGGCCCACATGCGCCGCCACGGGGCAGGCAACGGGCACCGGCTCCTCACCTGGCCCACAGACCCGCCCGACGCCCTGCAGGAGGCCGAGGAAGTGCTTGGCGTCATGACCAAGCAAGTGTTCCAGCTGAAGGACCCCGTCCCCACGTCCAAGCTCGACGTCCCAGCCGCCCGCGAACACCCCGTGTTTGCACCGGGCCACGCACCGTACAGCAGCCCCAGGGCGCACCTCCCCAACGGGGACAACCCGCTGCCCGGCGCTGCCAAGGTGCGCAGAAGCGCAAGGCCCCCACACAGGCCAAACCCGCGCCAAAGCCAAGGGCCAAGTCGAAGAGCTGGACCAAAGAGGAAGCCGCTGCCCTGTATCCCTAATACGCCATCGGTACCCGGGTGCAGCTGCCCTTCGAGTACGCCACGGCCGCGGGCCCCTCCAAGTGGATATGGGCCGCAGGGGAGGTCAAGCACCGGTACCTCGTCACCGGGGACCACCAGGGGTTCAAGATCCACGTCAAGTGGGACCCGGCCACCCCCAACGACAAGAAGGTGGGGCGCACCATCGAACTCTGGCGAGACCGAGCCGGTCGTGAGATGGTTGCCATGCAGCTGTGCACCCCCGACACGGAGCACCTCACCGGCACCGAGTACACGGGCGAAGTCCACAATGCATGGGCCCTACCCCAGCCCCAGAAGCGGAACCGCAAGGCACCCGCAGCTCAGGGCGTCATCGACCTCCTCGACGCCTGACGGGGCCAGGCCCGGACACGGCCCGCCCCCCCAACTACCGGTCCCCAGAAACCGGCACCTGCGGAAGCCCACGCCCGCATCAACATCCTCAACGAGCCCGCGGTCACCTACGACCCCACCAAGGCCGCCATACTGCAAGCCATGCCCGGGCCGCACCCCCAAGGCGCAGACCTCCTGGGGTTCCTGGAGCAAGCCCTCCGCAGAGCTGACCAACCCGAACCAGCACCGATCCTGGACCCAGAGGGGAACAAATATCACGCCCACTGGGAACGGGGGGTGCCCCTCTACCACAAGACGTCAGTCACGGTGCATGCCCACCCCGACCTCGGAGTGGATGGTCGCCTCGGGGCGTACGAGTGCGTGGGGCCCGGATGGCAGCTAAACGTTCTACTCACGCACGTCCCATTCGGGCAGGAGCCCAAGGACTTCCTGGACACCCTGAGCCTGGCGTACCGCCGACTCTCCCTCCTGGCACCCACCATCATCATAGGCGACCTAAACGCCGCCCCCACCGACGACGACCGCACTGGCCCACCCACAGCCACCGACACAGCTGTCCGGGACGCCATACACCAACTGGGCCTCACCGACCTCACGGCAGGACTCACCGGCACACCCTCCCATTACCCCCACCAAGCCAGCACCCACCCATCCCGGATCGACACGTGCTACGGGGACCCAACCACGGTGCGTGTCCACGAAGCAGCCTACGGGGACCTCCCGCCCACAGGCACGGGCCACCGGCCCCTCTACATCGACCTCATCAACCCCAGCCTACCCCCACCCGCGGCCACCCTGCCAGACGACACCCTCCCACCCACACTGCAGTTCCCGGCCGAGGACAACCACGGCGGCTGGCACAGGTATAACAGGGCCCTACACGCCATCCTGCGCCGCCCGGATGCACCGACACTCACCACCGCCATGCGCCGGGCGGCACAAGCATGCGGCATGGAGCGTGACACCAACTACACGGGAGCACCACCAGACCTCACCCTCCAGCAAATCGTCCATGACATCTGGACCACGAAAGGGGAACTTGCCACCCTGCTACGCCCCAGCACACCGGAGGCACGAGACCGGGACGCCCACCTACGTGCGCTCCTCACCACCTGCCGCCACCAACTCCAGGAATCGCAGGCCCACCACATAGCGGCCGCAGCCCAGGAACGCGAAAGATACCGCAGAAACGACACGCCGTACAAGTCCCTACGGTACGTCAGCTGCATCCTGGAGGACACAGGGGCCCCGTACCATCCACGCGGTGCGCACCCCCGAAGGAAGCCTCACCAATGACCCCGACGCCGTCCTCCAGGCAGTCCTGGACAGCTTCCAGGCACAACACGGGGACGCCCTCCCCGAGCTCAACCCCCACACCAGAAACACCATCTGCAAGCATGTGCCCAGGGTCTTCAACCGGGAACAGCGGCGCGCCATCGAACACGACCTCTTCAGCATCTCAGAACTGCAACGCGCCCTACACTGCCTGAAGAAGGGGGTCGTGCCCGGCGTCGACGGTTTGCCGGCCGAAGCGTACGAACGTCTCACCCTGCCCATCAAACGCCGCCTGGCAGCCCGCCTGTGGGACATCGTCACGGGCGCCACGCCCATCCCCCCTGAGTGGGCCAACCTGGTCCACCCCCTCTACAAAAGGGGGGACTGGGCGCAGCCGGGGAACTGGCTTCCCATAGTCTGCGCCACCATCGAGGTCAAGCTGGTGTGGACGCTCATCCTAGGCCGCATCGCGCCGGCGGTCTTTGCCCACGTGCCCGCCAGCATGTGGGGAGCAATGGCCGGCAGGTCCCCCCACGAGGCCATCTTCCTCCAGGACACCGGACTGGACATGAACCCCTACGAGATGATTATCGCCTCCCTCGATGTCCAAGGCGCGTTCCCCCACACCCCACACCGGCTCCTCACGGAGGTATGGGATGCCATTGGCCTCCCATTCCTCTCCTTCATGACCGGGTACATCCAGACCCGACTCTACGCCGTCATCACAGCCGCAGGCCTCACCCCCTCGACCGGCACAGACAGCGGGGTCCCCCAGGGAGGCGCCGAAGGCCCCTTCCTCTACCTCCTCGTCACCCTGCCACTGGCATTCGAGCTAGCACGGGTATACCTGGGGTACGCCCAATACCCGCTACGGTACCCCCTCATCAACTTCGCGGACGACAACCTCCTAACTACGGCCACCCGCCACCGCGACCCTGAGAACGCAGGGCTACCAACGACCACCGAGCAAGCGTCCGCCATTCTCCAACTCACCACAACCTACCTGGACACCCACCAGCTCCTGGTGCATCCCCGCAAATCGGTCGCGCTGGCCGGCGCCAAGACCCCCAGCCCCCACATCCGGAAAGGCGAACCCCTACACCTGGAAGACACCACAGTCCACCTGGGAGTCACACAGGCCACGCGGCACCACCACATCACACTCCCAAGCAAGCTAGAAGAGCGCCTCGCCCGGCTACCCCAAATTGCCAGGGGGGACCTCCTGTCTACGCAGGGCCTGGCGTACTTCATGGAAGCGCTGCTCAACGCGGCCATCGGGTACCAAGCCCTGCACCTCCGGCGCTCACAAGACGCCCTACGCCACGCTCCACAGCAACTGACGAAAGCATGGGCGCAACACCGAGGCTGGCCCACGTCTTTCCCCAAGGAGGCCATGATGGCCCGCTGGCGCTACTACGGAGACAATACAGGCGCCCTGGTCGACATGGTCTATGCCAAACACGCAGCGCACCTCCTACACAGGGTAACACACAACCACCAACCATAAGTTCGCGAGGCGGCAGCCATACGCATAAAAGAAGCGCAAATGGCCCGCAACACCTGCCCCCGGTGGATACTGGCGCAACACGGCGTCTCCACCTCCGTGGGCACTGGCATCTGGGCCTAGCTACAACTCCTCCTACCACACCACACACACGCCATCCTGACAAACCACCACTGCGATCAACAGGGGCTACTCGTGGCCACACACACCGACATCCACCGACACCCGGCAGGCGAGGTGGACACCCTGCGCCGCGTGGGGGCCACCATCACCATAGTGTATATCACCCCAACACAGATGAAGATCATGGCCCAATGCGACGCCCACCACACCCCGTTCCTTTCCGACCCACAATGGCCAGCACGCCACGTCTTCGAAGCGTACCTCAGCGCATGTGCTACGAAGGCAGGGCGCGACATGCCGGGGCCCAAGGACATCGACACGGCATACACAGCCTTCCAGCGCCAGCAACCCCGGCCCCACCCGAGCGAGCACGAGACCCCCAACGACGGCGGCACGACGCAGGGGGAGCCCACCCCGTCAGCCGAAGGCTGGACACCACCCACCATCCTGCTACTAGCACCAAACGGCCACAAACATGCTACCCGCACTGTCCAGCGACACCATGCCGCCTGGTCCATCCCCAAACACAATGCACCGGAGACCGATGTACCACCAGTCAGACACAGCGACCAGGGCATACCACGCACGTGCTGGCACTGCGGCCCCTGCTGCACCTCATCTCCACCCACTACCACAGCCCCACCGCCGCCCCCACCGCCGACCAGCAGACATGGCTCTCCCCCTGGTTTCACACGGTACCCCAAGACCACCCGGCGCACGTAGCCTGGACCCGAACACCCACGGCGACATGGACGTTCACCAACGAGCGGGCAGACCCGGACAGCGTGGCCATAGAGTACGACCGCTGCGACCCGCACGGCGCGGGACCTCAGGAGGCACCCATGCGCCCCCTACAGCACAAACGCCCCACCCTCCGCGGCGACAAAGACGACAAGGAGCGGCGACAGACCATCACGTGCCAGAAGTTCCACCTCAATACGGGATACCTCTTCCACCTGATGTACGCGTCTATCACCCAGGGGCGCCCAGACAGGGGCCTCCTCCGCCTCACCCCACGAGCCCAGGCCATCATCACCCAGGGGATAGGCGTCTATGCAGCGCCACTACTGCAACCCACGCAAATCACCGCCAGAACCGCCCAGGGACACCCCATCTACGTCTATCACCGCACAGCAATCGCCCGCCTACCCATACCCAGCGACACCGACATCATCTACTTCACTGACGCATCCGGCACCCAGCAACGCACCCCCACGGTCGGTTGCGCCTCCGTGCGCATCACCCAGCACGCGGACGGCCTCCACGTGGAACACCACACCGGGGCCACCATCTTTGGGGCGTCCTCCCACGGCGAACTGCGCACCATGGCAGACACCGTCACCGCCACACCGCCACCCACGACGATCCAGCCCCGCAACATCTGGGTAGTCGTGGACGCCACGGTCGACATCCACCTCACCAGGCGCCTTGCGGACCTTCCCCTCCAAAAAGCACTCGAGTACGGCCTCACCACACAAGCGTTGGGACTATGGATGGCCGTCAAGGGCATGCACCCCCAGGACGCCCTACACATCGTCAAACAGGAGTCACACCGCTACGCATACGGCAATGAACGCGCAGACACGCAGGCCAAACACCAGAACACCAACCACACCACAGGGCTCGAACACGTGTGACTGGACACCCCACACCACAGCCACCTGCAGCACCTGCCCCCGATACCCCCGGCCACACAGCCCCCCCAATGGATGCCTGAGTACACGCCGTACACGGATCGAGACAAGCAGTACCACTGCCCCACACCCATCCAGCAACTGGCCACCAAACTGGGCCAGCCAGCGAACACCGAACTCCTCTGACGCCTCGAAGACTCCGTCCACACCCCCCTCTACTACTCCGCCCTGCGCCCGGATAGCCTCCCAGCACACCTACAAAAGCCCCGACTCCAACTCGCCCTCGAACAGCTTCCCCTCCTCGACCGATACCACCGATGGTATGCGCGCCGCTCGATCCACGTCCCCGCAGCATACACCAAATGCATCTGCAGCCACGCGGAAGGAGAAACCTGGGACCACTTCAAGGTGTGCCCCCTGTACAGAGGACTGGACACCCTCACAGACTGGAACCCAACCCACACCATCGCACAGCACGCCGGATGGCTGACGCAGTCCCCGGCGACCCAGCAACTCACCACCGTCCTCAAGCAGACGGAGGTACTCGAGGCGGTCCGCAGGGGACTCGTCCCCACTGCCGTCTACACCTTGCTACGCACCCACGCGGAGGACCCCCAGGCCACTGCGGCGCACATGCAGCGGACGACCGTTGCCAAGACGGCGGAGCAGCTCACATACCGCACCGACAAATACCTGCAGCATGCAGCAACCCTGCGTCCAACAGACCAAGCCCACCTCCTCAAACTCCTGTTCTACCAACCATGAGAACCTACCCCGTGACATACCAACACGGAACCCCCACAACGTTTACACACCGTCCACCGAGCACAGCACTGGCACAGCACACACGGGCACCACAGGCACCGCACACACTCCCACCAGCATGCGCGCGCAACCAGCCCCCATCCCCCCACGCCGCCGTCCGTCCACAGGTACCACCAACCGCCAGCCACCGCATGTCCCCTCTGCGTTCGCCAGCGGCTACCACAGACAGCCCTGCCCTGCAACCCAGACCACTGGGTCTGCCTGGGAGCCGCGCACCGCCTCACCCACTGCCCCCACTGCGGGGACCTCAACCCCCACCACCGCGAGCGGCCCACGGCCCCAGCCGCACCCCCCCCCGCCAGTCACCTCAGCTTCTTCGGGTTCCTCACCGACACCCTCCGGGACCACCTGGGAGGATACTACGTGGCGGACGAGGAAGACCACGCATGGACTATAGCCGTGGCCACGGGCAGCACACCCCTGCCCCCCCACAGCCCACCCCTACGCCACAGCGAGGGCGGCTTGAAAGTGGCGGCCCGCCACATCCTCCTCGCCCTATACCTCCACCACCGTGACCTACACCTCCCAGACCCACAACTCCCGGCCCCCCAAACAGCAGCCCTGACGCCAGAAGCGTGGGCCGACACGGCACCAGAGGAGATAGCAGCCTACCTCCGAATCACTTGCCGCCGGTTCAACAACGCCCTCGGCCGACGGAAGGGAACACCTTACCCACTCAGCGCACTCTCCTACCCGACACACCACCCCCCCCCCGCACAACAGAAGCCCCCGGAGGGCTGGGCGTCTTTTCGAGGCGCCCACCTGGCCGCCCCTGATGAGGCCACCGCCACGCGGATAGGCCTCACGAACCAGGAAACCTACGTCAGAGGCCTCAAGACGAGCCTCCAAGGGGCACACCGCTGGCACGCCCGCTCCCCGTCGCCCCCACGGGGACAGGGGGGTTCACCCGCGCCCGACACCCACCAGGCCAAGAAGACCAAGACAGGTTAGGGGGCCCGCCAACGCGCCCGCCAGCAGGGCGCGACGCCCCGACCAAGGCCCGGGTCCAGCCACACCGCACCACCCCACGCCCAGACCCCCGGCGCACACCAACAACACCGCCACCGCCAGCGCCGACCACCACCACCGTACCGCAGCACCCAAACCCTGCAGCCCAGTCAGCCACCACCGCCCACACACGTCCACACCATGCCAGGACCACCATACGCGCAGAGCCAGGGGACATGGCACCACCAACACCACCACCACGCCCTCGTCCCTCCCAACCCCTACCCCCCAATGCCCCCATGCTACAGCGACCCCCACCAGCTACATCCCCACCACGCCCCAGCACAACCAGGCCCCACGAACCACCCACCCCACATAGCGCACATCACCGCACCACACCATCACGTATTCCACCACCATCAGCCCCTGCCACCACACCCACCAACGCCGGGGTACCACACACAACCAGCACACCCTCCACACCACCACCACGCGGTCCAGCACCACCCGCTGCCCCCGCTACACGGGCCCACGACACACGAGCCACGGTACACCCCCATGGACCCGCGAGGAGCCGCGCACGCACACCAGCAACACCAGGGCCTAGTAGGAGCGCCCCACCACCACCAACAGCCCCCCCACCCACACCCCATAGCAGCGAGCACCATCCACCAGCAGCCACCCATTACATACGGACCACAGCCCCACCCGGACGCTCATGCGGCCGCCTCCCACCCACACCCCGGCACCACAACTAGTCAAGAACCGCAAGGGCCGCACGGCGCACACACGCAACACCCACACGACCCACAGGGACGCCCGGACCCCCAGCCAGCACAACACCAACCCCCGCCCCCCCCACCCCACCACCACCAGCAGCCCCCCCACCCACACCCCATACCAGCGAGCACCATCCACCAGCAGCCACCCATTACATACGGACCACAGCCCCACCCGGACGCTCATGCGGCCGCCCCCCACCCACACCCCGGCACCACAACCAGTCAAGAACCGCAAGGGCTGCACGGCGCACACACGCAACACCCACACGACCCACAGGGACGCCCAGACCCCCAGCCAGCACAACACCCACCCCCGCCCCCCCTACCACCAACAGCGCCACCCCCACACCACCACCCCCCGCCCCCCCCCCCGAGACCAGGCCACGGACGCAACACGCGGCAGCCTGCACCAGCCAATTGACCTCGATACCCCCGCCAACACAGGCCACCGCGAATCCCCCCTCCCGCGACCGCCACAAGAGGCCCCATCACCGGACCCCACGCACAACAACGACGACCACGCCCCGAAACCCACACCACCCCCCCCATCACACCCCGCACCACCAGCCACCGCACCGGCCGTACCCCACACCCTACACAACCCCGCAGCGGTACAGCAGCACCTCCGGGGACTCGGGGAACACGACGTCGTGCTGTGCCTCCGCACCTCCGGCACCAGCACCCGCATCCGGGCGGCCTCCCTGGTCCAGGCAGCCACCCTGGGGGAAGGCGTCAGAGACTTCCTCTTCGACGCCTTCCTCAACGTCGCCCGACACGACCGCCCCCCTCGCGCCACCCCAGACAGCGAGAGCCCGCCCCCCACGGGGAGCCGGATCTGGGTGCCCCCCATCGACTGGGGGCGACACCTAGTCGGACACCCCGTGCCGGGGCGGGTGGACACCAAGGGCCACACCCGCTACCACGAGCCCAACATGGCCCACCCCCCACCCGGCGCCACCCCCGACAGCACCAAAGACTGGGAGCGGGAACCATGGGTAGCCCGGATGGCCTCCCTGAGCAACTTCCGGCACCACGTCCCGGGGGACATCCCCACCCCCGACGAGCAACAGCCAGCCCCCTGCACGTACATGACCCTCATGTACAATCTGCACTACACCCTCTCGACCACCAACTACCACGCACCCACTGACCACTGGGTGGTACACGGCAACGACTCCCTCCTCCCTGCCGACTACCCCCCCCCCCAAACAGCCCAGGCCCCGACACGTACGCCAGGGGGGACGACCCGGACGACCCCCACATCTGGGGCACGTGGGAAAGCAAATCCCTGGACACGCTGCTCTCCATCCGCAGCAGCAACCAGGGCCTTGGTAGGGCGATGTATTGCCTCGCCAAGTGGACCCAACGGACCTGGGGGATCCCCACGGACCGGTGGGTGTGGGTGGTCACGCTGCGCCCCCAGCAGAGGGAAGCCCCCCCAAAACCGCAGGGGACCCACCCCCCCACGCCCCACCACCCTACAGCTCTGCCCGTACATGGTGGCAGCCCGCCTCATGACGCTGCTGTGGTCGGGCCCAGACACCCCCACCCAAAACTACCCCCACCTCACAGAGGAGGACATGCCCGGCATCCAGCGATGCTTCTTCCAGACCCTCGACTACCTCCAGCAAACACAGCCGCACGTCCTGGAGCAGATATGGCCACCCCCCGGGTAACCCACGTGCCCGCGCAGCCGAGACAACGCCGCCATACCAGCGACAGCACGCACGGATCACCAGGGAAAACGCGCGCACACGCCCGGTGCCCGAACCCGCACCCTCGTTCTCGCTACTTGCAGGACCCAGCATCATACGCCCGCCCCCGAAGCCCAGGACCCTCCGCCGTCTCCCACAGCCCTCTCCTCCGCCTCCGACTCCACAACCTCCACCACCACGACCACCTCATCCACCGCCACCACCACGTCCTCATCCAGCACTCCACCCCCCAGGGGCCGCGGGGGACACCTTCTAAACGGGCCCCCAAACACGCCCCCACCGCGAGCAACCCCGCCGCCGCCAAGGCCCACGCCCCGACGAGGCCCACACCCGCAACCCAGCCGAAACCCAAGACCGCCGCCAAACAGCCACCCAAACCCGTCAGCGAGCCACGACCGCAACCCGCAGCCAAGCCCAAACCCAAGTCCAAACCCGGCGCCACGACGGCAGCGCGAGCCCAACCCCCCGAGGACGTCCTCTATGACATCCGGCCCCAGCCGTCCCAGGCCTGAAGGCAGCAGCGCCCAGCGCGGCGCCTCCCCACCGTCACCAACGCCACTGCCACCACTCTCATGGCGGAGCGCGCCGCGGCCAAAGCACGACGCACCTCGTCCCTCCACCTCTCAAAGACCGCACCCCAGGCCCACGGACCGCCCCCGACCAGGCCAGAACGACGCCAGAGTCCGCCAGCAGCGTCCCCGCCCCCCTACCAACCCTCGATGACAGCCCACATACAGCGCATGCCCCACTACCGCCGCCGCCGCGAGTCCCCACCCAACCCCGAGGTGGAGACCGTGCGCGCACACCCGCGGGTCCACATCCGCGCGCGCCCCCACTCCCCACGCACCCCCACGGAACAGGACTACGAGGAATCCCCCAGGCCCGCCACCGCCACCGGTCCCCACGACCCCGTCACACCCACCCACGCCCACTCCTCCGCCCAAGACCGCAGGCCCGGCCCGGATTAGTGGTGGCAGCGCTGGACCCACACGCAGCTCTGGAAGCTGCGAAAGTGGGCCCGGGGAGAGCGCTCCCTCGAGGGCCTGGTCCATCGGCCCCGCAAGGGGTCGGTGGAGAACTGCCGCCTCCGGCCGGCGGGGGGGTGGATGCCGCAGGCCGCATGGGAAGCCATGCTGGCCGATGCGCTCCACCCCCTGGGAGTCCACCCCCGCAACCTCCCCGCGCCCCAGGACCACCCGTATGTCCTCAGGCGCCTGCGGGAGACCCTTCAGGAGACGCAGCGTGACGGCATCCGCCTGTGGGACATCACCCAAAGCCCAGCCCCGCACAAATGCACCCCCCCACCACCCCACAAGCGTCGGCGCACCTACACCGGCGACACCCACAGCACCCCAAGAGCCCTGCGCACCACACAACACGACGCGTCTGACCCCCCGGCCAGCGGCGCCGCCACCTAACCCCGTTACCCAGCAAACCACCACCACGGGGCGCCACGCCAGGCCCCGCCCAGAAGTCACCAAACGAACCAAACGCCGAAGGACGCCAACGCACACGACAGCGGGCACCACTACGCCGAAAGGCATCGAACCCATGCCCGCTACCGTCGCAACCGCCTAACCAAGCCAGAACCGGAGCACAAATCAAACCCGAGCCACACCCCGAAACCGCTAACCCTTGACTCCTAACCTGGCCCGCCGAGGGAACAACGTAACCACAGCCCACACCAACACCCCACACAGCCGCCTAACCAGCCAGCTCCAGAAGCAAAGAGACACCTCACCAAACCCACCCTGACCCAAGCCCCTGTACATCAGGACGCGCGAGCCGCACTTCTGGGGCGCGACCGCCGCCACAGCACCGACGACACACGCCAGAGGACACAACGCTATTGCACCGCCGCACCAGCTGCCCATGCCTGTGCCTGCAGTGTACGCGCGCCCCTGTTTTTCTTTTTCTTTTTTCCGGAAAAAAAAACGAAAATTAGGGGGGGAGGAAGATGGACACAACCACCCATGGCACACGCGCACCGCACACAGCGCGCACACCGGTGAACGGGAGCCAAGTGGCCCAGGACACCGCACATGCAACACAACACACCGAGCGAGCACACCGGTGAACGGGAGCCAGGTGGCCCAGGACACCGCAGACGCAACACAGCAAACCGCGCGGGCACACCGGTGAACAGGAGCCCAGCGGCCCAGGACACTGCACACACGTAGGGCGGCCGAGGGACAGGAAAGAACCAATACCCCATGGGTCGGACGCACTGGGGCGACCCAGCCGACCCACCGGGCCAGTGGCAGGAGCGGTACTCCAAGGCCACTGGTCCGAGCCCCGGCCAGGCTGCATCGGGGACCATGGCAAACGTCACCCGGAGCCATGGAAGCAACCGGTGACAGGCGAGCCGGTACACAGTCCAGGAGGGGGTCACCTGCCACGCAGAGTGGCCCCGCAACTCAAGCCACAAGGCTGAGGCGGTCGTACCGTAGACAAGCGGGAGCATTACCCCTTGTGATGAGAGATACTCCACACAGCTTGGCAGCCCCCAGAGCTGCCGCCCAAAGGAGGGGGCATGTGGCCCTACCCATGGACACATGTGGGGACACACTCCCACCTTGGACACATGGACCAGGTGGCCGCGACAATGCCTTCCCAAGCACATGCGGGAGCGGCTCAAGAGGCACCTGACATAGGGCAGTGGGAGGGACAGGACATCCCCTTGGTAAGACCTTCTTCCTGCAATGTCAAAGGAGGCATCCCGAGCTCCCGAAGATACCTACCTACCTACCTTTGAACCCCCAAGTGAGACAACAAGGGTTACGGGCGTTCAAGCGCCCAAGGACGAACTAACGTGCCTCATAGGCACTGTGTATGAGGTTTTGCCCCCCATAGTCATAGGATGAGGCCAAAGGATCCCAACTCCATAGGCCCAAAGGGTTATTTATTTGGAGTGTCTTCCAAGAAATGGGCAATCTCACGTACTTGGTGTCCAAGTACGTGTGGAAGTATGTTGAGTTCGCGTTTTCTCCCTCTTTGCTTGCCTCTACATCTGGGGCATATCACTTGTCTTCCCCGGATAGTACGTATATGATCTCCATATATATATTGGCAATATATTTTGCGTGCATGCTAAAATTCGGCTTTCCGAAGGGAGGTCAATTTTCGACCAAAGCACTTGCATGCGTGTTAAGGGACCAACGTTACTCTAGAATATAGGCATACTTTGATTCTAGGCCACTAGGTTGGGTGTAGAAGGCGAGGGTAGGGTTGTATGCCATATTTGGTGTCATATCACGTGCCCACTTGGCGGGTGCACCATTTCAAGACTAACCCACCAATGGACCCCAAATCGCACGAAGCCCTTCATTGTACTGCCAACCAGCACTGGCGAGCCTAACCTTCGTGAAGGGACACTTGTGGAGCGCTCCCGAAGCGATGCGTTGCGAGCAAAGTGTGTTTTTTGCAATATTCCATATTTGCATGTGCCCACTTGGGAGGCAGCGCGCGCGGCCTTCCAAAGCGCCCCAAGTGGAGCACATATGTGGAATCGGAGGTCATTCGTGTTGATTCATTGTGTTTAGAATGATTGGTCGATTACTCAATCCAAGCCGAAGATATTATGATATATTTGTGTATTTCTCAGGGCACTTTTGCTTGTTTTTTCGCCAACTATGCTGTTTTTTGCCCGTCATGATGTCAAGTGACGACCGTGTATCTCAACGTTGCGCTCAATTGACATCATGACTCAAGTATGTGATGGGGGTACATACTTTGGTGCCCAGCATATCTTGGACCCAGCGAACAACTCCCCTTGGGCTTGGCATACCGTGGCCGCCATGTTGGCAATTTGGGACGATCCCAAATCATGGGCTCACTTGGCAGCCCTGCCATTCCCAAAACCGGAGGGGTTTGGGCGACGCCCAAAAGATATGTTGGAAGCATATGACTTGATACCAATCCTATGGCACACTCCCGTCCAAGTCGGGCATGTGCCTCATTTGCCCCACCCATGAGTGTGCGCATTTTTGGCCATTTGGAGCAATTTTCCACATTTTCTGCCCGCCGTGCATCATGTTCAGCCCCCTCGTGCACGCCGGACGCATGGACCAATGGACCAAATATGACATGGGTGATATGGATATTGGTCACCATGGTTAGCACACCACGTGGGCGAAACGGAGCAACCTTCGTCAAGGTGCTAGCCCAAAGTGAGTGTGGACGATTTTGCCATTTTGGCAGTTGTGGACCCATTTTGGATGGTCACCACGCCGAGTGGCATGGTGATCTTCGAGTTCCAAGGACATGTGAGTCTCAATTGGACTCCCGGTGGATGGCGTATGGAATGGCGGATCGGATCTTCAAGCCAGCGTGGAGATATATCATTGGGGATACCCCCGATTTTGGCTCCTTTTGAGCAGCCAAAATGACCCCCTTTTGGGACCCCAATTTCACCCCCCCCGTGTGGTCCATTGACCGCCCCATATCTCTCTGCCCACGGGGAACCCGGACCTAATACCAGGTTGGACACTCAGATATAGGTCCTAGGTCCTGCCTCTCATCCTGTGAGTCATTAGCCTTGCGCTGGCCGGGCGAGCCATGCGTGGGAATGACGCCAATTTTGGTGATTTTGGCATCATGACCCCACTTGACGAACCCGTGGTGCCCTGATGCCGGGACATCAGAAGGAACCAGGTTGGGTGAGGGCTCCAGGGAGTTTGTACCCGAAGGGCATAGGGTCAGTTGCCTCGTCCCTACCTCCAGCTCAGAAGGGAGTTGGGACCTGCCGTTGAGGGAGCATGGGGTTACAGTGTCGGTGGGCCTTGGACCCTCTTGGTTTCCCGGAACTCGCCTGTGGCTGGGCGGGACACCCTCCCCTATTGGCAGGGTTTTGGGGTCCGGACTGGGCAGGGCATGGGTTGTGTTTGGGCCCCCGCCTCTGCCAGCCACTGAGAGGGTCGGACCTGGGATTGGGACATGAGTTGGGACTGAGTTTTCATTGTCCTGTGATGCCCTTACTTCAGTCCAGTCTCAACCCCATGTGTACATATCCTGATGTGTTGCTGTACATACTTTTGTTCCCTTGTTTCAGAGTTGCAAGGATCCTGAAACGCTTTTTCACATGACACGAGCGTGATGATGCCCCTGTGAGCGCAGTGCTTTGCCTGCCTGCCTGCTTGTGCGTGTCCACCGCAGCGTTTTGTGGCCACGCCCCCCACGGGAACGCGTCAAAAGCGTTTCACCCCCGCGGGGTTACCCATCCCTCGCGTGCCACTCGGGGCCACCAGAACCCCAAGTACGACGGGCTTCGCAGCGCTGCCCGGCAACAGCGCCGAGTCCGTGCAGGAGGTGTAGAGACCGGAACTCCGACATCAACGAGTTCCTTCGGCCGACCAGCAAGGCCGCACTCCCAGCTACATCAACCGCCTCCACAACCACCCCCGGGACTAGTTCATCGAGGGGAACGATGGTGAATTGGCAGGAGGCGGGCAAGACGTGGCCGCAGCCCCACCCCCATGCGGTGCGCCTACTGCGTGGGTTGGTGATGGGGCAGCACTACCGCCACAGCACTCCCCAGTGCGGAGGCGGCATGCCCGGGAGCTTCGAGCTCCGCGAGGACATGGGCGACGACCGCCTGGAGGCAGTCGAAGACTGGCTGCGGGTGGAAGGGTATGCCTACCGCTTCCGCCAGAAGCGCTGGAGGGTCTGGACCCGCCCAGACAGGCCCGGCGAAGGGCTGCACCCCAACGGGATTGACGAGGACGAGAACCCCAACGAGTACCTGTCGGGCGCCACGATCAACGTCTCCATGTGGGACATGATCGAGAAGAAGTTCCCGGAGCCGGGGAACGAGCGCACGCTGCAGGGCAGCAGCAGCAGCGCGTCTCCTGGGAAGGAGAAGCGTTCCGCCGGGGAAAAGAAGCTGGACAAGAAATGGCGGGAGTACCAGGAATCCCTGGCCGCCAAGCAGCCAAGGGCGGAACCCCAGCCCCGAGTCCCCAACGGGACAGTGGCGGTCACCACCCCGGCCACACCACCCTTGGCGACTTCCTCGAAGTCGCCAAGAAGGCCAAGGCCAAGCCACGTCAGCTGCACCTGAGGAAGTCAGGCCCCAGCAGCGACGTGGATTCGGCCCACTGGGGGAGGATGCCGGCCGACCAGGCCAGCTCCAGCAGCAGCGTCGCTCCCGACCAAAGGGACGTGGCGCGCGCCTGCGAGCGCGCCTGTGGGGTGCCCTGCAACCTTCGGGTTGCCCGGCAACGGGCCACGCAGCAGAACGCTGCCGTGGAGGGCGCCGTCGGCATCGCCCAGGGGAAGGCCACGGATTAGGGCAGAGGCATGGCCTTCCACGCCTCGACCGTGGCGGCCATTGCAGCCAGACTCACGGCTGCAGCCGCCCAGGAGGCAGCGACTGCCCGGGTGAGGGGTGAGGTGGCGGCAGCCGCCCAGGAAGCCCACCTGGCCCAGGAGGCCATTGCCCGCAAAGAGGCCGAGGTGAAAGCGCTTGAAGAGGCGCTTGCCCAAGAGAGGGCAAAGAAGGAGGCGGAGGAAAGGGGCCACGCCGAAGCAACGGCCAAGGCCCAGGCGGACACCGCCGGGAAGGACGCCATCGAGGCCGCGCGACGGAAGGTCGCTGAGGAGAGGGCCAAGACGGAGGCGGAGCTGGCAGCCTTGGAGGCAGAGAAGGCTCGGCTGCAGCGGGCTCAGGAAACCGAGGCTGCTCATGCCGAGGAGGAGGCCGAAAGGCGAGCTGCCGCAGCCACGGCCACCGCAATGGAGGAGGCGGAGGCCAAGCTCCGCCGCGAGACTCCCCCGGGAGGATCCCGAGTGGAGACCCTTCGAAAGCCCTTCGAAGGAGCCCTCCTCCAAGATGACGCTGGATCTGGAGGAGGTCGACACGGGCAGCAGTGGGGACAGTTCCCCCACCGCCTACCGGCGGAGGAAGGGTAAGGGAAAGACCCCCGAGAGGTCACAGAGGCCAGCGGGCGGACACCCCCAAGACTCCGACCCCTTCTTCACCGCCAGCGACGGGGATGGAGGAGGCCGCCGACATCGCCGAGGAGTGGCTGGCGGAGGAGGCGGAGACGTCCCCATGGAGCCGGAGGGTGAGAGTGAGGATCTCCCTCCTTCCTACCGGAGCTCGGGATCCTTCGAGTGCGAGACCGAGACGCCTAGGTGGGGCGACCTGGACGAGGAGGAAGACATGGACTTTGGTTACACGGAGAAGCCCCCACCCTCGGACCCACCGAGGCGACCCGGCGGAGACCCACGGGACCCCCTGGCGGAGGACCTTCAGGACCCCCTGGAGGACGCCCACCAAGTGGACCCCCTGGAGGCGGACCTCCGGGCAGGAAAGGGCCCCCTCGACCGGGCGGGCCTGGCGGAGGCCCCCCTGGAGGACCCCCTGGGGACCCCGACGACTCACAAGGGAACGGTGACCCGGATGCCACCTGGCAGTGGATTGTCCACCTCCGCAGGAGGGTCCAGTCCCTCGAGCGCGAGGTAGACACGGGAAAGGGCGAGATGATCCGCATCGCCAGGGTCGCGGCGGGCGCACAGAAGGAGCTGGACATCGCCAAGACAGAGATGGTCAAAATCGCCAAGGTCGCCACTCTCGCCCAGAGGGAGCTGGACATCGCCAGGGGCAAGACCAGGCTGCTGAACAAGGTCATCAACGGCGTGCAGCAGAGGTTGGACGAGCTGGAAGACCGTGAAAGCGTCGGCAGCGACCACCCACCCCTGGAGTCTGGCTCGTCCGACGACGGCTGGGGACCTGGACCAGGTCCAGCCAGAGCCCACGCCCCCGGCGGAGCCCCCAGGAGTCGCCCCAGCGCCAGTGCCCCCTCTCTCAGCGCCCCCTCTCACCACAGCGCGGGCCGCCGTAACGAGCGCGTGCCGCCCGGCAGTGGCAGTGAGGAGTGGCGTAATGAGTGGCTCAGGGCGGAGTACCACAACCGCTGTGCTCCACCGCGGACACCGGTACGCCCCCGACGCCCCGCACCAGCCCCGGAGCCAATCCCAATGGTTGGCGGGCGTTATGGTGGACTCAGAGATGAGGTCCCTGGAGGGGATGTGGAGTGGGATGTCGGCGGAGGTGAGGAGGACCTGGAGGAGTTCGGCATTACCCCGCCGCGGGGTGTACGACGGGAGGCCGCTGAAGGCAGCCGCCGGCACCGTGATGAGGAGGCATACATGGAAGGAGTACGGCGTGAACATCTAGGTTCAGCGTACATGGAGGAATCACGGCGTAGCTACACGGATACCGTGGAGGAGATGGAAGTGGCGGCCGTGGGAGTCCGTGGGGGACGCCGATGGGAACCTCGGTCGACCTCGCGGCCGGCAATCATTGTCTCTAAGGGCGCGGATGCCGCCGTGTGGGAAGATCTGAAGGACATCAAGCCCCCCACGTACGATAGCAACCCCCTCAACCTCGACCGCTTCTTGGAGAAGCTGGACGATTTGGGGGTGACCGTCACTGAAGACATGGACCCCGCAGATGCGGAGAGATATGTCTTCAAACAGTTCAGGTACCGCCTGCCGAAAGTGCTCCAAGAGCTCTACTTCGTGGCGACCAAGGAGGGGAAAATCAAGACCCTCAAGAAAGCCAGGAAGTGGCCCAACGAGCAGGAGCGGGTGGACGCTCCGCAGGTGGCTGTCAAGCGGTGGAAGTCCATCAAGCTTGAGCATGATGGTCGGGCGATCCGCCTACGAGATTGGCGGGACTTCCGGGGGCAATACACCCTCTTTCTGCCGCAACGTGGAGGACTGGAATGAGGCTGACGAGCAGGCTCGCCTGCTCTCCATGCTGCCGGAAGCATGGATCAAGAGAGTCACCAAGGAGGAAGCCACCAGGGCCAAGTCCAACCACACGGTCAAGATGATTGTCCCCAAGGAGTATCATACGAACGTGGTAGCTTGGACAAGGAAGAACGTGGCCCGGGATGTCAAACGGCATCCCCTGCGGAACGCCCTCCTCATCACCGTCACGGGCGATCGCGAGAAGACCGCTATGTGGCGCCTTGATGAGTGTGACGTGAGCGGCCAGACCATCTGTCTGCAGGCCATCCCGGCGCGGATGGGTTGCGACGAGATTCTGGAGTGGGTTGGAGAGGAGGTACTCAAGGAGTACCGGAACCTCCGTCACACTTGCGGGTTGAGGCCCGGCGACCGTGACGTCAACTAAGTTGGCGAGGGGCCTGGCGGGGAAGCCACCATGGACCCAGCGGGAGCCAATGGCGATGAGGCTCTCGACGACGATGACGACGACGATGAGCCCGCCGAGATGGCCGTTACTGCCTTCGTGGCCAACAACCTGACCGCGGGGAGCAACCGGGGAAGCTGGAAGCCCCTGCAAAAGGGTTGGAAGAAGAAGGAGAAGAAGGACCCCCGCCGCATTGGCGACCCTGCGCTGTCCTTTGGGGAGTTCATACGAGCTGACCCTCAGGGCTGTTTCGTGTGTTATGGGAGGAACAAAGGGTTCAACCATGACCACCGGACATGCCCCGTCCACAAGGCTGACACGGAGGCCTACAAGAAGGTGCACAGATCGAAGAAGCGTGCACCCGCGGGTATCCGGGAGACCAAAGTGGAGGTCGACAAGGACGAGCTCTCCAAGCTGATGTCGGTGGGGACCGAGTTGGCCAAGGAGATCCAGGAGATCAAGAGGAACTGGGTCCCCAGGTCGGACGACAAGAACAAGGAGAACAAAGAGAACAACAAGAACAAGGACAAGGACAAGAAGGGTAAGAAATGGGGAAAGAAGATGGGTGTCAACGGGGTGGATGCGGAAGAGAGTACCCCTGCTACCACAACCGACGCCCCTTAGCGGAGCCCCTGCAGCCAAAGGCCCCAGCTAGGGCGGTCGCAGGATGGTGTCGTGGGAAGCGCCACACCATCCCAGTCGGGAGACGATAAGCACAAAGGGACTGCCGCGGGCGGAAGGCCCGGTCCGGCACCCAAAGTGAAAGACAGTCGCGGTGGCAGGGTGAGGGCAAGTGAAGGCACGAACCCTTGCACCCGTCACTCCTTCTCGACATAGAATGTATTCGATGTGCTTCAGGATCTATCCGAGAGTATCGGAGGATCACGCGGACCGCAGCTGGATGCTGCAGATAGGCAGCCTGAGCCCATTGTCCACGACCTGCACCAGTCGCTTGTTGAGCTTCTGGAACGGCCGGACATCCTGAGCTTGCACGCCTTGCGCCGTGTGGGGCGTGAGCGGCAGTTGCACCTTAAGGTCCGTGCCTTGTGCGGGGAAGTGGAGAAGGTCCTCGACGTGTTGGTCGACACAGGAGCTCAGGTCAGCTTGGCCAAGGCACGCCCACTTCCGCCAGAGTGCTTGACCGACAGTCGGAAGCCTGTCAGGCTGAAGGTGGCGAGCGGCCAGTACATGGTGAGAGGCACGAAGGAAGCGGCCATTGGGCTGCAGTTCGTGAACCACCGTGAGCTGAGCCGACCGGACCTCGGCAAGGAAATCCTCCTGCAAGGTTGCTTCTACGAGGCCGAGATGGACTGGGACATGATCGTAGGGTACAACTTCATGATGGAGACGGACTCAAGCGTTCTCCCGGCCCAGGCCTCAATGACCCTGTACCAGGACGACGAGCTCTCGTGGCTTTCGTCACCTGAGCACCACGTGCAATGCCAATGGATCCACCCGGAACGCAATCAGCTCGAAGTAGCCGCGCTGGGCACTGAGCCAACTGGGCCAGCAAACCAGGAGTACGGCGTAATGCCGGAAGTGGCGAGCCGAGTGGTTGCAGACCTTGGAGCTTCGGATCTGGCCCTGGATGCGTTCTCTTCAGGAACCTCCGCCCATCTTCGGGTTTGTGAGAAGTACTGGAGCGCCCAGGACTCCGCGTGGAAGAAGCACTGGGGTCCGCATCAGGGTTTGATGTGGATCCATTGCCCCCGATTGGATATTCCAAGGGCGGTAGCGAAGATTCGCAAGGACCGCTCCAAGGCAGTGCTGGTTGTTCCTATGGGATCCACCGAGGAGGAGAGCGCCCGAGATTGGGTGGTCTCATTGACCAACATGACCTTAAACAAGGTCGTCCTACCGGCTGGAGAGAGTGTCTATCAGGACGCTAAGGGACAGCCCATGCCACCCCAGAGATGGCCAACGGAATTCCACTATGTGGATGGGGGCCTTGAACAGGCCGACACCACGGACTTCGTGTGTGTCAACCGCATCAGAGCGGAGCCATGGCGGCAATGCTTCGCGGTACCCCCTGTTGACATCTGAGAATCGGAGGACCCCCTCACTGAAGAGGAGTTGGATCTGGTTCAGGGGTATATGGATCAGCCCTTTCACAACTGGGGAAACCAGCGTGAGGGCAAGAGCCAGGACAAAGCCTGGTGGGAAGTGGACACGATCGTCTCTGGTTCCTATGATGGGAATAATTTCGTAAAGAGGGTGCTGGACCACATTTCCAGCCAGGACGAGCCAATCGGAGGCAACCCACCCACCTACGGCGAACTGTTCCGAGGAAAGACCAGAGATGGCCCTTTGGGCCACCTGGGAAGACCACCTGAGCCGAAGCCGAGTGGGGTTACTGTCCCTCAAGTGAGCTCAGTGGTCCAGGTGCCCGGACAAGCCAAAGCGGAGTCCGATGAGTGCCCCAAGATCCAGGCATTGAGGGCCAGGCTGAAGCAGAAGTGTGGTAATACCTTGTTCAGCAGAAAACCTGTGTTTCCCCCACCGGTGCGTGGACCGTATGGCGAGGCCAAGATACGACTGAAGCAGGACCCCCGTGTGTATCGACACCGGGAGTTCGCCCTGAGGGGCGAGAGGAAGGAGACCATCGAGAAGATCCTCCGTGACTTCATCGAGAGAGGCTGACTTGAGCCGTGCTACTCCGAGTGGGCCTCCCCGTGCTTCGTCGTCCCCAAGAAGGTGGCCGGTGAGTGGCGGCTCGTGGTCGACTACCGCGGATTAAACGCCCAAACGCAGCATGACAGCTTTACGCTGCCCCTCGTTGAGGATCTTCACGGTGATTGACCTGAAACATGGTTATCATCAGATGCCTCTCGCCGAGGAGTCCTGTGCCTGCACAGCCATGAGCACCCCACTTGGACCTCTCCATTGGAAGGTGATGCCCATGGGCGTTACCAACGGCAATGCGGCTTTTCAGTGGATGCTGGAGAACCTGCTTGAGCCGGTGCGTGAATGTGCGGCCCCCTTCGTGGACGACTTGATCTTCGCGTCCGGGGACCCCAGTATGAGCTATGAGGAGCTCCTGGAGGCACATGAGAGGGACGTCACCCGAGTGCTGGACCTTCTGGTTCGGCACAAACTCACGGGCAGCAGTAACAAGGCCACCATTGCGGTAAGCGAGGTGGTCTTCGCTGGCCACGTAGTTGGGAACGGGCAGCGGAAGCCCATACCTGGCAAGGTGGCTGCGATCAAGCACTGGGAAAAGCCCAAAACGGTCTCTGAGCTACGGGCGTACTTGGGGTTCTGCAACTACTACTCGGGGTATATCAAGATGTATGCCGAGTACGCAGCCCCCATGACGACAATGCTCAGGGGCAACCGAGAGGAGACCAAGAAGGGGTCCAAGAAGGCTCTGGTCTGGAATGCTGAGTCGGACCGTGCCTTTGAGGGGATGAAGCAGGCGCTGCTATCCGCAGTGGGTCTGCACCTCGTGGATCCTGACCGGGGGTTTGTCCTGCACACGGACGCTTCCGACTACGCCGTTGGCGCTGTGTTGGAACAATACTTGACGATGGGGGGCACGTGCCAGTGGCCTTCTGGAGCCGAGTCCTGGCGGAAGGCCAGAGACGGACGTGGACGCCCCGAGAAAAGGAGGCGTATGCCATCGTCATGGCACTCAGGAAATGGGCTGGGTACATAGCCCTCCATCCCGTCACCGTCTGCACCGACCATCAGAGTCTGCAGTCGTGGCACAAAGAGCACGTGGACACCCCCTCTGGTCCCGCCTCCCGACGGGCAAGATGGCATGAGACCTTGGCCAAGTTCGACCTCACGGTTGTGTATGTTCCTGGCAAGGACAACACCGTGGCGGACTGTCTCAGTAGGTGGGCCTATCCCGCCAGCAAGGGCATGACGGATGTCTCTGCCCAAGGCGATGAGGCTGAGACCGCTGAGGCCAAGAGGATCATAGAAATGGAGCGCCTCATGGAGGAGGAGGGTGTTAAATGCTTGGTCGTCATGGCTGCGGATGCCCCCCTCAGAACGAGGATGAGCAGAGCGGTCAGAGTACTCGCCCCTGTGAGAGCTGAGTCCGACAAGCACCTCTTTCCTGAATCTTGCCTCCAAGACGACTGGACCGATGACTACGCTAAGTCTGAGGCCTTTGAGGCCGAGTATAGGGCTGTGACCGACCCTGATGACGGGCAGAAGCGGCCAAAGGGGCTGACTGAGGAGGATGGCAAGCTCTACCGGAATGGTAAGCTGCTGGTCCCAGAGTCCCGAGTGCTCGAGCTGTGTGAGGCTTGGCACCACCACATGATGCACCCAGGGGTCAAGAAGCAAGCCCTGGACATGCAGCGCCGGTTTGAGATCGACCAGATCGGTCTCTACACCGCCATCAAGAAGGTCAGGAAGGGTTGCTCGGTCTGTCAGGCCTGCAATCCCGATAACCGGAACGTCAAGGGTGAAGCCCAATGGACTCCGGTGCCTGACCAGCCCATGGAGAGCGTGGCCATGGACGTCTTCTCCATGCCCGAAGATCACATTGGCAAGGAGACCTTTGACTGTGTGGTCCTTTGTGTGGACCGCCACAGCGGCTACGTAGTAGCCGTTCCGGCACGCAAAAAGGGGTTGCTTGCCAAGGAAGTGGCAGTCATGATGATTCATCATTGGCTGACCGTCTTTGACATCCCCCGCACCATTTGCAGTGACCGAGGGCCCCAGTTTACTGGTGGCTGGTTCAAGGCCATGTGTTCCCTCATGGGAATACGTCACGCCAAGAGCGTCGCCTATCTCAGCCGGTCCAACGGCCGGGCTGAAGTGGCTGGAAGGCAGCTGTTCGAGAAGCTGCGAAAGATTCACATCACCAATCCACGTCGGAACTGGTTTGAGGAGATGTGGCCCGCTCTGAAGGCCCATCATGACACCCCCACTCCGGGTGGTTTGTCCCCTCACCAGATTCTGTTCGGCAGGGACCCCCTGGGTCGGGGACTTCCCTTGTCTGGTGATGGTATGGCCATGGACGCCAAGGAATTCTTCGCGCGGCAAGAGGCAACAGCGCGGGACATCCGCCAGCAGCTCGAGAAGGAGCATGCCGAGCGTCAGAAGTCCGCCCCGAGCTCGACAGCGCAAACATTCAGGGTGGGAGACCCGGTATGCGTGATCAGACCCCGCCCTATGGGCACCCACCGCACAAAAATCCGGTTCACACCCGGAAAGGTGGTCCACAGGATTGGTGAGGACACCTACCGCATCAAGGTTGGTCACGGACAGTTCCGGAAGCGCCACGAGAGTCAACTCCGTGTGCGGGAACCCGACCTCCGTGGCCAACATGTGTCCCTGGACTATGCGGCACATGAGGCTGATTCGGACGACGACTATGCTGAGCAGGACGACTATACTGTCGAGAAGATCCTGGCCCAGCGTCCAAACGCCTCGGCACCCGGAGGCCTGGAGTTCAAGGTTTGTTGGCGAGGCTATGGGCCGTCCCTCGACACCTGGGACCCCGTCTCCTCGTTCGTGCCGCGGATTAACACCCCCTTCATGGACTACATCCGCAAGCACAAGACCAAGATCCATGTCTCGGACTTGGCAGCACTCACCCGGGCGATTGCAGCCAGGGGCGCCTGATCACCGCCCTGAGCTCTCCCCTGATGCACATCCCACCCACGCGGTACACGGCGAACGCCAGGATCCAACGACCCACGACCACACAAACTATGACCCCGGCGCCGCCAACACACCCGACCCCCGGGGGGGGGAGACAACACGGGGGGGAGCGACACGACGCCAACTGGAACCGAAGCCAGACCAAACCTTATCACGACGTACCGACTACAGTGCCACCAGCCGGACCGCATGTACCGTGACACGCCAGCGTACCCCGAGCCAGGACCGCACGGAGTATAGCCAAAACACATACTACAGCCACATAACACGGGGAGACGCCTGCGACCCGACACAAGAACCGGCCCCGTCACAACACACGGACTACAGCGACCGAACCACGAATCAATCCACCAACGCCGTGCCGTGCAGGCGTACACCGAGCCCCAACCACACGGAATACAGCGCCCAAGACACGGACCATTGCGGCACACCTCACCACGAGGCACCGCACTGCGACAACCGGGACGAATCCCCGGGACCAGGGCCACAACCGGAGACGATGGCCGCGGAGATAACACAACCAAGCCCACCGGAGGACCACACACAGGAAGCACCGCTATCCGTATCCAGTGGCACTTCCGGCACCGCGATGGACATCCACTCCGAACCACCCACCCCTCCTGAGGCCCATGACCCACCCCTGGAGTCACTGCCCAGTCGCCTCGACATCTCCAAGAACCGCGACCCCATGAACCTGGACAACGGGCCACTGCAGGACAGCATCCAACGCGTGCTGCAAGTGGCAGCCGACGCGCGCCAACAACCCACATGGAGCCTATACCGGGCACTCAATGAAGCAGATCAACGGATAACAAGCAGAGGAAGCAACCGAGACCCAAGTGCATACATCCAGGAGCTGCGGAGGGACATACACCACGCCCAGCAACAGTCACCTGAAGGAGTGGTGGTACAGGGACTGGAGTCAGGACGAGAGACCAAAACTGGAGCGTGGACGAACCTCACGCGGGCCCCACACGCGGAGGAAGCCCTGGATTTCATCCAGGAAACCGACGCCCTGCCGCCAGCAACCCTTGAGGAAACAGCGGAGGCTCTCGTCCTCACCCTACACAGTTGGACACGGGGCCACACCATCGTCCTGCATGACAAGACAGGGCCCCCCTACGCACGCACCGCGACATGCCCCCCAAGCATTGCGGCCACGGGAGAAGCCCACCTGGAATGGAAGCCCGAGCGAGAAGATGACGAGTACACCCTAGTGCACGCCACCCGGCACGGACATAGGGAAGAGAAGGAGCTACGTCCGAGCCCGCCGCGACCCCCCCACCGAGACCAACCCCCCGACGATGGACCCTGTACCGACAGCTGGCCCATGCCCGCACCCTAGCGGAGCACAGTATCCGGCCGTACACGGAGGTTGCATACGTGGAACGCATGCTACAAGACTGGACCAAGTACGAAACAGAGGTCCTGGAGGGACACACAGGCCCGCCGGGCGCCACGTCCCGCACAACGTGGGACGACATAGTGCCGGACGGAGACATCGGAGCGCTGGCTACGACCGTTCGAGCCACGTTCGGAGACGGCTCCAGACCCGACCACCCGTTTGAAGACAACAGAAACCCCGCCATCACGAACGCCAGCCTGGCCTACCACAGCTGGTCCACTCTGCAAAGCATCCACCTCCACACCCCGCACGATGACCCACGCGAGTGGCAGCCTATTGGGCCACCAGCACTGAAGTTCTACCTGCACAAAGATGCGGCCACCGGAGCACACAACATCACCAGCCTTCGACCCACAATGCCACAGCCGATACCGGAGCCACACATACCCCCGAGTCCTACGAAAGCCCAAACGCCCACGCGACACGAACACAGGCCCCCCCAACAATGACACAGCCCGGCAGCCCATGAAATGGCCGAACCCCCCAACGCCACCACAACCGTCCAACAACTCGACAAGCCTCTAACCTTGCGTCACGTCCCAGACAACTACCAACTACCCCGAGGGGGGAACCACACAAGGAGCACGGCAACGACATGGCGACTACAGACAGGCACCATCGATTGGAAGAAAGTCCTTCCACGGAAAGCAACAATGGCCTCCATGCGCCTCCTTACGCCACACCAAGTACACCTAACGCAGGCCACGCACCTCTTTCTAACCACCCAAGGCACGGCGACCATAGAAAGCACGGCCCTGGACGACGACGACCAGACGCCCCAGGCGAGACCCACACAAGCGATCTGGATAAACGCGACAACGGGTACCGACATTACCGTCGACCCCAACCCGCAGTGGATGGCCATCCACTACACCCTGGACTGCACCAAGGACGACCCCACGCTGACGGAGTGGCAGACAAGGTGGGCCGCAGAAGCCAACCGCCTCAACGAGGTCGCCCTTGACGACACCCTCACGCCGCAGACGATGGAACCCGCGGGACGTACCGCCCAGGCACACCGTGACCCCACAACGCACACCCTCTGGCACTACCCCACTACCATACACCCAGAGGCAGTAACCCAGATCAAAGAGACGCTCTCTCTAACCCTCCCGGACACCAACAACGCCCACGAGCCGGGGAAGTTCACGGTATACTGGAACTTCCCAACAGACACCGGCATGGTGCCCCAGGTCGCTGAGCCCCCACTACCCCCTACCGTCACGGCACTCGCCAAGGCGGCTCAAGCCATGGCGCACAGGGAAGGTGCCCCACAGGACTGGACACCGAACGTCCTTGTCGAACAACGCACCCACCACCACGCCAACAAAGCACAGCAGGCTGGACGCCAAATACACCCGCCATTGCACGACAAAGACGGTAACCTCCAACCCCACAGCCCATGGATGGTACACTTCATACTGGAAGACCATGGGGACAAACGAAAGGGCACGGAAGTACAAATCACTCATGCCCTGGCACACATACACCTCAAATACACCGTCACCACCTCATATGCACTAGTCACCTACGGCGAGGCACGGAAGTCCACGTACAGATTGCAGGCCGACACCGAGGGCACGGCATACACAGTGTACACTTGGGCAAGGTAAGGGGACCTACCGGCCCCCATCGGGCACCCGGACCCGTCCTGGCACCAACCTCTCCACGGGAGACGAGTACCACGCCAGAGTGTTAAGCCAGCGGGGAACACCGCCGCCGGAACCGGCGACAACCCACCCCCCCTAAACATCGTAAACTCCGCCCTCGCAAACGCCAGAATGCCTCTCAAAGACACGGGGTGCCCTACCCCAGATGACACCACCCACCGCCGAACGTGGGGCACCATCAGAAGGACCCTACACCACGACATCGACCGCGACCAAGCCAGCTGGATCGATCAGGGCTCTATCACCATCAGGGTGGGGGGGTGGTTGAACACCCTAAGCCCCAACAAACTACGCAGGGTGGCGGGGCCCTACATACTATATCCAGTACCACACGGCATGGATGGCCCCTGCCCGGGGCTGCGACCCGGGGACCCCCCCTGCGGCCACCCCTGCCCCCACGCACTGTTCCAACCATTGCCCCCACAGCCCGCCCCACTCCGACGTAAATACCTAAACACGATAACAGGCGCCAAAGGAGTATACCTCACGACAGGCGACACCACGGGCCAAGCCGTCCCTCTCGATCAGGTACACCACATGGCCCTGGGGCCACGGCTACCCAACGCCGACAAACCGCGGAACCCGTTAGCGGGACGCGGCGCACGCGAACCCAGACCAGTGGACCCAAACGCCCCAGGCCCCGACAGGGCGCTACTACACCTCACCATGAAACACACGGCCCAACTCCCGACCACCCTGGCGGGAGAAAAGTACTTCATTGTGGAGGGACTGACGGACGATGTCATCACCCTGGCAGCCAACACCCTGGTAGCCACCACGGACGCGTGGGACATCGCCGTGGGCCACCCCACGGCGCGTAAGGACAGGGTACAGGGCACAGAAGACACCCTGACGCCGGACCTTATGAACCACCTGGTGACCCTGACCAGTCCACCAGAACAACACGACCGGAAAACCAAGGGTCCGAAGGTCACTGAATGGGCGGTCTTTAATGACAAGCCCCCGGATACCCCCACGGTGACACTAAAGTGCAACCAACACACATGGTTGGTGGCCCGGTGGAACGCCACGGGCAGAACAGACAGGGTCCACACATTCACACCGGCAGCAAAGCCGGCGACCCCACTGGCACTGGGGGACCGTTTTAGCCACTCCAACCACCACACCAACCACCCCAGGGCGCACTGGCTAGCCCTTAAAACGGCGATGCACTGGACAGTGGATGCCCCAGCCACGGACACCACGCTACCCGAGACATGGCTTACACTCACGCACAACCTGGCGGCCTATGTGCGGAAGTACGGGACAGCACAGGCGCAGCGCTGGATGTCCTGGCCAACGGACACAGAACGAACTCTCAAACTCCGTACCACCAGCTTACAAGAACACACAAATCGACTTCGGGGTATGCACAGGCTGCAGGAGGGACAGGGACCGGCGTACAGCATATTCCGACGCGACGCACCGAAGCCAGCCCCCAACCCGGCGCCAGAGCAGCCCCAACCCAAACCGATGAAGCCGGTTCGGACCCCCGTGGCCATCTTGGGGTCACTTGGGGTGTGTATCTATGTGCCAGCAAGCCGCCATTGGCTGATATCATACTCACCCATCCACCTGACCTAACCCGATGTGATAGTGTGATAGGTTTGGCCATTCCGGCTATGAGCGGCCATATTCAGAACCGAAGCGCCGCCAGCGGAGATTTATATATCAGAATATCAGGAATCAACAGGGTTTTATTATCATGATGTTTCCGTAATTTTTCAGCCTTTCGTTCTGATGGTCAATGTATCGGCGACCGTCAGTTGGCTCGCGATTTTGCGTTAACCGATTGGTTAACTGTTATTTCCAGATATTTTGGCGGATACTCCGTTGAAGGGTCAGATTTCATCAGCAAAGGGTTCGTTGCTTCCGCAACTTTCTAAATAAGCACTCGACATTTTAATCTGAATTTTTCGCGATGTCGAAATCGGATTTTCGACTTCGACATCGCCGCACTTGATTTGGACTTCTTCGAGTGGTCGTACCCTTTTCCCTATGCCCGAATCAGGTTTCCCTTATACTTGCCACCCATTTGACTTGGAAATATAAGGGAAACAAAAGCGAATCGTGGGACCACTTTGAAGGGCCATATCTACGAGCGAGTGTGAGGAAAGAGAATAAAGAAAGGTTGCGTTGCATGCGCCTTGGTCCCAACTTAATTTAGGAAGCATCAAACGCCTTTTCTGTGTACACATGCCCGGTGTAGCAAGGGATAATGGTCAAAAGGGTATAAAGTGATATATAACTCTTGGACCGTGCAACCGTATATTTTAATGCGACTTTCGAGTGTACCGCATGAGTGTTGGGGTTGCATTGATACTTTCCTTGGGTTCCTACGCATTTTTAACGTGAAGTTATGTCCATGGAGGGACATGGCATATCATGGTGGGAGCCACTTTTGAGGGTATGTTTTATATGCATGGTATATGTCTTGATACGCTCACGCCCATGTTATATATCTTCGTGTGGCCGAAGAGATGGGGAGCCATACGTTACAAGGGTTTTGCCCATGTCTCAATTGTGGAATTCAAAGCGCTAGACCAAGTCTACCGCGTATGTATTGCTCATGGTATGTTTGGCAGAGAGATCCATGAGTGCACTCCCATTTTCATGGGGCATGTAGATATGGGTGGCGAAGGTATCTCTATGCGCCTGATTGGGGATCCAAGTGGGGGAATTGTTCGTAAATGGTTACAATCATTTGTGTATTGAACCATGAGCGGATATCATGGGTGAGCATAGAGATATACTATCATGACAACTTTGTATTTGGTCGTATTTTCATGTTTTTGACGTCAATTTCTGCTCATTTTTGCGTTTTGTGTACTTACCTGGTCGGCAATCAGCAAGAAGCCTATGGGGAGTCGAACCATGGTATGTTGTTCATATGTTGGCATATGCTTTGAAGTTGAACACCACCATATGCCGGATTGCGTACTCCATTTGGCTTGGCGCACGAAGAATCACAAGAATTGGTCTCAAGATCATGTGCTGACTTGGGCAGTGCGTGGCGCCCATATCCAAAGGGGTTTCGAGGGTAAGGTGGCGATGTACATGGGCATTGACCTTTGGTCTATATCCTCCATGAATATTAGACTTCGATTCCATGCATGCTTTGAGCCTTCGGATAAGTGGTAACTTCAATTTTGAGCATATATGTGATATATGGCCAATATGGTGTGAATTGGCAGTTTTTTGGCATGTTATGAGTTCAAACTCATAGGTCATTTCTCTAAGCCCATTCAATTCCAAGTCGAACCAAGGTTATGTTAGGGTAGGGCATGGTCCCGAGTGCCACTCTAGGCCATGACACGCCACCCCCCCTATTGGGCTAGGATTTAGTGGCTTGGGAGTGAACACATTTTTGGGGTTTGTGTAATGACTTGTGACACATGGCATTCAGCCATCTCATTTGACCTGGTTCAGGGCAATATGTTGGTGAGTCAAGGGAAGGTCTTGAGTCCAGGGAATGAGGGGTTTATGGCTGTGAATGTGTATGTTTACCTCTTTCCCCAACTTTGCTTTATTTGTGTTCATATGCCAATTTCAGGGCTTTCTTCCTTGGTGCAATTCTTGTACATGCCCGCCATCGTGAGACAATCGATGTGCTGAACGAAAGCCCGCAGCCTGATTTGGATTGTGAATTGGGTTATTGCCGTATTTGTGGGATCTGGTTGCCATTCAGGGTTGAAGGAGGATTTTATTTTCTATATTTTTGGATTTTGAGCAATGCAATTGTTGATCAGGAGCAAATCGGCAGGGGTTACAGGCGGAAGGGGCACAGCGGGGCCCGGTCCTGGTAGGGACCTTCTTTATGGTAGCAGAGGCTTACCTGCTGCCCCTACCAACCGCCGACCCGGGGACTTGGGCCCTTATCAGCCCTGCCCAAGTACACCCCGGGTGCGTATTGTGGACTCGGTGGAGACCACGCCGGAGATTGGAGCCATAGAAGAACCGAGACGTTCAAGAGCATGGCGGACTCCGGAAGTTGAAGCCCGAAGAGAAGTACGACATTCGGGAAGAGGAGGACGTGACATGGAGGACCTGGTCTCCATGTGCGAGCGTCGCTGCCGAAAGGCATGCAACCTCCGCTCCGCCGCGGAGGACTCTGATGAGGCCTGCCATTCAGGCAGCAGTGGAGGACGGGCCCGGCGCTACCGGAAGCGCGGGTCACCCAAGTCCGCGGCAAGGGACGCCGGGGCTATGGACACGGACCCCAGCCCGGTCAGGCTGTGGGAATCCGAGGGGCACTCCGAGGGCTATCGGACATCCTACGAGCCACCTTCGGAGTCGGAGACGCCCGCGCCGATCGCCAGGGCGAATACGGCCCCGGAGCCCGCCCTGCAGCACGACGCCGAGGGCTTGGAGAGGCCAGCCAGGGCCCGGACGGCACCTGTGCCCCGGCACACGGGACCAGAGACGGACGCCATAGGCGATACGCCCATGGGCGATGAGTCTGAGGTGCCGGGAACCGCGGGTTGCGCTGAATCCGGCGGAAAGCACGCTGAGTGCCACTGCGAGCACGTGTCCTTCCTCATGGGCAAGTACCTGAAGATGGGGATGGACGCCATCGTGCATCGCCTTGACCGCCTGCACAACGCCAAGGACGGTCTAGAGGAGGATGTCGCGGGGATCCTGGACGACCAGTCAGCCGCGGAGAACCACATGGAGGAGCTGCGAGCGGATCAGGCCCGGTACCGGGAGAATCTGGAGCTGGCCCTGCAGAAGCAGCAGCAAGTGGTCGACAGCCTCCTCCACCTGGTGGAGGACATGTCAGGACGCCTGAAAAGGCTAGAGGAGCTACAGCCCCTCGCCTCGGGTCCGGAGCTCCCAGCAAAGCCGGCCGCGGTAGAGCTGGTGGAGCGGGTTAAGACCCTCAGGAACGCCATGGAGAAACCAATGGGCGGCCCTGCAGAGGCACCATACGCGCCTCCGCGTGTTGACCCGGGTGCGCTGCCGTTTGTTCCCATGTTCAGCGAATCCACAATGCTCGGGGAACACACGGCACCGGCTGGGTCCATGCGGGAAGGGCACGTACCCACGGACCCGAGGAGCCTGACGGTACAGATGTCCCATGCCGCCCAGGATGTACCGATCACGACGAATATGGTAGTTTATGCGGAAGATGTGATCCAGAGCAAGACCATGCAGGGGCGAACCATGGGAAGCGCCCATGGACATGGTCGAGGTCATCCAGGCGGAAACCTGTGGGCGAAGGACCCCAATACGGGGATATGGACGGCCGATGGAGCAAATCCTTCCCGCATTCCAAACCCCATGGGTTCAGGCCCAACTGGACCGCACTCCATGGAGGAGAGGGATGTACGGGGAGTGTACTCACATCCCCCGGCCACAGGTGGTATCCGTCTCGGTGGAGTGGTGGCTGGAGACGTCGGAGACGCCATCAGGATTGACGACCTCAGGGGAATCAAAATCCCCTACTACGATGGCAACCCCTCCAACCTGGATGACTTCATCCTGAATTGGGAGGATTTCGCCGAGGAGGTCGTCGGCGAGATGCGGGGAGCGCCGCGGGACAAGTGGGTGTGCCGGACATTCCCACACCGGCTGGCGCAGGACCTGAAGGAGGAGCTGCGGGATCAGATCCGAGAAGGATTGATCCGTACAGAGCAGGCCTGCCTTCAGTGGCTGGAGGACGAGGAGCGGGTGGACGCTCCGAACCAAAAGCTGGAGGACCTGTGGTCCATTCCGCTGCCGCTGGACCGCGGTGAGTTGCGGGTCCGGGAGTGGAACAGGTATCTGCGGAAGTACCGCAGATGCCTCAAGCTGGTGGAGGACTGGAACGAGGCCAGCGAGATCCGCCACCTCCTGAAGGACGTCCTCCCCGGCAACTGGAAGAGGAGAGTGGAGGACGAGGAGAAGAAGCGCGCGAAGAAGCGCGTGGCGGTGAGGATTATGGCGGCGGAGGATACCCATGCGGGTATCATGGAGTTCTTCAGGAGGAACCTGGGCGAACCCAACCGGATGTTGGGCCTGAAGAACGCCGTGTACGTGGAGGTATTTGGGGACTCCATGGGGCAAAGGTTGCTGCGCCTCAACAACGTGGAGTGGAGGCGCGGGGAGCCGCTGAGGATGCAAGTCATCTTCGCCCGCATGAGCCTTGACGAGATCGTGAAGTACATCACGGTGGAGTTGAAGCTCAATGCGAAGAACGAGGCCCACGTGCAGGATCGACATGGTCATGGACAACGAGGCCACCGAGAAGACCGCCATCATCGGGAGATCCGGGAGGACACGGCCAACTCCGCGGAGGATGGTAGTAGAAGTGGCCAAGACCACTGGTCCCGGGAGGATCACGAGGAGGCCCATTTCTTCGCGTTTGTGGCGCACAACGTGAAGAACAATGGGCAGGATCGATCCAGATGGAGCCGGGCGGGACCAAGGGGCAAAGAGCCAAGGAGGATCGGGAACCCACCGCTCTCATTCCGGGAGTACAGGTCGCAGCATGACGGATGCTGGGTCTGTTATGGCAAGGGAAACAACCATGCACACGACCACCGTCAGTGCAAGGTGTATGAGGCGGACAAGAAGGCCTACTTCGCCGCCCACCCCGAGAAGAAGCCCAAGGAGCAGCGGATTTCCGATTGGAAGGCTAAGGGCGGAGACGGGGGAAAAGGCCAAGGCAAAGGCCAAGGAAAAGGCGGAGGAAGAGGCTATGGTGGTGGACCTGGCCAAGACCGACGAGTGAGGTCGCTCGAGGAGGTTGCTGAGGACATGTTGAGGACGTTGGAGGAACTCAAAGCCCAGCAACGTGGTGGACAAAGTCCTGGCGGATCGCAGCCGGAAGGGGCTGCGGGAAGCCAAGTCTAGAGGAGCCCCCACGGGAGTGGGACCTCGGAGGTCTCTCCTCCGAAAATCAGTGGAATCCCAGAGAAAGCGAAGGCACATCGGGTGCCGAAGAAGGCTCCAGAAGAGCCAAAACCACTGAGCTTCGCCACTCCCAACCCCTGGAGCGCCCTGCCAAGGGAAGTACATGTGGGTACGGGACATGGCAAGAAGGAAGGAGCGACCACGGAGAGCCCCGTGGACGGGCAGGACCAACCCAAGATCTACACCATCCGTGACCATACCCTTGAAGTCCTGATGCACCCAGACGTGCTAGAGTTGCATGCCGTGAGAGTCGTCCATACACCTCATGGCGACGAGCGGCAGTTGCACTTGAAGGTGCGAGTACGGTGCGGACGAGAGGAGAAGGTGGTGGATGTGTTAGTGGATACGGGTGCCCAGGTGAGCCTGGTCCGGAGAGGGTTGTTCAAGGAGGAACTCCTGCAGCCCAGCCGGAGACCGGTCCGCCTGAAGGTCGCCAACGGAGAGATCATGGGTGGTGGCACCCATGAGGCCACTATCAGTATGGAATTCTGGGAACATGAGCGCTTGAACCGCCCTGATCAGGCGAAGAGAAGCACTCTATCCGGGAACTTCTATGTGGCCGACATTACAGATTGGGATATGATCATGGGGTACGACTTCATGGTGGCCAACGCCATTGGAGCCCTTCCCCATCGTGCAACGCTGGTCCGGGAGGACGATGAATGCCTCACATGGCTGTCCACGGACTATGCATGCGGATCATCCCAATGGAATGCTGAGGAAGAGGATCGGATCGTCCAAGCGATGCAAGCTGTGGGTGCCAAGTCCAGAGGAGACCGCGGAGTTCAGATCACGGAGTATGGAATGGCGCCGCAGGTGTACGACAGGATGATCCAGACGCTGGGAGCCGAAGCGCCTGAGACGGACGTCCTCGCTTCCCGGGATGCCCCACTTCTGCGGAAGTGTAGGAGGCATTTGCATCGAGGAGACTCAGCCTGGCACAGGCATTGGGGTTTGAAGGAGTGGGGACCCATGTATTGGCATGGCTCCCTGGACAATACCAGACGTACGGTGGAGAAGATCATCGCGGATAGGGCAAAGGGGATCCTGGTCATAACGGGCATAGGATCCACCCCATGTCCGCTTGAGGGTCTCAAGTCCACGCTGGACTCCATCACCCTGAAGGAGATGTCATTCGGGCCAGAGGAGGAGCTGTTCATCGACGCCAAGGGTGTATCTATGCCCTCCCCGGGTCAAGCGTGGGGTACCAAGGCTTTCCTGGTGGATGGGGCGCAAGCCCAGCCCACGGGTGGTGAAGCATTCATCCGTAGGGTGGAGGCGGTGGGAAGTGCACCCCACGACGATGAAGACGGCATATCGGACGAGGAGAAGTCGGAATCGGACCCAGAAGAGGCCTATACCGCAGTGCGGTCGGTTGTATCGATACCGAGGCAAGCGGCTGAAGAGGCCCAGGAGAACCCGAAGGTCGCCGAGCTGAAGGAGAGGCTGATCAAAGCCTATCCGCGGCTATTCAGTGGCGTCGCCAACAAGAACCCTCCAGATCGTGGAAGGTTTGGCACAGCGAGGATCAAGCTGAAGCCGAACCCCAAGATCTATCGTCATCGGGAGTACCAACTTCAGGGCGATCGGGCCGAGGCCATGAAGAAGCTGTTGGCCGAGTTCATTGAGCGGGGATGGATCGAACCCTCCGACAGTGAGTGGGCCAGCCCAGCCTTCATCGTGCCCAAGAAGGAGAAGGGCGAGTGGAGGTTGGTGGTTGATTACAGAGGTTTGAACGAGCAGACCGAGCACGACTCGTACTCGCTCCCCCTGATCGACTCCATCCTCCAAAAACAACAGAAAAAGCGGATTTTCACGGTGCTGGACCTGAAACACGGTTATCACCAGATGCCGCTACACCCGGACTCCAGGCCCTGCACAGCGATGTCGACGCCGCTGGGGCCCATGCAGTGGAAAGTGGTGCCTATGGGCGCCAAGAATGGCAACGCCGCTTTCCAGCGCATGATGGAGGACCTACTCGGTCCTGTCCGGGACTGTGCCGACCCCTTCGTGGATGACATCATCGTCTGGTCCGGCACGGAGAACATGACTGAGGACGAGCTCATCGACGCGCATGAGAAGGATCTGCGCCGAGTGCTCAGCGAGTTGGACAAGCACAACATGGTGTGCAAGCCCACCAAAGCCTCACTCTTCGTGAAGGAAGTGGAGTTCGCGGGTCACGTGGTTGGTCACGGGCAACGCCGTCCCATGCCTGGGAAGCTGGCGTCCCTGCACCACTGGGAGAAGCCCCAGACCATCAGCGAACTCCGGTCCTTCATGGGGTTCTGCAACTACTATTCGGGCTATGTCCGGATGTATGCAGAACTCTCGGGGCCGCTGCAAAAGATGCTGCAAGTGGGCAAGTTCGATGGCCAGAAGGGGAGCAAGAAGAAGCTTGCCTGGACCCCTGAGGCTGAGGATGCGTTCAACCGCCTGAAGGAGCCACTCTTGGGGCAGTCGGGGCTATTCTTGGTGGACCCGGACAAGGGATTCGTGCTACGGACGGACGCCTCGGACTATGCTGTGGGGGCAGTCCTCGAGCAGATCCGAGACGACGGGTCACATGTACCCGTGGCGTTCTGGAGCCGGATCCTGGCCGAGGGCCAACGCCGCACCTGGACCGCGAGGGAGAAGGAGACGTACGCCATTGTATGTGCGCTCAGGAAGTGGTCTGGCCACATCGGATTGCAACCGGTGGTGGTTTGCACGGACCACCAGTCCTTGCAGAGCTGGCACAAGGAGCACGTCGACACCCCCTCGGGACCGGCGGCAAGGAGGGCCCGATGGCATGAGACGTTCGCCAAGTTCAACCTCAGCGTCGTATACGTCCCGGGGAAGGACAACACTGTGGCAGATTGCCTCAGTCGATGGGCCTACCCCGCGGGCAAGGCTTGGATGGACATATCCAGTCATGGGGACGCCGAGGAAACCGAGGAGGCCAAGCGCATCATCGAGATGGAGAAGGTCATGGAGCAAGAGGGGGTCAAGTGCTTTGTGGTGATGGCAAACCGTACAGACTTGGCCAAGTTCCGGGGTGCCCGCGTCCAAGCTATTCGAGAGGAAACCCTCGAGCAATGGATGGTGGCCCCTGTAGAGCTAGTCAGGTCGGTGCTCACAGAGGACTGGTCGGATGACTACGCGGCATCCGAGCACTGGAGCAAGTACTGGAATGCCGTGAGCGCCCCGTGGGACGACGAGTGGCCTGAGGGCTTGACCGAGGATGGGGACAAGTTGTTCCTCAAAGACAAGCTGCTGGTGCCCGAGAACCGAGTGGAGGAGCTCATTGACCATTGGCACAACGCCCAGCTCATGCACCCTGGCCGAGACAAGATGCAGCAGGACCTGGAGTGGCGTTTCAAGTTCCCTCCGGGGTACTACGCCATCCTGGATAGGTACTGCAGCGACTGTGCCGTGTGTCGGGCCACGAAGAGCCCCAACCACTCCACAGCGGGCAACCCGGTGTACACGGCTATACCGGAAGCCCCTATGCGGTCCGTGGCCATGGATGTATTCGCCATGCCTGAGGTCATCGTGGAAGGAGAGACCTACGACTGTGTCATCCTGGCGGTGGACAGGCAGAGTGGGTATATCGTGGCAGTCCCTGGCAAGAAGTCCAAGAAGAAGGACAAGAAGGACAAGCATGGAGTGGGGCTGCAGGCCAAGACCGTCGCTAATGCCATGATCAGGCATTGGCTGATGATTTTTGATGTCCCAGCTGTCATCTGCAGCGATCGGGGCAGTCAATTCGTGGGGACGTGGTTCAAGACGATGTGCAAGCACATGGGGATTCGGCACGCCAAGACCGTGGCATACCACAGCCGGTCGAATGGCCGGGCTGAGGTGGCCGGGCGGCAGATGTTTGAGAAGTTCCGCCAGCTGCACATCGACGAACCGGGCCGGAATTGGTACAATTCGCTGTGGAGAGTACTCCAAGCGTATCACGACCTTCCGGGACCCACTGGACTGTCGCCCCATCGCATCCTGTTCCTACGGGATCGAGTGTCACGCACTCTCCCGTGGATGAACCATGGCAAAGTGGCCCGGGATGCGAACGCCATGATGTCTGAGGCGGACGACACGGCAGCCAAGGTGTGCAAGGCACTACAGGACGAGCATGACAAGAGGGCCAAATACTTCAAGCAGGGAAAAGTCCAGAAGTATGCTCTCCAAGACACCGTGTGGGTGGAGCGGCACCACAAGGATGTCCTGTCCAGGCATCGGCAGGGATCTTGGTATGTGCCGGGGGTAATCGTGCGGAAGGTCGGGCAGGATGTGTACGCAGTTCGTGTGGGGGATAACAAAATCCTGGACCGCGACCATACCCAGCTTCGTCCCCGAGCACCAGACCCCAGCGGACGTCCCGTCACCTTCGAGTTCACGGCCGGCGATGTGGACTCGGACGACGAGGGTGAAGACGACGACTTCACCGCCGAGAAGATCCTGGCGGACAAGCCGGACCCGGGGACGCCTGGGGGTAGGCTTTATAATGTCCGCTGGAAGGGATTCGCCGCATCCAGGGATTCGTGGGAACCTCCGAGCAGTTTCGTGCCGAGGTATACCACGGTCTGGATAGACTACCTAAAGAAAAAGAGTATTTCTTTGGATGTCAAGGACGTGTTGGTCCATTTGGTTGCTGCTGTAGCGCCGTAATGGATCCCCCCTTGGCATTTTGTTTGTTTCTGTGATTGAGGAGACGGGTGAGGGCGTTCATCCGGGGATTTTTCGGCCTTGATTGGCCATCTACCCCCTTCACTCGATCTCCACATATATATTTCACTGTGGTATACTTATTTAGGTCGACCGACGACGTTTTTCTATCTTTGATCCCCTTGGTCCATGTTGTAGAGACCGGATATGGCGTAGGGCGCTGAGTATCAGTGTCCTCACCCCTCCCTTGGGGCATGGGGGACGCCTACGACGTGTGTGGGGCCTCCATGTGTCCTTGGGACATGGGGGGGGGGGTTGGAGCCCATTGGGGTCCTCCCGTCCTCTCTTCAATGACTTCCGAGCGGTAACAACGCTCTGAGAAGGGGGGTGAAGCCGGTTCGGACCCCCCTGGCCATCTTGGGGTCACTTGGGGTGTGTATCTATGTGCCGGCAAGCCGCCATTGGCTGATATCATACTCTCCCATCCACCTGACCTAACCCGATGTGATAGTGTGATAGGTTTGGCAATTCCGGCTATGAGCGGCCATATTCAGAACCGAAGCGCCGCCAGCGGAGATTTATATATCAGAATATCAGGAATCAACAGGGTTTTATTATCATGATGTTACCGTAATTTTTCAGCCTTTCGTTCTGATGGTCAATGTATTGGCGACCGTCAGTTGGCTCGCGATTTTGCGTTAACCGATTTGTTAACTGTTATTTCCAGATATTTTGGCGGATACTCCGTTGAAGGGTCAGATTTCATCAGCAAAGGGTTCGTTGCTTCCGCAACTTTCTAAATAAGCACTCGAAATTTTAATCTGAATTTTTCGCGATGTCGAAATCGGATTTTCGACTTCGACATCGCCGCACTTGATTTGGACTTCTTCCAGTGGTCGTACTCTTTTCCCTATGCCCGAATCAGGCTTCCCTTATACTTGCCACCCATTTGACTTGGAGATATAAGGGAAACAAAAGCGAATCGTGGGACCACTTTGAAGGGCCATATCTACGAGCGAGTGTGAGGAAAGAGAATAAGGAAAGTTGCGTTGCATGCGCCTTGGTCTCAACTTAATTTAGGAAGCATCAAACGCCTTTTTCGTGTACACATGCTCGGTGTAGCAAGGGATAATGGCCAAAAGGGTATAAAGTGATATATAACTCTTGGACCGTACAACCGTATATTTTAATGCGATCTTCGAGTGTACTGCATGAGTGTTGGGGTTGCATTGATACTTTTCTTGGGTTCCTACGCATTTTTAACGTGAAGTTATGTCCATGGAGGGACATGGCATATCATGGTGGGAGCCACTTTTGAGGGTATGTTTTATATGCATGGTATATGTCTTGATATGCTCACGCCCATGTTATATATCTTCGTGTGGCCGAAGAGATGGGGAGCCATACGTTACAAGGGTTTTGCCCATGTCTCAATTGTGGAATTCAAAGCGCTAGACCAAGTCTACCGCATATGTATTGCTCATGGTATGTTTGGCAGAGAGATCCATGAGTGCACTCCCATTTTCATGGGGCATGTAGATATGGGTGGCGAATGTATCTCCATGCGCCCGATTGGGGATCCAAGTGGGGGAATTGTTCGTAAATGGTTCCAATCATTTGTGTATTGAACCATGAGCGGATATCATGGGTGAGCATAGAGGTATACTATCATGACAACTTTGTATTTGGTCATATTTTCATGTTTTTGACCTCAATTTTTGCTCATTTTTGCGTTTTGTGTACTTACCTGGTCGGCAATCAGCAAGAAGCCTATGGAGAGTCGAACCATGGTATGTTGTTCATATGTTGGCATATGCTTTGAAGTTGAACACCACCATATGCCGGATCGCGTACTCCATTTGGCTGGCGCACGAAGGATCACAAGAATTGGTCTCAAGACCATGGGCTGACTTGGGCAGTGCGTGGCGCCCATATCCAAAGGGGTTTCGAGGGTAAGGTGGCGATGTACATGGGCATTGACTTTCGGTCTATATCCTCCATGAATATTAGACTTCGATTCCATGCATGCTTTGAGCCTTCGGATAAGTGGTAACTTCAATTTTGAGCATATATGTGATATATGGCCAATATGGTGTGAATTGGCAGTTTTTTGGCATGTTATGAGTTCAAACTCATAGGTCATTTCTCTAAGCCCATTCAATTCCAAGTCCAACCAAGGTTATGTTAGGGTAGGGCATGGTCCTGAGTGCCACTATAGGCCATGACACGCCACCTCCCCTATTGGGCTAGGATTTAGAGGCTTGGGAGTGAACACATTTTTGGGGTTTGTGTAATGACTTGTGACACATGGCATTCAGCCATCTCATTTGACCTGGTTCAGGGCAATATGTTGGTGAGTCAAGGGAAGGTCTTGAGTCCAGGGAATGAGGGGTTTATGGCTGTGAATGTGTATGTTTACCTCTTTCCCCAACTTTGCTTTATTTGTGTTCATATGCCAATTTCAGGGCTTTCTTCCTTGGTGCAATTCTTGTACATGCCCGCCATCGTGAGACAATCGATGTGCTGAACGAAAGCCCGCAGCCTGATTTGGATTGTGAATTGGGTTATTGCCGTATTTGTGGGATCTGGTTGCCATTCAGGGTTGAAGGAGGATTTTATTTTCTATTTTTTTGGATTTGGAACCTTGGATTTTGAGCAATGCAATCGTTGATCAGGAGCAAATCGGCAGGGGTTACAGGCGGAAGTGGCACAGCGGGGGCTGGTCCTGGTAGGGACCTTCTTTACCGAGGCCCTGCCCGGGGGGAGCGGACGCCTCAGCCCGCAGGGCCAAACGGCCCAAACCGGAGCCCAAAGTGGCCCCAGCACCGCCGCCCCCCGATCCGCAACCGAAGCCGAAGGCCCCAGCATGCCCGCTTTTCACACGGGCGGAACATGCCGCCATGCACCCCGAATGGCCAGACGGCGCAGAAGTACAAGGAGTATACGGAACCACGCTTAAAGGGCAACCGAAACAATTCGTATGGTTCCGGGGCAAGATACAGGGCAGACTGGCCACACCGGGCCAACACGGCAACCTACAGTTGAAAATCAAGTGGCACGCACTCCCAGAATGGGGCGAAAAAGTGGAGACCTCAAACCTCGAACTCTGGGAAAACACAATTCCCGGAGTGCCCGGTGCAGCTCCGCACACCCGCCAACCAGGTACCCCCGGGCACCGTCTGGACGGGTGACGTGCCGCAGACATGGCCCGAGGAACCGGATATACCGAAGGAAGAGAGGATGGCCGCAGCGATCAACCACAGACTGCGACTGGGACAATGACTACTACCATGCCGCGCCGGGGACCCCCCAGGGGCCACCAACACGCGCGCCCCCGAGATCACAACTGCGCTCGTCACTCTCATGTCCCTCAACGAACCGGGCGCCCTGTACGACGCGACCAAAGCTCCGGACCTACAAGACGTACCGATCATGGCGAAATGCGACCCGGACGCCATGGTGTGGCAGGAGCAGGCCCTCAAAACCCAGACAACCCACCCCAGCTTAACCCCCATCCTCACCAGGACGGGACACCAATACCGCACCACATGGGTCAAGGGGGTTCCCATGTCCCACAAAAGTGAAGTCCAAGTACACATCCACCACCACCTGGGGGTGGAAGGCCGCCTAGCGGCATACGAACTGGTAGGCCCAACGTGGCAACTGAATGTCATCAACGTGCACGTCCCCTTTGGAGACGCCACGGAGACGTTCCTCGAACATCTCATGGAGGCCTACCGACAACTTGCCATAATGGGCCCGACTGTCATCATAGGAGACTTCAATGCAGCCCCATCAGCGGACGATCTAGAGGACGACCGACGCCCGAGGACGCAGCGGTACAAGTGGCCATGCAACATCTAGTCCTGCAGGACCTCACAGCCTCTCTACGAGGCCAGCCCCCACACAGACCACCACAACCTGGCGCGGCAGATTCCCGCATCAACCTCTGCAACGCGGACTCGGCAGACGTCGAGGTGACGCGGGTGCAATACCACGACCTGCCATCCAAGATCACCGGACACCGACCCCTGGAGGTACAAATCAAGGTGCTTCAGGTACCCCCGGCCTCCAGGGATGGCATGGACCACGAAGAACAACCACCCATCCAACCGCCAGGAGAGAACGACACCCACGGATGGGTAGCATACTACCGCACGGTACAACGCATCCTGGGCCAGCAAGACAAAACGGACCTCAACCTGGGCCATGCGACAGGCGGCCACGGCATGCGGCCTCAGCGGGAAGCGCAGAACACAGGACGACGCCACCCCGCATCAAGACCTACGATCCCTGGTCACAACCATATGGCACGACAAGCGGGCACTGCACACGGCGATGCACTCACATGACCTGCAAGCCCAACATGACGCCCAGGAAATCGCAGCACGACTGGAAACCGCACGCCAGCAACTCAGAGAATGGCACGTCCGCCGGGCGAAGAAGCTGGCGCAAGAACAACAGCGCTACTTCCAAAACCCGCAACCCTACAAATCACTGAAACACGTGGACAAGGTCCTGGGGGGGACGGGCCACCGAGGCATCAAGGCGGTACGCCTACAGGACGGCACAGTGACCAACGATCCCAAGGTGGTCCTGGAAGAAGTCCTCAACAGCTTCCTGCGCCAGCACAACACTGAGGATGGCGAACTGTCAGCATACACAGAGGAACTGATATCCTACCTGCCGAAACTCTACAACCGGACACATCAAGGAGACATGCACCGAACCCCGTTCACCATTCGGGAGCTCGATGAGGTGTTGTACAAACTACAACCGGGGAAAACTCCGGGAGGGAACGGACTCTCGGCGGAGCTCTACCGTAGACTACCACTGAACCTGAAGAGACACTTAGCCGCGCGCCTGTGGGATATCGCCATCGGGAAAACGGACGTGCCACCCGACTGGGCGAACCTAGTACACCCGCTCTATAAGAAAGGCGACTGGGCGAGCCCCGACAATTGGACACCCATCGTGTGCGCCACCACGGAGGCCAAACTCATATGGATGCTCATCCTCAAACGGGTGGCCCCGGCAGTGTACCGGGCTGTACCGCCCACCATGTGGGGGGCCATACCGGGTAGATCACCGTTGGAGGACATATTTATGCAAGATGCCGTGGTGGACATGGACCCGATCAGCCTCATCATCACATCCCTGGACGTCAAGGGGGCCTTCCCCAACACCCCGCGCCGCCTCCTACGGGCCGTCTGGGAACACATGGGACTCCCCTTCCAGGGCTTCCTCCAAGCATACCTCGCCACCCGCATGTACGCCGTGCAAACCGACGTGGGCACCACCCCATGGATCCACTGCACCAGTGGGGTCCCACAAGGGGGTGCGGAAGGCCCATTCCTCTTCCTACTCGTCACCCTCCCGCTGGCGTTTTACATCCGACGCACGTACCGGGACGTGGCACCATATCCCCTACGGACCACGCTCATAGCGTTTGCGGACGACATGGCGGTAGTGACCGCCACCGCGCGCCAACCCCTACCGACCACCCCGGACCCCGCAAGAGCCACCGGAGTCCTCCACGTCGTAACCACCTATCTGGTGGGCAATCAGCTGCTGGTACACAACGTCAAATCTGCCACCATGGTACACAATGCACCTCCGCCACCCCTCCGCCCCGGGGACCTGCCCATGGACCCAGTAGACACGGCCACCTACCTGGGAGTCCAGCAAGCGGCCACCGCAGGCGGGGTCACCCTACCGCCAAACCTGTTACGGCAGCTGACAAGGACACTGGTTATAGCACGCATCACAGCACTCTCCACCCAGGCCCTGGCATACTTCCTACAAGCCGTGCTCAACGCAGCTATAGGATTCCAAGCCTTGCACCTAACACACCCCCAACACATGCTACAAGCGGCCACCACCACAGTACGACGAGCGTGGACCATCCACGGCCACCGGCCCAAGTCACTGCCTGCAACGGTGCGTGCGGCATCGCCAACGTACTACGGAGACAACACAGACCACCACGTCCACAACACGTACAGGGCTCACACTGCGGCCCACCTGCATCGTCTCATGCACAATCACGAGCCGGAGGTACGGGAAGTCTTCACGCTGACGCTGCGGGAGGCCCAGTACCACCGCAACACCTGCCCCCAATACATACTTCACCAGCGGGGTCTCCCCACCAAGGTGGGGATCCGCATATGGAACCACCTACAACTCCTACTGCCCCACCACAACCACATCATCCAAACAAACCATCGGTGCAGGGAAGCCGGCCCTCTGGCGGTCCTTCACACCGATGGTTGGGGGGGGGACCAACGGGTAGCACCACCACTCTGGACCTGGTGGGCACCACCCTCCACCTCGTACGGGTCACCCCGAACCAGATGAAAGCCCTCCAACGAGTGGGCACACACCACGTCCCATTCCTACAACACCCGGAGTGGCCAAACAAATCACTCCTGGAGAACCACATGCGCAGTACGGCCACCCAAACCAGGCACCCTCAGCCAACAGATGGGGAAGTGCGTGAGGCGTACAACCTGTTTTGGAACACGCACAAACGACCACTGCCACCGAGCCCACCGCAAGGGAACCAAGCCCACCACCGGCCACCGGAGCAAGAGGAATATGTACCCGGCACCACGGTACCAGCGGTACTCCTCTTAGCACCCAACGGGCTAAAGACCACGTTGCGGCCGGGCAAAGCGGGGGGCAACCTGTGGATGCTACCGCCACCCACGGCGCGCCCCTTCTGTCCGCCGCCACTATCGCAAGACAAGCTGACGGGCACCCCCACCACTTGCTGGCAATGTGGGCCCCAGGCGCTGGCCACCCCATGGCCCCTCCTCCAGTTACTGGCGCGCTACCACCCCATGCCAACGGCCCACGCTACCCCGGAACAGCACCGGTGGCTGCGCACGCACTTCGAACAGGCCGCAGAGAGTGACACGGCCACAGTGACGTGGGACCCCAGCACCAAGGCGGAATGGAGATTCCACAGGGGCACGTGGAACACCCAGCACCCAGGCATCACCTTCCCGGTGATAGCCAAGCACCGCAGCGCCACGCCGGAGGCCCCAGCCTACCCGGTCAAACACCGATGCTCCCAAGTACAGGACTGGCAGACGGTCGAGTGGACCACATTCCACCCGCAGACAGCATACTTACTCCAGTACGTGTACGGCTACCTGACACAGGGCCATGAAAGGAACAATGACTATGTCCGCATGAACCCGGCGGCAACCAAGATCATCCGCCAGGGGGTGGGGGTGTATGCTACCCGGAGACTCCGACCGGACACCAACACGCCGTGGGCCACCACGGAACGGGGGGTACACATCCATGCCTACCAACCAACGATGCCGTGCCGCCTGCCGCACCCGGACAACCACACCACGATCATCTTCGCGGATGCCTCCGGCACTACAAGCCTCACCCCGGCGGCCGGGGGGGCTGCTTTAGAGTTGGAAGTGGACACGACAAACCGACTGCACCAACGCCACCTCACGGGGGCTACCATCTTCGGGGCCTCCTCTCACGGGGAACTGAAGACGCTGGCGATCGTCGTGGACGCCGTCAATGACACCCACGAAGCGCCACGTGACCAGACGCACCATGTGTGGGTAGTAGTGGACGCAGCGGTGGACTTCCAAATCGTCCGCAAGCTGGCGCGGCAACCCCTGCACAAGGCGACTGACTCTAGCCTGGGCACCCAGGCCCTACACCTCTAGACAGCCCTGAGGCGCCTCCCCAAACACGTCGTCCTGCATCTCGTCAAACAAGAATCTCATCGGTATAGCCTGGGCAACGGACACATAGACCTGCACGCCCACAACGAGCTTGCCCAGCACATGCCGGACGGCGAGGACACACCGCTACGAGACAACATGCACACACACCTCCAGCACCTGCCACCCATCCCACGCCCCGGGGAACCGCCAGCCTTGGTGCCAGACGATCGCATCTATAGCGACACGGGGAGGGCATACCACTACCCACAACCTATCCGCACCATGGCACACATTCGGGGCGGTCAAGCCGACAACGCCCTTTTGAGCCGTCTCCAACAGGAAATGCGCACCGCATTGTACTTCTCGGCTCTGGACCCATCCCTAATGCCGGTGCACTCGCAGACACGACGTGCCCAGCTCTTGCTCGAGCAGCTACTGCTTCTAGACAGGGTGGCACGCTGGTATGCCCGGCGAAGTATAGACATACCCCCGGAATACACCATACGCCCCTGCCATCTCCAACAGCCAGAAACATGGGAACACTTCAAACGCTCCCCATTAGCCCAAGGGGACAACCACCTGGCCACGTGGGCACCAGAGAACACAATCACACAACACGCCGGATGGGGCCCGGCCACGCCACCGGCAAATGAGGTTCGAAGCCTGATGCGGCAGCCGGAAATCAAGAAGGCAGTGCTCAGAGGAGCGGTGCCACTCCAGCGTTACAGGGTCGTCGCCGACCACGCCCCGGAACCCAGGGCCACAGTTTGTCACATGCAGCTCACCGCCGTCAAAAAAGCGGACGCACAGCTGCAGCACCGCGTTCAAGTATACACACAGGAAGCACAACAAACATCCCACGACCGCCGCACATACTATAATCTCCTCATCCACTACCAACATGCGCAACCTAGCGACTAGCCACACGCACGGGCCTGCCGCAACAGGCAGGCACCTACTGTAGCACCGCCCGGAGCGCGCGCGCCCCCTCCCCTGTAGTGGCCCGATCGTCCTACGAACGACACCTCTCCTCAGGATACCCGAAGGTGAAGCACTGCATCCACGGCCGGGGAACCCATGCGGGGTCTGCATGGAGGCGAACGACGACGACGGCAACCCCCTTCGCGGGCATGACCTCGGCTGCGGCGGCACGGAGCAGCTGCACTGGTTCTGCAGCCCGTGCTTCGCGAACTTGTGGTCGTGTGCACTCTGCCGGCGACCGCACTGACTCTGCACGGCTCCGCCGCCGCGCGAAACGCAAGACGAAGACCTCACACTCCAGACGCTGCGGACTCTGATCCGGCAAAACATCTGGAACGACGGCGCGAGGGAGGACGGCCCCGACGCCGAGTGGTTGGACGTCCTCAACGACAAGGACCCAGCGACACCCCCCCTCCGCCCCCCCTGGCGCGCACCAACCTGGGCGCTGCCAGACCCGGACGCGGACCCCACGGTTTACGTCCCCAACCACGAGGACTACAACGACGCGCCACGGGGCAGTCTGCCCTCCATGGGCAACCTGCCCGGCAGCTGGGGCTACTTCAGCCCCACGAACCACAATAACTACCGCAACATCGCTGTCACCCTCACCACCCGCCTCCCTATCGCCTTCGGCTGGCTGGTGGGGGACGCGGAATGGGCGATGGGCATCGCCCGCGGTGCCCATGGCGCCGAGTGGGGGGATTTCCTCCACCGCGGCGGAGCCATGACCCCGGGGGCGATCGAGAGGCTGATGGCGGCCTACCTCACGTGGAGGGGCATACCCCCTCCACGCAGCCTCGAATTGCTGATACAGCGCACCCTGCAGCCGCACGTCCCGCCACCACAACCGGGCACATACGGCAATGCAGCCGTGGCCAGGATGATGGCCAGAAGTACCCGGCTCGACGGGTCATCCTACTCCCCCCGGAGAACCACCGCAACCATCACCACCCCCCCGCCCCAATCCCGCGCCACGACAGCGACTAGGGCCACGAACGAACGGGCCCGAACGTCGTCCGCGACGTCCTCCACATCCCCCGACCCATCCACCTTCGCCCCCCCCACACCCGCCGCCGAACCACACCAACAACACGCCGCCGACGCCACGCGGACTACAGGCGGTCCGGCACCATCTAGGGCCGGCACCCTACAGAGCCCCCGACAAGAGCGTGCTTCCAAACGGGCGGCGCAGAGACAACCAACACAACACCACGCGGCCACAGGGAGCCGGGGACACCTAGCATCACCTGCCAGGAGCGGAGCCCTACCCGGCCCCACAAATACGGGGGCGGTGGGTGCCCAGCCCGGGCAGCCCCCCGGCACCGCACACCCGCACAGGGTAGCGGACCCGAGCCCCACAGGGAGCCCACAACCCCTAACACCACCCGTCGCGCCTGCGCAGGGCCCACGGCCGGCGGCCAGCCAAGCAGCAACAACACAGGCCCACCCGGAACCCCGCCCGCACCATGGCGCACCTGACCGGCCGGCAGCGGACCCAACGTACACGCCGACCGACAACCTCCCCACAAGGACACACACCGCTACCCCGACCGACGCCACCACCGCCCGGCCCTCTGACGCCGGGCACCCCCACACCCACGGCCCCACCGGGGGCCTAACCCCCCGGGCCTCAGCAACGTCCGGCACGGAGGACCTACCGGCCACAACGCACGGCGGGTCGGTGCCGCAGCAGCACCAGGCCCCACCAACCAGACCACCGGCACGACCGGCAGAACCGTCATCTCCCGGCCGCCCGGCCCCCGGCCCAGGCCCCTGCCCGGATCCGCCACGCACCGCCGCCCCGGCGGACGCCCCGCAGCCCGCGGACCCGGGGGGCCCAGCCGAGCCGCCACCCGTGGCGGGAGGCCACGCCCAAGGGGGCACCGCCGCCGGCGGACAATGGCGCTGAGCCGCCTACACCGCCGACCAGACCGCAGTGCGACGCGCCCGCAGTGGACGCGGAAGGACTGCAGAGACCCCCGCAACGAACACGGACACCAGCACCAATGGGGGAACTGGCGGGGGAACGGACCCGACATCAGTGCGGAGTGCCGACCTGACGAACGACACGGCACACGGCGGAGACAAAGCATTGGCAGATGGCCAGCCTGACACGGAACCCGAGGGGCCAGCTCCGGGCACCGGGTGTGCGGACGGCCCCCACCGGCCCTCGACCACGGATCACGCGGGCGCTGCCCCCCGGGCACACCTGGCGGCCCGCGCAGACACAAGCACGCCAGGGGAGGGAGGCGCTGCCGCGAGGTCCACCGGAAACCAGCGCGGGGTCAGAGGCCCGTGAAACCAAACCCGACACGCCCCGTCGCGCGGACGAAGGAGGAACATCACCCAGCGGGCACAACCGCGACGACGACTCCTTCGATGCCTTCATGGACTCCTGCAGGGATGACCCCCGGCCGGTCCCAGCACCGGAGATGCCACGCGTCCACCCGGAACCGCAACGCGACCAGGCGGACGATAGACCCCTCACGGTGCCACGACAAGCGCACCTCCAGCGCGACTACACCACCCTGGGGAAGATTGCCGCTACGGGCGAGGGGCAGACGACCGCGAGCGGCGCGGCGGACCGGACTACGGACGAGCGCAACGCCCCAGGGTGAGGGCATGCGCATGGAAGCGGCCACCAACACCGCGAGTGAGCCTGTCGCCCCACCGCCGGGGGCCGCCGCGCCCTGGGGGCGGGGACACCGGGACTATGCACGCTCGGAGGGTGACGCCGGCCACCCCAGCAAACAAGCAGAGCAAGAAGCGACCCAAGACCTAAACTTCTGGATCCCCAGGCTTGTCACAGGGGTGCAGCTCGAACTGGCGGTCCGCATACGATGGGTACTTTCTTCGTGGTCCCACCACCTCACGGAGGGAAAACGCACCATGGCAGACGTCACGTTTGGTCATCGGACAGGGCACACGCCCCCCGCCACCATGGACCGCCCCGACGAATGGCGCTGTGTGGCCACCCGGCTAATGGCGCATATGGGAGCCTACAGCCCAGATGAAATGAACGGACTGCACTGGCGGTGGCACCCGCGCGCCACCCTGCGCATCCGTGCGGCCATGCAGGACCATAATATCTGGAACATCCCTGGATCACCGGGCCACCAGGGACACGCCTCAGGCCACCGGCGGCCGCGGTCCCAAGACGTCCCGGGGCCCCCCAGACAGGCGGCGCGCGGAAACTCACCAGAACACCCAGGGGGTCCACCACCCGGTGGGGGTTCCCCCTCTGGCACATACAGCAGCCCCCTGCGGCCGTTCGCCCCACGGAGGAGCCCGGGCAGTCCCCACGCCTCGAGGGTGCAAGGCGACACGCCGGAGCAGCGCCAAGAAACGAGGCACCCTGGCCGATCCCGTCGCCGCAGCCGCACGCCACCCCCCGCAGCGCGACGAGTCATCTTCAATGAGGATATGGACAGGGACCACGGGGGCCCCCGCGACCCCCAAGCTCGGCGAACATCATCGACCTCCGACCCCAGACGCCGGTCCAAGAGGTCCTGCACCAAGCGGACGCACATCCCCACCATTCTCACGCCGGCCGAGCGCAAGCGGCAAGCAACGCTTCAAGCGGAGCCTCGCCAGACGGCAGGTGAAACGTCCAGCTCATCCGCCGCCTCCCTGCCGGGGTCAGCGGCCGATCCGCTACCGAGAGGAACACACGCCACGGACACGCGACCAAGGGAGCCCGCGGCCGACCCCAGCCCTATGCAAGGGGCGGGGGGGCAGCCCTCCCCGCAGTCAAGAAGCCGCCAGGCCACAGAGGGCACGTCGCGGCAGCCGGGACGCGACGCGAGCGGACCAAGGGCGGACACAGAGATGACGGGGACCTCGAGCCCCCAGGAGCGCGCTGGCCCGCTGCCCACCGCCACGCCCTGCTCGATGCCCCGGCAACGGGAACCCCCCACGGAGTACGTGCCTGGGGGACAACCGGGCGCCACCTCACGGCACCCCTCCCCGGCTGACGCGGCACTGGACCAAGACCGGGTGGCCATGCCCCCCCCGCCCCCCCGACCGCCACAGCAACGGGGCACGGATCCCTTCGACGACGCGGAACTGAAGGCGCTCTACGACATCCACGCTTCCACGCCCTCGAGCGAGGGGGTGGCCACCCTCCAGGAACACATCCGTAACGTCGAACCGAACAGGATTTTCGCCGTAGTTCCCCTGCCAGATGCCCCGACAACCCAAATCTTTGTGCGACAGCTCCAGGCGCTCGTCACCCCCGGGACACAGATCTCTGACGACCTCACTGAAGCATGGATCTGGTGGTTCAACACCCACCAACCGGCCCAAGGGGGCGTGTGGGTCCCACACCTGGGCTGGGTACACACGCTCATAGCGCAACCGACGGACCCCAGGCCCGCAGCCACCACCGGAGGCCGGGAGCGGGCCGCCCCACCACCGAGACCCGACAACCTCCGTATCCCACCGCACGAGGGCCTGGAGGCATGGGAAAGCGGGACTGCCCGTAGCAGGAGGCACAACCTCACGAACCTGACGGCGCACTACCCGGAGACGACGCGCGCAGCACCCCCGCCGCACGAACGTGACCCCAGTACCATCGCCATGATCGTGTTGGAGAATGACCACTACTATCAGGTGCGGATCATCCCGCACCCGCAGGACAACCATTGGAGCCTGGAGGCCGTCGACTCCATGCTCCGGGCGACCACGGGCCTGCCGGACAACCCTACCCCCCTGCTCACAAACCAACCCCTGGACCCCCTGACGGCCATTGTGTCGGGGGCGGCAGGCACCTGGCACCTGGGCCACGCCCTCTACTGCCTCTGGCGGTGGGCGCGGCGCCGCTGGCCGCACACCAGGGCATGGTCAGCGGCGTGGGGATTCTACCTCGACGGCCGGCAGCAGATGGAGGCCATCCCGGAACCGACGGCGGAAACCCCCACTGAGCCCAACCTATACCCCGTCTTCGAGATCCACGAGGTCCGGGCACTGGCGCTGGGTGGGCAGCTGCAGCCCGCCATCCGCACTGAGACGGAGGCCCGGGCGGCGCACGCGGCCCTGGTGCACGAGATCTTCAGTGCCCTCGGCAGCGCCCTTGACCCGCGACCAACAACAGGACCTGCAGCAACGACGCACGGCCGCACGCGCACGGCACGAGTCCCACACCAGCCACGCGCAGGGAAGAAACGGCACGGCGGACCCGGGACCGCCTCCTCCCACCAGAGGGCTGGACGATGACCGTCGCGCCAGCGGCAGCGGGGTCGGCCACGAACCACAACAACCCCGACCGGGCAGACCTCGCCCAACACGACCCCTCGTACAACCCAGCAACGCGCGGCCGCGCAACATGCTACGGCACCACCCGTCGGCCGGACACACCAGCGGGGACGGCGTCCACCTGCCCAGCACGCACAACGGACACCCAAGGAGTGGAGGCTAGCCTTAGCAGCCCACGGTGTCGGACACAAATACAACCCCAGCGACCTCTTCCCACATCCCCCGGACGAGGGCCGCACTTCCCGGACCTCAGCGTCCCGCCTGCAATAAGGAAAGGGGCAGCGCCACACCCGGGACCGCCATCCCACCTGACCCTCCTCTCCCACGTAACGGGTCCGCGAGGGGCCGGGCGAAGGGGCCAGCCACACACGCGGAGCCCGCGGCCGAACCGATGACCACGGGGGTGTTGCCGAACAGCGCACGCCACCGGATCCAGGCACTGGCGCTAGGCGATTGACAGCAAGCCGCCGTCCGCACTGAGGCGGAGACCCGGACGGCACGCCCAGCCCTTGTGCACGCAAATTTCAGTAACCCCCACGGCGCCCCGATGCGACGCATGGGACGCCCCCCCAGAACCCTGAGCCGCGCCTGGCACACAGCCGTCCTACCGCAGGGCCCGGTGGCACACAGCCGCGCAACACACCCCAGCAACACCTGACTGTCCGACAAACCGACGGGACGGACGTCGACATGCCCGACACATGCAACAGATGCCCGGAGAGTGGAGGCCAGCCTTCGCAACCCGTGGTGTCAAGCACGCACGGGAACCCCTCGACTTCCTCCCACGACCCCCCGGGCGAGGGCCACGCTTCTCGGACCCCGCGACCCACCTGCAGCAGGGAACGGGGCGGCGCCACGCCCGGACCCGTCCACCCGCCTCACCCTCCTCTCCCGCGAGCCGAATCCACAAGGGGCCGGGCAAAGGGCCCGGCCAAATACGCGGAACCCGCGGCCGGGCCGATAACCACAAGAATGTTAACGAACCACTGGCCAGAGTATTACCGTCCAGGGCGAGCATCCGGAGATAAGTGCACTGCAGGGACCAGCGCGCACCTCTGCCGGGGAGTTGAGCGCCTGGGACGCGTAAGGTTACGACACGTATAACCTATGCGAATGGTACGAGGGGCATGACCCCCGCAGACAGTTAACAGCGTCCATGAGAGGGAGGGGGGCTGCAACACTACCCGGTACTCCTGTCCTCCACAACCCTACCCGGGGCATGCGGGGGGCCACAAGCTCACCACGCGGGGCCGCGCCGACCCCCCTGCCAACAGGCACGGGTGTGTTACGCCGAGCCCAACCCGCCAAGTCGGACGGAGCGTCCCGACACCACAGCACAAGCCGAACCACCCTAACCATCCTAGCCACCACACCCGGCACCATGACACAGACACGCAACCCGAATGACCCGCAACGCACGACACGAAAAGGCGCACGGCAGACAGACAGGCACGAGCACGAGCACAGCACCACCGAGCTGGAGCAACGCCCTGGGGCTCCCATGGGGAACACAGGGACACACCGAGGGGGAACGGCGGGGCCTTGCCACCGACGGGGGGTGTACATATGAGTGGCACATTTGAAAGTGGAAGTACGGCTACGGAGCACCGCGAAATACCGGATAATGGATTGTGCATGCAACACTGCCAGGGCGGGGCAGGGAACAGGGCACCGACAGGGGGAAAAAACTTTTTTACAGCGGTCCGACCACCTGTCATGGCTTTTCTCCCCCGCGGCGGGCGGGCGGCGCACAGTACAAACGTACCGTGCCGGCCCCACTAACCTGGCACCGACCAACATCGCAACAAGCGGCACACCCGCACACAACAAATCCGACTGCGCGAACGCCCGCTGCGACGACAAGGAACAAACGCCGAACACACCAACCAAGAGGCGACTAACACGACCACACACCGCCAGAACCACTACAGCGGACGCAACGTGACCGTGAACAGACCGCACGCGCACCGACCAGCGCCAAGCTGGCCGGGCGTGCATGGGCTGGTGCGAGAGCGACGACCAACGAGCTAGCGACACCGTAGCGAGCCGCGCCCCCCGACCACCATGGCCACAAGCACAGAGGAACACTGCAACTCTACCGCTGCGGACGCGGCCCACGTACGTTCCTAAACTACACTACACGACACTTGTACAAACCAAGACGCCACAAACCGACGCAGACACAAACGTGCTGGCTAAACGGGCAGGATTGGACAAAAAGACCACCGGCAGCAGCGCAACGGAACCCACACGAACCGGGCCGACCATGAGGCGGCCACCACAACCACGCACCAACAACACCACAGCTGCAGCCACCACTTGACCGTAAGCAGACCACACGCAAGCCGGCCAACGCCGAACCAGCCAGGCATGCACGGGTCGAAACGGAAACGGCGCCCAACGGGTTGGCAACACCGTGGTGCGCCACGCCCACCGACGATCGTACCCACGAACACAGCAGAACACCAAAACGCTGCCAATACAAACGCGACCAACCAACGGTAACAAACTACACAACACTACACTTGGACAAACCACGACGCCACTGACCAGCACCGACACGGACATGCCAGCTGCATAAACAACGTGCGGCGGAACGACCACCGGCAGCAGCACAATGGAAACCACGCAAACCAAGCCGACCATAAGGCGGCCAAGACGACCGCGAACCAACAACACCGCAGCTGCAGCCGCCACTTGACCGTAAACAGACCACACGCAAGCCGGCCAACACCGAACCAGCCAGGCGTGCACGGGTCGAAACGAAAACGGCGCCCAACAGGTTGGCAACATCGTGGTGCGCCACGCCCACCGACGATCGTACCCAGGAACACAGCAGAACACCACAACGCTGCCAATACAAACGCGGCCAACCAATGGTAACAAACTACACAACACTACACTTGGACAAACCACGACGCCACTGACCAGCACCGACACGGACATGCCAGCTGCATAAACAACATGCGGCGGAACGACCACCGGCAGCAGCGCAATGGAACCCACGCAAACCAAGCCGACCATGATGCGGCCAAGACGACCGCGAACCAACAACACCGCAGCTGCAGCCGCCACTTGACCGTAAACAGACCACACGCAAGCCGGCCAACACCAAACCAGCCAGGCGTGCACGGGTTGAAACGGGAACGGCGTCCAAAGGGTTGGTGACACAGTGGTGGGCCGCGCCCGCCGACGACCATGCCCACGAACAAAACTTGGCTCTAACATCACGCAACCGACCAACCTACATTAACAAACTACACCGCAACCGTACCATACGACCGACCAACCGGCCACAACGGCCTAGTTCGAACCCCCGGCCCCCCGGGAGAGCGCAAGCTCGACCGAGTCAGGAGGTTTGAGTGTGCGCCACGGCATGCGAGTCCCGTAGCACGTGCTTCTTCAAGTCGCCTCACGCCTACTGAAAACCAACCCAGGTGGGGGTGCCTGCAGGACAGGGCCTTTGGCCTGGCTCCGGGCCCCTGGGCCCGAGAATCCGGAGGTTGATGAGGATGTGCGATGGGACCCTCCCCCTCGTATCATCCGCCCGAAGGAGAGGAATGTGAGACTTCGGTCGAGCATGGGTTACCTCTCTGGGCAGAACTCGCTGTAGGGTACTGCTCGCGGCGACCGCGCCCTTCCCCCATGTGGGGGAGCCGCTTTGTGGGGGCACGTGAAGTAGGGCCGTGGGTGGGTGAGCAAAAGCCCCTTGGTAAGTCCCTTCTGCGGGGCAACCCCAGTCCCGAGTCGACCTACCTACCTACCTCTCCCCTGATGCATTTTGAGCGCTTGTTAGGTCGACGGATCGTCCCTCACTTGCTTGCTCTCTTCCATCTTCCGGTGACCTGCCATCAGAGTTGCCATATACCCCCCCCTGCTGAATCCAGGGGAGGATGGCCCCTCTCTTCCACTCCTATTCGTCACTCCCCGCCTGCTGAATCCTTGGGAAACCAGGCAGGGCGACTGACCTTGACATTTCCTGAGCTCTTAGGGCCTTGAAGCCCATACAACGTTGCGCAACGGATGCCGCTGTCATCGGCATTGCGATTTTTGGGTGTGTGGTCTGGTCCCATGGCACTTGCGGGATCCAGACCAGTCTACGTGTGTCTGCAGACTATATATGGCCTGAACTCAGGCGTTTTCCTGTCCACCCTCTCGCATATGCCTTATCCTAACCAGGGTGTGGTTTGGCGCTCTATCCAGAGTGTGTTTACACGCCTATTACCCCGCTTGTTGCTTTTTTTTCTGCCCCCCAGGATATGTGCATCTGTATGTTCCGTATCATCATGCCATCACCGAGATATGGACTGTTTCCCCCCCCCCGAGTGGATGCGAATCGGAATACGAAGGCGCCCTGAGTCGCTGTGTACATGCTCTTACATAAGGTCCAGCCTGGACCAGTCAATAAGTACAGATTCTTCTGTTTGAGTGCCCGTGATACCGTGTGCCCTGGTGGCTGTGATGTGCTGAGATCCTGATGGCGCCATGCGGGAAGCCCAGTTGCCTGACTACACTCCCAGCGGTCCGCCACTGTCAGTCCCAGTGTGAGCCTACCGACTCGCAGACGCACTTGCAGTCAGGTGGCGACCTCCGGTGTCCTGACCTCGGTCAGTCTGCCTGGGAAACCGGTGGTTTGAGGAGTCGACGCCTCCGCCCAGACTGCATGCGGACTCCCCCATTCATGGCCTTCGTGGTAATAGGGGGGAGGGAAAAGACAGCCTTGACGCCTGATCCCTTATGGAGGAGCTCATTCGGCTTTACCACTCTGGACTCGCGTCGTGGATATGGACATGGTGTGCCCAAGGAAAGACCCGTGGGGACTCTCCCCCAGACTGCGGCCTTGGGAAGCCTGGGGTAGCCTGATGGATCTTTGTGGTTGCTTTCGACCTGTGGGACCACCTCGGTCGTCGTGTGACGCCTATGTTGCCCGTGTATGCCACTGCCACTGTGGTAGTGACCGTAGCAGCCGGCACCCGGTCCGCCTGGTATGAGTTAACGAGTCCTTTGGATGCCGACAATCGCCGCCAGTACCCGAGACTCGATACTTGATACTATACCTCTGATTACTGACAACTACAGCATCATACCTATTTTACCATGAGTTGTAATGGGCAGCCTAACCCGCAAATCGGCCTGAAGTGAGGATGTGACACCCCCCCCCCTTCAGGGGATGGTCCTGGGTACCCGCTCCCGTGCTTGGGTGTTATCGAGCCCCCCCCAGGGTTTGCTCTAAGGAGGGGGGTGAAGCGGTACCCAGAACCTATGGCCCATGGCCCGGAGGCCTGTGAACCGTCAGACCCGTTATGGCCCATGGCCCGGAGGCCTGTGGGCCGTCACACCCGTGCCGAAGCCGTGGACACCGGCTGTCAGCGGGACATCCCTGTTCTCTAACCAACGAAATCTGGAATCCGATTTCTAACCATTAAATCGATGTGGAATTACCATACTTTTACTGTCTTGGTCAATGTGCGGTTAGAAATCGGTGAAATACCCGATTTCTACCGCGATTTCTAATTGTCGTGAAATCGCCGCCTGACGTCGCCCGTTCCGTGCACTGCATTAGATGATTCTGTAAAACGATTTTTTCGGAAGTCAAGACTGAAACACTGTTCGAGTGATCCGCAATTTTTTCCTTGATAAAACGCATCGCGTCCCAGATTTTTCCCAGAAAATCTGGGCGGCCGAAGGCGCTTTGAACCCCCAAGTGAAACAACAAGGGTTACGGGCGTTCAAGCGCCCAAGGACGAACTAACGTGCCTCATAGGCACTGTGTATGAGGTTTTGCCCCCCATAGTCATAGGATGAGGCCAAAGGATCCCAACTCCATAGGCCCAAAGGGTTATTTATTTGGAGTGTCTTCCAAGAAATGGGCAATCTCACGTACTTGGCGTCCAAGTACGTGTAGAAGTATGTTGAGTTGGCGTTTTCTCCCTCTTTGCTTGCCTCTACATCCGGAGCATATCACTTGTCTTCCCCGGATAGTACATATATAATCTCCATATATATATTGGCAATATATTTTGTGTGCATTCCATGCATTGCGTGCTTTCTGAAGGGAGGTCGATTTTCGACCAAAGCACGTGCATGCGTGTCAAGGGACCAAGGTTACTCTAGAATATAGGCATACTTTGATTCTAGGCCACTAGGTTGGGTGTAGAAGGCGAGGGTAGGGTTGTATGCCATATTTGGTGTCATATCACGTGCCCACTTGGCGGGTGCACCATTCCAAGACTAACCCGCCAATGGACCCCATATCGCAAGAAGCCCTTCATTGTACTCCCAACCAACACTTGCGAGTCTAACCTTCATGAAGGGACGCTTGTGGAGCGCTCCCGAAGCGATGCGTTGCGAGCAAGGTGTGTTTTTTGCAATATTTCATATTTGCATGTGCCCACTTGGGAGGCAGCGCGCGCAGCCTTCCAAAGCGCCCCAAGTGGAGCACATATGTGGAATCGGAGGTCATTCGTGTCGAGTCATTGTGTTTGGAAGGATTGGTCGATTACTCAATCCAAGCCGAAGATATTATAATATATTTGTGTAGTTTTCAGGGCACTTTTGCGTGTTTTTTCGCCAACTTTGCTGCTTTTTGCCCGTCATGATGTCAAGTGGCGACCGTGTATCTCAACGTTGCGCTCAATTGAAATCATGACCCAAGTATGTTTCCGGGGTACATACTTCAGTGCCAAACATATCTTGAAGCCGGCGAACAACTCCCCTTGGGCCTGGCATACCGTGGCCGCCATGTTGGCGATCTGGGACGGTCCCCAATCATGGGCTCACTTGGCGACCCTGCCATTCCCAAAACCGGAGGGGCTTGGGCGACGCCCAAAAGATATGTTGGACGCATATGACTTGATACCAATCCTATGGCACACTCCGGTTCAAGTCGGGCATGTGCCTCATTTGCCCCACCCATGAGTGTGCCCATTTTCGGCCATTTTGAGCAATTTTCCACATCTTCTGCCCGCCGTGCACCATGTTCAGCCCCCTCGTGCACGCCGGACGCATGGACCAATGGACCATATATGACATGGGTGATATGGATATTGGTCACCATCGTTCGCACACCACGCACACCACGCACACCACACAATGAGACTCCTGGTAGATGGCGTATGGAATGGCGGATCTGATCTCCAACCCGGCGTGGAGATATATCATTGGGGATACCCCCGATTTTGGCTCATTTTGAGCAGCCAAAATGACCCCCTTTTGGGACCCGAATTTCACCCCCCCATGTGGTCAATTGGCGGCCCCATATCTCCATGCCCACGAGGAGCCTCGACCCAATTTCAAGTTGTACACTCAGGGAGAGGTCCTAGGTCCTGCCTCCTATCCTGTGGGTCATTGGCCTCGCCCTGGCCGGGCGAGCCACGCGTGAGAATGACGCCAACCTTGGTAATTTTGGCATCATGACCCCACTTGACGAACCCATGGTGCCCTGATGCCGGGACCTCAGAGGGAACCAGGTTGCGTGAGGGCTCCAAGAAGTTTGTACTCGAAGGGCATAGGGCCAGTTGCCTCGTCTCTACCTCTGGCGGGTCCCAACGAGGGGTCAATTTTGGAGTTTTCTGAGCTAATATCAGTTTTGGCTGAAACAGCACGTTTTCAGCTACCAACTCCTAGGGGATAATGGCGGGGCCTCATCGCCGGCTCAGAAGGGAGTTGGGACCTGCTGTTAAGGAAGCATGGGGAGACACTGTCGGTGGGCCTTGGAGTTATTTGGTTCTGCGGAACTCGCCTGTGGCTGGGCGGGACACTCTCCCCTATTGGCAGGGTTTCAGGGTCCGGACTGGGCAGGGCATGGGTTGTGTTTGAGCCCCCGCCCCTTCCAGCAACTGAGAGGGTCGGACCTGGGATTGGGACATGAGTTGGGACTGAGTGTCTTTTTTCCTGTGATGCCCTTACCCCAGTCCAGTCTTAACCCCATGTGTACATATCCTGATGTGTTGCTGTACATACTTTTGTTCCCTTGTTTCAGAGTGGCAAGGATCCTGAAACGCTTTGTCACATGACACGAGCGTGATGATGCCCCTGTGAGCGCAGTGCTTTGCCTGCCTGCTTGCTTGTGCGTGTCCACCGCAGCGTTTCGTGGCCAGGCCCCCCACGGGAACGCATCACTAGTGGGCTGGTCCCCGGCGGAAACCCTACGACAAACCGAAGGATCGCCAACCCACAGCCACGCACACCAGGCCACCGAACACCTCTTCCGGGATCCCCTGGTCAAATAAGCCACCATGAGAGGGGGGGGGGGGCGTGGTGCGGATGCGCGGCTGGACGGGCGTTTGGAGTTTTTTGGCGCGCGGCGAGTGGTTGGTTGTGCTTTGGCTGACGCTGGCTTGGACGGTTTTTTTAAGGCGTGTTTGGGGAGAGGTGGGGGGTGCTGGTATACGGGGCGGGTCCGAGGGGCATGTGGACGGAGGTACTGAACGCACCGTGCGAAACCGAGCCATTCCCCGCCCTCCTCAGCACTCACGCCCACGGCCACCACAAAAACGCCAACGATCACCACAAACCCATCAGGCCAAAATCGTTTGGGCGCCCTCAAAGCGCGCCAAGACCGCTCTCCCCCTCCCACCCCCACGCTCCACGACACGCTACCGTCAAGCACGCCTACCTCTCCCCTCTAGGCCCACCGCTACTAGGTGCCCAGGTCCGTCTGCCCCTGCCCCCCCCCACTCCAACGCCTCCCGGGACATCCAAAATTTTTTCCGCCCATCCAGTGATCTTCTGTCTCCTCCTCTCGACCCCTTCAGCCCTTCGCCCCTTCCTGAACCCCCCCCCCACCCCACAGGGTAAATCAGCGTTCATCTAACCAAACCATCAGAGCAGCCGTGTACATATCTTTAGATGTTGTTGTAAATGCTTTCATTGGGGGACGTCAGCCCCAGAACAAGTTGATGCGGTTAAGAACATTCACAAAAAGCCACCATGAGAGGGGCGGTGACACAGGTCCTGCACCGACACCTCAGCAAACACACGGAAAGCCCCATGGAGGCAGCAGCGCACCTCCAGCTAGAGGCAGTCCGCAGAGCAGCGGCCCAAATGGTACACCGCAAACACCTCCTGTTAACACACGCGGAGCAACTCACCGACCCCAGCGCCAGGGAACACATGCAGCGTCTCATCCATTACCATGCCGTGCATGACCCAGACGTCCACTAACCCACTCCGCGCCCCGCACGCGCCCCCCATCTCCATCCCCAGGCCTCCAAGACACCACCACAGCGCCCCGAGGCCCATCTCTCACCCAAGAAACCACCCGGCACCGCCCAGCCCGGCCGAGCCCAACCAGGGCCAACCATACGTGGACGTAGACACGCAAGACCCCGGCAACCCATCCAGCCCACCCCCCCCGGACCCGGGGCACCCCCCCCTCACACCGGCCACCATCCGCGACCCCGAGCTCCTCCGAGCAACCCTCCAAGGCAGGGCGCCGACCACCCCCCTGGGCTGGTACCGCCTACAAGAGGACTGGACCAAGCTCACCGTCAAAGCCCTCCGGGACCTGACCACCCCAGGCAACGGCCTCCAAAAGACCATCGTAGACCTCGTACTCTGGGGAGCCCGCAAACACACCCAGGGCCAGCACGTCTGGATCCCCCCCATCGAGTGGGGCCAGGCCCTGACACATGACACCGACATCAACGTCACGCGTCGAGGGACCGTACGCCTACGATGAGCCCCAGCGGAGAAGGGAACAGGCCACCGCACCAACCCGCGACACCGCCCTTCGCGCCGCCGGCCTCCGCACCCCAGACGACGACCTCCCCCCCCCACCTACAGACAGTGACCACCCCCCGCCGGAGGTCTGGGTTACAGTCCTCGAGCGCGGGCACTACTAGGTGATAGCCGCTACGGCTACGTCCCCCGGCCCGCAATGGCTCATCAAAGGGACACACACCATGCTTGCCCCAGGGACCGCCCCGCCAGGGGCAGCAGGGGACCCCACCACACAGCACAGGGTCCTCAGGGGCGTCCTCCAGCCAGGGGACAAGCCCCCAGCCCGCGCCCTGGCCCAAATCACCTCAGGGAAGGCGGACTACCACCTGGGATTTGCCATGCTCTGCCTGACCCACTGGATCCAGCGCCGCTGGCCACCCACGGGGACCGTGCCCTGGATTTGGGCCATCCCCACCGCCCACACACAGGTCGAGGCGGGCCCGGACACGCGGCCAAACCCCCCCCCCAGACCGCAGCAATCCCTCACCTGCGGGTACCACGCCATCCACAGGGTCCTCAGCTGCGTGGGTCCTAGCCCAAAGCTAGCATACCCCCTTCCCACCACTGACCAAGAGGTCCACCAGATGCGCAAGCTCGTCTGCGAAATCCTTGCCGCGGCAGCAGAAGACGGCAAGCTTCTCCTCCAAACCGCCCGGCCTACAACTGGCCACGCAAGCGCGCCGCGGCGAGCGGACACATACACCGACACAATGCACCCACCGCACAATCCCCGCCAAAGCCCCTCCCCTCTCGCTGCCCACCCGGAGACCCACACACGCCTACCATCGCGCGCACCCCCGGGCCCCGCGACACGGGCCTCCCCCACCCGCCCGAACACCAGCACACGCCCGCCAAACACCCACCCGCCGGACACCCCTCACCACCCCCCACACTCGACAACCCACACACACCCGCCGAGAGGAGCCCCGCGCCCCGCGGCACACCCACCCCACCCAGTGGCCCGCCCACGCCCCCCGCACACACCACAGAAGACCCAGGCCCAACCCTCCCGGCCCCTGAATGCAGCCCACGCGAACTGTTCCCCCCCGCTGACGCCAACCCACACCACCTCAAACATTGCAGGACCCGGGCCCAGCCAAGCCCAGAAGGAGAAGGCCACAGCCCCGCGCCTCCCCCCCCCGCCGCTGCCGACCAGATCGGCCCGCCTGGCCGCCAGGTCACGACCGGGCCCCCCCAGCCGCCCGCCCCCGGCCTACAGCCCGAGGACATGCCCTCCATCCTCCCCACCGTGGCCGCAGCAGAAGCCGCCGCCCGCAAGCCCGCCCGCATCACAGCCCAACCCGCGTCCACCACCTCCTCCTCATCCTCAGCCTCATCCACCTCCTCCACCTCATCCTTCGACCCCCCCCTCCCCGCCGCCCTCATCCTCAAGGCGACGGCAAAAGCCAAAGCCGCGGCCGCACGCACAGACCCCCCGACCCCCACACAGGCGACTCGGGCACCCCGGCAACGCACCGGGAAGACCCCTGACCCGACATCGGCGCCCTCACACCTCCGGACAGAGGTCCTCCTCAACCTGGAACCGGACCCCAACCCCAAACCCGACCCCAAACCCAAGCTGGCGCCCACGCGAGCACACACAACACCACAAACGCAACGACACAAACCCAACCGACACCGCCCCAACCCGGACCCTCACCCAAGCCAGGACCTTCCACCCACCACAACCCACGCCCCCCTCCAACCGGCAGCCACCACCACCCCAGAGGCGGCCACCCAACACGACCCCGTCTAAGCCCTCGTCCACATCCCCGTCACCAAGCGCCCCGTCATCCATCCCCCACAAACCACCACCACCGCCGGCCAAACCGACCCAGGGGCGTGGGACCCCTCGACCACCGTCACAGTCAAGCCAGGCCCCCAACCCGCCCCCCCTGCCCACCACATAGTGCAGCCCCAGGGGCTGCCCGCGATGCCCAACCCCCCAGCCCCACAAGGGGGACCGGAAAACCCACAAGGGGTCCATGGGCCATACCCGCAACACCAACCCCACCACTACCAACACAACCACCACCAGCGGCCCCACCACCACCACTACCAACACCACCCCCACCACTACCACTGCCCACCACCCTACCCCACCGGGCCACAACCCCCCGTGCACGAACAGCACCAGCAAATGGGATGGCAGCCACCGAGCGCTCCACCCGCATACCCCACCTACCGCCAGGGGCCACCCCCCCCGTACCAGCCACCCCCCCCGTACCAGGAACCGTATCCCCCCGGCCACCACGTCCACGCCGAAGGGACCCCTGGGCCCAACCCCGCCAAGGACAGTCACTCAACCCATACCACCAGCCGCTGCCGCCACCACACCCCTACGTGGCGGATCCGTGGACAACTGGGGACCTCCCCCCCCCCCCAGTACCAGGCGGCACCACGCGAAGCCCCTCAGGACCCGCCGACGCCTCCTGACTGGCCCGACTCGAGCGATGAGGCCCAGTCCCGCAAACGGCGGTGCTCCCGCTCCCCCCCCGCATGGCACACTCCCCCCCGGCGCCCACACTCCCCACAACGCCACCGCGCCTCAACCACGCACTCGCGCCACTCCTGCTCCCCCAGGTGCCACCACGACCCCCCGGGACCCCACTCCCGCCGCTCCGGCTCCCCCGGGCGCCACCACGAGCGCCACCGCCGCCCCATGTCCACCTCCCCCTCCCCCCTCCGGCCGTACAAGACCCCCACCCCCAGCCCCTGCCACCACTGCTCCCGCTCCCCCCTACGCCGCCAGGCACGCCACCGCCGCCCCACGTCCACCTCCCCCTCCCCCCACAGGCCCCGCCGGGCTCCCCGTTCCCCCCGCCGCCCATACCCATCCACCACCCCCAGCTGCCGCCACCACCACTCCCGCTCCCCTGGACGCCACCAAGCGCGCCAGCGCCGCCCGATGTCCACCTCCCCCTCCCGTTCCCCCCTCCGCCCGTACCCGTCCTCCACCCCCAGCCCCCGCTACCGCCGCTCCCGCTGCCCCAGGCACCGCCACTCCCACCACCACCACAGGTCCACGTCCTCCCCCCGCCGCTCCAGGACCCCGGGCACGGACCCCTCCCCCCCCCCAGGCCCCCGCCCATCTCGCCTAGTGGTCTGCCCCCGCTTTGCAGGAGCTCCGCCGCTGGGTGAAGTGGGCCGGGGGAGCGGGAAGGCACGATGGGGTGCACATGGTGCATACCTTCGAGGAGGTGCGCACCCGCACCTCTGCCGACCCCAACGAGGCCGCCCCGAAGGCCATCATGCCACAAGCGGCATGGCAGGCCCTCCTCCGCGATGCGGTCCAGGGCCTCCGCCCCCTCTACACCCCCCAAGCCCTCCGCCAAGGGCTCCAGGCCACCGACCCTCAGGGCTGGGCCATCGGCACCCCCTCCCCGCCCCGCCCCTCCCGCCACCACCACACAAGGAAGGGGAAGGACAAGGGCAAGGGGAGGGCAAGGGACACCAAGGGGCACTCAGGCAAGAGGGCACGGAGGGGCCCCAAGTGAGGGCAGGCACCCATAGGGACAGGGCGCCGGAAGAGACACCACATGGGGGCAGGAAACCACCCAAGAACCAGGAAGGGGCAGGAGCGGGGACCAAGGCGCGGAGGAAAAGGGCACCAGGGCAAACGCCAGGACCCACACCCAGGAAGGGCATACCACGACGGGGGGACCAGCGCCGCCCCACCCCCACCGAATGCCCCACGACTCCCAGGGGCGCACCCCCCAACACGCACCGCCGAAGCAAGCATCGGACGCCGTACGGATCACACCTTAAGCGCACACCCACCAGCCACCGGAAACCACACGGGGAATGGAGGGCACACCTACACGGGGAGAACGGGCCACACCCACAGAGGAAGACGCAGGGAACGCCGCCGCACGGCGCACCACCACGCCCTCACCGCCAGGCGACGACCCCGGCCGCCACGAGGGCCACCTCACAGGCACCGGAAGAGGACGATGGCACGGCCACAGCGACCAGGGCTAGGGACCGAAACCCCCAGAGGACACGGGACCAAGGCACAGGCCCCCAGGGAGGGCAACCCCACAGACACCTACCCGACCCACCAGCCCGGGCGGCACGCCCAGGCCCCCACAGCACGGACCCAGCGAGACACCCACACCTAACCGCACCCCCCAGCCACCAGCCAGCCACACTCCGACCCGCACTCTGCACCACAACACAGGCCAGGCTGACCTCCACTAACCCACTGCGGCACAACGCGAGACCACGGCACACCGCATCACAGCGCGTCACAGTGCAACGCGCCACAGCACGACGCGACGCGACGCGGCACAGAGCGGCACAACATGGCACAACTGACCCTAACCTGAAGGACAAACGAAGCAGGCCACCGCACACCCCGGAAGGCGCCGCACCAGCACGCCACACACCGGCACCGCAGGCAACACAAGGGGCCACAGCGCGCCCAGCAACAACGGTGGCGGACCACCCAGAAGGTTAAAACCGGCACCGCAGAGGGGAAAGGACAGGAACAACCCCAGCCCCCTAACCGGGAGCCACACGCAGCCGCCTGGAGCAGCCGCCCAGCCGGCAGAGCCAGGACCTAACCCGGCAAGAAGGGGCGCCGAGCCCAACGTGTACATAGCCCACCCGACCCATGGGGCCGGAACACGGCCAAACAGAACGCAACCGCCAACAGCAGCTCGGAAGACAACACTGAATGCGGGCCAATGCGTGCGCCAGCCCAGGGAAGGCAGAGGGAGTAACAGGCAGCCCCCCCCCCCCCCCCAAAAAAAAACGGCAGAGGGGGGAGGGGGGGGGCGCGAAAACAGCCCACAACCACCAAACCGCCCGCCAACACCACCAGAGGCGGCCAAACCCCCCCCCCAGAAGGCACCGAAGACAGGACCACCTAAGGGGGACAGGGCGACCGCCCAGCCAAAACCGGCAACACCAAGCCAGGAACAGCGGCCCACCGGAAAAAGGGACACCGAAACATGCAGACACACACCACGAAAAAAAAAAAAGAGCCAGCAGCCCAGCCCGAAAGAAAGGGGATGGGGGGACAGCAACCACAAGGGCCGGGAGAGGAACACCCAGCAACCAACACCACAAAGGAAAAAAAAAAGCGCAAAAAACACGGCCCGACAACCCAGCCAAGAAGAGCGGGGCACAGCCGAGACCCGTGCCCAGCACGCACGCCCACACCGCACGCCGCAACCAGAAAACGGCGGGGGGCAAGCGAGGCGCGCACAAAACCACACAAGTCCCATAAGCAGGCCAAAACCAAAGCCCAACCACGAACACCACAAACAGCCGACACTAGAGGGACAACACCACAAACCGTGCCCAAACACACCCACCCAAGACCCCAGCCAGGACTGGCGGGGTTAACAAAACCCACACCCAACCGCAAACCAGACCCAAACACAAACGCCGCACAACAGTAGGAAACCCAGTGCCCACAGCCCGGGCACTGAGGCAGCCCGTGCCATGCAGGTGACCCAGCCAAACGAGATCCGGAGACCGGGGGTAAGGCTGCATCCTAAGGCCTGCGCTGCTTTGGGACTCGAGGCGGAGCGTGCGACACCCAAGCAACTCGCAACCCTAGTACCAAGAACGTGCATGCATGCCTTGGGAACGGGATACGCCAGGAAGTCCGGTGAACCTCTAGGGTTCCGCCCAAGGGAGGGGACGTGCGCAAAAACGGAGCACACCCTCCCGGCGAAACAAGCACGTCACGCTGGCGGCGATCAGCCCTCCCGGTGTTGCCCGGGGCCGCTTTGTTGGGGGCCAACAGACAAGTCTAGCGGGATGTAAGCCGCCTCCCCTCTTCACGCGCGGAGCCTCCTCCTGTTCGTCACAGGGGCGACGCCAGGGGGAACCATGGGGCGCCTCTCCACGGCCGAGTGCACCTACCTACCTACCTACCTTGATCGCGGTCAATGGTGTGGTGCAGGGCCCCTCGGATAGTTCCCCACGTTCTGCGGTGGGTGGCGTCGTCCGGGATGGGGTGTCTCGTGTCGATGAGTGGCATTCTTGCATTCGCGAGGGCCGAGTTCACGATGTTGGCGGGTGCCGTTCCGTCAGGGTACGCGTTTTCCGTGAAGCGGTTGGTGCCAGGCGGGCTTTGGGAGCCATTTGGTGCCGGGTAGGTCGTTGTACTGTGCCCAGGTATATACCGTGTAAGCTGTGTCCTCAGAGTCCGGGCGCAGTCAGTACGTGGATTGCCTGGTTGTGCTGTAGGTGATGAGTGCATTGGAGGTGGAGATAGTGTACTGGAGGTGCGTACGTACCAGATTGTAGGTGAGCTGTGCCTATGTGCCTTTCCGGTTTGCGCTGTGGTCCTCAAGGACGAAGTGCACCATCCATGGGCTGTGGGGTTGGGGGTTACCGTCTCTGTCCCACGGAGGTGGGTGTATTTGGGGTCCCGTTTGCTGTGTCTTGTTGGCGGTGTGGTGGATTCGTTGCCCCACTACGGTGTTGGGTGTCCACTCTAGAGGGCCCCCCTCCCTGCGTGCCATGGCCTAGACCGCTTTGGTGAGTGTTGTGACGGAGGGTGGCAAGGTGGGTTTTGCCACCTGAGCCACCATGCCTGTGGCCCTCGGGAAACTCCAGTACGCGGTGAAGGCCCCCGGTAGGTGGGCGTTGTGGGTGTCCGGGAGGTCTAGGGAGAGTGCCTCCTTCATTTGGAACACCGCTTCCGGGTGTATGGAGGTAGGGTAGTGCCAGACGGTATGTCTGGCGGTGCTCGGGCACGTTTGGATGGCTTGTTTCGCGGGTTCAATCGTTTTTGGGGTGAGTGTGTCATCGAGGTCGGCGTCGTTCAGTTGTTCCATCTCTGTGCTCCATCGCTGTCGCCAGTTGGTTGTCTTCGGGTCGCTTACCGCACTCTCTACGGTATGATGGATGGCGGACCATTCTGAGTCTGGGTCAATGGCAATGTCGGCGTCCGTGGTCGCTGGCACCCAGATGGCCTGCGTGGGTCTTGCTTGGGGCATTTGGTCATCATCTGCAAGGGTGGCGCCTTCGATGGTGGCCGGGCCCTGTATGGTGATGAAGAGGTGTTCAGCTGGCGATAGTTTTATCGGTTTCATTGTGCTGAGGTGGATAGCTTCTACTGCGACCACCCCAGGGAGGATCTCTTTCCAGTCAATGGTGCCAGTCGCTAGCGTCCACGTAGGCGTGATGCGGCGGTTGTGGTTTCCGACGCGTGGCAATTAGTAGTTGTCCGGGACGTGGTGGTTGGTGAGGGGCTTCAGCATGTGTTGGACTGTGGTGGTAGGTTCGGCGTCTTTTTAGACTGGCCGGTCGTGTTCTCTTAGTGGGGAGTCGTCTCTGGCTTGGGGCGTGGGTTGCGGTGGACTGAGGAGTATGTACGGCTCCGGTATTGGTGGTGGTGTTGCTTGTTTGAGGTCGGTGATCGTACGTGCCCCCGTGGCTGGATTTTCGTGGAGGTACACGTCTAGTGCGGGGGCTTCAATGGGGTGCCACTCGCGTGGGTCGTCGGATGCTGAATGGAGGTGGAGATATTGTTGAGTGGTCTAGCTGTGGTAGGCCAGGATGGCATTCACCATGGCGGGTTTGTAGCTGTCTGCGAAGGGGTGTCTTGGTGCCGTGCACCGAATGGTTTTGGCCAGCTTGCCGATGTCCCCCTCGGGCACCAGGTGGTCCCATGCCGAGGGGGGTGTGGTCGCTGGTGGTCCTGTGTGTACTTCCAGTACCTCCGTGCCGTACTTCGGCAAGTCCTGCAACATTTGCCTCCACGTATTTGACGTCTGTGTATGGCTAGATGCTGTGTTCCTCCAGGGTACGTGCATGGGCTAGGAGCCTGTACAGCCTCCATTGTTGGGGTGCCGGTCTAGGTGGTTGGGTTTCGGTTTGTCCTGGGTCTTCCGCCTTCGTTGGTGTGTTTCGGTGATGTACCGTGTGTGCCACGGTGTATTCGTTGCCACCTCGCTCAGGTTTCCAGTCCAAGTTGACCTCACTCGCGATTCCGGTGGTGGGTCTGCAGGTTGCCGTGCGTGCTTAGGGCGGACACGTTTTGTCCTGGAGGGTAATGGTTTGGCCCCATGTGCCACTGTCTAGCGTCAGGACAAGAATGAGCGCTACCTCTTCGCACTCCGCCGGCGGTGGGTCGTCCGACTCCTGGATGTGGTCCAAGGCCTCTTGCGCGTGCCGTGCTCCCGTGAGTTGCATTGAAATCGCGGTCTTGGACAATTGTCCCTGCGTAATCACTCGTGTTGGTGGTTGTTTGTGGGCTTCTTGCATGCATCGCCGCAGTCCTTGGGCGTACGCCCGTGGGCCTGGGCCCGTCCGCTGCCCCTGTTATCTGCCTCTGTGCTGCATCGAGCGCTCCATACAGACTCCATGTGCCCCGTTGGGGAGCTGGGGCCTCCGTCGCTAATCGCAGGACGCGTTGTATGCTGTCCTGTAACGGGTCATTGTCCAGCTGCATGGTGTCATCGTGGATATCCAGGCCGCTGGGCAGCGTCAGCGGGGCGCTTTGTTGTGGGGCTGGGTCATTGGTGGTGTCCACGTCCATGATACTGCTGTTGTTTGATGTTTGGGATGGTGTCATTTATCTGTCGGATGGTGTGTCTGGGGTGTTTCATTAGCCAGTTTGCCTTTGTTCGTCCACATGTGGTCATCTTGTGATTGCACTGCCTCTGTGTTCAGCGCTGTCACTTTTTGTTGTTGTTGTTGTGGGTCATTCCTCGTGTCAGGGCACGGTGCTGGCGGTAGCAGCTAGGTGCTGTAGACGGCGTTTTGGGTGCTGTACTCGGTGTGGTCCGGGCTTGGCGTCCGCCTGCCTGTTGAGGTTGCGTTCGCACTGTACACAGTTGCGCGGTCACTATAGTCGGTGCGTTGGGATGGGTTTTGTCTTCGGTGCGGGTCACCCGTCGGCCGTTCCGGTGTGGTTGTGCTGTGGACCTGTTGTTCACCGCTGCAGACGGAGGCAGCCGGCCTGCTCGTGCTCGAGCTGTACTCCGCGTGCACGGGGCCCGTGATTAGCGGAACGCTCATCTGGTGCTGCCTGTACCTTACGTTGGCTTCCACTTCCGGCATGCCTTGGTCTTCTGGACCGGGCGGCCGGGGCGCGGTCTGGGTTGGCGTGCTCGGCTCTGGCGAAGCGGCCCTCCGCTAGATGTTGCCGCTGGTGGCTTGATTCCGTTCCATTGCACCCTGTGTTTGTGTCATGTGTTGGGTGTGTGCCCGTCTCCCTGTGTCCTGCCCGCCGCTTCGTGTGCCCGCGTTGTGTTCTGCGCTGTCTGATATGTGCGTGTGCCTTGCATGCACGTGCAGCATACCTACGCGTCGCGGTGTTGCTCTGTACATATACGCCGCTTAGGCGTTTGGGTTTGGCCTGGCTCCCTGTTCGGGTGCGCCAAGCTCAACGGCCGCTTCGCCGTACGGTGGCCGGCCTACGGTGCGGCGCCTGCTCGTGCCGCAGGTGGCGTCATGTGGAAGAGCTGTGATACATGTGGCATGTTAGTCTTCCTGCATGCATTGTGGCACCCGTGGCTGTTGCGTTGCGTCGTGGTGCGTGTGGTCACGCCGTTTTTTGTCTTGTCGGTACGTTGTGTTGTGTCAATATGCTGGTTTGCTGCGTGGTGCTGTTTGGTGGTATGTCGTGATGTGTCTCGTCCGGTCTTGTGGTAACACACAGTGTGTTGCCGTTTCGTGTTGTCTCGTTTCGTGTTTGGTGGGTGTTTTGGCATGTTGTCTCGTGGTCGTTTGGCGTTGCATTGTGTACCGTGCTGTGTGATGTGGCGTCTTATTGCGTCTTAGCGCGCCCCGCCGGGGTCCGCCTTGTCCGGTGGTGTCGTCTCGTGTTGCTGGGGTCCTGTGGGTTTCATGTCTTGTTCCGTTGCGTCTCGATGTGTCGCGTTTTTGTCTGTGGTGTCGTGTTGTGTTGTGTTGTGTCGCGGTATGTTTTGGTGCGTCGCGTTGTGTCTTGGTGTGGTGCGTCACGTGGTGTTGTGTTGTGCGGTGCGCTGCGTTACATGGTGGTGTGTGGTGTCGTGTTGTGTGCCGAAGGCGCTGTTACCAAAAGGCAAAGGCAGGGATGTCTACCCACGGGTACAGGTAAACGGGCTGGGCTGTGTGTGTTGTGTGCGCGCTGTGTGTAAGTGTGTTGTGGCATAGCCGGACCAGTGCACTCTCGCACTTGGCCGACACTGCCTTGCCGACGCCTGCGCGCAGTCACACAGGGTCTCATTTGCCCACTGCACCCTGCGTGCCGCGCTGCACCACCAGTGCCTTCTGTGTGGTTCCGCACTGCTTGGTGCTCTGCACCACACTGCACTGTGTGTGCCCTGCTGCACTCTTGTTGTGGGCAGGGGGCAGTTGGCAGTGTAACGCACTGCCAGGCAGCCTGGGGGCTGTGGGCAATGGAAATCTTGCTTCGCACTGCCGCATTGCCTGAGGGCAGTGGGGAGTGGTACTCCCGCCGCTCACTGCCTCCCTCCCTTGGGGCAGTGGGCTGGGCATCTCCTGCGATACACTGCCGCCCTGTCTGGGGCAGTGGGCAGTGGTACTCCTGCAACACACTGCGCCACGGCCTGGGGGCAGTGGGCAGTGGACCTCCTGCAACGCACTGCCTCAGTGCCTGGGGGCAGTGGGCAGTGGGACTTTTGCAATGCGCTGCTCCACTGCCTGGGAGCAGGGGGAATGGATCTCCTGCAATGCACTGCCTCACTGCCTGGGGGCAGTGGGCAGATGAACTCCTGCAATAGACTGCCCCACTGCCTGAGGGCAGTGGGCAGTGAGCCTTCCGCAATGCACTCCCCCACTGCCTGGGTGCGGTGGGCGGTGCAACTTCTGCAATGCACTGCCTCACTGCCTGGGGGCAGTGGGCAGTGGAACTCCTGCAATACACTACCTCACTGCCCGGGGGCAACAGGCAGCGGACCCCTTGCAATGCACTGTCCCACTGCCCTGGGGGCAGTAGGCAGTGGACCTCCTGCAATGCACTGCCTCACCGCTTGGGGGCAGTGGGCAGTGGAACTCCTGCAATGCACTGCCGCACTGCCTGGGGGCAGTGGGCAGTGGACCTCCTGCAATGCACTGCCTCACTGCCCTGGGGGCAGTGGGCAGTGGACCTCCTGCAATCCACTGCCTCACTGCCGGGGGCAGTGGGCAGTGCAATTCCTGCAATGCACCGCCTCACTGCCAATGGCCAGTGGGCAGTGGACCTCCTGCAATACACTGCCCCACTGCCTTGGGGCAGTGGGCAGTCGACCTCCTGCAATACACCGTCTCACTGCCTGGGGGCAGTGGGCAGTGGAGCTCCTGCAATACACTGCCGCACTGCCTGGGAGCAGTGGGCAGTGGACCTCCTTCAATGCACTGCCTCACTGCCTGGGGGCAGTGGGCAGTGAACCTCCTGCAACACACTGCCTCACTGCCCGGGGGCAGTGGGCAGTGGATCTCCTTCAATGCACTGCCCCACTGCCTGGGGGCAGTGGGCACCGGACCTTCTGCAATGCACTGCCCCACTGCCTGGGGGCAGTGGGCAGTGGACCTCCTGCAACACACTGCCTCACTGCCTGGGGGCAGTGGGCAGTGGACCTCCTTCAATGCACTGCTCCACTGCCTGGGGGCAGTGGGCAGTGGACCTCCTGCAACACACTGCCTCACTGCCTGGGGGCAGTGGGCAGTGGACCTCCTTCAATGCACTGCCCCACTGCCTGGGGGCAGTGGGCACTGGACCTTCTGCAATGCACTGCCCCACTGCCTGGGGGCAGTGGGCAGTGGACCTCCTGCAACACACTGCCTCACTGCCTGGGGGCAGTGGGCAGTGGACCTCCTTCAATGCACTGCTCCACTGCCTGGGCGCAGTGGGCAGTGGACCTCCTGCAACACACTACCTCACTGCCTGGGGGCAGTGGGCAGTGAACCTCCTTCAATGCACTGCCCCACTGCCTTGGGGCAGTGGGCAGTGGACCTCCTGCAATGCACTGCCTCACTGCCTGGGGACAGTGGGCAGTGGACCTCCTGCAATGCACTGCCTCACTGCCTGGGGGAAGTGGGCAGTGGAACCCCTGCAATGCACTGCCTCACTGCCTGGGGGCAGTGGGCAGTGGACCTCCTGCAATAGACTGCCCCACTGCCTGGGGGCAGTGGGCAGTGCAACTCCTGCAATGCACTGCGCACTGCCTGGGGGCAATGAGCAGTGCAACTCCTGCAACGCACTGCCTCACTGCCTGGGGGCAGTGGGCAGTGGAACTCCTGCAATGCACTGCCCCACTGCCTGGGGCGAGTGGACAGTGCAACTTTTGCATTGCACTGCCTCACTGCCTGGGGGCAGTGAGCAGTGCAACTCCTGCAATACACTGCCGCACTGTCTGGGGACACTGGGCAGCGCAACTCCTGCAATGCACTGCCGCACTGCCTGGGAGCAGTGGGCAGCGGAACTCCTGCAATGCACTGCCTCACTGCCTGGGGGCAGTGGGCAGTGCAACTCCTGCAATACACTGCCGCACTGTCGGGGGGCAGTGGGCAGCGCAACTTCTGCAATGCACTGCCTCACTGCCCTGGGGCAGTGGTCAGTGGAACCCCTGCAATGCACTGCCTCACTGCCTGGGGGCAGTGGGCAGTGCAACTCCTGCAATACACTGCCGCACTGTCGGGGGGCAGTGGGCAGTGGACCTCCTGCAATGCAATGCCTCACCGCTTGGGGGCAGTGGGCAGTGGAACTCCTGCAATGCACTGCCGCACTGCCTGGGGGCAGTGGGCAGTGGACCTCCTGCAATGCACTGCCTCAGTGCCCTGGGGGCAGTGGGCAGTGGACCTCCTGCAATCCACTGCCTCACTGCTGGGGGCAGTGGGCAGTGGACCTCCTGCAATGCACCGCCTCACTGCCAATGGCCAGTGGGCAGTGGACCTCCTGCAATACACTGCCCCACTGCCTTGGGGCAGAGGGCAGTCGACCTCCTGCAATACACCGCCTCACTGCCTGGGGGCAGTGGGCAGTGGAGCTCCTGCAATACACTGCCGCACTGCCTGGGGGTAGTGGGCAGTGGACCTCCTTCAATGCACTGCTCCACTGCCTGGGGGCAGTGGGCAGTGGACCTCCTGCAACACACTGCCTCACTGCCCGGGGGCAGTGGGCAGTGGACCTTCTGCAATGCACTGCCCCACTGCCTGGGGGCAGTGGGCAGTGGACCTCCTGCAACACACTGCCTCACTGCCCTGGGGGCAGTGGGCAGTGGACCTCCTTCAATGCACTGCTCCACTGCCTGGGGGCAGTGGGCAGTGGACCTCCTGCAACACATTGCCTCACTGCCTGGGGGCAGTGGGCAGTGGACCTCCTTCAATGCACTGCCCCACTGCCTGGGGGCAGTGGGCACTGGACCTTCTGCAATGCACTGCCCCACTGCCTGGGGGCAGTGGGCACTGGACCTTCTGCAATGCACTGCCCCACTGCCTGGGGGCAGTGGGCAGTGGACCTCCTGCAACACACTGCCTCACTGCCTGGGGGCAGTGGGCAGTGGACCTCCTTCAATGCACTGCTCCACTGCCTGGGGGCAGTGGGCAGTGGACCTCCTGCAACACATTGCCTCACTGCCTGGGGGCAGTGGGCAGTGGACCTCCTTCAATGCACTGCCCCACTGCCTGGGGGCAGTGGGCACTGGACCTTCTGCAATGCACTGCCCCACTGCCTGGGGGCAGTGGGCAGTGGACCTCCTGCAACACACTGCCTCACTGCCTGGGGGCAGTGGGCAGTGGACCTCCTTCAATGCACTGCTCCACTGCCTGGGGGCAGTGGGCAGTGGACCTCCTGCAACACACTACCTCACTGCCTGGGGGCAGTGGGCAGTGAACCTCCTTCAATGCACTGCCCCACTGCCTGGGGGCAGTGGGCAGTGGACCTCCTGCAATGCACTGCCTCACTGCCTGGGGGCAGTGGGCAGTGGACCTCCTGCAATGCATTGCCTCACTGCCTGGGGGCAGTGGGCAGTGGAACCCCTGCAATGCACTGCCTCACTGCCTGGGGGCAGTGGGCAGTGGACCTCCTGCAATAGACTGCCCCACTGCCTGGGGGCAGTGGGCAGTGCAACTCCTGCAATGCACTGCGCACTGCCTGGGGGCAGGGAGCAGTGCAACTCCTGCAACGCACTGCCTCACTGCCTGGGGGCAGTGGGCAGTGGAACTCCTGCAATGCACTGCCCCACTGCCTGGGGCCAGTGGACAGTGCAACTTTTGCATTGCACTGCCTCACTGCCTGGGGGCAGTGAGCAGTGCAACTCCTGCAATACACTGCCGCACTGTCTGGGGACACTGGGCAGCGCAACTCCTGCAATGCACTGCCGCACTGCCTGGGAGCAGTGGGCAGTGCAACTCCTGCAATACACTGCCGCACTGTCGGGGGGCAGTGGGCAGCGCAACTCCTGCAATGCACTGCCTCACTGCCCTGGGGCAGTGGTCAGTGGAACCCCTGCAATGCACTGCCTCACTGCCTGGGGGCAGTGGGCAGTGCAACTCCTGCAATACACTGCCGCACTGTCTGGGGGCAGTGGGCAGCGCAACTCCTGCAATGCACCACTGCCTCACTGCCCTGGGGCAGTGGGCAGTGGAACTTCTGCAATGCACTGCCCCACTGCCTGGGGGCAGTGGGCAGTGGAACCCCTGCAATGCACTGCCTCAATGCCCCGGGGGCAGTGGGCAGTGCAATTCCTGCAATGCACTCCCTCACTGCCTGGGGGCAGTGGGCAGTGGACCTCCTTCAATGCACTGCTCCACTGCCTGGGGGCAGTGGGCAGATGAACTCCTGCAATAGACTGCCCCACTGCCTGGGGGCAGTGGGCCTTCCGCAATGCACTGCCTCACTGCCTGGGTGCAGTGGGCAGTGCAACTTCTGCAATACACTGACTCACTGCCTGGGGGCAGTGGGCAGTGCAAGTCCTGCAATACACTACCTCACTGCCCGGGGGCAACGGGCAGCGGACCTCCTGCAATGCACTGCCCCACTGCCCTGGGGGCAGTAGGCAGTGGACCTCCTGCAATGCACTGCCCCACTGCCTGGGGGCAGTGGGCAGTGGACCTCCTGCAATTAACTGGCTCACTGCCAGCAGCAGTGGGCAGTGCAATTCCTGAAATACACCGCCTCACTGCCTGGGGGCAGTGGGCAGTGCAACTCCTGCAATACACTGCCCAACTGCCTTGGGGCAGTGGGCAGTGGACCTCCTGCAATACACCGCCTCATTGCCTGGGGGCAGTTGGCAGTGGACCTCCTGCAATACACTGCCGCACTGCCTGGGGGCAGTGGGCACTGGACCTCCTTCAATGCACTGCTGCACTGCCTGGGGGCAGTGGGCAGTGGACCTCCTGCAACACACTGCCTCACTGCCTGGGGGCAGTGGGCAGTGGACCTCCTTCAATGCACTGCCGGGCTGCCTGGGGGCAGTGGGCAGTGGACCTCCTGCAATACACTGCCTCACTGCCTGGGGCCAGTGGGCAGCCGACCTCCTGCAACACACTGCCTCACTGCCTGGGGGCAGTGGGCAGTGGACCTCCTTCAATGCACTGCCCCACTGCCTGGGGGCAGTGGGCAGTGGACCTCCTGCAATGCACTGCCTCACTGCCTGGAGGCAGTGGGCAGTGGTACCCCTGCGATGCACTGCCCGGCTGCCTGGGGGCAGTGGGCAGTGGACCTCCTGCAATGCACTGCCTCACTGCCTGGGGGCAGTGGGCAGTGGACCTCCTGCAATGCACTGCCTCACTGCCTGGGGGCAGTGGGCAGTGGACCTCCTGCAATAGACTGCCCCACTGCCTGGGGGCAGTGAACAGTGCAACTCCTGCAATGCACTGCCCACTGCCTGGGGGCAGTGGGCAGTGCAACTCCTGCAATGCACTGCCCCACTGTCTGGGGGCAGTGGGCAGCGCAACTCCTGCAATGCACTGCCTCACTGCCTGGGGGCAGTGGACAGTGGACCTCCTGCAATAGACTGCCCCACTGCCTGGGGGCAGTGGGCAGTGCAACTCCTGCAATGCGCTGCCCACTGCCCTGGGGGCAGTGGGCAGTGCAACTCCTGCAATGCACTGCCCCACTGTCTGGGGGCAGTGGGCAGCGCAACTCCTGCAATGCACTGCCTCACTGCCCTGGGGCAGTGGGCAGTGCAACTCCTGCAACGCACTGCCTCACTGCCTGGGGGCAGTGGGCAGTGGAACTCCTGCAATGCACTGCCGCACTGCCTGGGGCCAGTGGACAGTGCAACTTTTGCATTGCACTGCCTCACTGACATGGGGGCAGTGGGCAGTGGAACCCCTGCAATGCACTGCCTCACTGCCTGGGGGCAGTGGGCAGTGCAACTCCCGCAATACACTGCCGCACTGTCTGGGGACAGTGGGCAGCGCAACTCGTGCAATGCACTGCCGCACTGCCATGGAGCAGTGGACAGTGGACCTCCTTCAATGCACTGCTCCACTGCCTGGGGGCAGTGGGCAGTGGACCTCCTGCAACACACTGCCTCACTGCCTGGGGGCAGTGGGCAGTGGACCTGCCTCAATGCACTGCCCCACTGCCTGGGGGCAGTGGGCAGTGGACCTCCTGCAATGCACTGCCTCACTGCCTGGGGGCAGTGGGCAGTCGACCTCCTGCAACACACTGCCTCACTGCCTGGGGGCAGTGGGCAGTGGACGACCTCCAATGCACTGCCCCACTGCCTGGGGGCAGTGGGCAGTGGAACCCCTGCAATGCACTGCCTCACTGCCTGGGGGCAGTGGGCAGTGCAACTCCTGCAATACACTGCCGCACTGTCTGGGGACAGTGGGCAGCGCAACTCCTGCAATGCACTGCCGCACTGCCATGGAGGAGTGGGCAGTGGACCTCCTTCAATGCACTGCTCCACTGCCTGGGGGCAGTGGGCAGTGGACCTCCTGCAACACACTGCCTCACTGCCTGGGGGCAGTGGGCAGTGGACCTCCTTCAATGCACTGCCCGGCTGCCTGGGGGCAGTGGGCAGCGCAACTCCTGCAACGCACTGCCTCACTGCCTGGGGGCAGTGGGCAGTGGACGTCCTTCAATGCACTGCCCCACTGCCTGGGGGCAGTGGGCAGTGGACCTCCTGCAATGCACTGCCTCAGTGCCTGGGGGCAGTGGGCAGTGGAACCCCTGCAATGCACTGCCTCACTGCCTGGAGGCAGTGGGCAGTGGACCTCCTGCAATGCACTGCCGCACCGCCTGGGGGCAGTGGGCAGTGGACCTCCTGCAATGCACTGCCTCACTGCCTGGGGGCAGTGGGCAGTGGAACCCCTGCAATGCACTGCCTCACTGCCTGGGGGCAGTAGGCAGTGGACCTCCTGCAAAAGACTGCCCCACTGCCTGGGGGCAGTGGGCAGTGCAACTCCTGCAATGCACTGCCCACTGCCTGGGGGAAGTGGGCGGTGTAAGTCCTGCAATGCACTGCCCCACTGTCTGGGGGCAGTGGGCAGCGCAAGTCCTGCAATGCACTGCCTCACTGCCCTGGGGCAGTGGGCAGTGCAACTCCTGCAACGCACTGCCTCACTGCCTGGAGGCAGTGGGCAGTGGAGGTCCTGCAATGCACTGCCCCACTCCCTGGGGCCAGTGGACAGTGCAACTTTTGCATTGCACTGCCTCACTGACCTGGGGGCAGTGGGCAGTGGAACCCCTGCAATAGACTGCCCCACTGCCAGTGGGCCTTCCGCAATGCACTGCCTCACTGCCTGGGTGCGGTGGGCAGTGCAACGTCTGCAATACACTGCCTCACTGCCTGGGGGCAGTGGGCAGTGCAAGTCCTGCGATACACTACCTCACTGCCCGGGGGCAGTGGGCAGTGGACCTCCTGCAATGCACTGCCCCACTGCGTGGGGGCAGTGGGCAGTGGACCTCCTGCAATCCACTGCCTCACTGCCAGGGGCAGTGGGCAGTGCAATTCCTGCAATACACCGCCTCACTGCCCGGGGGCAGTGGGCGGTGCAACTCCTGCAATACACTGCCCCACTGCCTTGGGGCAGTGGGCAGTGGACCTCCTGCAATACACTGCCTCATTGCCTGCGGGCAGTGGGCAGTGGACCTCCTTCAATGCACTGCTGCACTGCCTGGGGGCAGTGGGCAGTGGACCTCCTGCAACACACTGCCTCACTGCCTGGGGGCAGTGGGCAGTGGTCCTCCTTCAATGCACTGCCCGGCTGCCTGGTGGCAGTGGGCAGTGGACCTCCTGCAATACACTGCCTCACTGCCTGGGGGCAGTGGGCAGTCGACCTCCTGCAACACACTGCCTCACTGCCTGGGGGCAGTGGGCAGTGGACCTCCTTCAATGCACTGCCCCACTGCCTGGGGGCAGTGGGCAGTGGACCTCCTGCAATGCACTGCCTCACTGCCTGGAGGCAGTGGGCTGTGGAACCCCTGCGATGCACTGCCTCACTGCCTGGGGGCAGTGGGCAGTGGACCTCCTGCAATGCACTGCCTCACTGCCCCGGGGCAGTGGGCAGTGGACCTCCTGCAATGCACTGCCTCACTGCCCTGGGGGCAGTGGGCAGTGGAACCCCTGCAATGCACTGCCTCACTGCCTGGGTGCAATGGGCAGTGGACCTCCTGCAATGCACTGCCCCACTGTCTGGGGGCAGTGGGCAGCGCAACTCCTGCAATGCACTGCCTCACTGCCTGGGGGCAGTGGGCAGTGGACCTCCTTCAATGCACTGCCCCACTGCCTGGGGGCAGTGGGCAGTGCAACTCCTGCAATGCACTGCCCCACTGCCTGGGGGCAGTGGGCAGTGCAACTCCTGCAATACACTGCCGCACTGTCTGGGGGCAGTGGGCAGTGCAACTCCTGCAATGCACTGCCGCACTGCCATGGAGCAGTGGGCAGTGGACCTCCCTCAATGCACTGCTCCACTGCCTGGGGGCAGTGGGCAGTGGACCTCCTTCAATGCACTCCCCGACTGCCTGGGGGCAGTGGGCAGTGGACCTCCAGCAATGCACTGCCTCACTGCCTGGGGGCAGTGGGCAGTCGACCTCCTGCAACACACTGCCTCACTGCCTGGGGGCAGCGGGCAGTGGACCTCCTTCAATGCACTGCCCCACTGCCTGGGGGCAGTGGGCAGTGGAACCCCTGCAATGCACTGCCTCACTGCCTGGGGGCAGTGGGCAGTGCAACTCGTGCAATACACTGCCGCACTGTCTGGGGACAGTGGGCAGCGCAACTCCTGCAATGCACTGCCGCACTGCCATGGAGCAGTGGGCAGTGGACCTCCTTCAATGCACTGCTCCACTGCCTGGGGGCAGTGGGCAGTAGACCTCCTGCAACACACTGCCTCACTGCCTGGGGGCAGTGGGCAGTGGACCTCCTTCAATGCACTTCCCGGCTGCCTGGGGGCAGTGGGCAGTGGTCCTCCTGCAATGCACTGCCTCACTGCCTGGGGGCAGTGGGCAGTCGACCTCCTGCAACTCACTGCCTCAGTGCCTGGGGGCAGTGGGCAGTGGACCTCCTTCAATGCACTGCCCCACTGCCTGGGGGCAGTGGGCAGTGGACCTCCTGCAATGCACTGCCTCACTGCCTGGGGGCAGTGGGCAGTGGAACCCCTGCAATGCACTGCCTCACTGCCTGGGGGCAGTGGGCAGTGGACCTCCTGCAATGCACTGCCGCACTGCCTGGGGGCAGTGGGCAGTGGACCTCCGGCAATACACGGCCGCACTGCCTCGGGGCAGTAGGCAGTGCAACTCCTGCAATGCACTGCCTCACTACCTGGGGGCAGTGGGCAGTGCAACTCCTGCAATACACTGCCTCACTGCCTGGGAGCAGTGGACAGTGCAACCTCTGCATTGCACTGCCTCACTGCCTTGGGGTAGTGGACAGTGCAACTCCTGCAATGCACTGCCGCACTGCCTGGGGGCAGTGGGCAGTGCAACTCCTGCAATGCACTGCCCCACTGCCTGGGAGCAGTGGACAGTGCAACCTCTGCATTGCACTGCCCCACTGCCTGCGGGCAGTGGGCAGTGGACCTCCGGCAATACACTGCCGCACTGCCTGGGGGCAGTGGGCTGTGCAACTCCTGCAATGCACTGCCTCACTGCCTGGGGGTAGTCGGCAGTGGACCTCCTGCAATGCATTGCCTCACTGCCTTGGGCCAGTGGACAGTGCAACTCCTGCAATGCACTCCCTCACTGCCTGGGGGCACTGTGCAGTGCAACTCCTGCATTGCACTGCCTCACTGCCTGGGGGCAGTGGACATTGCAACTCCTGCAGTGCACTGCCCCGCTGCCTGGGGGCAGTGGGCACTGCAACTCCTGCAATGCACTGCCCCACTGCCTGGGAGCAGTAGACAGTGCAACCTCTGCATTGCAGTGCCTCACTACCCTGGGGGCAGTGGGCAGTGCAACTTCTGCAATGCACTGCCCCACTGCCGGGGGGCAGTGGGCAGTGCAATTCTTGCAATGCACTGCCTCACTGCCCTGGGGGCAGTGGGCAGTGCACTTCCTGCAATGCACTGCCCCACTGCCTGGGAGCAGTGGACAGTGCAACCTCTGCATTGCAGTGCCTCACTGCCCTGGGGCAGTGGGCAGTGCAACTCCTGCAACGCACTGCCTCACTGCCTGGGGGCACTGGGCAGTGGAGGTCCTGCAATGCACTGCCCCACTGCCTGGGGCCAGTGGACAGTGCAACTTTTGCATTGCACTGCCTCACTGACTTGGGGGCAGTGGGCAGTGGAACCCCTGCAATGCACTGCCTCACTGCCTGGGGGCAGTGGGCAGTGCAACTCCTGCAATACACTGCCGCACTGTCTGGTGACAGTGGGCAGCGCAACTCCTGCAATGCACTGCCTCACTGCCTGGGGCCAGTGGGCAGAGGAACTCCTGCAATGCACTGCCCCACTGCCTGGGGGCAATGGACAGTGCAACTCCTGCAATACACTGCCTCACTGCCTGGGGGCAATGGACAGTGCAACTCTTGCAGTGCACTGCCTCACTGCCCTGGGGGCAGTGGGCAGTGCAACCTCTGCGTTGCACTGCCTCACTGCCCTGGGGGCAGTGGGCAGTGCAACTTCTGCAATGCACTGCCCCACTGCCGCCCCACTGCCGGGGGGCAGTGGGCAGTGCAATTCCTGCAATGCCCTCCCTCACTGCCCTGGGGGCAGTGGGCAGTGCACTTCCTGCAATGCACTGCCGCACTGTCTGAGAGCAGTGGGCAGCGGAATTCCTGCAATGCAATGCCCCACTGCCTGGGGGCAGTGGGCAGTGGACCTCCGGCAATACACTGCCACACTGCCTCGGGGCAGTGGGCAGTGCAACTCCTGCAATGCACTGCCTCACTGCCCTGGGGGCAGTGGGCAGTGGACCTCCTGCAATGCATTGCCTCACTGCGTGGGGCAAGTGGACAGTGCAACTTCTGCAACGCACTGCCCCACTGCCTGGGGGCAGTGGGCAGTGCAACTCCTGCAATGCACTGCCTCACAGCCTTGGGGCAGTGGGCAGTGCAACTCCTGCAATACACTGCCGCACTGTCTGGGGGCAGCGGGCAGCGGAACTCCTGCAATGCACTGCCCCACTGCCTGGGGGCAGTGGGCAGTGGACCTCCGGCAATACACTGCCGCACTGCCTGGGGGCAGTGGGCAGTGGAACTCCTGCAATGCACTGCCTCACTGCCTAGGGCCAGTAAACAGTGCAACTTCCGCAACGCATTGCCCCACTGCCTGGGGGCAGTGGGCAGTGCAACTCCTGCAATGCACTGCCTCACTGCCTGGGGGCAGTGGAGCGTGCAACTCCTGCAATGCAGTGCCCCACTGCGTGGGGGCAGTGGGCAGCGCAACTCCTGCAATGCACTGCCTCACTGCCTGGTGGTGTTGTGTTGTGTGGTGTTGTGTCACGTCTTGTGGTGTGTTGTCTCGCTGTGTTGTGTTGTGTGGTATGGTGTCGCCTTCCTTTGTGCTGTAGTGCGTTCTAGTGTGTTGTGTTGCGTTGTGTGGTGTTGCGTTGTGTTGTTTTGTGTTGCGATGTGTCTTGTTGTGTTGTGTTGTGTTGTGTGGTCATTTGTTTCGTGTCATTCCGTGTGGTCCGGCTGCTATGCGCCTTGGCGCAGTTGGGAGTGGTATGTCGTGTTTTGTCGTGGTGCGCTGCGGTGTGGGGGTGTGTGGCGGTGCTTCGCGCCTTGCTGTGTTTTTCAGCGCCGCGTTGTATGTTGCGATGTAGTGTGCTTTGGCGCGGTCTGTTGTGTTGTGGCGTGTGGTGTAGCGCCGCATTGTGTTGTGGGGTGTTACGCTGTGTCTTGGTATGTGGTGTTGTGGTACGTGGGGATGTGTCATGTTGTGTTGTGTCGTGTTGTGTTGCGGCACATTGTGTGGCGTTGCATCGCGGTGCGTTGCGTGTTGTCGCGCCTTGGTGCGTCGTGTGGTGTTGTGTCGCGTCCTGTGATGTTTTTATATGTCGTGTCACGTTTGTGTGTCGAGTGTGGTGTCGCGCGTCGTGGTGTGGTGTGACATGCCGTGTTGTTGTGTGTTGTGTTTTGTTGAGTTGCGTTGCGTCGTGTTGTTGGGTACCGTGTTGTGTTGTGTCGTGTTTTGTCGTGGTGCGTTGTGTGTTGTGTGTTGTGTTGTTTCGTTATGTGGTCCCGCGTTGCGTTGTGTTGTGTGCCGGTGTGCTCCGGTGTGCTCCGCGTTGTGTTATGTCCGCCTTTGTGGCATTGTGTTGTGTAGTGGTGTATTGTGTGGTGTCACGCCATGTTATGTTGTGTTCTGTTGTGGTGTGTGGTGTTTTGTTGGTTTGTGTGGCGTTTTCCTTGGTTTATGCGGCGCTCAAGAGTAAGCGCTTCCTATATGTTTTGGCTTGCTTTATCTCTCGTTACCCCTCGCTTGTACTCGTTTTTTTGTCGGCGCCCAAGAGCAAGCGCGTTTATTCCGTTATGCTTGCGGGAGTTTCCGAGTGGATAGGACGGTGAATGTGGTGGTCGCAAGCGGTCAATTAATGGTTGTCGCCAAGTTTGTTTTGTGGCCCAAAAAGACAACAAAATGATTCACTATTCATTGTGTGACTAAGGTAGTTGTAAGGTATCTACATCTCTACCTATGCTAAGCCTCAGGAGAAGGAATCAAATATGTTGCAAACAATTGCAAACTGTAATATCATACAATGATTCAAGGTTAGAAGACCAAGAATTTGCGAATGGATCAGCCAAAGAATGTTAGAAAAAACTGTTTTTTTATTGAAAAAGCCGAACTTGTGCACCATTTTTTAGTACTACGTTCTTGTGATGACAAAAAATAATTGTATGCATTGTGTAGGACATGTCCTCAAGCTTTGAGAACACATTTGCTGTGGCTCCAACTCTGCATAGGGTCAAGGGTATCATTTGGGACTCCAAAAATTCTTCATTTTGCAGTTCATTTTGAGCCCCTTGCAAAGCCCAAACAATCAAACTCCGCAGAAGTCAACGAATGCAAAGTCTTGGACCGTGTGTTGGTTCAATAATACAGGTTCACATGCCTAAATAATAGAAACTAATGTGCAAATCAATGAAACGTTGAAAATGTATTATGTAAGCAATAAAACCTATATATTTGGTAACTTTCTGAGATGCCTATAGTCTGTAACGGCCTGTAACGAAGTTGTAGATTGTCACAGATGCCAGAATGTGGCGACAATCGCGACAAGCCTTTTGAAGCCTCTAAATAGCTTCCAAATAGCTTCTAATACATTAAAACCGTCTAAAATGTCATGAACCATGATCAAATTACATTATAAACATCAAATCACATTATAAACATGTGGAATGTGATTATTCATGTATGGCTACTACTGTATCCCATATCTCTGCTCTCTATAGTGTACACAAGAGCAGTACACTCTAGCAGTAAGCTGTAGGCTTGAAACATGAGCCAAATATGAGCAAATATCCAAGTGTTCTACGATGTTGAAGCTCCGGAAAGTCTAGTAAAGATCCTCAAAAAAGATTCTGATAGGCCCAAATGCCCAAACTTATTCTCGGGCCAGTCCCTCCAAATGCCCGAACAAGTTCTCGGGCCGGTCCCTTGCCAATCTTGGTGGAGGTTTCTGCGGGTGCTGTTGTGTGTTCGGAAAAATAATATGGATCCTCATACCTTTTTTCTCTTGAAGAGATGAAAGAAGCACAAATGGCACTTTTGGGAAGACTTCACAGTGCAGTTCATGGGTAAAATTGTTGCGGATTGGGAAAACAATGAAAATATCCATTGCAAGAAAATCAAGTATGGGTTTGAAGCATCTTCCGGTCTACTTTCCGGATGTGCTTGGTTCAAATTTTTCAGCACAATGGCGCGAAGATATGGTCAAAACACGTTCGGGAAGAAATGACTCATGGGTCATCTAGTAAAAGGCACACAAAATTGTCGTTGTGGACATAAAACAATGGAAAACACGCATTTTAAAGCAGCCAAACAAGCGCTTGCTTCAACTACACAAAACAACCGTAAACCGTGTGCAATGAAACAATCAAAGACCACCACACAAACATCGAAATTATGCTATGCTGCACTTCAAAATTGCAAATTGCAAAACTGCAGCAGTCTGCAACGCCTTGAAACTGCTTTGTCCCAATCCTCTGGGTGCTCAATCATGTCGCCTTGCAGCACTTACCTCCATGATTCAGACAAATCTTCACTTCGTTTGGATGAATTTCATGGCATTATGAAGCGTTTTATGATGGTCCCTCATGAAACTTGAATATTGTCAAGAAAGTCACACTTTTCAACTTGTAGAACAATCCAAGAAGTCCAAAGCGTCGTCTTTCATTGTCCTTGTCTTCATCGTCGTTGATTCAGCGTGATTGACCCTCACCCAGTTTTCTCCACGTTTTTGACCATAGAGAGAAATATACCTTTGGGCGTTATATCATAATCAATTAACTCATAATAGTTGAACCCATCGGTAACAGCCAGGTCGTTCGACGTCGTCGTTCATTCCAGATGAATGCAGGTAATTGGACTGTAATTGTTTGTGTCAAACCCGTCTTTTTTCTGGTACGTTGACTTGTAGTGGTAGGAGTTGTTGAACTTCTAGTCACCATACCTTCATCTACGACTTGAAATCTCCTTCATTTGCAGCTTATCTTGAGTCCTTTGCAAAGCAGAGACAGTCAGACTCCGTATAGATCCAGAAATCAACGATTGCAAACTCTTGGACCTTCTGCTGGTCCAATAATACGGGTTGACATGCCTAAATAACAGAAATTGATGTACTAATCAATGAAACCTTGAACACCTATTATTTAAGCAATAATATATATAATACATACATATATATATATATATATATATATATATATATATATATATATATATATATATATATATATATATATATATATATATGGTAACTTTATGAGATGCCTATAGTCAAGGGCCTGTCGCGATGTCGTAGATCGTCACAGGTGCCAAAATGGGGCGAAGATCGCGACAGGCCTTCTGAAGCTTCTCCATAGCTTGTAAATAGCTTCTAATACATTCGAACCTTTTAAAATATCATAAAACATAAATTCAACCACAACCGACTAGAAGCGTTAATGAGGTCAAAGTCCACATTTGCCCACCAACCACAAACAATGCAATCACTACACTTCGCCCGATGGTAAACCTCTCTGGAAATGCGGTTTAGGACTACCAAACCAAACCAAACCAAACCGGTCCCTACCCCCTGCGTGCAGCTGCAACAAATCGAAGTTATCGCCCTCCAGGTTGACCACCCTACAACCAACAATGTATAAAAAACTTCAGCAAAACTGCAGGACCCTAACCTAAGCCCACTTTTGGTTTGACACCTCTCATGCAACCCACACTGCCCTGCCATGCAGAGCCCCCCCACTGCAACACGCCATACCTGGCCATCACGCAACTTGTCAAAGAACACATAGGTGCTCGTCTTGGGGGTATCTCAACAGGTCTCGACAGCGGCAGGGAGGGGGAGCGGGATGAGTTTTCAGCCCCCACAACAGCGACCTCACAAACACATGTCAGTCATACTGGGAGGCTGTGCAGCCACTCGGACTGCCAAGATATATACGCTACAGAGGTCATGAAAAGATACACCCCATACTGTGGACACACATACCCTACGAGCTTTCCTGGAGACCTCAAGGGCCTCTTCAGAGTGCAAAGCCCACACACCAGCCGCAACCAACGTGCCACGAGGGCCTCCCAATGGTCCTTAGCAGTGATGATGGCACTTGACCTAAGGCTAACCCACTTCCTCATCCCCATTCATGCAATCCCCAGCACACCGCCGATGTGCTTTTGGGACTGACAATGGGACCAGCGGCAATGAGGGCCTCAGCGGCGACCCCCAGCTTAGGCCGTGGCATGCACACTTACCTACCCAATGACAAAAAATATATCCACATACACCTCAACCTGGCCATGTCCGAGAAAGGCACGATACTTCATCCCCAAACATCTCTCTTCACCGTCGTGGCATGTAATCCATATGGAGGGTACAATGTAAAATGCTTACAGCTCCTTTTGGAGAAAGCGCAAAAACAAACCCACTAAAACCCATGCGTGGTACAATATAAAAGGCCATCATGCACCAAAGCGGTCGCTAGTACTGCAGTGTCCTAATTCCAGGGGGCAACTGATGAAAAAGAATACTTCATTGACAAATATCCTGGGCAATACCCACCGTACCAAACAGCGCAACACCCTGTCCCCATATATCCTAGCCCAGTGGGGCAACCAACAATTCGTGGTTGTGGAATTCAAAAGCCACAACTCCGCGGTCAAGCGAAGAAAAAACGATACAATCCATGTTCTTGGCTCCTGGAAACCCAATTCCCGACTATGATGCCACAACTGCATACACAACAGCAGCACTCAGCCTCCAGGTCACACCCTCCATGTGGCGGGTTGGTGGGTTGGCAAGCTACACCTCCCACACACCTACCGCATGTGCCTCCTCCCACAAAAGGGGTTGCATGCTGTGGCTAAATGAACCAACAGCTGACTCCCACACTGTTCCCCTTGAAGGCTGCTACAGGTTTGCATGCACTCACGCTTTTCCATGGTTGGGTCAGGGCATTAACCATCACCAATCAGATATCACAGATGGCTTGGCACGACAATGGCTGGCTTGATATGCACAAGAGGTAAAGACTGCGCCAGCGGAGCACCTTGACTGCAGTTGCAAACGTATCCAGCGCTTGGACCAGACATCACATCATGAGTCGCTGGTAGTCTTCTACGGTTGTGAGGCATCAAACTGAGCTCAGGCACCTGTGGGGGTTGTTCCACAAAGGCTGGTAGGGCACCTTGTAGTACAACCGGTGTCCAGTGTCATGCATTTTGTATGACCTGCTGGTTGGTTAAGGTCAGTTTTGGGGTCGCGTGCGGGGGTTTTCGGGGGTGAGAAGAATGTGGGCCCGGGCATAAAACCACCCCCAAATGGGGGATAAAACCACCCTTAAAACCACCCCGGGTGGTTTTATGCCCACTTTTAAAAGGGATAAAACCACCTCTTTTGGGGGATAAAACCACCCCTTTGGGGGGATACAACCACCCCTTTTGGCGAATAAAACCACCCCCCTTGTTAAAACCACCCCCTTCGGGGTGATAAAACCACCCCGGGGTGGTTTTATGCTCCCAAAGCAACAAATGACACAACACAGCAAACAAAAGCAGTCTGAGCAATGCTGCCACAAAAGCAAGGCATGTCGAACTGGATGAATAGCAAACCCAAACCATGCCTGAAATCCCATCTCAGACCCCATTTGTAAAATTGTCCCCAGCCAGGTCACACATCCTACAACACATAACAAAAAGCAACGTGAAGCAAAACGCCGAGTGTAAAACCATATGTCGTTCCTTTACCCTCCATCACCTCTCCCTCCATACCCGAAATGGAATGGGGCAAGGCCCCGCCCCCATCCCCAAGGGTGTTCTCCTTACAGCACAACCTATAGACCTAAGGCAACTTGCCTCCCAGTACTGTGGTGCTAGGTTAAAAGGGTGACACCCCCCCCTGCCGCCCAATGGGGGGATAAAGTCAACGAAAAGGGGGGATAAAACCACCCCAAAGGGGTAATACCCCCCCTAAAAAATGATGCAATGGGGGGATACAACCACCCCCTTGCAAGGATAAAACCACCCCTTTGCGGGGATAAAACCACTCCCATTAGGGGATAAACCCACACCCCCAAAAGGGGGGATAACACCACCCCAGGGGTCAAAAATGGCCAAAACCGGGGTTGGGGGTGGTTTTATACCCACAACCAGAGAGGAATGTATGTCCCAACGCTCACCATTGCACCCTGCTACCTCTGGGGAGTCCACTCCCTTGCGAGCGCTGACAGGCTTTACTTTCAGTGCTGCGAAATTTAGAGTGTGCTCCCTATCGCATCTGATACGAGACGCTGTACCACAGGCCCGAGGGTTCCAGTTACACATCAACAGTGTGCTGCATTTTGCCTGTGGCAATGATAAAATAGTATGGCCCTGTGCTTGAGCTGACGATCGGTGGATCCTTGAGCCCAAGTGTGGGGAGGGGGCTATGCTGTCAAGGCGAAAATAAAGGGCCCGTTTTGGGGGAGTGTGGTTTAGCTCCGGTGAACGGGGGCACTTTGGGGACTCAGAAAGTTGTTACAACCCTCCAAATTGCCACAGTGAAAACCTGCTCTTTCCCTAGCCCTGGTCCTGGCCCGAGCTCTGGTGCTCGCCTGCACGTTGAATGCAATCCCCAAGGTCAATTCCCAGTGTACGGGCTCTGGTTCGCACGGCCTGAGCTGCATCATGCATCTGGGCTCTCTCATAGCCAGTCATAAGGGTCCCCAAACTTTGGGCGGTGTCTCCCAAGCCCAGCGCGTGTAGATCTCGATGGGCCCCCTCCATACCACTCACTTCCCCAGCCTCAGCGTAGCAGTGCAGCAGCAGAGGTACCAGTTCCGAAGCATTGCCCATCTGCACAAGACAAAGGCACGGTTTCCCACATCATGTTCCTTCCATTTCTCCTGACTAATTAACCAACCTGGGTAGGTAAACCCGACCTTAGATACCATTACCCTTGTTCTACATACGTCTTTCAAGGCTCTGCCCCTGCTCTGGCCCTTATCAGTAAAAGCCCCTGTCTGTGCCCCAGCCTCGAATCATACTCCAGCCACAGCACACCACCTCACGGCACATGTCGGTTGATCTTCGGATGGCTCCTGAGCAGGTTCCATCTGCCTGATGCACAGGCAGTCGGGGAGGGTGCGTCCATTGTGAAGCACAGCACAGCGAGCAGCCCAGTCACACCTTGGCTACATCCTCCATCTCCTGCCAGTGACAGGCTCGGCCAAAGCACAGAACCGTACTTTTGAGTGCTCCAAGAGAGGGTGATATGGAGTGGGCAACCATGTATTCCATGGTTTCCCTCACGGCGTCCTCTTCAGAAGCATTGGCGTAGCACTCGAGAACAACTGGCCACACATCTTCCCTGAGGCGGTGGGGGGTAGGGGGTATTGGACCCAGGGAGTGGGGCATCAGCGCCATGTAGAAGCAGCCCTCAACAACTCTCCCTCCAAGTTCCCAAGCCGGTCACCGCCTGAGGCAGGCGTTGAGGTACCTGTCCCTGACGGAAACACTAACACATCCAAATCTTGCCCATGAGCGCCAGACTCGGGCAATCTCAGCCTCCGCCTCCGCCTAAACCTTGAGAACCTTCACCAACCCTCGCTAGCCCTCCTAAGAAACCTCACCTACTCTCCCCACCCCCAACAGCTCAAGGCCCTGTAGGCCCACTGCCCCAAGGCCAAGCTCAAGCTCTTCATGGTCATCTTGGCTCCCCTCAGGGTATGAGATGGACACACTCTGGCCTTCCTCACCAGCTGGCACAGAGGGAGGCAGGAGGGTGGTGAGGAATGGACATAAAGGGAGGGAAAAAGGAACCGTCTCATGTATGGGCAGGAATTTGCTGTCACAGAGCCTAGGCGTGAATCTCTGAGGGAAACTTCTACAACATCCACTACCCCTTACAACTCTTCAACAAGGCAGGCGACGCACAGGGGTCCCCTTTTGGAGGACCAGAACCATAAAAGCACGGCACTTTTTCGCACCCAAATTCAACAGGTGGACTCAGCATCGACTGCATCAGCCGCACCCCAAAGCCATACATGAAATGTCACACCCGCATGAGTCTGGATGCCGCTGGATGATGGTTAAGGTCTGTCTAACGTCGTCAACACAGAGCGCCTGTCCAAACGCCGCCAAAGCAATTATCCAGGTTTCTATAGGCATCTGCAGCTGCACCCTAAGACAAAGCGAGATGCGCACCTGGCATAATCTCCACCTACTTTGTGATTCACACCAACCATAAAATACAACAATCAAACCCTGATCCACAGGGAACATGCCCAACGGCGACTCCTCCCAAATCTTGGACTAGGACCAAGTACCCTGCGCGCTTCATGTGTGTACGTACAAATCTATCCCTGCATGCTGGTGTATATTGACAGAACATGACGACTTGGAGGATTTTGCCGCATCCACTGGCATTTGTGTCCAAACGCGGAGTGCCACATCATTTGGTGTGAGCCTGCTTGTGCTCTGTGCAGGGATAATGAGAAATGGTGCAAAACAATGTAACCTGAGTACCTCCAAAAGCGTACTCTCAATGATTTTTTTTTTGTACAGTAACCTGAGTCTGTTTGTTTTTTTTGGGGGGGGGGTACAAAAAAAAGAAAGAAACCTCTCCCCCCACAAAAAGCATTATGCAAGCAAATTTTGTAAATGCAATGCGAATATCGATTTTTGCTTTGAATTGTGCTGTTGTTTGGAGATGTATACCTGCCAGTTCAATGCAGAACATAATGACCTGCAAAATGAAGCACCCATGCCACAAAATACTCTGTGTGGGCACCAATTAAAGGGACCCAGCCAATAATGTTGTGGGGATTTAATCACACCACACACCACAAGAGGTGGTTGAGATAACATGGAGTTGACAATAGAAGGGAACATATGGAGGTTGATACCACTCCTTTGGCACCCAAAAGGGGTGCTTGCCTAAAGACAACATGGAGAAAATAAGGAGGGAACAAAAGGCATCATGGAGGTTGCTTGAGGCCACCCCCTTGCAATTGTCACCCACCTCTCTGATAACCGGCACGGGGCGGTTGCCATTGACGGCATTCAATACACACTTCACAAAGCCATCAAGCATTGGGGTGACAGAAGCATTATTAAAAACAACCAACCCTGATGTTCACCCACCTGCCACATGCTGCCTAATGCTTGGTGGCAATTCTGAGGTGATTGAGTGTCATGGTGTAAATGCAACAGCCAGCGCACAACCAACTTTGCGCCATGATGTGGTGCATGTATACATAGGAAACATATCACTCCCATACAATACCCTACACAACACTACCCAATATGTCATTCAATGCAACTCCCGAGTATAAAGGTAGGGTAGCAATGCAATAGAGTTAGTAGACCTCTAGTTTTTTGATATAATATGGCAAAGGGACTGTTGTGTGGCTAATTGAGCATTTAGTGCATGTGGATTGTACTCCTCAGTTTGTAGGCCTGTAGTTGTTCGCATAGCCATTTCTGGCAAAACCCTCAGAACATAAGTGTTCCCTTATTTGCAACGTGTGTGCATTAAAACATGCAAACTGACTGTGACATCATACACACCACGTTATGTAGTGCTGCATCTCCGAATCCTTTGGAAGGTAGGCAGCTGTGTAGGGCGCATGGTGATGCGTCAAATGGAGGCAAACCACTGTAAGGCATGGGTTGTGGCCCATTTGCTCACTGTGTAAGCAAAGGGGTCGGTTGGGTGCAGTGGAGCCTCTTTATGGTTGATTTTCATGAGAAGAAGAACATAGTGACCACCAGTCTAGTATGCCTTGGATGTTCATGAGTTAGGATGATTGTTGTCTGTCTTTATTAAGTGTTGCTGCATGGGTAAAATCATATTTGGGCAACTTACAGTTGCCACAGTGCTGTTTGTAATGGTTTGCCCAATTGTGCACTTGGTGGTCGAGGGGCAGCTTGTGCTATATCATTGACTGTCCATTGCCATGGTGTATGCTACCAATCATGTTACATTGTAAGACATTATGTTGTCAATCAATTCAACACAATATAACTGCGACTCTGTTTCAGCTCTGTGTTTCAAGATGTCATGGCGTGTTGAATGTTGTGTTCTGGCTATTGTAGTAGTGACCTGTTTACGAAGCTGTTGTGGTGTTGTGAGTGTTGTTTTGCTCTAGTAACAGCACATCAGATGGGTGTGTATAGCAACATACATCGGTTTGACTTGAATTTTGCCACTTGTGTACTCGCGACATGGCAGGTAGCATGCATTGAAGGGTGTGTATGTGTGTGTGCCATATTGTAAAGACATTCTGCCAGTTTGACTCACCTCCACCCTTACACGCAGATCACAATTGTTCAGTGATGTGCACATGCCTTGGGTGTAGGCTGCTGTGGTGATGATTCCGAAAAAGGCAGTAGCTGGAGCTGTTGGAGTTCTGTGGTGTTCTGTACCACGGTGTGCTGCGGGTATGTGCCATATTGTGGTTTCGAACCACATTGATGCCTGCAGGGATGGGGTCTAAAGGGTTGTGTGAACCAAGTCCAAATGTTAGGCAATGTTTGGGGCACAATCATTGTTGGTGTGTTATGTGTGTTCACATATCTCTCGGGGACATCCGTTATGTGCCAACACAGAGCAAATATGCACTTTTTCTCAATTTTTCGTCCAATGCACCAAAATTTCGTTCCGTAAGGGGGGGGGGGGTATGTGTATACTTTTTGCAACCTGTGAGAAAAGGTCGTTTCAGAAATGTATGGGTTAGGGGAGAATCAGTGACCATATTTTTGAGTACCAAGGCCGAAATGTTCGGCGTTTCAGGGTTTTCGGGCCTCAGGCTGCTCCGCGCATGCATGCGGGACACCAACTCACAGGTGTTCCCCTAGGCGCTCCGACATATTGTGGAGTTGGAGGAAAGTGAAAGGAGATAAATGGATGCATTTTGACGTGCTGAATCAAAATATTGTGGTCTCATGTCCCAACTTGACAGCCTGTTTGAGAAATTCTGCCATCTTTGATTTCTTGCACTCTGGTGAGCTTGATTCTGCAAGTTGCACTAGGCATCACCCAGGTGTCCAAGGTAGTTATTGGTCAAGTCTTCAACATATTGGGGTCTTGAGGGGACCCATGTTGCACATGTCTTCTACACATCAAATGCAACAAATCCACCTGAATGACTTGACCCTCATATGCCCACATCTTGGAGTAATGGGGGTAGGGGTGCGGTGCAGTCTGTCTGGACCCGGACCAGAACAGGCAAAAAAAACCCAACCTGTCAACGGTAGCGGCCAATTTTCGAAAAAATATGCTTCCGGACCCCCCCCCTTATACATACATCTCCGAAAAGCCCACTCAAGGGCTTTCCGAATATACCCCACATACCCCCCCCTCCGGGACACTCAGCGGGCACAAATCAGGCAACAATGGCAACGACCCCCGAAAACGCTCAGTGTTGGCACGATCCCCACCGTCCCCGAGAGACATGTTTGCATGCATGTGAGACCACACAGGGTCTGGCATATAGCACTGGTTGTGTGCCGGTTGTGTGCCAGGGCTTGGGGTAAAGGCCAAACATTTGCTGCATTGAGGACATGGGATGTGTGGGTGGGGACATAGTATTGGACGGTGGTAACGGTTGGCAGCAGGCAACGCAACATAGCAAATAATTTATGGACTGGAATAGATGTTGTGAAATTTGTGCGTCTGTGTGTTTGGCAAGTGCAAGCCGGCGTTGAGTGGGCTGGAGTTCAGGGAGAACATCATAAAACTCTGTCAACGCCAGCTGATTCAGCAGGTTAAACCTGCTGGCCTGGAGGAGGAGGAGGAGGAGCAGCAGCAGCAGGAGGAGCACAGGGCAAAGTTAGAAGGGCTCTGCTGTCAAGATATGAACTGAGGTGCATGGGCGACTTTGAGGACTGTACACAAACTCAGATGCAGACTGGATTTCGTGGTTTTAGCCATGATTATAGCTGTCAGGGTTTCTTGCATTTCTGCTATAGCCCATAGTGCTGACTATTGTTGCAAGCGTAAGAGGGTTCTGTCCCTCCATTCTGTGAACAGGGCATCCAAAATACCATTGCGCCTTGGTTGTTGTGGCCAGCTAGACCCACCACTTGCCATTGGCGGTGGTATCTGATTTTTTGTTGGCTGGTGCGATGGGTGGATCTGCAGCACGTTTGCCAGTACCTCTGGTGGTACAAGAGTATCAGAATCCTCTAGTCTGGGCAGCAGTGGACTGGACATCTCATCGACTTTGACCTTCGTGTTTCTTGTTTCTCCTCTTTGTCATTTGAGACTGCCAAGTGACCTCTGCACTGGGGCCTAGTCATCTTGCAGAAACTTTTGGAATGACACTTTGTGTGGCAACCACTGCTTTTTCAGGAAATCCTGAAATTGAAGCTGCATAGGAGCAATTTTGTCAAATTGCGGTGGTGATACGCTGGACCTCCACATGGGTATCGACTTTACCCATCGCAACATGTAAATTGGCACGGCATGTAGCAACCAATCCTTTTGATGCCTGAAGCACCCACACATCACTCTGTAGCTGGTGGATGGCTGTCTCATGGCTTTCGTGATCTGCTGTGAGGCCCTGTATCTTGGTATCATCCCCAGCTGTTATTGCAGAATGCGGGTGACATGTTATGGCCAAAAGCACCGCACCCCAAGCAGGAGTTTCGTAAACTGGTGCGCTTGATCCCGTGCTGTAGTGACGACTTTAGTGTGTTTGGGGCAGGCTTTATCCGATGGTCCCCATTGCCACATATATGCAGCCACCGTGAAAGTTTTGGTCCGCCTGCAGCGTGCACTCGTGGGCCCAATGCAGTTTACCACATGAGCAACAGTTGTCGTGTGGGGACCCTCATGTCAGTGCAGCTGCAGAGCTGTCAGCATCAGGGCGATCGGGGCATTCAGAAGCCCAGGACCTCTGTTATGACAGTGTCCGCCAGCAGTAGGATGTGGCATTTTTGGTGGCATTGGCAAATGAGTAAGAAGAGAGCACGAAAGCATGTGAAGGAAGGGCTGGGTGTTGTTGTGCGAAGCAGAAGGGGAAAAGAGTCAGCCAAACGGACGCCCCAACTGTGGAGAATCTGCCAATCATGCACAAACCCCCCCTCTTCCAAAGAAATCTCTTACCCCAATATGTATGCGTCAAAATGAAGAGGCGATCGTTTGAGATGTCCCCCGCAAGGAGGGACCTTCAACCCACTTCTACTGCCGGCGGAGTTGTATCTGAGGCCAAGTGGGCAGGTTTTCGATACATCGTCACCCACCCCTGGCCTACTGGCACACCACGATCCCAACGCACACACCGCTCAATTGCTCGGACCAAATGGCGCAGATCCTGCACTTCCTGCTTCGCCGCGTAATATCTCACAGCATGTGCCAAGGCCTCCGCATCCATTGTCAACCCATCCAGCTCCCATTCGATGTCTTCATCCCTGGCACTAAGCACCTTGCGGCACCACTCTGTGACCCGCCCTGTGACCAACTTCCAGGCGAAACGCTGGCGGGCGTTGGTGAACGCACCAAACCCACTCAATGGCTCGGGGGGCTCGCCGTTTCGTATTTGTCCGGCCTGAGTCTGGTAGCCTGACATGGACGCGGGCGACACAAAAAGGAGGCAGCTGTTCCTTGAGTACTGTCCAAACTCCAACTGAAAACCCTTCTCAAACACGATGAAGATGCCACCCGAAGACAGAATACTACAGACAACGCCAGCGAAATCACCACCATTGTTGTCGTTTTACGTCTGGGTCTTCCTGCCTCCTCCGTGAAGTGTCCCTTGTCAGGGATCCTCGAAGAGACAGGACTGCGTTTGAATTTTCGGTTGGAGGAAAACAGAGCAATAAGCTATGCACTTGTGAAATTGCCACAACAATGTGCTTTGGAAGTGCAGTCTTGGGTGTCATGCAGGGGTCTCTACTCATGTATGTTAGTTAGGGTTCAGACTGAACCCATCATCTGCCTCTCAACATTTGGCAGTAAACAGACTGCCAATTGCTGTAAACCTTAATCTGCATCCGAACATGAACTTTCGCAGGGCGTGGGCTGTGCATCCACCGGACCCACGCCGGGTGTAGTCAGTACCCGGCACAGCACAAAAGAAACGGGTCATGCCTGAGTCTTCGTATGCTTTGGCCACGATGTTCAATTCGTTCCGGCCCAAAGGTCCATTCTCAAGCACAAAAGTAAGCACAAAATTGTGCATGTGCCCGATGTGGAGCGAATCGGAATATATAAGCAGGAGCTTCTTTCTCAACCTGAGAAACAAGCATGCAGCCCCTGGAGGACCTTGCGTATGTATCCCACAGGCATGCACAGACCTGAGACTTTGGTACAAAAGGCACAGGTTCCAGGCCAACAGCACCCCCGCCTCCAAAAGAGTGCCTTAACGTTCGGTGATCAACAAATATACTTGCGACATCTAAATTCTATTGCCTATCGGCAAGACACCTCGAAGAGGGAGGGAGCACAGTCAGTCAATCAGTTAGCGAGTCACGAAGTCATTCAGAAGCCCCCCACCCCCCCTCCAACACCTAAATAGGGTGAAAAACACATATAGAGGGTGTAAATGAATGGTCAGAACATCAAAAAAATCGGTTTCGAAAAAATCCATTTTGAGTTGCCGAGAGTGGGAAAATGCATCAGGAGGTTGTGCCCCAGCCCCTTGCCCCCGTCCAAACACTCAAATAGGGCGAAAAACACATGAATAGGGTCTAAAACATGCTTTACATAGGATATTTGATCATTGTGGATGGTTAGAATTTAAAAAAGAATCGGTTCCGGAAATTTCCATTTTTGAGCTGCACAGCTGCACAAACTGCAGGTTGTGCCCCATTCCCCTTGCCCCCCCTACAAAAAAAAAAGCACCCAAGTAAGGAAAAAACACATAAAGAGGGTCTAAAACATGCCTTACGTAGGATATTTGATAGTTTTGGATGGTCTGAATAGAAAAAAAATGGGTTTTGGAAATGATTTCCAATTTTGAGCTGCCGAGGTTGGAAAACTGCATAAGCAGGTTGTGCCCCAGCCCCCTTGGGGCCCCCCTTGCCCCGCAAAAAAAACACCCAAATAGGGTGAAAAACACATAAAGAGGGTATTGTGCTTTTATTGTCCATATGCCTATGTACAGAGGTTGAGGGGCTGGGGGGAAGGGCCGATCTCAGAGGTCAGTGCGCCTCCCCCCGGGCAGTTGCCCCCCGCCTGTAATGAACGGCGGAACAGAGGGACGAGTTGGTCAAGACTATGTCTCTTCCGAACTCGCCCTCCCGTGCGCCAAGTCGGGCATGGACGTTCCCCCGGGGGGTGCCGGCGCGACGGCGTCGGTCCCCCTACGGGGGCGATTTCGTCGGGGGGGGGGGGGGGTTGCCGCACTGGCAGCCCCATAGAAAATAGTGTGGCCTGGCGGCTGTGGTGCAGGGGCACCGTTTGGCCTGGGCGCGGTGCACTACGCACCGTGCACTATGCACTGTGGGTTGCCCCCTACCATGCAATGTGTCCTGTGCCCTGTGCCTATTGGTGCTGTGCACGGCGGGTTCTGCACTACCGTGCAATGTGCACTGTGTCATGTGCTCCGTGCACCGTGCATTGTGCCGGCCGTGCGTCTAGGGGCCGCTGCGCCCTGTGCGCGGTTCCTTGTGTTGTGTGTTGCACTGATGTGCGCTGTGTTGTCTAGGTTGTGCCCTGTGCTGCCTACTATGCACGGTGTGCCGTGTTGTGCAACGCCTAGGGACCCACAACTGCTTGCCCTATTGGGTGTGGGGGTGCGGGGGGGGGGGGGGGGGAAATCGCGGTGGGGGCGGGGGTGACTGCCTACCTAGGCCAACAGTGCAGCAAAAAAGCTGCCAAAAACATGTCGCAGCCCTGGGGGGGGGGGGGGCATATGTTACTGCAAGGAGCGGGGGGCTCGCGCCGCGTGCCCGTCGTGATGCGGGCCCCACGTCGCGGTCTAGCGAGGGCGGCGGCCGGGTCAACCGTCGCGGCCCTCACCCTAGGGGCCTCTGCCCGGCGCCGGCAGCGCTGCGGAACTTGGCGTCGCTGGCCTAAACGAAGCTCAGAGCGCACTTGCCCCCGCCTACCAAGCCTCCGGCGCCAGCACTTGCCAGCCAGGCCCCGTTGTTGTGGTGGGGGGGGGGCTTGTTCCAGCGCCATGTGCCCCTCGTGCCCCGCGAGGCAGCATCGGCTGAATCACCAATGATGGCGAGCGGTGCTGTGCACACCGGGCTTCAACAGAGCCCGCCCTCCTCCTGCCGCCGCGGCCGTTGCTCCTCGGCCCGGACCACTCTAGGGGCATGCGCCCGCTACGGCCGGTCTGCATAGGGGAGCAACGGTGGCCCCGTCTTCGGGGGGGCCTCAAAAACATGCAAAGAGAAAGTGTGTCGCTCCCCAGGCCGTGGGCATGCTGGGGTGCGCAGCCGGTGCAGCCGCGGGTCATTCCGTAGGTGCAGGGCTAGGCCCTGCAGCTCTAGCAACATGTCCGCTCGGGCTGCGAAGAACAGCCGCGCCCGTAGCCCTTCGCAAAGCTAGCCCCGAGCAGAACAAGCGCCCGGCAGCGATCACCGGGCATCCCATGTAGCAGCCACCCGCACCCATGTGGCGCTAAATGGTGAGGAGACAGAGGCAGGGCCTGGCCCATGAACATCTCGCACTCCACGGCCACTTTTGCCCAGGCGACGTCCCCTGGGCCGTCCTGCCAACGGAGGGCCACTGCCCAACGGATCCATTCCTAGGCGAACGCGGGCTCCGACGGCCATCCCGGCGGGACGCCCGAGTGGAGTCCCATTGCCGGCACCGCCGGCAGTCGCGGCACGGGACCACAGAGGTACTACCACGGGTAACCCCGGTGCTAACCGGCGCCAGGCAGGAGGGCCTCGCCCTGCCCAAGCTCCCCTGAGCAGGTATGGCCATACATGGTTGTTAGCACGGCGAGGTACATCCTGTATAGCCTGCACAAGAACTCGTCCACCTGCTGCCGGTTCGCCCCAGCCAATAGTGCCAGGGGCAGCAAGCCCGTGCATCGCAAGCACATAGGCCATCGTGTCGAGGGGTCCTGCTGCAGCTGCTCCGCCGCTTGTTGGGCCAAGGCACGCCAACCCGCTCTGCCTGCTTCCCACGACATTCAGTACAAAGCACATGCGCTTCATCTTCGTGTTGCGAGTCACAGCCGGGGCGGCTTGGCGTGGCCAGCATGTTGTGCCCTCGCACGCGCGCCGCCGTCCACCGCGCCCCGCAAGAGTGAGGCCTGCAGCTCTATGGACGGCGCACGGAGTGCCGCGCAGCAGTCCTGCCGATCCAGACCGTCCCGTCGTCACCTAGAGGTCGCTAGGTGGCGGCGGGCCTCCGCGCAGGGCATGACAACGCAAACCGTCCATCCTGCACCTTGTGTTGAACCTGCCGCATGGGCTCCTGCACCAGGTGCAGTGGCTCCGTTCGGTCCCGCACTGCCCATGACCACCAGCCCTCTGGTGGCTGCTCGGACCACATGCAAGGCACGTCCGAAAGGACCCATCATCGGGGGCCGGCAACCGCTCTCCTGGATGGCTTGCACCTGTAAGTGTTATAGTCTTGGGGTGCGCGCAATCCGGGCGAACCGGTGAAGACCACTTCCTTGGCGCGGAGAGCCTAGTTGCCCCCCACACTGGCCGCAGGACCATGGTCTCGAGGCCCATCAGGTCCCGGTCCGTCAACGGGGCGACGGCCACACCATGTAGCGCCACTGGCGTCACCAAGGTGCTCACCGCGCGCCCCCGCTGCTGAAATGTGGGCAGATGCGGAAGACGTCGCAGCACGGTGCGGCCGCTTTCCAGGCGCCACGCCAGATTCGGCCCAGCGCTGCGAGCGCCCCCCACTGCTACGTCCACCCCCCATCGCCGGAAACAACCCGCCGCCCGTATGGGGAGGCTGCAGAGCAACACTGCCCACGCTCCCCCCTCCCCCCGTGACCAAGAGGAGGACTTGTCCACACGGACGTCATACCCCGTGACGGTGAGCCAAGTCTCCATAGTGGGGGCGGTCCGCTGAAGGGCCGCCGTCTCGGTCGCCACTGCTTGGGTGTCGTCGGCATAGCCCGACGCCCCCACGGTCACCACCCCAAGGCCGTTTGGATCGGCTGCCCCCGCCGGCGGAACTACGAGGGCTGCACACAGCCTTGCAGGGCCCATCCGCAAAAAGCCGCTAGGCGGGAACCAAGACCACCTCCAACCGTGGCGAGACTTGCCCGATGAAGCCTGGTCCTCCAAGTACCGCGTGGTCTACAAGTGGCTAAAGGGCGATGTGATTGCCCCGCTGTGACCTTCCTGATCCGGCCGGACGGCACACCGACGGCAAACCAGCGGAGGATGGACTCCTTGTTGTAGCATGCCTGGCGGCCCATCGACCGCAAATATGTAGCGGCCATGGTGCGGGACCCAATAGAATATGTCCGCCGGTATGGGCACCACGTGAGGCGCGTGCCCATGAGTTCCTTGCCCCTGACCGACCATCGGCTGCGATAGGCCCTCATGCGGATGCACCTCTCTGCCCGGGGCCTGGATGGATGCAGCCTTGAGGACGTGCGCGCACTGCCGGACCAGCTCCTTGAGGTCCCCAAGGCTTCATAGCACGAACAAAACCAGGTGGCCCACAGGTGGCCCTGGTGGGTACCCCTTTGGTACATGTTTGAAGATAAAGGTTGTTCCGGCGAGAACATTCCAAATGGGAAGAGTGTTGGTCCGGAACATTTCCTACGGGAACACCACCGGAACAAGCAGTAGTGATCAAATAACGTGGTGTATCGCCGAAATTTCCGAACCTTGCAAACGATGTTTTCCGTTCTTTTCTTGTGTGTTGAGCGTGTTCAGGGCTTGTTTGTGTCGTTACGGCCTGGATCACATGCTGTGTGGGATTAGGGTCAACTGCCACTAGGTGCATGCATTGTGAACTTTTGACGGTCGTCTTCAACACTGCTGGTATTCTTGGTGCAAAGTCGTAGTTCTATGACTTTCCACGGGTGACATTCGCGTTTTGCCGTTTCACTTGTGTATGGTTGTTGTGCCTGGTGCTTCTTTTTACTAGTTGGTGTCATGACAATTGCCATGTAGGTTCAAAGGTAGCTTCCCCCGGGAGTATGCACTTCAAAATGTTGGCATCTGTGTTTAATCTATATAGATCGCCGTGCCTATGAAATAGACACAATCCATAATTTCCGAAACGTGCAAATGATGCTTCCCATCTATTTCTTGCGTGTTTAGCGTGTTAGCGGCTTGTTTTTGTCCTTCGGTCCTTGCTTGAATGTTGTGTGGGGCTAGGGTCAACCTCCACTAGGTGCATGCATTCTGCACTTTTGTGACCCATCTTTGTCAGTGGCTCTTTTTGCCCGTCCACATCAATATTTCCACGATTTATCCAAGGTTGGGACATATGCTTTTGTTCCGCTAGTGTGTCCCGTTGTCGTGCCTAGTGTTTCTTTTTGCTATTTGCGTCCCCATGCGCATATTGCTTGGGACACAGGAATTTCCAGTACGGCAATGGTCAATTCAGCTCCAAAGTGGCAACTGTTCTTGGTTTGTATGAACATATCATGCTCGCAAGTTGGGAAAACTTCATTCCTTCTATGTTTTTGCCCTGTGAATGCGCCTACAGCCAACTTTTGTTGTTTGGTGCCTGTACATCTTTCGTTGGGGGCTAGAGGTTGCCCCCACTACATGTATGGGATTCACACTTTTGGCAACGTTTGTTCCGGTTGAGTTCTAGTAAAATGTTGCGGCGATGTTCCGGTGGCGTTCAAGCCAACTGTTTGAACTACCGCCAGAACATGATGCTTCCAACAACATGTTGCAAAATTTTCTTTTTTAGTACATCCAAAAAGCCCCCAACCCTCTCCTGCTATGCGGTAGTGTGGTTGGTGTGTTGGTGCATTGGTAAGTGGCTAAGATAGTCACTTGGTTGGTCAGTGGGTTGCTTTGCTCCCCAGGTTTGGTTCCCCCCCAACACACCCCACACATACAAAAACAATGATGAAAGCACCTCCACACACCCATCCCCTCCCACGGACATTCCTCCTTTCTCCTTGCTGTATCCTCCCCTTCCCCTAGCAGTTAAGGGTAGGGAGGGTATGCCCTTTTCTTTTTGCAGGTTCTTTATATGTGTTATGTGTGTTTCCTTCGCTGCATACAACAAGTATGAACAGTACCTAAAGCGTTTGCAGGTATGTTGACCTTCAACTCTTGCTGTGTGCTGATGTGTGTGGTGGGCACGGGGGCGGCCGCCAGCCAATGTGTGACCCCGAGGGGTGTTCGACAGTTTGGGGGGCTGTAGGGGGGGGGGGACCCCCACCCCCCTCCGAAGGGGGGGGGGGCCTCCCCCCCCCTTGGTTGACCCAAACCCAGCACCTTTTCCGGCAGGCCCCGTCCAAGCGCGCAAACACACAAAGCTAACAAGATGCACTGTGAATGGTCATTGTTTTGCTGCACTGCAGCACTTTCAGAGTAGTATTGAATGTTGCCTTGAGTTCGCCCAAAGGCCTTTCCTTCCCCTTGTCACAAACCACAGACATATATGTAGAGAAGCGAAGGGAGCCACAGACATATAGAGAGAGAGAGAGAGAGAGAGAGAAGCGAAGGGAGGGGAGGGGCCTCAAGCTTCGGAATCATCCTCCCACTCGTCGCGTGCCCTCTTGCCGGTACTCTTGGGGCGAGCACGCTTCTTTGGCCGGGCTGCTTGTGCTCTTGTGACCCGGCAGGCTGCCGGCCCATCAGACATGGATTCCGATGGCACATAGTCACTAGTGCCTGACGGGGCACTACTGCTGGAGGATGCACTCGTACCGGAGGAGGCATTGGTGGACGAGCTGCTGCTACTACTACTGCTACTGCTACTACTACCCAGGTTTGGCCTGATCCGTGACGGACCGTAACACCATTCCGCACTCACAATCATATTGCGTGTGGTAGGGCATTGTCTAAGATGTCTGAAGCACCATGAAGGAAAAACGGACACGAAAGAAACGCGCTACACATCACACATCTCACTTCGCAAGGTCAAGCATCACAGCGTAGGCAATTTTAGAGGTGGGGAACCGCCCCTGCAACTTAGCCTAAGGGGTTACTCTACAACAACGGAGGCCTCCACTCTACCTCCTCACCATTGCAAGAGACGTATCTAATGCAACTCCTTTTGTGACACGGGGTATGAACAAACGAACAGATTAACGAACAAATCCCACAAGCTAGTTTGGCCGCAGCAGCATGGTGTTTAGGTGGGCAACAAACGGCATTTATATAGCGCCCCGTCTTGCCCTATCCGGCGCTGGTCCCTGGTTAGGGGTCCAGGTGCCCCGTGTGGGTTTGCTGAAATGGATTGAGTCAAGAAGCGTCGGAGTCCTACCTCAACCCTACATTCCCGGGGTCCCCAGCAAAGGGGACAAAATGCACAGGCAAGGTGGCTACATAACCTTTTTTGTGCTTTTCAGCCATTTTTGAATTCTCCACAAAATTCTGAGTATTTTGAGTATAGACACATAGGGTGGAACAAGAAAAATTCCCCCCGCCGTATGCCTAAAACAAAATCTCCGGCGCCTCCGGCGCCGACAAAGCACCTTGTTCCGTGCGACATTTTAGGGGTCCGTAGAGGGGGGGGTCCCCCCCCCCCCCCCCTTTGGGGTCGGGTCCTGACCAGGAGCGGCCCCCGTGGTGGTGGGCGTGTAGGTGGATCACTGGATTGGTTGGTTGGCGTATTGTGATGTTTTTGGGTGTGAGCTATGTGGTTGTGTGTGGGTGTGTGTGTCCTTTTTCTTGCCCAAATCAATCTCCCCTAGCAGCCCCCTCCCCCCCCTGGCGCATGCCGTGCTTCCTCACAGCGCTCACAAGGGCCAGGGTGGCTATGCAGTGCTCCATTGTACAATGATGTGTTGCTTGTTATGTGTTGTGGCGTGCTGTGTTGCTAGTGCAACCTAGTGTTGTGTGATGTGGCCATGGGCGGTGGGCAGTGGTATGTGGTTGGTGGTCTTTGGTCTGTGGGTTGTGGTGTGTGGACTTTGGTCTCTAGTTGGTGGTCTCTGGTCTGTAGTTTGTGGTGTGTGGCCTGTGAATTTTGGTCTATGGCTGGTGGTCTGTGGTCTGTGGTCTATAGTCTGTCGTCTTTGATCTGTGGTCTATGCCTGGTGGTCTTTGGTAAGTGGCTTTGGTTGGCGGTCTGTGGTTGGTAACCCGAAAAAAAATTGTTCCGGCGACGTTCCGGTAACTTGTTCCGGCGGCATTCTAGCGGCGTCCCGGCGGCAACTAGAACGCCGCCGAAACGTCGGCGGAATAAGTTGCCGGAACACGGTGTTGGCGGGACGAGCCGACAATATCCCACACACCACCAACCAGAGACCTCCAACCACAGACCGCAAACTACAGACCACAATCCTCGGACCACCAACCACAGAACGGCAGCCACAGAGCAAAACTCCACAGGCCACAGACCACATACCATAGACAACAAACCACAGATGTTAGACCACATACCACAGACCACAGACCACCAACAACAAACCACCAACCACAGATCACCAGTCACAGACCGCAGACCACAGACCACATACCACTAGCTAGAGTTCAGAAACCATAGGCCACTGACCACTGACCACTGACCACCATCCATAGACAACCGGCCACAAACCACAGACCACCTACCTGAGAACACAGAGCACATACCATAGACCATTGACCACTTACCACCAACCACAGACGACCTGCCACATGCCACCAACCACAGACCACCATCCCCGGACCACAAACCACAGACCAACAACCACAGACTACCAACCCAAGACCACCAACCACCAAGCACCCACCACCGACCAATGATCACAGACCACGAACAACAGACCACCAACCACGGACCACAAACCACGAGCTAGAGACCACAAACCATAGGCCATTGACCACTTACCAATGACCACCATCCATAGACAACCTGCCACAAACCACAGACCACCATCAGAGATCGAAGACCACATACCATTGACCACTGACCACTGACCACCAACCACAAACCACAAACCACCAACAACAGACCATCAACCACGGACCACTGACCATATATCACAGACCACCAACCACAAACCAGTGACCACCAACCACAAACCACAGAGACCACCAACCACTAGCCACAGACCACAAACCACGGACCACAGACCACGGACCACAGACCACCAACCACAGACCACAGCCCCATGGCCATAGACCACAAACCACCGGCCACACACCACAGACCACCAACCATACACCACTGACCACTTAACACTGACCACTGACCACTGACCACTGACAATAAACCCCCAACCACAAACCACGGAAACCACATACCACCAACAACAGACCGCAGACCACTTTCCCGCTCGTAATAAGGGCCACTAGGGCGAGAAAAACTGTTTGGCGGCCTCCCGCGGCGTTCTCATGAGTTGTTGTGGCGACATTCCATTTTGGAACACAAAAAAACGTGAGAACGTTGCCAAAACATCGCCGGAACAAGTTATGTGAACTTCACCGGAACAACCAAGAAACCTGTGTACCACCAACCACAGACCACCAACCAGAGACCACAAACGACAGACGAGTGGCCACACACCACCAACCATTGACCAAAAACCAGAGACCACAGACCACAGGCCACAGACCACCAACCATAGACCAAAGAACACATACCACAGACCATATACCACACACCACCAATCACAGATCACATGGCACAGCCGACAGGCCCCAGCCCACAGCCCAAGGCCCACCGCCCGCAGCCCACATCACATAACAATGGCCGACACTAGTAACACAACACAACAACACACTGCCACACACCACAACACAACAAAACACAAGCAACACATCATTGTACAATAGAGCACAACATAGCCACCCTACTCCTTGTGAGCACAGTGAGGAAGCACGGCATGCTCAGGGGGGGGGGGGCTGCTGAGGGAGATTGATTTGGGCAAGAAAAAAGACACACATGCAGCGAAGGAAACACACATAACACATATAAAGAACCTGCCAAAAGAAAAAGGCATACCCTCCCTAACCTTAACCGCTAGGGGAAGGGGAGGATAGAGGAAGGAGGAAGGAGAGACGGGTGTCGGAGGGGATGGGTGTATGCAGGTGCCTTCATCATCGTCTTTGTGTGTGCGTATGTGAGGGGAGGGGGGGGGGGGGGTGCACGCACTGCTACCGGGACAAAAGTCTGGGGGTAGGGGTGCAGGGTGACGGTGTGGTGGTGAGAGATTGAGAAGGGGGCAGGGGTAGTGGGACCGGTGGGAAACATTCCATGGGTAGGGGTGCAGGGTGGCGGCGTGGTGGTTAGAGAATGAGAAGGGGTTAGTAGTGGGGCCGTTGGGAAACGTTCCATGGTGCTCTTTAGCCCCACGAGGAACAAAGACTACTGGGCTAAGGACCCGCAAAGAGACAAACCCCATCCGCCCTCGCCGGCACCTTGACCTACAATGTATGTTCCACTTACCCGTTATACGCCATTTCATCTTTGTGCCCCTTGCGTGTTCCGGTGGGGTTCCGGTAACTTGTTGTGGCGGTGTTCTAGTGGTGTTCCGGCCAAAACTGTTTTTGAATGGAAATGTTTTTCGCACCACAACACGGAATACGACAAATTAGAGTACCAGCGGGGTGCCCCTAGGCTAGCAAACAACATATTTTCCCAGCATGAATGGGTGTGCTTGGTTGGGGGGTAAATCAACTTCGAAATTTTTTTGTTCGGGCCATTTATGTTGGAACACTGGAACCATTTGGCCGGAACAATCTTTGCGTTCAAGCGCGTGCCAAGGGCCTAGCAGCTAGCGTCTGGGGGGTTCTAAACTCTTCAAAGTGGGAGATAAATTCATAGGTGGCTACATGACCCCTACCGTCTGTGCCGTCCCAAGAGATTCGAAGCAGGGGACAAAATCAGCAGTGACCAACAAGGGGGAGTGGTGGCGACGAAAACTCTGCCATTTGGGTCCCAAACACTTCACAGCGAGGGACATAAATACCAGCACCCCACAAATGGCCTTGTGGCTAAAAAACCTCCCCGCCACCTAGGGGTTACCCTAGTGGAGGACAACATCTGCAGTGGCCGGCAAGTGGGCCTAGTCGCTACATAGCCCCCGCCAACGCTTCATGCGTGAGAAAAAGTCCACCTAGCGTCTGGGGGTCCCAAAGACTTCGAAGCAGGTGACAAATTCAGAAGTTGCGCACAGGTTGGTGTAGCGGGAGCATGACCCTTGTAGTCTAAGGGGTCCCCGACACTTCAAAAAATGGGACACGGCCGGGAAAGGCCCACAAGCGGGCACGGTGGGTATTTAACACCTACCGGTTGGGAGGTTCTTAACGCTTCAAAGAAGGCGACCAAATCACTATCGGCCCACAAGGGGGCGCGGTGGCCACGTAACCCCTGCCATCTATGGGGTCCCCAAGGCTTCAAGGTTGAGTTGTGCCGGGTTGGGCGTTGGGGGTGAGCGAACGATGCCATGTCTTTTGGGGGGTTGTTAGGGCGGAGCCGAAGTGATGAGGGTGTGCGTACACGAGAGTTGCGGAACCCAACCCCTATTGTGGTCCGTGGTCACCTAGCTGGTGTTGAAGGGCCGGATATAGGTGTGCATGATGTCATCTGGGATATGGCTTCCGTGGGTAAGGGCAGCCATCAGTTGTCGCACATAGATGGGTGTGAGCCCGTGCGACATGGGCACCCAGGTTTGTTTGCGGGGAACTGTTGCACCTGCTACCGGTGGGCATACACCGGGTGGTCGTCCTGGATGTGCTGCAAGACGTCCAAGATAAACCGGTTTTCAAGTTCGGTAAAGGGTTCCAGGGCACGTATCCCCATTTGTGGCTTACAAAGCGGCAGCGGGGGCTTGGCAATAGCGGACCCGGAAGAGGGCGGGAGTCATGTAGGCATCATGCCCACCTGTGGGCCACTGCTCAGTCTGTCCCCCCACTGTGAAGCGTTGGGGCCCCTGTGCACGGCAGGGGTTGCATATGTAGGTGGCACAATAGTGGGCCACTTATAATGTTGTACCCTGATTTGGAGCGTTGGGGAACCCTGGACCACATGGCATTACACAGCCACCAAACCGACTTGTGGGCCTGGGGACAGCATAGATGGTAGGGGTTATGTAGCCACTAGGCCCACTTGTTGGCCACTTCTAAATCCCCCCCCCCCTTGAAGTTTTTGGGACCTCCTAGATAGTGGGAGTTACGTAGCCACCGTGGTCATTTGTGGGCGAGTGCTAATTTTGTCCCCCTCTGTGAAACGTCGGGGACCCCTAGATGGCATGGCTTGTGTAGCATAGAGGCCCAATGTTGGCCACTTTTCATTTTGTCCTCCGCCCTAAAGCGTTGGGCACCCCCCTAAACGGCATGGGGCTACGTCGCCACTTTGCCCGTTTGATGGACACTTTCGACTTTAGCGCCCACTGTGAAGTGTTGGAAACCCCTAAGATGGCAGTGGTTACATTGCCGCCGCGCCCACTTGTGCGCCATCGCTGTTTTTCTCCCCCTCTACGAAGCATTCAGAACCCCACAAATGATAGGGTTTATGTAGCCACCAGGCCCACTTGTGGGCCACCTTTGAGTTTGTCCCCCGCTCCGAAGCATTGGGAACCCCCTAGGGCAACGGTTACGTAGCCGTTAGGGCTACCTGTGCGCTACTGCTGGTGTTGTTCTAGCTGTGAAGCGTTGGGGGCCCCCCAGATCGCAGGGGTTGTGTAGCCACCAAGCCTACTTGGGGGGCACTTCTTATTGTGTCCCCTGCCTTGACCCATCATGCGGCTCCCCAACGCTTGATAGCTGGCCCAAAATTAGATGTGGCCCACTGCTGGCCCTTGTTGCTACAAAAACCCCACCGTCTAGGGCGCTCCGAACGCTTTAGAGCGGGGGAGAAATACATATTCTACATAGCTACATATTTCCTACCGTCTATAGTGTCCCCAATGCTTTTGAGTAGGGTCCCTAAATCAGTAGTGGCCCATGAGTGGGCGTGGTGCCGACGTAACTCTTGCCGTCTAGGGGCTCCCCAAACCGTCTCAAAGGGGGATCGCATCACAAGTTGCGCACAAGTGGGCCTAGTGGCTACGCAACCCTGGCCATTTAGGAGCTCCCCAAGCTTTCAGAGCGGGGCACAAAATCAGCAGTGGCCCACAAATGGGCCTAATGGCTACATAACCCTTGCCATCTTGGGAGTCCGTGGCGCTGGAAAGAGGCCGACAAAACCGGGAAAAGCCCACAAGCGGGTGGGGTGCTATTGAACTCTTCCCGTTTGCAAAGTCCGCAACACTTCAAAGCAAACAACCAAACCACTAGTGGCCCACAAGGGGGCATGGTGCCTACATAACCCCAGCCGTCTAGGCAGCCCCCAATGCATCAAGGCGGGGGACGAAAGCAGCAGCGGGCCACGAGTGCGCGTGGTGGCGAAGTAACCCATGCCGCCTAGGGTGTCTCCAACGCCTCACAGAGGGGGACAAAATCAGAAGTGGCCTACAACTGGGCCTGGTGGCTACGCAACATTCGGTATCTCGGGGGTCCCCGACGGTTCAAAGCTAGCGACAGACTTACCAATGGCCCACAAAATCGCGTGGTGTCTACGTAATCCCATGCCGTCCTGGGGCTCCCGAACGTGTCAAATTGTGGGACAAGAATAGCAATGGCCCACAAGTGGGCCTAGTGGCTACATAACCCTTGCCATCTATAGGGTCCCCAACGCTCCAAAACGGGGAAGAAAATTGGAAGTGGCCCACAAGTGGCCTAGTGGCTACAAAAACCGTGTGGTCTAGGGAGTCCCCAATGCTTCAAAGCGGGGGACAAAAGAAGAAGTGGTCGACAAGTGTGCCCAGCGGCTATATAGCCACTGCTTCGGAGCTGACAAAAATTGAGCAGTGGCGCAAACTTGGCCCTGTTGACTACACAACCTCTACCGCCTGGGGGGTCCCCAACGCTTCATAGCGGGGGGCACATTCAGCGGTTGATCACACGTGGGCATGGTGGCTACATAACCTATACCATCTATTGCGTCCCAATGCTTTATAGCGGGGGACAAGATCAAAATTGGCCCAAAAGCAAGCATGGTGGCTACGTAACCCGAGCGATTTGGGGAGTTTCCAACATTTCAGAGGTGGAACAAAATCAACTCAGGCTCACGGCTGGCCACGGTGGCTATGCCACCCCAGCTATCGAGGAGGTCTCAAACACTTTTAACTACGGAAAAAAATCAGCCGTGGTCGGCAAGTGCGACACGTGGCTACATAAGCCCCATAATTTGTGGCGTCCACAACGCTGCACAGCGGGCCACGAAAGTAGAAGTAGCGCACAAGTGGGCGCGGTGGCTACATAATCCCCGCCGTATGGGGGGTGTCAAACGCTTCACAGGTGGGACAAAATCGGCACTAGCCCATAGGTAGCCCCGGTGCCTACGTAACCCGTACCCTCTAGGGGGTCGCGAACGCTTCAAAGCGGGGGACAAATTCAGAGGTGGCCCACAAGGGGGCCTGATGGCTAAATAACCGCCACCATAGTGCCAACCCAAACACTTCAAAGCAGGTGACAAATACACCCATGGCCCACAAGGGGGCATGGTGGCTACGTAACGCCTTCCGTCTGCCATTTCCCAACCGCTTTACGGTGGGGGACAAAATCACCAGCGGCCCGCAAGTGGGCCGTATGGCTAAAAAAACTCCCCACCGGCTTGGGGGTACCCAACGCTGCAAGGGCCTCACGCACACGCGGTACGGCAGGCCGGCCAGCCACGCGGCGGCGAAGTGCGGGCTTGCCTCCTGTAGGTGGGCGACGCCCGGCTCTGCACAAGCAAGGTACGCGATGAGGCGCGGGAGCTTCCGGGGGTCCAACCCCAGGCCGCCGCAATTGGTCGTGATGATGCGGAGCCTGCCCACGTCGAGGGGGGCTACGCTGCAGGTGCTCCAAGCGGTCGTGCGGCAGGCGAAGCGCGTGCGAGGCATACGCCTCCGGCGGGCCCGGATCTAGGGGTAGCGGCTCGCACCTAGTGCCTTGCAGTCGGCCCACCGGGACCGCCCCGGGCTTGGCCGTACCCCAGAGGTCCGCGACAGCCCGCGACGCCATCTCCACAGTGACGGGCGTGGCGGAGTTGAGGCATAAACACAATAGCCCCCGCTGCGGGGCTGGGGGGGGGGGGGGGGGCTTGGTCACCCCGGCCGCGCGGAGCTTCCCGCAGCTGGGACACTGAAGTCCCACGGCATAAGAGGGCTGCGGGAGGGCCGGGGATTCGTCCCCGGGGCTTAAGCGGCTGTGGTCTCCGGCGTCGTAGCGCCATCCCGCTGGGCCATTGAGCAGCGGGACCGAGTCGGCCGGGCGCCAGGCAAAGAGGACCACGAAGGCGACTACCAAGGGAAAAACACGGGGTGATGGTACTGAGCTTGTGTGTGGAGCGGACAAGCACCTGCACCCAAGGTTGGAGGATGCCGAGCGGGGTATCGAGGCCGGGGGGGGTAAGGCCGAGGACCCCGACAGCTGGTAGGCGGGACATGGCGAGGTCGCTAAACACTTTGTACCCCGTGCACCGTTGGCCCCCTGCCAGAAGGAGGCGCACAGCCTCTCGAGAGCCACAAGCGGGGCGGCCCGCGAGCTTAGCTTCTGCCGGGCGCCGGTACTACGCGGCACAACGGAGGCAAACGGGGTCCAGCCACGCCTGGCTCACCCCATGCAGTCGGGGACCCGCGGGTGCAGGGGAGACGTCCCGAAAGAGGTTGCTGATGATGCTTGCCAGAGCGGCGCAGAGGGGCGGTGTGGGGTAGCAGGTCCACCACCAGAGCGCGGAGCGGGCTCGGGCAGCGGAGCCCCTAGGGGTAGTCAACACCCCTCCGCGCGCCCCTCCGGCACCCCGGGCGCTTGAGTCGCTGCCCCTTGGGGAGGGCACACCGCAGGCGCGGTCAAGAGCATGGTTGGGTGTGGGGCGGGCTGCTGAGCCGGGGGCCAGGGCGAGGCCTAGGGGGAGCCCTAGGGCGGGAGGGTTGGCAGCGGTGGGAAAGCCGTTGGTGGAGGCGACATGGCCGCTAGGGCCGGCGGCTGTCACCCCGTCGAGGGCTGCGGCGGCGGCGGCTGCACTTTCGCTTTCTTCTTGGGGGGCTGGCCCTCCTTGGGCGGTGGGGAGAAGAGGGAGCCATCGGCACGGTGTTACCGAAGCATCGCGGGCACGTAAACTGCTACCGTCATCACCGGCATCACCGCGCGGGTCTAGTCCCCCGCGAATGCGCGCCACACTGCCTCGAAGGAGGGGACGTACTCGCACCCACGCTGGTGGTAGTGTTGCGGGACACACTTGGTGGACCCCAGGTGGGCCCACAGGGCGTCGCTATCCGCAGCGGTCGTCATGGTGTCCGGGTTGAGACCGGGTACCTCGATGACAGTTGGGGGCAGGCGGGTGAGGCCATCTGTGCCTCGGGGGGGGGGAGGGGCGGAGCCGCCTATGCCGCCTTACAGGGGGCGGCGGCGATGGGGCACGGGGGCGGCTGCACTGAAGGGGCTGGCTGCGGGGCTTGGGCGAGGCTAGTCGGCGCGGGCCAAGGGGCCGGGGCCGGGGCCATCGGCCAGGGCATAGGGAACGACGCCTGGTGGGTCGAGTGGCCGGGCGGGTATTGGGGTGGCGGGGTCGTCGGCTAGTGTGCCCCTGGCATGAACGCCGCCCCCGGAACCCGTGCTGAGGCCTCCAGCGCCCAGGCTGGGTGCATGGCTGAGGGAGGGGGCGCCACGGCTCCCGGCACGTGCTGGGTGGCGGCTCTTGCCCCGCGGGGCAGCGATGACATGTCCCCCTGGTTCTTGACCGCGATCTCGATCGCCTGGAGGTCCTCCGGGCGGGCCGCGGTCGCGACCGCCCCTACCAAGGCCGTCCAAAAATTTCCCCGGTCCGTGGTGTGCATGAGGACTGCGCGGATGTGTGGCGGGACATCGGCCGTGCACGTGATGGCGGCAGCCACCGCGGCAAAGGACGTGGCGCCAGGGACGGCCGCCACGGATTGCCATGGCCGCTCGGCGCACCGGCGGCGAGTGTCGTCCGCCAGGGTGAGAAAATCGCCGGCCTCCAGGTACGCGACCCATTCGGCTAGCGCTCCCGCCGGCGCCGGGCCCTCCGCCCCCAGCGCTGCGTTGGCTATGAGCATGTTAGCGACTTGGTCGCCCGTTTGAGCGGTGCGGAGGGCTAAGTGATGCCGAGGGCGGATGAGAATGCGGCCATGCGGAGGTACGGGTCACCCTTGGCCGTGGACAGGCGGCAGCGGGCCATCAGCCTGGACGCTTCGGCCGCCTGCTGCGTGCCACGGAGGACCACGGCCTGGCCCTCGCAGGGGAACCATGCAAACATGGGGGGGGGCGGCTGGGGGTGCAGAGAGTATTGTGGTGCCGGAGAGTAGTGCGACAAGGGCGGCTGGTGGTAAGGAGCCGCAGGCGCCGGCACTGCCCCTGAGGATATCGCTTCCTGGCACGGCATCGGTAGCGCGGGGAGGGGCGGTGCGGGGATCAGGCTGCGTGGACCCCCGGCAGATGGAGGGTCGGGCAGGCGGCGTATGCCTTCCGCGATAGCCGTGGCATCACGGATGGGGGCGAACAGCGGTCCCCCCGGTGAGGGGCCCAACGGCGGCCCTTGGTCGTGCGGTAGGTGGACCGCCGCTTGGGGGCCTGGGGCCGCCGCGGTCGCCTGGGACTCCTGCGGCGCCTGAGGGGGCCCCACAACCGTCCCTGGCTGTTGGGTTGGCGCCGGGCTAGCGAGCGCCGCAGAGGTCGCGACCGGCTGGGCTGGCTCGGGGAGCGTCGGGCCCGCCTTCACCAGGCGCAAGGAGCCAAAGATCAGGGCCGCCAGGTGTGGCAAGGCGACAGGGCAGTCGGCGGGGTATCCGTTGGCATCTGGCACTCCGGCCCACACCGGCTCCTAGGAACCCCGGGCAGCCCGCGCGGCCGTTAGGGCGATCCAGTCCATAGCTAGTGCAGGGCCGTCGGGGGGCCTACGGGGCAGATAGACTGGTTGAGGACGTGGCGCTTCACCTTGTCGCTGCACCGCTGCTGCGAGGTGCCCCACCGGATGTGGCCCAGGGCAGACCCCGCGAATTGGAGCTCGTGGTCGCCGCCCCTCAAGAGGACCTCTTGGAGGTACGAGTCCACCACGACGGGCACAAACATCCACAGGACCTCGAGCCCCGGGCTGCAAGCGGCGCGCGCTCGGCACTGGGAACCTTGCCCGTGAGGATGAAGAGCTGCATGCCCAGCGTGCGGGCGATTGCGTCCGTGAGGGGGGCGCCCACAACCTCGGTTGCCGTGGGCCACAGCTGCCAAGAGGGTTCCTTCCACGAGGGAGACGCGATCCACGCGGCCCGAGTGGTGTGGTTGGGCGTCCAGGTGGAGCCTATGCTCCGCATGGGATAGGCCGCGGAATTCTGCCATGGTGCCTGTGGCGCAGAGTCCCATGCTGGGTGCCCCGGCCGCCCCCTAACGCTCCCGAGAAATCGTTCTCCCTGCCATGGGTGTGGGAGCGGTCCGGGAAGCTAGCGCCTGGGCCGCTACTGGGCTGCGGCGGCCGGGGCGGGCGGGGGGATGATGAGGGACACCTCCGCCCTGGCGGTCGCCGTTCCGCGCCGGTTGGGCAGAAGGGAAGGCGCTCACAGCCAGCACCCCCCGGCCGCAACCGGGTTGCTGGAGCTAGGGCCGCGGGTTGCGCGGACGCGGGACATGCACACCCCGGCTGTGGACGTGCTGCGCGAGCCGGGGCGGGAAGGAGGACACCGGGCAGCCAGTACGCCCCGTCTCCGGCCGTTGTACGCTAGCCGGGGCGGGGGAGAAGCTACCTAACTTAGGCCACGCAAACTGCCCACCTTCACGGAAGCATAGGTGGCAAACCAGCATCTTCGTCTGGTGCTGGTGCCAGCACCAGATGGGGGGGTCTGTGGGCTCATTTTGATGGTGTCTTATTGTAGGCACAAAAACAGGGCCTTTTTGGGGGGTCTCAAACACGTTTCTTTCATTTTCATCTATTGAACCCAGTTCCCATTTCCTGGATTGAAGGTGTGATATCGGAGGAAAAGCACATGTAGGGCTTATTGCACCATGTAAACAGGAAGCTGTAAAATCACGCTGTTCTGGACCCCCCCTCAACTGTGGACACGAACAAGCACGCTGACACAGTGTCTCTATTTCCACATTGGGAACTTCGAATCGTATGCTTTGTAATACACTAGTAGTATCATATGCACATACACAACCATACATAGGAGTCACCGCTGCGAAGTATATGCAAAATTCACCTGTAAATTGTTGTACCTGAAAGACAGGGCTGTTTACATGAAAATCCAGCTGAGCAGCTGGGGCCAGCACCAACACCTGGAAAAATGGCAATGAAGACAAGCAATTGGGCAAAGAGTAGCTGGTGCCAGCACCTCCTGAGGAAAACAAAGAAATAGTAGGTGCAAACCAAGAACAGGTATTGTGAGTGCTGTGTAACAACAAAACCAACGGACAAGTGCATGACTGTGCAAGACGAACACTGACAGCGCTGTAGTGCAAAGCACTGGACCAGTCTTTATGGGATCAAGAAACATGATTACTTCTTTGCTGCAGCAGCCCTGTTGATCCGGGCAGTCCAATTGGTAAATCCAAGTCGTTTGGGCTTCACAGTGTCAGCAGGATCACCAGCGGCGCCTTCACTGTTGGACTTCTCCCCGCCAGTCGCAGACTGCTGTGCCCCATTGCTCGTAGCCTTCATTGGAGTTGCACGTTTCGAACTACTGCTCTCCTCATCCTGCTTCCGCTTGGCACCGGTTTTTTTGGGCTTCGGCTTTTGGGCCAACGGCTCTGCTTCATGCTCGGCCACTTCCTCTCCATCCTCATCCTCATCCCCCTGTTCTACGTCCTCAAGCTTGCGGAATTTTCCCCTGCAATCAATGGGTACCCCATGGAGCATCTGATTTGTCACCCCAGTCCAGTCAATATTCGGCAGGCCATCAGCTTCCTTGCATCGAGCAACAGCATGTGTGACAAAGTCCTGAATTGCCGTATCCCCAAGGATACCAACCACCACATTGACAGGAATATGAAATCGAACTGTGAGGGCCCCGGGCAATGCGTGGGAGGAGGACAATAGCAGCAGCCATATTTCTTGGTACACCACCATTTCACCAGCCAGTGTCAGCAAGTAACCAACAATCTCCACGGGCAGGTACCCCCCACTTGGGAAATCCGTCACAGTAATGTATCGAGGCACCTTAAAGGGGGGAAAAAAGCAATTCTTCAATGAAAGGAGCTGGCCCCAACTGCAACGAGGTGAAACGACCATTTTGTTGTGATTTTTGAGCGTGTGTCCGAACAACCAGGGTCGCAGTGTGGTCTAGATACCTTTTGTGGCAGCGGATGTTTCGAGAGAAGATTCACTTCAGTACACCCCATAGTAAATTGTGGTGACTTCTTGTTGAGGTGGTACACTGACAGCTTAATAGCACAGAACCCCGTATCTTGGTGCTGTTCACGAAGACTGTCCAGAATGCCACGACAATCACCAGGCTCACCGGCAACAACAACAAGAACGCCACGCTGCAGCACTGTACTGACCAATGCATGGATGCCCAGGGTAAAACCATGGGGGGGCTCAATGTACACCATTGTAAAAGAGATACCAGCCACTGCTGCTGGGATGGCCCAGCCAATTGCAGCTGGCAGCACCAGTAGTTTTCCGTCCGAGTCCCCTTCCAACTGCAACACATTCATGTTCCAAGTGAAGTTCCGAGTGAAGGCCAAGCAGTGACGTCAGTGAATCGCCTTGCAACCGGGGTAGCACACAGACCTGTGAATTCTCCTCAGTGGCACCCATGTGCAGGTCGACGGTGAAGAAATTGACCTGATTCGCCTGGACGGCTGGTAACACCAGTGGTTTCGACAAAGATTCTCGCAGACCAACATAGCTGACATCCTTCCAAATCGGCGCACTGACAACGTATTTCCACGGTGGAAAAGGGTCCTCTTCTGTCCAACGCCACGTGTATGTCTTGAAATACAAGTCACTTCGGCTTGCCAGGAGGGATTCACACTTTTCTCGTTCACCCAGTCCACCTTAGCAATCATAGTACAAACTTTGAGACCCCAGTGTTTGCAGGCACCAAAACGGCATTTCCGAACGATGGGTGCTGGCCCCAGCACCTCTCACAACAAATTGCAATCGAACAGCCACCGCAGATGCATCCTTATGGGAGGGCAAACATACGGCGAGATTCATGGATGAGATTGTTCTCAGGATGACACAGATGCCAACTCCATAACCGATCCAGTTTCAATCGCTTTCCCATCTTCTTGAGCTGTGCTCCACTATTGGCCGTGTCAGCCATAAACTTGCAGATTGTCCGGATATCGGGGGGCACCTGTCCTTCGAAGCAACGCATTTGATTCACAGTCATGCTATGACCGCGGGCCTCCAGCATCTGCACTGCAAACGCTGCTTCACGTCCACAAGTACTCACCAACAGAGCCACAGGAGACCACTGCTTTATCATATTGGCCTACAAGGGGTACCACAGGATTCACACCGGGCAACAGATGGCGGAGTACGTTGACAGGGCGATGAAACCACAAACAAACGGACGTGCTGACGGGCAGTTACACACCAGTGTGCCATCTTGAGCGCTGAATCCACCTTTCACCCACAAATTCGTCAGGTGCTCTCTGGCAGTCAAGTTCCCCTCGGTATCCCTTTCGTATTCCACCACCAGTCGCTGAACTCTCTCACACAAAGTTGGTGCTCGTGCTGTCTAGTTGGCTTGACTGATTCCTGCCAGGGACTCACGAATGGTCAACGGGGTCTCAGGCCGCACAACAGTCGCCAAGAAATGGAAACACCATCGGGGAGGGGGCAAGTTTCGCTTCTCTAGCTCCAGTTTCACGCGCCGAGCAGCCTCCACTATGTGCTGGCCAGACAGTATCCAGTAGATCCGAACTGATATTGCACCCGGTCACAAATGATCAAAGTCAACGGCGATTTTGGACAAGCGATGCTGGCACCAGCACCGACGAAAGTTATTGGTAACGAAACAGCAAACTGTGCGCACAGAAGGCAGCATACTTCCATCACCCCATATTACAATCCGGAAAAGGGTAGTCGGCGGGCGCTCCTTCAGGTCCTTGACCTTGTTCAGTACCTCATCCTCAGACCACTTTCGTATCTTCCCAAACTGCATCTTCTCGTCCCATCGCAGTTTCTCCAAGGGTATTTCCACCTCCTTTTTTTCACAGTGGTCCGCGAGCTTGATCTTCAGTGCACTGTCTTTCTTGCCTCCTTTACCACCTGGCGCTGGAACTGGCTGTGATGCCGTCACATCCTGAGACTGGCTTAGGAATCCCCCGTTCGTTGACGGTGTCATTGGTAGAGGTGACATTGCACCAGCACCCTCAGCAGGGGTTGCATCTGACATTATGATGAAGAGTCTCATTTGAAGGGAAATGGTGCGGCAAATCGACAGAAATCGGTAATGGAACAGCAGTTTCAGCAGAAAATGGCGCAAATTGAGCGGTGTGTCAGTGGCTCTGTGCATACGAAGGGCAGCGCACATCGCAGTCAATTAATCCCCGACAGCGGCATCCGCTTCGCTACTACTGACATGGCACTGGTAAATTGCGCACTTGTTCCAAAGCCCTGGAAGGAGACGGCCGTCTCAAATGATCATGTTTCCGTGACTGGTCAGTACACGTGACAGACTTTGATTCCATTGCATCCAGACCAAACAGACCGAACACAAAACAGTGCGACAGACAACAGACAACGGTGTGTGTGCAATGTGCAGCGAGGAAAGCAGGAACAATAGGGGGGAATTGCTGGCACCAGCTACTCATGCAGACAAGCGTAACCCTACCCTATAGTTAGGCAGGGGGGCGGGGAATTATTCTTGGAACACTGCCCCCTCCTCCTCGTCACTGGGAGGCAAATTGAATTCGTCTTCCTCTTGAAACAAAACAAAGGGGCGGGGGGGGGCATCACTCATGGTATCCACATCATCTACCAGATGCCTCAGGGAGCCAAGGGAATCAGCACTGGACACGGATATGTGGTCATCCTCTACCCCCACAAACCGATCTGGTGCATCAGCATCATCGGCATCAGGGGCACCCTTACCCTTGCCCTCCCCCCCCCCTTTCCCGCGCCTGTTCCGTGTGCGGAACCGTTCCATTAGGCTAGTGAGCTGTGCAACCTCTGCAGGGTCTCTCCTAAAATTGCATTGATCCAAGTACTCAGTTACACCTTCCGGAGGGGACCGGTTGGATAATAATAAGAGCACACTCCTGCGAAAAACCTTTCGCAGAGCAGCCTCATTAACAGAATCAGGGATGGGCTTGGGAAACGTGTGGCCTTCAGGTAGAAGGCCAACAAAAGCAGTGGTTTTAGCTGTAGTAAATGGGGCAAACAAAAGCTGGGGACTGGTACACCAGGCGATAAAGCGACGGAGGCGTGCTCGAAAAAGATCGCACAGACCAGTGCGTAGCTTGCCGCGAAGGGTTTTGGTGCCCATGCGCGGGTGTGGCATGCTGAGGAACAAGTCCATTAGAGCGGGTTGCGATAATGCAGTTGGATGGAGCTTGACCCGGGCGGAGAGCCGGGACAACAGGGCCTCACCAATTTTTTCGGCAAAGAAACAACCTAGGGTATTACTCATCCACTCCTGCCACACTGCAAGTGTGACACTCAAACTGCGAACGTATTCTGTTTTGGCGTCCCAATCGCCAGTAAGAAACAGATGTAGCAACAGGCTCCATTGCAAAACTATGTGGGCTGCCTGACCAGTGCCTGGCTGTCGCCCTGACCAGTTGCAGTTGCGTACCTGTACGCCTAACGCAAAAAGCGCAGGGACATAACTAAACAGCAAGGACTGCCGTCCTTGCAACCAACGGGTAGCTGTATCCACTTGAACTGATGAGAGAGATGCTCGTGCCAGTTGCAACCATTCCGATTTGCGTTGAATACGTACACGAACAGAGTTACCTACAAGTAGTAGTGCTGCTACCACTTTCTCAATGTGGAGCAGCTTACAGTGGTGGTACACCATGGCACCAACTTGCAAATTACAGTTTTCCAAGGCAGCAAAGATAGGAAAGAAGGCCTTGTATACCTCAAGGGCAGTGTGTTTGTAAGGGTGCCACGCACCGTACATACAAGGCAACAGGGACAGATGCTCATGGAAATTGTACTGCACATATGACTCCCCGTACAAAAAACGCAGTAAATAAAAATGTATTTTCATATCAATTATTAGGGGCATGGGGTGCCGGGTGTGCCGCTGTATGTCCTGGATCTCTTGTAGAATGTGTAGCAAATCAAGGATCCCACCGGTAGTCAAATCGGTCAACAACAGTGGCCGGAATTGTAGTGACCTAACGTTGTCCCGTTTAATATCGAGGGGAACACGAATAAACTCAGGCTCCGCATCAAGCGAAACCCATGTAACATCGTTCAAGGAGCGAAGTGCAGTAGCAGTGGAATGCACAGCTGAGTCCAGCTGTCCCAACACGGTTACCAAAGACGGATGCCCAGGGAAGGGACATAGGTCTGTAGTGTGCAACATTGCAAACACTGTCAGGTTCATGGTGGGATTGGGATGCTCTGGGTAAGTAGTAGACCTCTTCCACCACCAGTTATCAAACCACATAGCCATTTGGTGGTTTGACATGGACGACCACAGTTGTTGTGCAGCCGAGGTAGCCTTGGCAGTTAGTGGTACAGGGCGATTGGTAACAACACCACGGTTTGCTAAAACACGGCGAACACCCTGCGTCAAAGGTTGACCTGTAAGTGTGTCTTTCCGTGATACCTTACTAGTTGGACGTGCAGCCTTGTGCAGGACAGACCATAGCATATATAAATGTTTCGTGAAAACGGACAACCAACGAGGCTTCCTATTTTGCTTACTTGCAACAACAATTTGAGGTACAGTCTTACGAGTACGACGGTTGCAGCGGACCTGAGCCAATAGGTGCACTAACATCAGAACCCCCGGCTCGCCAGCATGGGCATCACGTAATAAAGAAGACCCATTTGAATAATGTCCAGTACGTAGTAGATGCCGAACAACGGAGTAGGAAATTTTCATTACAAAAGTCTGGTGATGCAAGTAAAAGACACGATGCACATGGTGGCAAAACACAGCACACTCCCTATCCTTCAATGAGATGCACGTACCTTATGAAGATAAACATCGGTGGAATGGATATGGGAATGGTACTAACCAGGTTGCTCAATGGAGTTGGTGCTGGTGCCAGCACTCATAGTCCGGGACATCATCTCAGAGACTCGATTGCATTGAAAGGTGCTGGCAGCAGCTACTTTGAGCCAAAGGGGGATTCGAGAAGACCATTTGAGTCAGCAGGTGCTGGCACCCGCACCTTTCTGCCAAAAAGAACCAAGGAAAGGTGAAATTGCTTGCAAAGGTGCTGGCCCCAGCTGCTTCAATGATAAACTTGATACCAAAGATACAAAGTAACAAGACATGTCCAATACGCGGTGACTATAGTAACCAACATGTGCACGATTGAATATCACCAACAAATGTAATTGGGGGACATCCCACAAGTACTTTTCGTCAAGGAAGTTGCTGGCCCCAGCTGCAATCATGGGAAACATACTTTTGAGATCAGCATTTTCAATCATCATGAAGTAGTAGTGTAGAAAGGGTGTTTTGAACCCCTAACTTCATCGGCCGCGAAAATACACGTTCAAAAAAGGGGAGTTTTTTACACTGCTCTTTTTGGGTGTAGAACCGGGCAAAAGTGTGCCACGGGGGTGGGCAGTTTGCGTGGCCTAAGCCTAACAGCAGGGACGCCCCGGTTGTAGCCGGTCTGTGTTAGATGGGGCGGCAAGGAGTGCGAGCAAGGGACATGCATGTGCCGGTTGTGGCCGTTCTCCATTAGGCGGGGCGGGAGGGAGGACACCAGGCAGTCAACACGCCCCGGCTGTGGCCGTTGTGCATCAACCGGGACAGGGGAGAAGCTACCTAGCAGCAGCGACGCCCCGGCTGTAGCCGGTTTGTGTTAGCCGGGGCGGGAGGGTGTGCGGATAGGGCTCCGTGTGAGCCGGGGCGGGAGGGAAGACAGCAGGCGAATCGCGCGCCCCAGCTGTGGCCGTTGTGCGCTAGCCGGGGCGGTGTGGGGGGCACCAGGCAGCCAGCACGCCCCGGCCGTGGCCGCTCCGCATTAGCCGCGGCGGGGGGAGGATAGATGGTACCAGGAAGCCCCGGCCGGTTGCGGTAGCCGGAGCGAGGGGAGCGTGGACAAGAGACATGCACGCCCCGATTGTGGCCATTTTGCGCTAGCCGGGGTGGGAGGGAGGGCACCAGGTAGGCAACACGCCCCGGCTGTGGCTAGTCTGCGTTAGCCGGGGCGAGAGGGATGGTACCTAGCAGTGAGGACGCCCCGAGGCGGTTGGGAGGGCAGGTTGGCGGGGAGTCCAAGTTGGGGGAGGGGGTCCACGTGGAGCGATTGATTTGATTTGATTTGATTTGAGGGCCGATCTTGAGGCTCACAGGACGCCTAGGGGGCGCACGATGGCTTCCCGACGAATCTGCATATCAGCCGGCCATGCGTATGATGGACACCCCATCCGCCCACGCGGGCCGGGGGGGGGGGGGGGGCACACCGCCGTGCCCTGGGCAGCGAGCAAGGGGGGGGGGGCTCGGCGCACCTGTAGGAGAGGGGGGGGTGAGGACCCCTCGCGGCTACCTGCGGGGGGGGCATGCACGTCAGCAGAGGGTGGAGGGTATGGCCACCACCCTTGTGCACTCAGCACAGGGCAAAGGGACCGTTCTCCACCCATGTGCATGCCACCACAGGGTGGAAAGATTGGGCCTCCACCCCTATGCACGTTAGCATAGGGTGGAGGGCACGGTGGGTTTTGTGCCAGTGCAGCCAACCCCCGCCCCGTTACCAATCGAGGGGCTATGGGAGTGCTGCAATAGCTGCACCCAGGCTCCAGCGCACCTACTGCTGCTGCTGCACAAGGGGTATTGCTGCAGCTCTGGCTTTGTAGCTGCATTGCAGCCAACCCCGCCCCGTTACCAAGCGAGGGGCTAGGTGGGGCGATTTGGGGTGGTGGGGTGGGGGGTGGGGGGGGGGGGGGGGGGCACAGACTTCCCTTACCTCCCCTTGCCCTCAATCTAACCATACCATCACCATAAACCTAACCCTAACCTTTGCAGTCAGTTGATTTGGCCATGCCAGCCATGTTAATTGGGCTGAACAAGATCCCCCAAATTTCGTTCATGGCTGCTTTTGCCACATCATTGCTCTCCCTTGTGGACCCCAACACTCACTCTAACCCGAGCCTAGGGTAAGAGCTAGGGCTAGGGGCAGGGCTCGGATTAGGGTTAGGGCTAGGGCAAGGGTTAGGGTTAAGGGTAAGGTTTGAGGGTAGGGTTAGGAGCAGGCTGAGGGTTGGGGTGGGCATTAGAGTCAAAGTTGGGTTCAAGGATGGTGTTGGGGTGCAAAGTGGACAAAATGGGCAAGGGCAATGACAACATTTTTTCGGGCGCCTTCGGCGCCACCATATGTATGACCAATAGCTGTTGACTCTTTGCAACTAAGTGGGCCCGGAGGGGAGGGAGGGGGGGGGGGGGATTGCATACCAGAACCGAGGAGAGTGGCCCACAAGTGGGCTTGGTGGCTACGCAACTCCTGGGTCCCCAACGCTTCAGAGCGGGAGACAAAATCAGCAGTGGCCCACAAGTGGGGAGCTTGGCTACATGCATGCATTTTTCTTTTCAGCAAAATTGTGAATGTTTGTCTTAGCGGTAAAGTTGTGCGATTTTTTGGTGCGGTAAACGTGTGGAAGAAGATTGTCCGGTCGTGAGATTTTTTTTCATGGTAAACGCGTGTAAGAAAAATTGTCAAAATATGTAAATGTTTTAGCGGTAAATGTGTGTACAAAAAAATTGTCACATTGTGGAATTTTTTTTTCGCGCTAAACCCGCATAAACAAAAATTGTCAAGTCATGAAGTTCTTTTTTCACGGGGGGGGCGACCCCTCGGTCCTGGACGCCAACTACCCCCCCAACCAACTGTTGGCCGAAGGCCCCTGGGGGGGGGGGGGGGGGGGGGGGGGGGCTTGGAGGGGGGGGTCTAGGAGGGGCGCCGGGGAGGGCGGTTCCCGGGGGGGGGGGCGGTTCCCGGGGGGGGGGGGGGGGGGTTCCCGGGGTTCCCGTGGGGGGGGGGGGGTGTCGGGCACCTCCGAACAGTTGGGTATGCGGCCCAGGTGTGATCCGACAGTTCGCACCGCCCGTTCCCACAGTAGAGGGTAGGGTATCATCGGCTTGGGTATTCCCAGCCACACTGGGAACCTCAGGGGGGTGGGCTCCTGAGGCGGCCATGGGATTAGAGTTACACCATGCCACAAGACATACATACATACATACGAAGATATATATATATATATATATATATATATATATTCATATATATAGGGGTTGGAATGCAACTGCAAACGTGTGGGCAAGGTGGCTACATAACCCCACTGGGCGCCTTCGGCGCCGGGGCGCCTTCGGCGCCCGTTGGCTCCTTGGGCTCATACCTTTGACAACTAACTGTCGGCCGGAGGCCCCTTGGGGGGGGGGGGGGGGTAGTTGGCGTCCTAAGACCCGCGGAGTCGCCCCCCCCGGGTCTTTTTTGCGGCAAACGTGAGCACAAAAAAAATTGTCACATCCTGTCATTTTTATGCGGTACTGCGAGTAAGGGTTTACACGACTTACCGCAAAAAAAATTGACACGGCCTGACAATTTTTTTGTGACACACATTTACTGGATAAAATTACACGTATTACAACATACACATGCGGCCCTGGGCGCCATAGCCCCCTAGCCTGGAGTCCCGCCCGTCGTGGTCAACTGTGTCCACCACTCAGAGGTGCGTTCCATCACGGTGTACGGCCTGACTGGCGCCCCGCTACGAGGCCGAACAGAGGCAGTAACGCCGGGGTGGCCCCGGTCAATGAGGACGATGTGGCGCCCTCATCACGGAGGCCGCCCAGCAAGGGCCAGCACAATCAGCGCTGGCAGTCCCCGCCCGGGGGCCCGTCCCCCCGCAGCCAGTGGCACCGGGAGGTGATTGGCTGCACACAGGGCCCTTTGCAGCATTCCACTCGCTGGTGACGTGTTGGTTGCAGCGCATCACTGACAGCGTTGTGACGCGCAATTGCACGGGCGCTTGCCATTCGGTCCGTGTGAAAACCCTCCGCCCTCCGAGACATGTAGCCCCCTCCCCCCTTGTGCAACGACCAGCAATGCGTCACCACTGTCCACCGTAGTGTTTTCAAGGAAAAAAACTCGCCGCTCGACCAAGGGGTGGTCGTTGAACAAGACCTTGGGCACTTTTGCAGCCCAGACAACCAAAATTTTCCAGTGCGCTCCCGCATGTGACAGCAGACCCCTTGGGGCCAGGCTTGGGTGCTGCTTTGCCCTTGGGCTTAGGTTCCGGCTTGGGCTTCAGCTTGGACTCTGGGTGCTTGGGGACTGCTTTGTCATCCATGACGTCGTATATAAAATATGACTTCCCATTGAAAACATACATCACACCCCAGACATCTCTGGCTACCTTTGCCCGATACCAATACTATCTACAACAATATCCACAATATCCACAATAATATCTACGCATTGCTCATTACCACCAGATTTACATGACTCCTCAGAACCAGAATCGGTACTGGAGTCAAGCAAACCTCGGGTCCGATCCAGAGTCACCATTAGAATCGGAATTAGGACCTCAATACGAATCAGAATGAAGTGGTAAACAAACACAAACGTGATCACGCCCACCCCAAATTTGGTGCTACTTGCCTCAATCTTCGTCCTGCATGCCTCAATTTTCATTTCACATACATCAAAAGTTGTCCTGGATGCCTGGATTTTTGTCCTACAACTACCATAACTCGTGATCCCTCGTTCCACAGCTATGAAAGCACCATGCTGTGAAAAAAGTGGAGTCAGAAAAATCGCCATTTAACCCAAACGTGATCGTTGCACAAGGCGGTCGTTGCCCACGAGGGGCTACGCTGGTGTATGCCCATCCATTAACTCACACACCTGCTGCTGATGGGAATGGAGCGGTTCCGCAGCTCTGCCAAAATCGCATGGATCATGCTGAAATCTCGGGCACTGCCGTAGTGGGCGACGAGATTGAAGCAAACCTCTGCAAAAGCCTGACCGTGATGGAAAGCAAAGGATGATGGTATGGAAAGAGAGGGTGGGACCAACATTGTGTGCTCTCCCATACCATCCTAAGGAGCCCATAATAGCATGGCCGACGAAAACATCTGCATTGGACCATTAGTGGTGTCTTTTCGGGGGAGGAAACACTGGAGGATCACGTCCACAGCGCACATGTGGAGTGTGGCGCCCTGTGGATCCCGCACTGTCCGTACTGTCACATGCAGTCTTTCAACGGAGGGGTGGAGGGCTATGCAGGGGCGTGGGGCCAGGTTTGTGCGACAACACGCAGTGCGCCTTGAACAGAGCCCTATCCCTCTGCCCAGCACTACAGCTCGCAATACTGCGGGGTCGGCGACAAAATGCCCAGACCTCGTTAGACAAACACATTCCGGCCTTGTCCAAATCAGCAACAAGCTCTTTGACCTCCGTCACTTTGCCCATCCGCGACAGTGCCACTGCTATGGCAGCGTACACCTGGTCCTCGATTGACTTGCCGTCAGCAGTCAAGTCGCGCAAAATTTGTTGAATCTTCTCAAATGCCCCCACACGTCCGTAGGCCTCGATTGCCAAGCAAGTGGTTGTGGACGTGATGACAAACCCTGGTCAACAGGAGACATGTGCCACTTGTGTTGTCTTGTGTGTAGGGGGTGGGGATTGTTGTCTCTCACGTACAAGCCTTTGGGGAGCCCTGTACCACCAATTAGGCCCTCCCAGTGGTGCTTATTGGTAAGTCCTCACCGGTGCGGCCCCATAGGGGGGTGGATCTTGGAAATTTGGAGATAGCACCTGGGACCCATTGGTTCGGGGGTCTATGTCGACAGGAAAAGTTCTCTAAGACCTGGGTCTGAATCGAAGCACAGTGGTGGCTATAGGCCAACCAAGTTTTGCCCACCATTATGCAAACAGGCCCAAAACAGCGTTCACAGATAACAACCCCCCCCCGCCGCCATATACACACAAGACACCCACCCTCCCCATACACACAACAGCCCCCCCCCCCATTACACACAAAAGACGACACCCCCCCACCCGTACACACAAGACAACACCCCCTCCCCCGCCTACGCACTACATACCAGACAACACCCCCCTTCCCTGCAAGTGGGCCTCCCGGCTACGTGACCGCTACCGTTTAGGGTGTCGCCAATGCCACGGAGCGGGTGGCAACATCAGCCGTGGCCCACAAGTGGGCGTGGTGGCGATGTAACCCCTACCGTCCTAGGGGTCCCCAAAGCTTCAGAAAGGGGGATCAAACTAGAAGTGACCCACAAGTGGACATGGTGGCTACGCAACCCCTACCATTTAGGGGGTCTCTAGCGCTTGAGAGCGGGCACAAAATCAGCAGTGGCCCACAAGTAGGTCTAGTGGCGACTTAACCCCATGCTGCTTGGGGCTCCCCAACGCTCTAAATCAGGGGATCAAATTAGACGTAGCCCACAAGTGTGCTTGGTGCCTACGCAACCCCTACCGTCTACGGGGGCGCCAACGCTTTAGAGTGGGGGACAAAATTAGTAGTCCCCCACAAGTGGGCTTGATGGCTACATAACCCCTGCTGTATATGTGCGACAATTGATGGTTGCCCTTACCCATGGAGCCCATATCCCTGATGAACTCATGGACACCTAGATTTGGCACTTCAATACCAACGAGCTATCACCACCCACAACAGGCCTTGGGGTCCGCAACTCTCCTGCACGCACACACTCATTGCTCCGCACCGCTCCAACACCCCCCTAACAGATAGGGCGTTGTCCGCTCCCACCTACTACCCAACCCGGCGCAACTCAACCGTGAAGCCTTGGGTCCCCCCTGGATGGCAGGGGTTATATAGCCATCACGCCCCCTTGTGGCCCACTAGTGATATGGTGGCCTGCTTTGAAGCGTTAGGGACCCCTCAAACGGAAGGGGTTACATAGCCGGCCCGCCCACTGTTAGGCTTTTCTCGGTTTTGCCCCCCATTTTGAAGCGTCGGGGACCCCCCAAGCTGGCACGGGTTATGCAACCATTAGGACCACTTGTGGGCTGTTGCAGATTTTGTTCCCCAGTCTAAAGCGTTGGAGGCCCCCTAGATGGTAGGGAGGACGTAGCCACCACGCCCCCTTGTGTGCCAGTATTGATTTTGTCATCTACTTCGAATGGTGGGGGTTATGTAGCCACGAGACCCACTTGTGGGCCACTTCTGAATTTGTCCCCGCTTTGAACCGTTTTAGACCCCCGAGACGGTGTGGGTTATGTAGCCACCAGGGCCATGTGTGGGCTACTCCTGATTTTTTCTCACCTTGGAAGAGTCGCGGATCCGGCAGATGGCGGGGGTTCTGTAGCCTCCAGGCCCACTTGTCGGCCTCTGATCATTTTGTCCCCCAGCTTTCGGTACTCGGGGCTGATGGGGTGTATAAGTGGTGTGTAAGGCCCGCTTGTGGGCCGCTGGTAATTTTGTCCCTGCCCTGAAGCTCTTGGGACCCCCTAGATGGCAGGGGTTTTTTAGCCCCCACGCCCCCTTGTGGGCCATGGCTCATTTCGTCGCCTACTTTGAAGTGTTGGGGGCACCCCAAATAGCAGGGGCCGAATAGCCACCAGGCCCATTTTTGGGCCTTTCCCTGGATTGTTCCTACTTTGAAGTGTGTGGGACATTGTAGACGGCATGGTTTACCTTGCCACCACGCCCCTTTCAAGGCCACTATTGATCTTGTCGCCTGCTCCCACGCGTTGGTGACAACACGGATGGTAGGCGTTATTTTGCCAGGAGGCCCCCTTGCGGACCACTTGTGATTTTGTCCCCTGCTTTGAAGCGTTTGGGACCCGCAGACGATAGGTGTTACGTAGCCACTAGGGCCATGTGTGGGCCACTGATGATTTTGTCCCAACTCTGAAACGTTGGGTACCCTCGGGCGGCATGGGTTATGTTGCAACCAAGCCCACTTGTGGGCCACTGCTGATTTTCTCCCTCGCTTCGCAGAGTTAGGGACGGCACACATGCTATGGGCTACGTAGCCACCACGCCCACCTGACGGCTACGCCTAATTTTCTCCCCCGCTGCAAAGCGCCGGGGACGCCCGAGATGGCAGGGGTCCCGTAACCATTAGGCCCACTTGTGGGAAGCTTTTGATGTTCCCCCCCGTTCTGTAGCTTTTAGGAACCTCTAGACGGTAGGGGTTAGAGAGCCACCAGAGCCAGCTGTGGGCCTCAGCTGATTTTGTCACGGTTCTGAAGCGTTAGGGAACCTCCAAATGGCAGGGATTACGCAGGCAACAGGCCTGCTTGTGGGCCACTTCTAATTTTGTTACCCGGTGTGAAGTGTTGGGGACACCCCAAAGGGCACGCATTGTGCAGCTACCAGGCCTGCTTGTGGGCTACTGCTCATTTTGTCCCCTACTTTCAAGGGTTTGGGACCCCCTAGACGGCTACTCCTACTGTCACCAAATGATCACCCAACAACAGCCCAAGGGTCCCCAGGGGTTCTGGGAGGTCACCCAGGAATTGCGATTTTCCAGCCAACCTGTGCTGGCCTGTGCTGGCTTGTCTTTTGGGTGTACAAGGGGGGACAGACAAGTAGAGCTTATTCAAGTCCAAATCGTGTGAAGATCCAAATCGCTTATGCAAAAAGAATGACTAGTAGTTAAGGGGGAGGGCCAGGGGTGGATATAGTGGGGGGGGTCCCCCCCCACCCCCCCCAGATGACGATTACGATTACGATTTACCCGTGTGACTGAACGGCAGTTTTGCCAGCAGTTTGACAACAGGACTGATTGCCAAAAAAAGCGCCGGGGTCATGTGCCATCCTGGGTTTGAACCCAGGACCTGTAAATTGCAAGACCGAGCATATACCACTGTACTACTGAGCCAATCTGCCATCCCTGACACAAGACACTACAATGCACAGTGCTTTATGTATCCTATGAAGACAGTCCACAGAGTGCAATTATTTGTTGACACATTTTGCCAAAAAAAAAAGGCTTGCAATTCCGAATCATCTGTGTCTGCACTGCCTGAGCTGGAGCTGTCTGAGCTGGAACTTGAGCTGGAGACGACGTCACCACTGGACGAGGCTCCAGACGAGCTACTGGATGAGTCTGCAGCAGGCGCATTGGCAGCCATGCAAATTTCCTGCAGGGCATTGTCATCCCCACTGTCATCACAGGTTTGTACAACAAGAACCTTGCACTTTTTCCCCTTGTCACTCCGTGTCTTGCGCTTGCGTGTTTGGAAGCGCCTACGATCCCCAGACTTTGCTGCAGCCTGCAGCACCGGAAGCAAAAACGGAAAAAAAGCACCCTGTCACTGTTTACAGTTTTCACAACCACATTTGTGTTGGTAGCAGGAACGCAACAAGGGAGGAAAACCATGGTATTTCTGCAAGCAGCAAGGAGGTACAAAATTGCATTTGATGTCCTGGGAAAGGGAGAAAAAGCACAAGGGACTGTGGGGTACAATCTGTGATGACACAGCAAGGAAAGGGGTGCAAAACCCAGGTGGTAGTGCAGCTGCAGATTCATCCAACTCTGCGAACACACATACCTGTAAAGCGAAAAAGGAGCACATCGTAATCGTCATTCTGTCATCACTGCCACCCGGCTCAACGCCCCCCACCCCACCCCCACCCTGGTAATGTCGTCACTATTATATCCACCCCTGGGGAGGGCTGGGTGTGACCCACCCCGGCGTCCCTATGCACCATCGCATGAAGAAACACAATGGAGGGACTAGCGGCTACGTGCTACGTGTCCTTGTGTTCATAAGGGCACGAGCCCTTGGAGGTCCCATTTGCTAGTGTGTAGCAGAAGGTGGGGGGGGGGGGGGTTAGAGGGTGGGGTCAGGTGAGCTAAGGTTGTTGGTGCAATTTTTGGGCACCAGCAGATTGTTACCCTTTATCCTTCACAATGTACCATCTTGTTCCCGGGATCATAGATCCAGGGCCTGGAAATTGTGTTCCTCCAAACGCCTCACCTAAAAAGCTTGATCCTGGGACCTCTCATTTAGGCATTATGCGCCCGAACAGTCGAGTCACATGGACCTCATTGCTGGGTACTTCTTAGGCGATGCAAACTTTCGACCCCCCAAGAGACGGGTTGACTGAAAGAAAGCCAATGGTGTTGACCAACCGGGGAGGTCAAATAGGGGGGTTGATTTAAGTGTTTGGGTTGCGCACATTGGTGGCACCCCAAAACAGGGGTGTTACATCATCCAAAGGCACCTACTCCGGACGTTCTAGCTGAGATGGGTTACTGCTCAATGACAGATGTACCACGGGAGGAACTTTAGCGTGGTTTGCAGGCGTTTCTAATCATATCACGGGTGTAGTTGACCATTCTTCATGACGGTTTTTGTTGGTGGTGGTGGTTGGGGAGGGGGGGGGGGGGGTTGGCACACCTTCGTAACATAGTATCAATTTTAGTCAACTTCGTAGCAAATAACAAAATTAGGCATACCAAAAAAGCAACACAGGTCTGGCTGGCTGAAAATTCGGTTACCTTTAGCACAGATGCCAAAAAAAGACCGCCAAATGTGTACATGTAGACGTCATCGCACACAAATCAAGGTTTGACTGAAAATTTAGTTGGCTTCACAGTCGCAAGTGCTTACACAAAGGGGCAAAATTGGGGTTTGACTGAAAATTTAGTGACAATCCAATCCAAACATAAAAAAAGACTGCTCCATTCCACATTCTGTCAAAATTGACCGAAATTTTAGCCATCTTTTAGAAAAAGGCCACTGTTATATGTTGATTTGGACATGCTGTCTTTGTTGCAGTTTTTATCATGCGGGTTGGGCCTTGGTTTAACCTGTGGCTTCGCAACAGTTCGTGTTTCATGGGGAGAAAGTTGTGTTGGGAAGTTTGCAGGCTCCACGAGTTCAGCATGTAAAAAAATTGATGGAAACCTCATCGGGCACAGCTGGATTGTGTTCCAAAAGATTCAACCGAAGCGTCGTTTGTTGCTTAAAAAGGCACAAGCTGATGCAAAGGAATGATGGACAGCAAAACAAGAAGTTTTGACGAGTGATGGGGTACCACGGCAAAAAAAAAAGGCATAATAGGTATGTGAATTTTGGTGACACTGTGATGCTATAAGCACACATACACAATAGCATATAACAACACTCAAATTAACAGACGGTCACTTATGCATTGCAACAGAGCACTGACAATACAGTCTCTAATGTGCCCTGCTTGTGACACATCAGATGGACCACATCAGACGGACTATTGACAAGACCTTCAATCAGTCACCACAAAACAAAACAACAAACAGCATCACATGTCGCAAAAAACCTCATCTTGAAACAACTGTTTCCTTATGACAATGCATCCTCTCGGTGATTGTTTTTTGCAATCCATTTTTTTTAAAGTGTCCTGAGACATCCCCTGAAGATACTGGTAATGCCCACACCAAGTCGCAAACTCTGCGGCTTTTCCATGCACTTTTCCCAACACGGGGACCAATGGAAAATTGCTTGTGATATCTTGGGCACTTTGTGGCAGGTGCACCCCCCTCCAATTTTCCGAGCACTTTCCCCAGCCCATGGGACCACCAAAAGTTGCTTGTGATATCACAAGCACTTTGCGGCACGTAGAACCCCCTTAATTTTCTGAGCAATATTTCCAAGTAATTTTCGTGGTTTGTAACACCACCAAAAGGTTGCTACCAATATGGTGGGTATAGCCCCATTGGAGCAAAACTTCAAAGCGAAATTTCCCAACCCCCCTCCAAAATAAACCCTCCCCAAATGCTTGAGTCCTAGAGCATCTGCCCACTCAGCCTCTCTTAGCTGCTACCAACCGAGTTTTTGCTGGAGGTCATCATAGTCTAGCAGGGCATCCCCAAAATAGACCGCAAAACACATCCCCCACAATGCTCTGCAGTTCATACACCCTACAAAATGGCACAAACACATCTCCACAAAAATGTGCAGTGCATACCGCCAATACTGCACAAACATATCCTCCACAATGTTTTGCAGACACTGGCTACACAAACACATCCCCCACAGTGTTGCGCAGACCAGCCACAAAAAAAGGCTGCAAGCACACACACCACAGTGTTGTGCACACCATCCGGCAAAATGGAAGACACCAACGCATTGTTCATATCCCACATCCTACAGCACTTTGTGCAATTCAGACACCAAACAAAATTGCACAAACACATCTCCCACCATACACCCAAGAAGCCCGCATGAACACAATTTCCAACATGTTGTGCAAGCCATGCACCCAAACGGATATACCAACAAACAAGACTCGGGAACCACATTCCCCATAACGCTGTGCAGACTATCCACCAAAAAGGACTACACATACACATCCCCACCGTGGAGGAGGAGGAGGAGATGCGGTCCCCCGGTAGGGCGCACCCGCCACATCCAACCCCATGGTGCCCCCTGGCCCCCACCGACCTGGCTGCGATCGAGAGGCCCTGTCTCAACCTGTTCGGCTAAGCATCATGGTGGCGGTTCTCCTCTTTGTCTCCTCCCCATGATCCCCTGGCCCACAGTTCCCGCCCCATGCGCTGATAGTATCCCCCAGGAGTTGGATGGGCCGGCTCCACTTCCGTCCCGGTCTGCCACCCTCCCTTGGGGGAGGGGACACAATCTCACGGGTGTGGGCCCCTAGCCCACCAAGTACTACCGACTGGGCGGCGTTTGGCCGGTAGGTCACGGGGGCTTGGTCCCTAGCCTGACCCTCCCCCCACCGCATAGCACTCCTGACAGAGGTGTCTATGCGCGGACCGAGACACACACAGCCAGAGCATTCCGGGACACCCACCGTGCTGGACTTGCTGCAAGCCACGCCTTTCGGACGGAGAACGGCATCCGGACAACGACTGTGTAGGTGGACGTAGCCCTGTAAAGGTGTGAGGGACCCGCATCTCCAACGCAACTCCCTAATCCCACTACGAAAGAGGCCCATGCCCTAGGGTGAGTTGCCGAACTCCGAGCGTGTTGGGCCCGTGGGTCACAATCCCGTCAATTTTTCAAAATTTGTTTTGGATCTGCAGAACTTTTGTTAGATAGATCTACAGATTGAGAGCTAGGCTATACATTGATAGAAAAAAAATCCAGATTTGGTGGCAACAATTGACAGATATATCGCTGGCAACAGAGCGGTATCTGGCGATGCGCTAAATGCGGCATTTGCCAAATGGCGAGCATACTCGCCGCAGGTCACACACACAATCCTGCTTTGCACCATCTATAGAGATGTGTTACTCTAAGAGGGCAATGTCATGCCCACTTGCACGGCGGCAAGGCGCATTGCCGCGAAGCACCTGAATAATGGCACCTTGTACGCATGCACTAGCGGAGCAACATGAAACACGTGGTTAGGGAGTACGCGGTGTCATCGCTTCTCCCCATGGTTGTGTGTGAGGGTGTGGTCAACCATTGCGCCCATATAATTGTATGGCGGACGCTCTGGAAACTCTACAGGCTGTGCAAATGGGTGTACCATGCCACGGTCCCGGCAGGTTCCTACGTTTATGGGGCCCGTCGAATTTGATGACGTCGTTGCCACGGCTTTGCTCAAGGCCACGAAATTTTGTGGCCCTTTGTCACCAACGTCAAGTTCCCCCTCTCCATCCCCCGCAACCCCCTTCCTCCTTCCCCCCCTCTCCCTGCCCGCCTCAAAAGCTTGGATGGGCTTCCATTCCGTCAGCCACTTGCAAGGTCACTTGGAGGAGAGCAGTGGATGACTTGATGTTGATTAGCTTGACCAGTTAGCACCCCATCACTGGACGCAGGTCAACCCTTGGGCGCCCCCGAGCTTAAGGCCCACCGGACCCTCTCTCCTCACCAACACGCCGACGGCACGTACAACTCACGGTGGTCCAATCATCATCCCCGTCCAACATTATAGTGCACTTGCACATCATTCCCTGGTGTCCCGACTTCGCCCACCACACATACTGAACCTCCCCGCATCAAATCAGCATAGGTATCCCTACGCCTTTCGCTCCCATTGGGTTGGGGGGCGGACGAGGATAGTCTTGGCCGCCTACTTGGCCCTCTTCTTCTCCTTCCCCCTTGTTTTCTTCCCCCCTTCGCTCTTTTCCCCCATGTAGCTCTCTCACTTTTGCCTCTCCTTGTTCTTCTCCATCTCCTTCTGCTGCTTCCCTCTCCTTCTAGGGCTTGGGCTGGTGCTTGGGCTTCGGATTCCTCCGTACCACCCGGATGGCACGGGGCTCATGGGGGCAGGCGTGCAAATTGACCATTTGTATTTCAAGGAGAGGTAGGCACCGGTCTAGTATCTTTCCAGGAAGCGCCTTGTAGCGACATTCTAGCTAGTGTAGACCGATTGTTGGTTGGAGCAAAACTGGAACAACATGGCGGCAGTGGCTAGAGCAAAGTTAGAACCCAATACGCAAACGTAGGCGCTCCTGCCGAGAACTGGTTGCATTGCCCCACATGCCTTCTTCAGGGCCACCACCATGGCGACCCGGCGAGGATTGGGGATGGTTCTGTTCCAAGTTTTGGCGGCCACGGGGATAGAAGACAATCCCTTGAATGGTGCCTGCATATTGCCCCGCAGTTGCTGGAATAGGGGTTGAATTTCCCTCTTGCATCGATCGCCCCCCATGTTGGTGTGTAATGCCGCATTCACTGCCCCTAGTTCATCACCCCAAGTCCAAACGAATGCAAAAACGTGCAATCGAAACAAATATGGAGGTGCCCCGCTTCCTTGGGGTTGGGCGGGGGCATCATTGGGTTGGCCCAACTCAAACAATTTCCCCTCCCCCCCTCTAGGACGTCAAAACGGATCTACTACAACAACCTCCACCTCCTTCATCAACACCCTTTCCCCACGCACTGGCCCTTGGCGCTCCGGCTGCCTTGTGTTAACCTCCTTGCCTTCCCTCCACATCCCTTGCCATGTGCACAAAAATTTTGCATGCAGTTTGTGCATGCTAAAGCAAAGAGTCCAAATTGGACCCCCTAGGGGCTGGAGGAGGGGGGTGGTAAGGCATGGGGGCGGTCGAGGCCCACCAAGGCCTTGGGCGACTAGGGCAGGTCGAAGTTAACCATAACCGACTTTGACCACAATAGGCTCAAAGGCCATGGAGTTCGACCTCCGTTGGGTATTAGAGCGTCCTCCACTATCTCCTACCTCTCAAATGTCTTCCCATCCTTTTGTTTCTTCACTTTCTTCCGTATCTTCGCCCCGTTCCTCTTCTTCTCCTCGTCCTCGTCCTGCTTGATCTTTGTCTCGTCCTCCTTTGCCTCGATCCTTGGTTCTCAGGTTTTTGTGCAGTTACTTGCCCTACCGCACTCCGCCATGCATTGCTACGGCCTACCGTGCAGCGCTTTGCTAGGCCTTGCTTTTCTACGTTGTGCCCGTCGCTGTCCCGCCCCACTTGGAGTTACGCACTTGAAGGTGACGTAGCGGACGTGGGGTTAGTGGGAGACTAACGGGGTCGGGAGCTGTGTTCCAGGGCCAACTTGGAAAAGGTTTTTTGCAAGCATGGCTCTGAAGGGCCCTGGGTAGGGCCACACTATGCCTTTCAGCTTGCACAATGTGACAAAAGTGCTCCTTGTTGTTGTGAGCGCACACGGGGCACATGCTATAGGTGGTGTCATGGGCAGCTTGAAGCATGTCAAAAGGTGGGTCAGTACCATCATGGTGCAACGATCCGCGTCAACGCCATCCATATGACGGCGTAGACCAACCCTCTATCAAAAGGATCCTGCAACGTGGAGAAGGCAAGGACGGTGATAAATTGAAGTTTTTTTTAGCATCTCATCCTCGATGATTGGTGCTAGGATTGGTTGTAAGAGGTACTCCCTGGTGGCTTGGAAACCGTTACATGTGAATCAATATGAGTTATCAATCAGATTTATCACTTCATCAAGAACAAGACTCATCGCGGAACACCGAAGATTGGATTTTGCCCAGTATGAGGCACATCCTTAACATTTCAATGTATAATCGGGCAACCACAAGGAAATCAAACAATGACCCCACCACCTCCAAAAGAGTTTTGTCTGAGTTTTGGCGAACGAGTGTTGGCACAAAAAGGTGTGGACGTCAATGTCCCCGATTATAGTGCATGAGTAGGGCCCCACGCATTGCTGCTGCACTCGCGCCTTTGGAGATCTGCCATTACCTCACACTTGGTGTACTGCATTTGAAGGAGATGCAAGACCACGCATTCGGGGAATGTCTCCTCTTTGCAGTGTTTGTGTGGTACCGTGACACTCACTTGGGTGACATGCTGACCCCCGACCACGACAGTGGGTTCGCCTTTCTTGATAATTTGCCGCACATGGCCTACAAGATGGTGACCACAGAGGATGACACACTGTGCTGTCTTGGGATATCTCATATGTGTGCTGTGGATTTAGGCACAGGCAAACTTGGACCGTCATTTGACACACGGTAACGTCTTCAAATCACCGGTCATTGGGACCACCATTATCCATCGATCAACTGCCGCATTCCACTTTGAGTTTTGGACAAATAACAAGGATTTGCCGGACTTAAAATCAAGCAGGAGGAGATGAAGCACAAGCCGGTTAAAGCAGGGGAACACATGGAGGAACCGAGTGGCTCCAAACGGATAGCACCTCCTAGGGACTCTCGCCCCACTAAAAAGAAGAAGCCTACCGTCAAGCTTCGAATGCACACACAAGCGGCGTTGAAGGAGAAAAGAAAGAAGACGAGGAGGAGGAAGGGGAGGAAGACCCGTAGGAGGAACCACCAACCAATACAGCAACTCACGCCACCAATGCCTACAACCCGACAAACTAAGGACCGTGTTACATCATGTAAAAATAACACTGAAACACGTAAGACACCTCATGGATGTGGAATTTTTTCCTTGCACAAGGTCGACCTTGCGTTAACGTGTTATCTCTTGTTTGGCAACTTAATACCTACCCATGCCCCCCTTGTTGTTTTTCGGTTACGTCACTCCCAAATTGACATTTCTGAGACAAGCGTTTCAGGGGCTTGTGCCTTGGCGGGGTAGTGCTTTGGTACTTACCATGCCACGGGCGTTGCCGCCGGTTAATGGTGGTGCAGAAGCTAGAACTTAGGTTCTGTACCATGGCGAATGATAGAGAAATTTGCCCATGAATATTGAGGGATGTTAATTCTTTATTGATGTTCGCGAAAAAGAAAAAGAAACACGCCTAATCCATTTAAGTTTCCCAAAGACAATGAAGTTTTGGGAAAGTTGAAGTGAGAAGAAGTACTAGGGAGTAAGGAAGCAATGGGGACGTTTAGTAGAGGGTGTTTAGGTGCGAACGAAAGTGCACATGGATAGCTATGTGAGCCCAGCTGTGTATAAACCCGAAGATCCTTTGAATGGTGCCCCTGAGCGGATAACACTCTAGAATTTCGGTGATGGCCTTCGTCGCTACCCCGACTCCGGGGCCACGGCAACATCAATGCAACGTCTCTTTCGTACTTGGATTGTTGGGTGCATCGCCCATTCAGGGCGGGGGCCTCCATCGCTTGAAAGCCGTTAGGGCCCCAGCACCCCATCAGGGCTGGGCCCCCTTTTGCACTGGGATTGCCGGGGCCCTTGCCGCATCCGGTCGGGGGCCGGTGTCACTTTGGAGCCACCGGGGCATCAAGTTACGGGCCTTCATCGCTTTAGAGGCATTGCGGCTTCCGTCGCATCACGAAGGGGGCATCATCGCTTTGGAGCTGCCGGGCCCCTACCGCGTCAGAACGGGGGTGTCCGTTGCTTTGGAGCTGCCGAGGCCCCCGCCACATCAGGGTGGGCCTCCTTTGCACTAGGAGTGCCGGGTTGCGCACCGCATCAGATTAGAGGCCTCTTTCGCAGTGAGATTGCCGGGGCCCTCGCCCCATCAGGGCGGGGACCTCCGCCGCTACAAAGCCGCCGGGGCCACGGCAACATCCTGCGACGCCTCTTTCGCAGTTGGATTGTCGGGTGCCTCGCCAATTTCGGGCGGGGGCCTCCATCCCTTTGGAGCCGTTAGGGCCCCGGCACCGCATCAAGGCCGGGCACTCTTTCGCATTGGGATTGCCGTCCCCCCCGCCGCATCAGGGCAGGGGCCTTTGTCGCTTTGGATCTGCCGGGCCCCCCGCAACATCAAGGTACCGGCCTTCCTCGCTTTAGAGGGATTGCGGCTTCCGCCGCATCACGAAGGGGGCCGCGGTCGCTTTGGAGCTACCGGACCCCGCCACATCAGGGCCGGGGTCTCCGTTGCTTTGGAGTTGCCGGGGCGCCCACCACATCCGGGCGGGCCTCCTTCGCATTGGGATTGCCGGGTTGCGCACCGCATCAAGTTAAAGGCCTCTTTCACAATGAGATTGCCGGGGCCCTCGCCGCATCAAGGCGGGGGCCTCCGTCGCTTCCGAGCCGCCGGCGCCACGGCCGCATCCTGGCGAGGCCTCTTTCGAAGTTGGGTTGCCGGGTCCGTCACTACATAAGGGCGGCAGCCTCCGTCGCTTTGGAGCCGTTAGGGCCCCATCGCCGCATCAGGGCGAGGCCCTTTTTCGTAGTGGGATTGCCGGGGCCCCCGCCATATCAGCGCGGGGGCCTCTAAAGCTTTGGGAGCCACGGATGCATCACGGGGATGCGTCTCTCGCAGTTGGATTGTTCGCTCCTCGGCTGTATCAGGGCGAGGGCCTCCGTTGGCCAGGGGCCGTCACGGTACCGGCACCGCATCAAGCTGGGGCCCTCTTTGTTTCAGTGGGATTGCCGAGGCCCCGGGCGAATCAGGGTAGCGGCCTATTTTGCTTTGGAGCTGCCGGGGCCCCCGCCGCATTAGGGTAGGTGCCTTCGTCGCTTTAGAGGCATTGCGGCTTCCGCCGCATTAGGAAGGTGGCCTCTGTCCGCTTTGGAGCTGCCGGGCCCCCGCCGCATGAGGGCGGAGACCTTCGTGCTTTGGAGCTGACGCGGCCCCTGCCAGGCTCTGCACCGCATCAGGTTAGAGGACTCTTTGGCATTGAGATTGTTGGGGCCCTCGCCACATCACGGCGGGGGCCTCCGTTGCTTCCAAGCCCCCGGCGCCACGGCCGCATCCTGGCGAGGCCTCTTTAGCACTTGGGTTGCCGGGTCCCTAACCCCACGAGGGCAGCGGCAATGTCGCTTTGGAGCTGTTAGCGCCCCAGCGCCGCATCAGGGCGGGGCCCTTTTTCGTAGTGGGATTGCCGGGGCCCCGGTGTATCAGAGCGGGGGCCTCCGTAGCTTTGGGAGCCACGGGCGCATCGCGGGGATGCCTCTTTCGCAGCTGGATTGTTCGGTTCTCCGCTACATCGAGGCGGGGGCCTCCGTTGCTTTGGAGCTGTCAGGGGCGCCAGCGCCGCATTAGGGTGGGGCCCTTTTTCGCGGTGGGATTGCCGAGGCCCCCGCTGGATTAGGGCAGAGGAGTATGTCGCCTTGGAGCTGCCAGGCCCCCGCCGCATCACAGTAGGGGCCTTCGTCGCTTTAGAGGCATTGCGGCTTCCGCCGCATCACGAAGGGCGCCTCTGTCGCTTTGGAGCTGCTGAGCCCCGAATGAGGGCGGTGGCTTCGGTTGCTTTGGAGGTGCCGGGGCCCCCGCCACATCAGGGCGTGCTTCCTTCGCAATGGGATTGCCGAGTTCCAAACCGCATCAGGTTGGAGGCCTCTTTGGCATTGAGATTGCTGGGGCCCTCGCCTCATCAGGGCGAGGGCCTCTGTCCCCTCCGTGCTGCCGGCGCCACGGCCGCATCTTGGCGAGGCCTCTTTCGCCGTTGGGTTGCCGGGTCGCCCACCGCATCAGGGCGGAGGCCTCCTTCGCTTTAGAGCCGTTAGGGCCCCAGCCCCGCATCAGGGCGGGGCCCTTTTTCGTAGTGGGATTGCCGGGGCCCCCGCCATATCAGCGCGGGGGCCTCTGTAGCTTTGGGAGCCACGGTTGCATCACGGGGACGCGTCTTTCGCAGTTGGATTGTTCGCTCCTCGGCTGTATCAAGGCGGGGGCCTCCGTCGGCCAGGGGCCGTCACGGTACCGGCACCGCATCAAGCTGGGGCCCTCTTTGTTTCAGTGGGATTGCCGAGGCCCCGGGCGAATCACGGTAGCGGCCTATTTTGCTTTGGAGCTGCCGGGGCCCCCGCCGCATTAGGGTAGGTGCCTTCGTCGCTTTAGAGGCATTGCGGCTTCCGCCGCATTAGGAAGGTGGCCTCCGTCGCTTTGGAGCTGCCGGGCCCCCGCCGCATGAGGGCGGAGACCTTCGTGCTTTGGAGCTGCCGCGGCCCCTGCCAGGCTCCGCAGCGCATCAGCTTAGAGGACTCTTTGGCATTGAGATTGTTGGGGCCCTCGCCACATCACGGCTGGGGCCTCCGTTGCTTCCAAGCCCCCGGCGCCACGGCCGCATCCTGGCGAGGCCTCTTTAGCAGTTGGGTTGCCGGGTCCCTAACCCCATGAGGGCAGGGGCAACGTCGCTTTGGAGCTGTCAGGGCCCCGGCGCCGCATCAGGGCGGGGCCCTTTTTCGTAGTGGGATTGCCAGGGCCCCGCTGTATCAGAGCGGTGGCCTCCGTAGCTTTGGGAGCCACGGGCGCATCGCGGGGATGCCTCTTTCGCAGCTGGATTGTTCGGTTCTCCGCTACATCGAGGCGGGGGCCTCCGTTGCTTTGGAGCTGTCAGGGGCACAAGCGCCGCATTAGGGTGGGGCCCTTTTTCGCGGTGGGATTGCCGAGGCCCTCGCCGCATCACAGTAGGGGCCTTCGTTGCTTTAGAGGCATTGCGGCTTCCGCCGCATCACGAAGGGGGCCTCTGTCGCTTTGGAGCTGCTGAGCCCCGAACGAGGGCGGAGGCCTCGGTTGCTTTGGAGGTGCCGGGGCCCCCGCCACATGAGGGCGTGCTTCCTTCGCAATGGGATTGCCGAGTTCCAAACCGCATCAGGTTGGAGGCCTCTTTGGCATTGAGATTGCCGGGGCCCTCGCCCCATCAGGGCGGGGGCCTCTGTCCCCTCCGTGCTGCCGGCGCCACGGCCGCATCCTGGCGAGGCCTCTTTCGCCGTTGGGTCGACGGGTCGCCCACCGCATCAGGGCGGCGGCCTCCTTCGCTTTAGAGCCGTTAGGGCCCCAGCGCCGTATCAAGGCGGGGCCCTTTTTCGTAGTGGGATTCCCGGGGCCCCCGCCATGGCAGCGCGGGGGCCTCTGTAGCTTTGGGAGCCACGGTTGCTTCACGGGGCCGCGTCTTTCGCAGTTGGATTGTTCGCTCCTCGGCTGTATCAAGGCGGGGGCCTCCGTCGGCCAGGGGCCGTCACGGTACCGGCACCGCATCAAGCTGGGGCCCTCTTTGTTTCAGTGGGATTGCCGAGGCCCCGGGCGAATCACGGTAGCGGCCTATTTTGCTTTGGAGCTGCCGGGGCCCCCACCGCATTAGGGTAGGTGCACGGGGGGGACGTCTCCTCGCTTCTGTACGCGACTCCCCCCCCAGTAGAAGTGGGCCAAAGGCCCCCAAGAGGGGGGGGGGGGCTTGGAGGGGGGGGTTCAGGGAGGGGCGATGGGGGGGGGGGCGGTCGGGAGGGTCAGTTGGGGGGGGGTCCAGGTGGGGCCATTTGGGGTGGTGGGGGGGGGGCACATGCTCCCGTTACGTCCCCCTGCCCTCCCTCTGGGGTGAGAGCTAGGGCTAGGGTTAGGGCTAGGGTTAGGGTTAGGGTTAGGGTTGGGGTTAGGGTTAGGGTCATGGGTAGGGTCAGCTGTAGGGTTAGGAGCAGGCTGCGGGTTGGGGTGGGCGTTAGAGTCAAGGTTGGGTTCAAGTATAGCGTTGGGGTGCTCCACCGCCTGGGCGGGGAGGGATGCTACGTGGGCAAGGGGAATGAAAAAAAATTTTCGGGCGCCTTTGGCGCCACCATATGTATGGTCAGTAGCCATTGACCCTTGGTAACTAAGTGGGCCGAGAGGGCCCGGAGGGGGGGGGGGGGGGGTCGCGTACCAAGACCGAGGAGACGTCCCCCCCGTGGGTAGGTGCCTTCGTCGCTTTAGAGGCATTGCGGCTTCCGCCGGATTAGGAAGGTGGCCTCCGTCGCTTTGGAGCTGCCGGGCCCCCGCCGCATGAGGGCGGAGACCTTCGTGCTTTGGAGCTGCCGCGGCCCCTGCCAGGCTCCGCAGCGCATCAGCTTAGAGGACTCTTTGGCATTGAGATTGTTGGGGCCCTCGCCACATCACGGCTGGGGCCTCCGTTGCTTCCAAGGCCCCGGCGCCACGGCCGCATCCTGGCGAGGCCTCTTTAGCAGTTGGGGTGCCGGGTCCCTAACCCCATGAGGGCAGGGGCAATGTCGCTTTAGAGCTGTTAGGGCCCCGGCGCCGCATCAGGGCGGGGCCCTTTTTCGTAGTGGGATTGCCGGGGCCCCGCTGTATCAGAGCGGGGGCCTCCGTAGCTTTGGGAGCCACGGGAGCATCGCGGGGATGCCCCTTTCGCAGCTGGATTGTTCGGTTCTCCACCACATCGAGGCGGGGGCCTCCGTTGCTTTGGAGCTGTCAGGGGCACCAGCGCCGCATTAGGGTGGGGCCCTTTTTCGCGGTGGGATTGCCGAGGCCCCCGCTGGATTAGGGCAGGGGCGTATGTCGCTTTGAAGCTGCCAGGCCCCCGCCGCATCACAGTAGGGGCCTTCGTCGCTTTAGAGGCATTGCGGCTTCCGCCGCATCACGAAGGGCGCCTCTGTCGCTTTGGAGCTGCTGAGCCCCGAATGAGGGCGGAGGCCTCGGTTGCTTTGGAGGTGCCGGGGCCCCCGCCACATCAGGGCGTGCTTCCTTCGCAATGGGATTGCCGAGTTCCAAACCGCATCAGGTTAGAGGCCTCTTTGGCATTGAGATTGCCGGGGCCCTCGCCCCATCAGGGCGGGGGCCTCTGTAACCTCCGTGCCGCCGGCGCCACGGCCGCATCTTGGCGAGGCCTCTTTCGCCGTTGGGTTGCCGGGTCGCCCACCGCATCAGGGCGCAGGCCTCCTTCGCTTTGGAGCCGTTAGGGCCCCAGCGCCGCATCAAGGCGGGGCCCTTTTACGTATTGGGAATGCCGGGGCCCCCGCCGTATCGGCGCGGGGGCCTCCGTGGCTTTGGGTGCCACGGCCGCATCACAGGGACGCCTCTTTCGCAGTTGGATTGTTCGGTCCTCGGTTGCATTAGGCGGGGGCCTTTGTGGCTTTGGAGCTGTCAAGACCTCGGCTCCGCATCAGGGCGGGGGCCTCTCGCAGTGGGATTGCGGGGGCCTCCGCCGCGTCAGGGGAAGGGCCTGTGTCCCTTTGAAGCGGCCGGGGCCCCCGTCGCATTAGGGTAGGGGGCTCCGTCGCTGTAGAGGCAATGCGGCTTCCACCGCATCAAGAAGGTGGCCTCTGCCGCTTTGGAGATGTCGGGCCCCCGCCACATCAGGGCGGGGGCCTCCGTTTCTTTGGAGCTGCCGGGGCCCCGCCACATCAAGGCGGGCCTCGTTCGCAGTGCGATTGCCGGGGTCCGCACTGCATCATGTTAGAGGCCTCTTTGGGAGTTGGATCGCCGGGTCCCTCGCTCGACCGCGTCGCTTTAGATCCGTTACGGTCCCGGCGTTGTATCAAGGCGGGGGTTCTTTCACACTAGAATTGCAGGGCCCCCGCCGTATTACACCGGGGGCCTTTATAGCTTTGGTGCCATTGGCGCCCCGGTCGCATTGGGGCGGGGGCCTCAGTCGCTTTAGAGCCATTGGAACTCCCGGCGCATCAGCGTTCGGCCCTCGTTCGTAGGGGCCTTGCCGTGGCCCCCGCCGCCCTAGGGCGGGGGCCTCCGTCGCTTTGGAGTTGCTGGGGCCCCCGTCGCATAAGGGCAGTGCCTTGCGTTGCTTTAGGGGCATCACGCTCCTCGCCGCATCCCGGTGATACAGGCCCCTGTCGCATCAGAACCTGGGCCTCCCTCGAATTGGGATTGCCGGGGCCCCGCCGCATTACGGCGGGGGCCTCTATCCCTTCGCAGCCATTTCGGCCCCCGCAACATCAATGTGGGGGCCTCCTTTGTAGTGGGATTTCTTGGCCCCCCCCCACGGCAAGGTGTTGCCCTCTTTCGCGGTGCGATGGCGGGGCCCCCGCCGCATCAGAGCGGGGACCTCCGTTGCTTTGGAGCCATTGGGGCCCCCACCGCATCCGGGCAGGGGCCTCCTTTGCGATGGGATTGCCCGGCCCCCCGCCACTTCAGGTTAGGGGGCTCCTTCGCCGTGGGCCCCCGCCGCATCACAGCGGAGATGAGTTTCGCGGTGCGATGGTTAGGGCCCTCGCTGCCTCCGTCGCTTTGGAACAATTGCCCCCCCCCTCCGCGTTAGGTCGGGCAACTCTTAGCAGTGGAATTGCCGGGGCCTCCGGCGCATCATTGCGCGGGACCCTCCGCATGACGACAGGGGCTTGTGTCATTTTGGAGCTGCCCCTGCCGCATCACCGTAGGGGCCTCCGTCACTTTGCATCCAGTGGGACTTGTGCTGCACCCCCTCCCCCACACACACACACACCACATCAGGATGGGTGCTCCTTCATAGGGGGATGGCCCAGGACCTTGCCGCAATTGGTGAGGGGTCTCTTTTTGCCGTGGGGTCCGGGCCCCCGCCGCATCTCACCGGGGCCCTTCGTTGCTTTGGAGCCCTCGGGGCCCCGCCGCATGAGGGCGGGGGCCTCCGTCGCTTAGCATCAGGGCGGGGGTCTCTTTCGCAGTGGGTTTCTCGGGCCCATTACAGCATCCGGGCTAGGGCCTCGTGCACAGCGGGATTGCCGGGGGAACCGCCACATCAACACGAGGGCCTCTGTGGCTTTGTAGCCACCGGGGGCACGGCCGCATCACGGCCAAAGCCTCTTTCGTAGTTTGAGTGCCGGGCCCCCCGCCGCATCAAGGGGCGAGCCTCCTCCGCATTGGGGTTGCCGGGGCCCCCGACGTGTCAGGCCCGGGGCGTCCGTCGCTTTGTAGCCATTGGGGCCCCTCCCACGTCAGGGTGGGGGCCCCCCTTGTAGTGGGATCGCTCGGGTCCCCGCCGCATTACGACGTGGCCGTCTTGCACAGTGCAGAGGCCGCGGACTGGTCGGAATCAGGGTGGACTTCCGTTTGTTTGGAGCCAGTCAGGCGGCCACCACATCAAGACACGGCTGTCCTTTGCACTGAGATGGATGGGGTCTCCGCCACATGAAGTTACTGGCCTTTTTTGCAGTGGTATTGCCGCGGCCCCCGCCGCATCATGGAGGGGGCGTGTTTCGCAGTGGGTTGGATGGGCCCTTGCCGCATCATGGTAGGGGCCTCTGCCGCTTTTCAACCATGGGGGCCCCGCCGCATTAGGGTGCGGGCCGCTTTAGCAATGGGGTTGCGGGGGCTAGGGGCGCCGGCCCTCCCACTGCGACATAGGCCCTATCCTAATGTGGTGGGGGCCGCGGCGGCTCTAAAGCGACAGAGGCCCCCACCTTATTGCAACCGAAGTCCCAATGGATATTAAGCGACGAAGGCCCCTTACCCTGAGGCGGCGGGGAGCCCGGCCACTTCAAAGCGATATAGGCCTCTGTTCTGATCCGGCGGGGCCCCCATTGGCTCCAAAGTAACAGAGGGCCCTGCGCTAATGCAGCGGCCATCCCAACAATACCATTGCTGAAGAGGGGCCCGCCCTAATGCGGGTGGGGCCCGGATGGTTGCAAAGCAATGGAGGCCCCTCCCTTGATTCGGTGGGGGCCCCAGCCATCCAACTGGCAAACACGCCCCTGCCGCAATGCCGCGGGGGCCGCGGCAATGCCATTGTGAAACACGCCCCCGCCCTGATGCGATGGGAGCCTCATCAATCAGATTGCAAAGGAGGCCCCTGCCCTGATGAGGTGGGAGCTGCACTCGCTCAAACACGACAGCGGTCCGTGCCCTGATGCCGAACAGGCCCCGGCCATCACACTGCGAAAGAGACCCCGGCCCCGATGTGGCAGGGGCAACAATGACTGCAGAGCGACGGAGGCTTCTACAATGATGTGGCCGGAGCCACGGCAACTGCAAAGCGACAGAAGCCGCTGTGCCGATGCAGCGGGGCCCCGACTGGCTCCAAAGCAACAGATGCCCCCCGCCCTAAAACGGCGGGGCGCCGCATGACATAAGAGGCCTCGTTGATAGTGGCATTGCCGGGGCCTTCGGCGCGATGGAGGCGGCTCTCCTATCCGCTCGTTCATTCCCAGGCGAGACAGGATCAGGCTGACCTTCTTGCTACTTTTGAATATGATGAATGCAAAGCAGGACGACGGCAATGCAGACGTGCTAATCACCCAAAACATTTGCAAAGGGGACGCCATCTGCGCCACCCCCACCCCCACCGTACCACAACCGCCCTCTGGGTCGGCCTCGACATCATAACTCAGTGCATCACCCAAAAAAGACTCGGGGACGAGGTCCTGCCAGAGGTCCTGTGGAATAACATAGGATCCCATTGTACCCAGGCCCTTCCAGGCCACAGCAATATGAGAGCGTGCCATGTGGAGTATAGGGGAAGTAGCTAAGTGCGCCAGCCCTCCCAAGGCATCCTCCCACAAATCAGCAAAATTTTGCAAAAGAACGGGCAAAGCCTCCCCCGGCCTGGAATCCTCCATGATGCTAACAATCCTCTCCAAAAAAATATGCAATGTCTTAAAAAGGAGTTCCAAAGGGCGGTACACTTTCCGGGCAATTCATGGCGAAGTAGGCGCCAGGCACTCCATGAAATGTACAAACAAGGGCGCCTCCTTATTCGTTGCCAAGGGCAGCAAGGACGAGGAAAGGTGGGGGGCTCGGGAGCGGGCCGGGAGGACGGTTCCGAAGAATGGCGGGGGGAGGCAAGGGGGAGCCCAATTCTGGAGCGTAGACGGGAACGAACACGGTTGATGGGAAAGAAGGGAATCAGCACTGTCTCTGGCGCCCCTGGAACGTAGCCAAAAGGCTCGTGGCTTAGGGCAATGGACACTGGTGCGGCTTCGCATCGCGGGCGGGAAGTCGTTTAGGAGGTGGTCCGGAGCCCAGCGCAGCTTGCACGGGCCGGGGCCTTGGAATGCAGCGCTGGGGTGCGGGGGGTGCTATCGGGCAGAGACTCTCCACTCCCACCGACGGGCCAGTCTGCCACCCCCCCTTCAAGATCACCTGGGACGGCCAGAGCCCTAACTCGGCGTCTGCTATGCGGCTCCTGGAGGGCGGGCGGGGGTGCTTGCTGTTTTCGCTTGCGTTGTCTTGCCCCTCCCACCCCCCTGGTTTTGCCCCACTAATTGCCCCTTGGTTGCGACCAAGAAGGCTCAGTGTGCGGGAGCCCGCGCCCCGACCAGTGGGTCAATGATCCTAACATCCGAGTGGTATGACTCGCAGGAGCTGGACCCCTCGGAGCTTGTGGGGTACTGTCCCACTCATGACCACCACTGCCGCCGTCGCCGCTCCCCACCACCCTCGCAGGCGGCGACACAGCCACAACGCCAGAATAGGGGAGAGCAAGACCAAGGACGGGCTTCAAGTAACCAAGCGTTTCTTCAACCGCGTCCGCCCCAAAAATAGCAGAACCCCACAAAGATCACCGGTTGACCACATGAGGTTCTCCGACCTCCGATCCAGGACATGGCAAAGCCAATGGAGCTAGCATTCCATGATCAAGGTAAGTTGTCGGCTAGCGCATGGCAGCCCCGGTAGAAGCCCAACCCCCCCACCACTGGAAGTAGGGTAGTCCGGGCTTCTGGTTTCAACAGGAGGATGTGCCTCCCCTCTTAAGGTTGTGCCATGCATAACCGCTCCATCATGACCCACGCAGGAGAGTCGCGAGCCGGTTGCGTCGTCCTGCGCTCTTGGCTTGGCGCCTCCTCCCTCGATACACTTGTGGATGGCAACGACAATGGGCGGGACAACACAGATGTCTTCCAGGGCTCATACCGCGGAGCCCATATGCGTGTGAGTGCTAGGGGTGCACATGCCTTGCGAGCCGCCTTACATAAGGCCCAGGGGAGCGGGGCAACCACCTTGCTGACGATTATTGTCTCACCCGTTCGGACACTAGATACAACACCATTGAGTGTGGTACATTGGTTCCCCTGCACTTCCAGGAGGGTAAGTGCTGGGCGAGAGTTGATGGTGCGTCGCAGGTGGAGTACATGAGTACCCCTCTACCAAGCGGCTGTTCTTGGCGTCGTGGTGTGGTGCCGTTGCCCCATGCTTGCCGTGCAAGCATGCTGTTTTGGTTGCCACATCCCCGGCAATGAATTTGTCCAACGACGTGGCCAAGTAACACAAGGCTGCTGCTATACTATCATGGGCGCCCAGGTCGGCACCCTCGTCCCTGGTCCTCCCACCTACCTTTGAGTTACTATTGGGGTTGCAGTTGTGGTTGGAGTGGGAACTCGGGTTGGTGATGGGTTGGCTACGGCTGAAACTGGTATGGCGCTGCAATGGCCGACCGCGATGGGCAAGGCTGCCGGCCCCAGTGGTTCCCAAGGCATCTGCTGCAAGGGTAAGAAGGCAGGCGGTGTTGCATCGCATTGGCGCCTGGTCGTGTGCGCCTTGAGAATGGTTTGGGACCCCACCTTGTGAACCCCGCCCGTGCCGGGGGGGGGGGGGGGCACAAAACGTGCGGGCTGTGTGCGTGTGCGGGACACCTACCGGTGTTGGCTATTGGGGGGTCTGGGGCTGAAGCATTTGTGATGTCTGCTCGTGCTGCATAGGGACTGCCGTTCCAAGGTCCATGGACCAATGTCCACATATTACACATCGGAAGCACACGCCTAGTGGGCCCGCGTTTGCGCGGGCCACCCAATGAAGCTGTACTTGCGGCATTGCCTGGAAAGCAAGTATTGAGGTATTGTAGGGGGAGGTACTGTGGGAACAGTGGACATCCTTGGGCAAAACAAATGATGCCATGCGCAAATTGTGATCTACCACGAACCGTAAAACCTTCCTTCAACGGTATGGCGGTGCGGAGGTCGCTAGCGCCGGACTAGAGGGGTTGGTGTGGAGCTCGGGAGTCCTCCAAGACATCCCTGCTAATCAATGGGTTCCGGACTATGGTGCCCACGGCATATTGAGACTGCGCAACCGCGCCTCCTGCGGTACCGGGGGGGTACTAAGGGCGCAATGGGCAATAGGGAAGGGCAATGTGGCCCGAGTTGTGCACCAGCTTGTGAGTGGGGCACGAGAAGCTGCCCGAGCTGTGCGCCCCTAAAGATGGGGGGCGGAGAAGGCGAATGCGAAAGGGCCTGTTACCGATCAGTTAGGCGCCCTCCAGTTCGTGAAGGCAAGACTATGGGTCCCAATGTTGTGAGAAATGGGATGGAAAATCGGTGGGCACAAGTTGGTGGGGAGGGCTTCGAATGGGCGGCCGTGTGCCATGATTGGTGGGAGGGCTTTGCCGAAATGAGCAAGGCGGCATGGCAAGAGGGGTTCCAACGGATGTGGCAACATTTGCGTCTTGTATGTAATATGCGGACCATGAAGGCAAAGCACATTGCCTTGGGGTGGAGCAAGACCCTATGGGCGCACATGTGGAATGACCACATGTATCCTTATGTAAACCCCCCCCAAAAATTTAACCCCCCCCCAATATTTATCCCCTCCAATATTTATACCCCCCTAGGCTTATTGGGCGTTTTTCGATAATTTGTACCCCCTTTTGCCCTGACACAACACGAACAAATCGAGGGTACAATCTCAACACCACAGCCATGGTCACTCACTTGAAGAAGGCGGTGATCGTGGTTTGCTTCTAGACATTGGAATCACGGGTGGAGGCATGGGCCACACCAGCAGCTCGTGCAATTGAAAATCGGATTCCGAGACTGAATGTTCCATGCCACAAACGCAAAACAAAATTGAATTACAAGCGACAAAGACCACGTAGCACCGCGCCCCAAAAATTTACACCCCCAAAAAATTGATACCCCCGTGGCCTTGTTTGGCGTTCTGCCGAAATCTATACCCCGGGGTATATATTTGGGGGGGGGGTGGTTTAGCAAATTGGGGTACATTGGGTAGGATTAGTTGCTTAGTTGAGAGGGGAGCCATGTACGGCTCAAGAGGATGATGAAGAACAATGGGGGGGGGGGGGTAAGCTTGATGCATTTCACCTTGTCCGAAAACGTACACCCATTGTCCAGGTACCACCAAGTAGTCACAGGGATCATATAGGGGGCATCCAATGACCTATTCTAACCCTTGATAGTAACACTAATGGTCCTACAAAGACGTAGAAAATGTTGTGTCGCCATTGCTTCACGTTTCTGCCCTTAGCTCCAAACTTACTTCACAGCTTCGGGCGAACCGTAGGTAGGAGTGTTCCCGGGCCGGGGGGTCTAAACTCGCCTAACCCGCCCACTAGCGGTGTGCGGCCTGGAGATTAGCTTTCAGTGTCAAGAATTTATGTCTGAAGGTTTGGGAACTCCTCCTCACGGCCTCTTTGCAAAATTTTAAATTTCTTGTGTTTTTGGCCCATGTTTTCGACTAGCGGCAACACCCCGTTTTCTCCGAGTCCAAGGAACGGGAGATCACCCTCTCCGGGTACCCCTAAATGTCGACGCCAAATTAAGGAGGTTCAACATGCAAGAAATGGCAATTGTGTATCAGAAAGAGAAGAACAGACGCACTATTTCTGCCCTCCAATGAAGTTTGCCGCGTGGACGACAAGGAGACCGTAACAAGCAAGCCGTTTGGAGAGCAATGCACGCCGTGGTCTATGTTGTCATTGATGGGGCCAATGTGGAGGGGCTTTTTGGCGCAGCATTTTTGGAGAGGGCGGTGGCCACCATTTCCCCCAAGACTCAGGTGGGTGGGTGCAAGAAACCATTGTGGAAAACATCAAGGCCGCAGTGCAGATGGCCAAAGCCGACCATCAATAGGAGGGTTGGATGATGGTGTGTCACTTGGTTGCCGCTGTAGCACGACCCAACATAGACTTGACTTGAAGTGAAGGCCGCCAAGACCATATGAGGAACTAAAAAAAAGTATTAGTGACGGTGCACAAGTATGGCAGGTTGTTTGGAGCGGCGGATGTACTCATGTTGGTGCAATTTTTGCTTGCAGGGTTTTGGTGAGTGCTGACAAATGTCGACTTTTGTGGCGAAAGGGGGACAATTACCGTTAAATTGCAATGGCACTCCCATTGCAAAAAGGTTATTTGCAGCCCCATTGAAGGTTCCTTGCTTGGAAAGGATGAGTTTGGGTAGAAAATTGAGGCAATGCAGTGCACATCCTTACTAGTGTAGGCGTGTAGTGTGTTGTCTCAACAGCAAAAAAGGGCGTCCCGGCCTAAAAGGTTTTTTTCATACGGCCCGGCATGTCAACATATCGGTGAGTGGGACCAAAACGAAAGTCTTTAAAAGGCCCTTTCGACGCACTTTTCAGAAAAATATCACAGGCCATATCAAAAATGCAGTCATTTTGAGGTACACGGCCAACAAAGTAAAATTCTCGCAGGTGAAGGGCATACCCCCCCCCCCCCCGCGCGAAACCCTATGGGTACATTGTGCCCAATCTCTGCGCCCCTAGGTTTGCATAGAGGACCCCGTGACAGCTCTACACCCTTCACAATGGGGACAACTACTGCACCATCCCTAGTGGTCCCCATGCACGTCTTCTTTGCACGAAAGACAACTCCCGAACTAGGGGGAATGAGTTGATCGGGCCCGTGGAAGTGGATGACTCCGTTGCCACGGTGTCATCCAAGGCCACAGAGATTTCATGGCCCTTTGCATCTTGGGTCAAGTACCCCCTCTCCCGCCTTGGCTTGCAGCGGGACATTCATTGTTCATCTGCGTTGAATTGCGTTCTCCGGGGGAACGCCTACCCAGTGGCCGCGTCCATTTCGACCCAACTCACGATTTCATGAGCCAACTTTTGCATGGCCCCCTTTCCGGCAAGTGTCCGGGTTTTATTCATGACCAACTATGACGACAAGTGCATGGAGACACTTTGGCCGCTATGGAGGGACACCTGAAAATTGTTCTCTCCACATACTATCCGGGTGCTCTAAAATCTCCGTTCTAGTTTTGTTCTACTTAGCATCGGCCAACCTTTGCTAGAAGGATATGAGACTAGACTAGAACATCTAGTGTCGAACCAAACTACAATATGCCACCTCTTCCAAGCGTGATTAAGGAAATCATCAACACCGCCCGGGTCCGTTGGGTAGCCAGCAAGCAGGATGGAAAGCTAATCTGGGGGGGGGGGGGGTCAACTGTGGACAAAGAGGGTCATTGAAACGTCCACGTACGCTCAAGTGGGCTCCATTTTCAATTAGGGGATATGGAATGCAAAGTTGAAGGTTTGGGACGGGAAGGGCCCGCCCCGCACCCTTGAGCGGGATGACACACACCACACGGCCTTCATCTTGGGCACTCTTTCAAAGCAGTCTCCTGGGTGCAATGTGGCACCCATCTTGGGCTTGCCCAATGCCTACACTATCTTGTTCATCTTGCAGTTGATGATGGTCCTAGGCCGGTTGGTGGGGGATTTCGTTGATTGTAAAATCCGAAACCATTCACCGTCGGCCCCGTAGGAGGCATCCTTGGAAATTAGTAGGCCACTCAACATTCCGCCATGGCAGAGTACAAAGCGGGCACAACGCACACACAAGCTACATTTCGCCACCAAACTCTCTTCCGAAGGCATGGCCATGACCCCCAAAGCAAGTCTACTGCACATCGCGAAGGTAGTTGCTTTGCATCCTACCGTTGTTCTAGGTGCCGTTCAAATCGCGTTCTAGTTTTGTTGTAGCCACTGCCACCGCTGCTAGAACGGTGCTAGAACGCCGCCAAAACAATGTCGCTAGAAAGAAACTAGAATACATGTCCTTGCACTATCGCATCAAATGCAAATGGTGCACCACAACAGTGGCGACAACCCTAGTAGCCCGAGTACCAATACTGGCATGAGCCCGAGTAGCCCCAACAACCGCAAGCCGGCCACCGATAGTCGCAACCCCAAGCCCTACAACCCCAATCCCCACCTCTTTTGTTGCCACCCCCTCCCAAAACGAGAAGGAGAAGGAGATCGAAAGAGTGGTCGTGGCGTCCGAGGCTGGGGAGGAGGAAGCGGACCAGCTCATGGAGCTCTGGTTTGTCGGGGGCGAACACCGCTCTGGCAGGCGGCTAGGGGAAGGAGCGGGGCTAGAAGGAGAACCAAAAGGAGCAGAGGAAGGAAGGGGGACTGAAGCACGAGGAGGCGAAGAAGAGGGTGCAAGGGAGCTGCACTGGACAGAGCCAAGTTGTATGCCCACACCACTAGCCGTTGGGTCCTCCCTCTGCGGGATTGTCATGCAGCAGCATCCAAGCAACTACGAAGGCAACAACAGGACAAACGGTGGCTAGAATGTGGTAGCATGACAATCACGAAATCGGCAGCAACGAGTTGCAACCGAGGAGCTAGAAGGAAGCAGAGAAAGTAGCTAGCCATGCAGATGAAGTGCTACTGCATGTTGATGGGGCTAGAGTGGGAAGGTGCCACAGCTACTATGGCACGATGGCTGCTGCTGCAAGCAAGCCGCTGTTGTCAGCCCCCCATAGTGCCGGAATTGGTGACGGGGCAGGGTAAAGCTTCAGTGAGCAATGCCCACATACAATGGCAGCTACTGCGAAACATACAACGCCATCTACCGCGCAACAACGCAAAAACAGTAGCACAAATGTAGATGCATGACAACCGCGGCACAAGAGTTGCTGCGGCCCCGGCAGCAGAAGGACTGCAACAGCATTTGAGTAGCAGGGAGAATGTTGGTGCGGCGCCACCAGCACTTGCATTGGTAACAAGGCGGGGGTTGGCCGCAAAGAGGAGCAGTCGAGATGCTGCAGTAGCAGACAGGCTGAGTGGCTACTGCGCCTGCAACGCAAAAGCGGCAGCAAACTTGCTTCAGCATGACAGCTGCAGCGAAGGAGCTGCCACAGCCCCGGCAGCACAGCACCTGCGGTGCGGCGGGGGGGCTGCTAGCGCGGCACCCTCATACCCCGTGCAATGGGAATTGGGTGGGGGTTGGCTGCCGTGAGCCACAGTTCACATACTTCAGCAACAAGGCAACTACTCCAACTACGGCACACCAGCGGTAGCTGAATTGCTGCTGCATGGCATCTACAAAAGGGGAGGTACGAGCACTTACCACCACCGCGGCACGACAGCTGAGGTTGCGGCAGCTTCAGTAGGATGGTTGCCAATGCTGTGAGTCCATGGCACCTTGATTGGTAGCGGTGTGGGGGGTGGCTGTAGCGAGCGGCCGCGCACCAACTGTAGCAAAATGGTGGCAGTTGCACTTGCGGTGCACCAGCAACGGCTGAAGTGCTGTTGCACAATGGCAAGAAAGCTGCCGCAGCAGCTGCACCACGACAACCGTGGCTACACTAGCTGCGTCACGAAGGCTTCTATGCTCGTGCAGTGCCCCCATAGCCATTGCATTGGTAACGGGGCAGGGGTTGGCAGCTGTAAGCTGCAGTCCACATGCCTTAGCAACAAAGCAGCTGCAACACCTACAATGTGAAAGCAGTAGCTGAAATGCTACTGCTGCATGACACCTAACACCTGCTAACGAATACAGCGGGACACCTACGGAAAGCGCTGCGGCACAACCGCGGTTGCGGCGGCTGTAGGAGGATGGCTGCCACTGCGGCAGCTCCATAGCCCCTCAATTGGTAACGGGGTGGGGGCTGGCTGCAGTGAGCTGTCACCCACAAGCTGCAGCAGAATAGAAGTTGTGCAGCCACGCCAGAAGTTGTGCAGCCACACCTGCAGTGCGAATGCAGCCGCTGAAATGCTGCCAAGTGACGGCGGCAGCAACAAAGCTCCCTCAGCTACTGCGGCGCGACAGCTGCAGCTGCAGCAGCTGGTGCAGCACCCCCATAGCCCGTGCACAAGTAACGGGGCAGGGGTTGGCTGCAGCCCTGCCTCGCTCCCCCCCCCCTCCCCTCCTCCCTCCGTATGGGTGGTGTTGCAGGGGCAGGGCAGCGGCTGAGGCATGGGCAGTGGGTGGAGGGGGAGGTTGTGCAAGGGACAGTGACGGGCAAGGGCACGTGCGGTCGGGGCTGTGGTGGGGGCGGGGCCAGGGCCTGCGGCGGGAGAGGCCGCGGGGTCCAGGTGGCCCAGCGCCCCCAGAGCGTGAGGTGCTAGGGCAGGGCCTAGGGGTTGAGCCGAGAGCGCTCCGCATGCCGAGCAGAGTGTGGCCTTGGCACCGTCCTAGGGGCAAGGGCATTGGGAAGGGTCTGTCGAGGGCCCGGGTCGTGCATCTCACATGGCATGGCTGGCCGATATGCAGAGCCGTCAGGGAAGCCATTGTGCTCCACCCCAGGTATCCTGTGAGCCGTGAGATCAGCTCCCAAATCCAAATCCAAATCCCCGCAAACACATCGCACCACCACCAATCTGTGCGGGTGTGCAGGGATGTATTAGAAGGGGGGGAGGCATTCGCCTTTTCAAGTCCTAGACGCTAGTGCGATTGAGGGGTTCAGAGGGTTAGCGGGTGAGAGCTCATCTATATACAGCTGTATACAGATATATAAGGCCCTTACCCCCCCCGCCCCCCCTAGCGTATCGCGGCGCGACGGAAGGACCTTGGCCTCCATCCTATGTGGGATCCTCCGAGGAGCGACCCTGCCCAGATCGCGGGCTGTGCGCTCCCCCATCCGCGCCCGCAGATGCAGGTGCGGCTGTGGGGGGTTGGGCGCTCCCCCCTCCCGATGACTGCACCTGCCGAGTGAAGCCCAGGCTCAAGAGCCCCCCCCCGCGGGGCGGCAGACGGGCTGCCGCATTCCTGCGTTGCGCGGGGCGCCCCTGACGGTCCGCCCCGCGCGCTGCCCTGCCCCCCCGTGTCGCACTGCCGCGCTCCTGCGCCCGCCCTGCCCGCCCACGGAGGGAGGGGGGTGGGCTGCGCCGCGCCGGGGGGGGAGCAGAACCACCCTGTCCCTGACCCTGGCCCTGTCCCTGACACCCCTGACCCAGGGCAACAGCCTCTGGCTGCCCCTGTGCCTGCACCACAGAAAGAGGCGCAGCAGTCTGCTGCCCCAGACCCCGCCCTGCAGCACCGTGCTGCCCCTGATCGCTGAGGGGTGGGGAGGCACCTCTGCCCTGCCCATCCCGTGGCCACCCTGCAGCCCCCTGACACCCCTGATCCAGGACAGCAGCCCCTGGCTGCCCCCGTGCCTGTACCACAGAAAGAGCTGCAGCACCCTGCTGCCGCAGACCCTGTCCTGCAGCACCCTGCTGCCCCTGGTCGCTGGGGGGTGGGGAGGCACCTCGACCCTGCCCATCCCGAAGCCACCCTGCAGCCCCCTGCCGCTCGCGGGGCGGAGGTGGGTCACCCTGTGACCCATCCGCCCGCGCCGCATCAAGTAGCGCGGCCGAGATGGAGCCAAAAACGTCTGCGAGGCTCGCGCGCCCCCGTCCCTGCCCCCCGCCCCCGCCGCGGGACGTGCCCATAGTAGGAGGGGGGGAGGGCAGTGAAGTCGTGGCCGACGACGCAGCTAGCGGGGGTGCACGCAACCACCGCCCCCCAGGAGATATGAGGCCGGAGCCACTGAGGCTGCTCGCCCGTGGCTGGGACTGTGGCTGAGGCTGACCCACCCCCCCGTGGACCGCCCCTCCCCCCCCATATCCCCATGGGTGGTGGGGGCTGAAGTCCCGGGAAGAGTGGGAAAGAGATGGCCCGGCCCTAAGAGGGGGCCTCCGGCGCGGTGGCTCGTCGTCGTCGGAGGAGGAGCCGACTCGCGGCGGCCGACGCCTCCGCCCCAGCACTGACGGCGGCAGCACGCGCCGCCGCGTCTGCGGCGGCTCATCCTCTGATGAGCCCCGCGGCGACTCCCGCCCTCGGGAGCCCAGCACCGTGCCTGGGGGGGCGCAGGCCGGGGCACTTGCTGGGGCGCTTGGAGCCACGCACGCAACGCCCTGGCCCCTGCGCGTTGCGCTGCCGGCGCCAACCGGTGCCCCTCGTGGCCTAGGGAGCAGCAGTATTTAATGCCCTGACCAGTCGCCGCACACGCCGCGCACGTCGCCGCTCCGTGTGCAGGGCACAGTACGCGCACAGTGCCCAGACCGCGTCCTAGCGCCCGTGGGGCTCCGGCCGGGCGCGCCGGCGGTGGTGGCTGCGCGGGCGGGCTATTAGAAGGGGGGGAGGGGGGGGGTTTGAAGGGGAGGGGCGGGTTTGGCCAGGACCCTCCTCCTCCTAGGGTCCCCCTATGGTCCCTGCCAGAGGCGTGCCAAAATGGTTTAAGCTTAAATGCTCTTGGTGCCGGAGCAGAAATTTTGGCTGTCAGCCTCAAACATTGCAAGGGGAGGAGGGGGGCGGGGAGGGGGGTCCAGGGGGGGGGGGGGTACGGTGGGCCCCCTTCCCCTATGGAGTACGGCCGTTCTAATACATCACTGGGCGGTCAACTTCGTGCAATGTATGGGATGGATTCACCGGAGGGAACCTGTGAGCCACCTTTGGCGTACAGCAGGCTGTTGATCTGTGACACGTAGCTGTAGATATGATGCGCAAATTTGACAGATCACAACAATAATTCGGTTCAAAAATGAAACAATGGGATGAAAAAGAGCATATTGTGACTGGCAAAGTGCTCATTGTTCCTGGGCAACGTTCGACCACACTTCTCAAGGATAAACAAGAATGTTGGCTTGCAATCCAGAGATGCAAAATGTTTCTGTTAAACAATGTTTAAAAAAAAAACTTCTCCAGCAAGGTAACACGCAGAGTAGTGCACATTGTTCACACTTGGGAGTTGAACGGTGTCCAAGTACAAGAAGACCGTACTCTTCATGTTCCCCACCTCTCGACTAACATTGGTGGCACCGTAGCAATCAAATTGACGTGCTTTGTGCAGTGGTGTTCCAGACGGGTAGGGGAGACGGCACCTGACATCTTTATTCTGCTCATCATCTGTTCCATTTTGTTCAGATCTTGGGCAACGCAACCATAGAGCCTACAGATATCAACCAATCCATGCCCCAAGGACCAGCTTGTGTAATTACCTCAGCCATCACCCTGAACACGGCAAGCGCTAACCATGACTGAAGCCAAAACCTGACAGCAGCACAAGTCACAGGGGCAACTTGAGGCCTGGTTTTTTTTGTCAACCTGTGTGAACCAGTGTGTCAATGTGCATTGATGTGGGTGTCAACATGTGCAATGTGGGTATCAACACGTATCTCCTGCCATATATCATTGCCACCCGCATCGACAGTGCTATCATGTGCGAATATTGGTGTCATTGAAAGGCTTAGTGTGTGCCAGTGCAGATATCCCCTTGTGTCGACATAAGTGTCAATCTGTGTCAACGTGGGTGTCGGCACATGCCAACTAGGATGTCAGGGGCTGTTGAGACGTGACCAACTGTTGACGTATCTGTCAAAAGTCAGGGGTTGGGTGGGTGCTAGAGAAGGCAGGGGGGGGGGGGGGGGCAGGACTAGGAGGTCCCATGAATGCTGGTAGGCTACCGTAGAGTACAACCTATGACCAGTGACATTTGTTGTGCGTAATCTGGTTGTGGATCTAGCTTATTTGTGGGGAAGCATGGGAAGGGGGTAAAAGCAGGAGGTCCTTGCAACAGTGCCCCTCATATGTGACTAGATCTCAATTGCGGATCATAGTTGAAGACTCCAAGATGTCACAGGCTCAAACGCTCGTGGCTGACAAGTAGGAGGGTAAAGCACACTGCGCAACTGCCAATCAAGGCTCAATACAAAGACATATTTGGAGATAAAGCAAGTGTAACAAACAAGGACCAGAGGATCAGCTGTTCAAAAGTCCGACCATACTGTCCATGCACGAGGATTTGGGAACATATTCAACAAACGAAGGACATTGCTTGACAAAGGCTAGACAGACTTGACGATGTCCTCTGGAAAAACTAGATGTGATCAACATACACTTGGCTTGTTGAGGAAGTCCTACCCCATCTTCCATACAACCCTACCCACCAAAGAGGGCTGAGAAAAGGAGTTGGCGAGAATGGAAACCCATGTTTGGTCAACAAAGATCACGGGTACAGAAACTGAAACACTCCCTGAACAGGAAGATTATACATGAAGATACACACATTGCTGTGCTACTCATCAGCGCACTAGGCATGCAAATGGACACAAGCATTTACAACCACAGAAAGCTGCTGCATCATTGAGCTATAAACCAGGGTCAAGGAGGAGAAAAACGTTACCAATCACCAGGCAGCGGAGAACTTGGGAGGATGTGAACCCAAACAACAACTACTCGTGATGTGGGGCCATCAACAAGCGATAGTCGAGGAGGGTGGCAAGGAGTGTTGTTGTGGAGTCTTCAAATGACCAAACAACAAAAGACATCACATGCTTAACAGTACACTGCGGATGCAAGTCTTGCAAACACACCGCTCGTTAGTGTGGTACCTTAGTCGGTCATGGGGTCCCCGGTTCAGTAAGTCTATGCCTAGCTGGATTGCACTCCTTTTCGGGGCCGGGGGAGAGAGGCAAGGGTGGGGTGGGGGGGGGACCAAACGGCTTGTGATGAGGACTATTTTCAGGGCAGGGCACTATTTTTGTTCTTTTCCTCAAAAAATGTCCTCAATTGGACTGGACAATGATTCACAACGAGGATCAATACTTATTTGCCCACTGGCTTGAAGGTGGTTGAATGGGTGTAGGAGGGGGGGGTGCGGCGTACCAACACAAAGTTGGTGACTTTTCAGTTTTTGGCCATTTTCTCAAAAATGTTGTGCTAGTGTGTGGGGGGGGGGGGGGATGTGGGGGGATGTTATACCTTTTTGAAATCTTTAGGAAGGGGCCATTTCAGAAAGTTATGGGTCATGTGACCAAAACCACTTTTTTGAGCACCAATGGCCAACATCTAAAATTTTCAAGCTTCAGCCTTGTTGCCAACTAGGCTCCATCGCAAGTGTCTCAGACTTGCTCGCTCTATTCCTCCACCATATTGTATGTTGGACGTCAAGTCATCCATGGTGGAGTTGTTGCATTTGATGTACCGAAGCCATGTGCAAAGTGGCCCCTCTTAACCCAACCTTCCGTTCACTGATTTGACCACTACCCACGCCAGACATTGCTGCAACTTGGTGTGAACAAGCAGCCCCACGGTGCACGCAGATTGTTTACGATGGTTATCGGTGAACAAATCGTTGAGTTGAGGGGAGAGCCTTTCCACATGGCTTCTACACATCAAATGCAGCATACCCATTCTATGACTTGACTCCAACTAGGAACAAGGCTGTATGGTTGAGAAGCACTCAATGTAGTGCAAGCTGAAACCTTGAAACGGTTAGGTCCAACTACCCAACTACATCGCTTCGCACAAGTCCATCACCATCATAACCAAGGCTCAGATCTTGATTCTTGATTTCTCATTATTCACAACAGGGAGGGTGGGGGGGGGTTTTTCAGCCAGCTCCCTGCGACCCTTATGGGGATCCACTAACGGCAGACTTCCTATCGTTTTGGCCTAGACCCCCCCCCTTGAGCACTCGTATATTTATGTAGTATATGACAACTCTGCCCCCCACCCCCATCATCATAGCCCCCCATGTCTGTCGTAGCGCCCCATGTGGGGCCGAAGGCCGAAGGCCGAAGGCCCCCAATATGCAACAGCATGCACATTTCACACCGAATGCCAGGTTTACCTATACACCACTCCCGCTTACCCGTGGACCAACTGAATTGTGGTATGTATGTGTAGACACTATATGTGCTAATTGTAGACACTATTGGCATGTTGTAGGCATGAAGTGGCAATATTTGAGAAGGGGCCCGGCAGCCCCCTTACCCCAAAAGGGACCACTGAAATTTTTGCGTGTGCACATGGGCATCGCGGTTTGTAGTCTTTTTTTTTTAGACATTGCCTGCCTCAAGCAAACACTATTTGCTGATTTTAGACACTGTCTGCATGATGTAGTTGCGAGGTGCCAAAAGTGGGGAAAGACACCAAACGCCTCCTTCCACATAACAAAAGGGCTGCTAACGGCGTGTGCCGCCCAACGAATGAAGACTTGTTGTGTTCGAGGGCCCGCTCAGTGAGGCGCCGAAGGCACCCATACACCACAGCAAGCATATCACCTTGGTAAAGGAGCAACTCATTGAAATGCGTGTTACTGGCCTCAGGGTAGGCGGAGCTGGCTTGCACAGCGATGCGGTACTTGTGGCACACTGGGGGCCAAGAGTCAAGGGTCACAGGATGTGTCGGTGTGATCAAGCTGAGCCGCTGTGTCTGAGGAAACACTGGCTAACGGAGGCATATGGTAGATTCCCCAACCGCGGTAATTTCCCCGGGTAGCCGGTCAACGGCTTTCTTCGGACATACCCCACACATGGGTGTCGAGGGGGTGTGCTGGCTTGCGATTGCCATCGTTGAAGCGAGTTTGGAGACCTCCTTTGTTCCTCATCATTAAAAATGTGGCCAAAATGCTTCAGGATTTCGTGTTCTCTACGCTCGAACATCTTTTTGATGTTTTGCCATGTTGGTTCACACTCTGTGCTAAACAAAAGCCCTTTTAACCACTATGTAGCCACTATGTAGCATGTTCACAAAAGTATTGGCTAGAGTTGGGGCGGCCCTGTCATAATGCAATGGGGGATGGGCTGTGGTGTACGCTGAGGGATCGGGCAAGGCGCAGCACATGTACGGAGGTGGCTTGCAGCGTATTGAAGGCGTAGGCGGTTCCCAGACCTCCATGCCAAGCTCGGAGGTTGGTGTATGGGTTTGGGGTGGTGAGGTCAGACAAGGGGTGCCTAGGGGCAACCCGGGGATGGGTGGGGGTAATGCCAAGGTCATCCCACCAGTTTACTTCGTAAATCTGCCAATGGAAGGGGAGTTGAGGAGTCTTCATTTTCACGAGTGCCACTGTCTTGCAAAGCGATCATGTCGCAACCGAGGGGTATTGTTGCCAAATCATCGAGGGGGTAGACCTTGCACACCGCCTCGCTGGGCTTTTCCCTGCACATGATCCCCCATAATACCCATAGGAGACTAAACAAGCTTCTCTCCCAGAACCAACCTAGGACCTAACATACTTGGGATGACTCCCTGCAAACCGATCAACAGGCGTGTGCTCCAACCCTTGCGACAATAGAATTGACTACGCTGAACCGACCGCATATGTCAACGCGTACTACCGCAAAGAGCGGAGCCTGCTCCCGTGGCCACTTCAAAATGGACCCCAAAGACAAGTCGTCCAAGGAGTATGTGGCCTCCTCCAGGTGGTGTTGCAGGATAGGGCAGGTAAGGTAGGGGGCGTGGGTGTTGGCGGAGGGGTTTGCTAGGGAGCCGAGCTATGAGACGTGGTGAGACATGGCGGGAAAAAAGCAATGGTCCAAAGGGGCAGCAATGTAAGGTTCTGAGAAAAGCATGTGAAATTCATGTCAAATTTGTGCGAAGCTTGAGCGAAATTCGCATTTGCATAAATCATGTGTCTACACTAAGAATGTGGGTGTGAATGTGAGTGTTGATTTAAACTTCTGTGGATCGGGGTGTGAATGACGAAGAGGTTCCCAATTGGATTTTGGAACTACATAGTTCCCTGGAATTTTCAGTGAAGAAAGAAGGCACCCGGCACAGGAGCCAAGGACTATGCAAAAACCGAGACAGAAATTAGCCAAAAAACCCAAACTAGATTGAAAAGCACGCTTCACAAAGGGTACATGAAGGACGGTACCACAGTTCTTGTGACAATAGTGTCATACCAACACCCCTGAACTTTGTTTTGCACGGGCATCACCGGTGGCAAGCAAAACATGTGCTTTACCGGCCGCCTGAATAAAATACAGACGAGCAGGTAGTCTTCCATCATCATATGGTAGGTATGCCATTGCGACCCAACAAGGTCACATTCGCTCCGCTGGCTCAACATGGCCGGCCGTGCTTCCGCACCTTCGAACATCCACCATTTCGCAATGTGTTGGGGCCCACCACTGGGGCCACCAACTGCCCAATGCACATAACCCGGATTCCACTGATTGGTGCCATCTACACCAATGGCGACCCATGTGTGTTGGTGGGCCCCGAGTTGGAACATATGCGGGGGGCGGGACAGCCCGTGCACCACACAATAGGTTCAAGTGTGTCGTTAGGTTGGACATGCCACGGTGTATGGTGGTTGTCCGATCTGTCACCAGAACACCCCATCTTGCCATGGCACAACATCGGCCCATGATAGCGCATTGTCGAGGTTTGGGAGAAGGTACGCCATGTCCAAGCAGGATGCGTGCATTCTACGCATGTGCCATAGTATGCAGGGCAAATTTACGTGTTTCTAGCCGTATCCAGCCAATTTGGGAGCACTTTTTGGGTGCTTTTTGGGGCATTGAACTTGCGGTTTGTAACCAACGTTTCTCCTTACGGCTCCCGGCTCTTGGGCAGTTTGTGGGGTGAGTAGTGCTCTTTGTGGAGGGAAACGGGCGCTGATAGGAGGGCAAAAGGTCTGAAAGTCAGGGCTGCCGGGGGCACGGAGGGATGTCAAGGGCAAGTTGAGGGATTCCAGGTTGCACTCGGCCAACTTGGGGGCACTTTTAGCGTGTTTTTTTTTGGGTATTTATCCTGCACTTTGTCCCACATTTGTCCATTCTGCTCTGGGCTGTTGGGCGTGTTGTGGGGTGTCTAGTGCTCTTTGTGAAGGCAAGGGGGCGCCGATAGGAGGGCAAAAAGTCTCAAGGTTGGCGGTACCGTGGGCACGTAGGGGTGTCAAGGGGAAGTTGTGGGGTTCCCGGGCGTCCTCGGCCAATTTGGGGGCATATTTCGGGTGTATTTTTTTCAAGGAACTTATCAAGCCGAGATACAAACAGCAACACAAATAGCCCCCCAAAAACACCCAAATAATGCCCCCAATTGGCCCACTACGCCCCAAAACCCTATGGTTTGCCCTTCACATCCCTCCATGCACCAGGAAGCTCCAACCTTTAGACCTTTTGACCTCCTATTGGCCCCCTTGCCTCCTCAAAGAGCACTAGATACCCCAAAAACGACCGAGCACCCAAGAGCAATGCAAGAGAAACCTGGCTTACAAGCTGCAAGATATATGAGTACGGCCCGAAACGCCCCGACTTGCCTTGGACACCCCTCGGTGCCCCCGGTACCACCGACTTTGAGACCTGTTGGTCTCCTATCGGTGCCTGGCTGCCTCCACAAAGAGCACTAGACACACCACAAAGCACCCAGCAGCCCGGAGCAATAAGGAGAACCCTCGGATACAAACCGCAAGATAGATACCCCAAATTCACCCCGGGAACACCCGCAAACTGGCCAAGTACACCCCAGGCCCCCCCAACTTGCCCTTGACAACACTCCGTGCCAGCGGCAGTCCCGGCATTGAGACCCTTTGCCCTCCTATCGGCGCCCCCTTCCCTCCACAAACACCACTAGACACTGCACGACCCGCCCAGCAGCTCATAGCAAGACGGAGAAACGTGAAATACAAACTGCAAGATTGAGACCCCAAAAAAAACCCTAAAAGTGCCCCCCAAATGGCCAAGTCTGGCCCGGAACCCCCAAATTTGCCCTTGACACCTGTGGCCCCCATGGCCACGACCTTCAGACCTTTTGCCCTCCTATCGGTGGCCCCTTGCCTCCACAAAAAGCACTCGACACCCCACAACCCGCCCAACAACCCAGAAAAATGAGCAAAAACTTGGGCTGCAAACCGCCCTAAAATGCCCAAAGAAAACACCCTAAAAATGCCCCCCAGTTTGCCATGTACGGCCCCAACTCGGCAACTTGCCCTTGACACCCTCCGTGCCGCTGTTGACCCTGCCTCGAGACCCTTTTGCCCTCATATCGCCGCCCCGCTGCCTCCACAAAGAGCACTAGACACCCCAAAACCCACCTAGCAGCCCCGAGCATAAAGGAGGGCTGTGGGATACAAGCCGCAAGAGAAATGCCCCCAAAACACGCTGAAAACGTTCCCAAATTTGACGAGTACGTCCCGGAACTCCCAAAATTGCCCTTGACACCCTACGTGCCCCCGGTAGAGCCTCAACCTTAAGACCTCTTGCCCACCTATTAGCTCCCCGGCATGTCCACAAAGAGCACTACACACTGCACAAACCACCGAGCAGTCTAGAGTAGTTATGAGAAACGTAGGATAGTAACCGCAAAATAAACACCCAAATTACCCTAGAAACGCCCCCAAATTGGCCGAGTACACCCAAGAACTCCCCACTTGGCCCGTGACACGCGTCCTTGCCCGAGGTAGCCCCGAGCTAGATATCTTTTGCCCGCCTATAGGAGCCCCCTTGCCTCCACAAAGAGGAGTGGACCCCCCACAAACCACCTAGCAGCCCACAGCAGCAAAGGGAAAACTGGGATAGCAACCGCAAGATCAATACCCCCCCAAAAAACCCCTAAAAGCGGCGACAAATTGGCCGAGTACAGCCCGGAACCTCCGAACTTGCCCTTGACACCCCTCCGTGCCCCCGCCAGCCTCAACCTTGAGACCTGTTGCACTTATATCGGCGCCCCCTTCCCTCCACAAAGAGCACAAATCACCCCAAAAACCACCTAGCAGACTAGAGCCGTAAGGTGAAACCGGGGATACAAACCGCAAAATCAAAACCCCCCCAAAACACCCTAAAAGCGCCCCCAAAATTCGCCGGGTACAGCCCGAAACCCCCCAACTTGCCTTGGACACCGCTCCATGCCCCCGCCGGCCTCCACCTTGAGACCTATTGCACTCCTATCGGCGCCTGGTATCCACCACAAAGAGCACGAGAAACTCCACAAACTGGGGAGAGGCCGAGCAATAAGCAGAAACCTAGGATACAAGTTGCAGGCTAAACACCCCAATTTCACCCTAGAAACGCTTGCAAATTGGCAGGGTACGCCGCCGAAACCCCCAATTTGCCCTTGACACCCGTCCTTGCCCGAGGACGCCCCGACCTTGAAACCTTTTGCCCTCCTATTGGCGCCCTCTTGCATCCGCAAAGATCACTAGGCGCCGACAAACCACCCATGTGGTGTCCCCGGGGAGGGGGTAGCGGGAACACCCCCCACTCCCCTTCCCGGGCCCAACTTCCGTTTGAGCACACGGACCAAGGGCGGGGGCAGGAACCAAAAACTAAGGGTTATCCTGTTGAGGGGATCATCTTTGTTGGACAAACATGCGCTTCACCCCAAATGGCCCATTTCGAAGCGTTTGCCACTTTGGTTCCCGGGAGGTATGGGATACTTCTTGAGAGTACATGCAGACCAGAAAGGGGTTACTGAATTGGGATGTAGATCATACATACTGACCAGGAACCTCTTGCTGATTGCACTTCCTGGTGGGGGTCCTGATTTTGGGTGGCACAAAACAATGGGCACAACAAACAATCCAGAACACAATGGTTCACTTGTACGTTGCTGTTACTCCTTTCTTTGCCGCTTGTTACTTTCATCCTTCACCGCCCGCGTCTTTTGTAACGCCTTCAACCCCTCATCCAAGGCATACATCTCCATGATATGTGCGATCCCTCTTTTGCTAATTCACGGGTGACGCACAGACCACCCCCTAAAGCAGCGTTGCAGGTGTGTTTCGAACGGTGAGTTCCATTAGCACTGAATTGGTTGATCAAAGGAGTCGGAAAGACCCGGCATGGATGCGTCGCCGTGATAATTGCATAATGTCATGCAAGCGTTGCACAAAGTGTGGGGTGTTTGTTGTTCGTTCTGTGTATCTTGTTGTCGCTCATGGAGGGCATACAATTTCACACCAAAAGTTAGTTTTCAAGCACCACTGGTCTTTGAAAGATGTATGTTTGTTAGGTATGCCCGTTTTAGTTGATCTAGTGAAACAGAAATTCGTTCTTGGCGATTGGCATGCAGCACCTGAGCCGGTTACTGATTATGCCCCCATGCTAGCCAACGCACGATCTCGTGCAAGCAAGTGTAGCCCTAGTACTAAGAGCATACCACAAGAAGCAGAATTGGTGGCTGCAGAGACCGCACCATGAAATAGGATGTCACCGTGCTAGTGGCACGTTGTTTGTGGAATGTGGGGTGCTGCCAAGGAGAGGTGGTCTAGGAACCTCCCCCCTTCCTAGGGTGTTTCTACTCTTACACCTTGTGATGGCACCCAAAAACTTTGAAAGCAAACACCGCACCTATCATGGGCCTACTTTGGAGGATGTTGGCGCCACATTGGTGTTCGTCAATTTTAAGGCGTTTTTGGAAATGCCGTTTTGGCCAAGAGCCCCCCTGAGAACCCCCCCTTCCTAGCGGGTCGAGGAGGAAGAATTTCCTCTTCGCCGCGTCCTTGTGCAAAGCCTCCTTGGTGAAGGTGCCGGCGTTGGGCTTGGTGGAGGCGAAGTGGAGGTTGGTGGGGGGCTTGGCATCCACCGCATGGGTGACCATGTAGTGGTTGTGGATGCGGGCACGGTCGTTGGGCATGCGCGTGGCTAGGGACTCAACAAGGAACCCATAGTCCCTGGCAGTGGGCCGCAGTTGGAAGCCGGTGATTGTGGGGTTGCGGCGCACCGTTGCCGCGATGACGTCGGATAGTTCGCATTGGTGCTAGGCGTGGAGGAGGGACTTGGTGATGCGCACCGGGCCAATGGTGGTGCCCGGTGGCCAAGTCACGGCGGTAGCGGTGGAGGCGACGTTGTCCAAGAAGGCCTCGCCGTGGGGAAGAGAGCATCCACATGTGCTGGCGGGGTCTTCGACAGCTTTCACCCAAACAACGGCAACAAAACAATCGGTCATGGTGCAGCTAGGGACACCGCACATGCTCGGGAAGGGTCATAGGATAGGGGGTTCTTGGTAGAAGGGGGGGGGGGGCTTGGGCAGGAGGGGTCTGGGGGTCTAGGAAGGTGGGTTCCTACTAGGTAGGGGTTCAGGAAAGGTCTAGGAGGGGTCTAGGAAGGGGTTCCTAGGGCGGTTCCTGCCCAAACAAAGTTGATCCCCTTGCCCCCCCCCCCCCCTCTTGGGCTGGTGATAGTTCCTATACACTTATTTTGACACCATAAACACCCCCCATAATTGTGGTCCACGATTTTAGCCTTGCAACAACACCTCATTTCGGGGGGGGGGGGGGTGGCCCACCCTTCCTTGGCAGCACCCCAGTTTCTCACAACCCATGCTGCACGAATGCTGCTCGATGATCCGTGCCGGTGATGGACCGAATGCACACATCATCTGCGAGCTGCCCCGGTTTTTTTTTCTATTAAACAAATGGTACCTACATTTATAACACCGTATGGTGACTTTTCCAAGTCTGTGCGGTTCATTTTTATGATACTTTGGGCCTCTTGTTATGTAGGTTGAACATCTTTTTTGCGTGGTGTAGCCTCCCGGTGTTTTTGTGTTTTAGAGATGGCTTCATACTTTCATATCCCCAAACGGTCCCGATGTGTTACAAGTCCCAACTGATATTAGAACCATTTATAGCAATTTGTACGGTGTGGCGTCAACGGATACGGCAAAAATGGTATTCTCATGAAATCATTCTTTTTTTCCTTGGAGCATCCAAACAAATGATTGGACTCCGAAAGCCAGTAATCGGGATCTGTTTGTAGGAAACTCTTGTTCAAAGCACCCATACTTTTTCCCTGTATCGGTTGAATGACAAAAAAGGTAGCAAGTGTAGCACGACATAAAAAAAAACATACCGATTCGTTGTTTCTTTTGACCGGATTCGGCGAAACAACGGTTCTGTCATATTTTTCACATTGATAGTCGGAGGATGCTCGGGTTTCTTACCTGTTTATTTTTGTGGAAGTTAAGTGAGGATAATTTGAACCATACCTTTCCGCCATGCACGTTGACATGCATTTTGAAAAACGAACCTAACACCATGTACTACTCAACTTCCCCATATTCTTGCAGTGGTATTGTACCTAGGAACATAACACTCCCATTTAATCGCGATACACCCTTTCGGCGGGATCTAGCCAAAGTGTGTTGTAGAAAAGAATTCAAATGTTAACTCCGGAGAATGGATGCATCATGAATGCCGAAAGTAATCATCTTGCCGATTTTCTGAAAATCAATTGAATGCCCCTTTGTGAACACCTTTTGATGAAACATCTTCAGAAAAAAAAGGTTGCGCCAACCGTCCGGCGAAACAAGACATCAACCCTCAAACACGGATATGGCATATCTTGAGCGTAGTTCCTCACATTGAAGGACCCAAGAAGATGCTGACACATTTGTCTTGGGCGTTCTTACAATGGGAATTGCGCTGCTTGCTGCGTTGGACGTCTCCCATCCGTATGCCAATATGTATATGTATATGTATGTGTATATGTATATGTATATGTATATGTATATGTGTATGTATATGTATGTGTATATGTATATGTATATGTATATGTATATGTATATGTATATGTATATGTATATGTATATGTATATGTACATGTATATGTATATGTACCATCCATTTTCTTTGCGCTCGTGTTCGACTGGGTCGTCAATCCTAATGCTTTGTTCTTCTCCCTGGACCCTGTTCCCTGGACCCTGGACCCTGAGCTGTGTTCTCTGCGCTCTGTATATGTATATGTGTATATGTATATGTATGTGTATATGTATATGTATATGTATATGTATTCAACTCAGAAATGGACTCTGAAGCGAAAGGTGGTGCGCGCGGTGAGCGTCAGGAGGTCTAAGTTCTTGATGTGTGGCTAGACAGAGATTCCATTCTTCCCTTCCAGGGTGACGCATTAATAGTCGACCTCAAGCGTCATTTGCTTAGTCAAACTGATGATGCTCTCCTCATCGTCTCTTCCTCCCGCTCACCCATCCCTCCGGAACGATCATGGCGCATGGTGCTTCACGAATCGGTCTCTGGGTTGAAGTGCCGGGTGCAGCTGCAGCCATTAGGGATAGAGCATTAGGGACGCATAAGAGCATGGAGTGTGTATGCGTCCGCAGACCAATGGGAGTGGCAACACAGAGAAGTGGAATGCTCACTGTGCTCCATGTGGTGTCACTCGGTAACACAGCATAGATTTCACGAATGCGTGTTTACTAAAATACGGGTTCTTGCTTGGTCTGGACGTATCTGCGAAATTTTGTGTGCTGCAGGCATTCCCCGTAACCGTATCATTCTTCGATGGGGGGGTGTTGAGCTTTTGGAACATCCGGGTCTGTACATTGTCTGGTGTCATCCTGCGAAGGGAGCTGCCATATCCGATTCAACGAAATCAGTAAAGCCAGTGTGGCCCATATGGCTAGGATTGGGCCCAATTAGGGGTATTTCGCTGGTTCTCCTTAAATTAGGTGTCAGTCAACCCCACATCCTTATATATCAAATTCTAGAGAGCGCGTATGCCATGGTTCACGGTGGATACAATACAGATAATGTCCGACTTCTGTGCCCTCTGTTTCATTCACAGTGGACAGCAGGGATGAACTATGGTATGCTTCTGGGGTTTCAGACACAAGCTGCACATTTGGACAGCCACACTCCCTCCAACCTGCTCCGGGTTCTCTTCTCATTTGTTCGGGGGACGGGATATGTAGGGCATGTTCTTGTGAGCTGCAGGGGGACAGTTAAGATGACGGCCTGGCACGCTAAAGTCCCCTCTGTGTGGCTCAGCGAAAGCCAGGGGAACCTTCATTCTGTCGTTAGAGAGGCAATGAGGAGACGACCGGGGGGGGGGGGGGGGTTGTGTATTGGTGCCTCTTGGGTGTGCAATGGCCATGGGAGGCTCTTCGCGAGGATTCGGGGCTCCAGCTGTGGCATTTTACTGTGCGGACAGAGAAGTCGTGTATGTAACTTGGATGGGTTAATTCTGATGATTCTCACTCCCATGGTGTCCGCCCACCTGTGCTAAAACCTGTTCTTGGAATGCAGAGTTGGTAACCGTCTCTCCTCAGGACGTGCGAACAGGTATCAGCCAGATTCTGGGCGGCACAGATCGACATCAGCTCCCAGCACGACATATGGGTCATACGACTATGCCTATTCTGGGTCTAAGGGAAGCAAAGGAGGATCCATGGGTAAGCAGGGTGTCAAAGGCAAGGGGAAACACATGTACTGAGTCGATGCAACACGTGCCTAGGTCTTCGGAAGAGTGTGACCTCGGTCGACAGTCACATCCTTGCTAAGTCACATTCGTTCGGATATTTGATTTGCTTTGTATATGTATATGTATATGTATATGAATATGTATATGTACATGTATGTCAATGAGTGAGATTCTACAACTTACTATATATGTATTTGTATATGTATGTCAATGAGTGCGATTCTACAACTTACTTTGCGGTGCTTTGATGCATCCTATTGTTTCATGTGGTCTTTGTTTGAACCTGGTTCCCTATTGAGTATGGCAGTACTAAGATCATATTTACATGATGATACAAGATGAGACACTTTTTTTCCCTCCACGGCATGTGGATTGCCTATCATGAAACAACTCCACATGAGGCCAACAACCCTAGTTGTTTTTGCATGCTGTCACCGCATCTCGCCTTGATGGTACGCAACGGAACCAAAATGCAATGTAACCAGTATTGGTGTGCAAAAGTAGTGGTGTCTCCATCAACAGGCACGCACCATGATGCCAAATTGCAGCCGGGCACGAACGAAACAGAATTTTGTCACCATTGTTCTCTTTTAAAGACCCGGATTCACAACGGTCGCCGCTTGGGCTTCTTCGATGTCCATTGGATATCTGCCGGGGACACCCAAGGACTTGGTTGCGGCAACCCTTTGCATTGTAGTATATCAATGCCATTCACACTCCCGAGCCTAGTGACCTCGCGGAACAATTATTGCAAGATAACTTCCGAAACTCGAGCCGCCTTGTGTCAAAGAACTGTGCGATGCTCTCTCGCATGCACAACATTAGTTCTTTCACACGGGGCGTGAGTTTCTCCGCCGAAGTCTCACCTGCAAAAATATGGCCTTATCGACAGTCGTGTGAGTGCATCTACGGTTGTACATATTCAACAGATGTCTCATGGTCCATTCAGATTTATGCTCTCGGGACTCTTACAAAACCGGTCCGCCTATGGCACACAACAGTTACGGGCCATCTCTCCTTGAATGCGTTCTTCTGTTTCTGCCACAGGTTGCACCGTTCATGATATCGTGAGCCGTAGTGGACCACGATTGTGCAATTGAGCTTATTGGTGATGTAAGCATACAACGGAAGATCTTGAAGGAAATTGCTATAAATCATCACCACCACCCCTTGGATCCACGGGCGGCCCAATCCTTCGTCGAATCTCCGAAAAAATGTTTCTTGTGTACGGTCATACACGGCACCAATATATCCCAACTAACCGCAAGGTAACATCCCCCCCTACTCTCCCAACACGTACTCTTCCAGTGCATTGCCATCCTCATGGGCCTTAGCATGGTCACAATGGTCGTACAAGCTCTCGTACCAACCGTGTAGCATACAGAGAGGTGAATCAGTGTGGAGCATAATACCCATGGCGCAGCTACAACATCTCTCAAAGGGGTAACAAACCAACACATGAACGAGTGTTTGGACGTTACCACTAAAACACAATACTCAGGTGGTGTTAGGTACCACAACACCGATAGTTGCACATGCTTAGTAACGACCGCGTAGCATAAACAGAGGTGAATTGGTGTGGAGCATAATACCCATGGCGCAATTACAACATCTCTCGAAGGGATCATAAACCAACACATGAACGAGTGTTTGGATGCTAGCAGTGAAAGACAATGCTCAGTTGGTGCTAGGTACCACACCACCGGTAGTTGCACGTGCCTACAACGACGGCACCTAATTTTTATAGTCGGTAACTAGATTTAATTTGAATATGAATTTAAAACAAAGAGCTATGCCATGCATCATGTGTATCCTCATTTGCGGAATTAGCTATGGCTATTTACTATAAAAAAAGGTCTTTGTCAGTAGCTAAATAACGTGGTCCATGACGTACTGTGCAGGTACATTTGCTTTAAACATTCCCTTACCCCTTGACATTGACCACACTTGCTGTGAATGGCGATGAGGTCCTTTGGCACCACATGAAGCAACATGTTGACGACCTGGTAAGTTGGGTCCACCATAGTGCCATGGTTTTTGGCATTTCAATGCCTAGCATGCCAAGGGATAAAATGAAGAGATGAACATATCCCTTTGTTTGTCACCAAAGACAAATGTTTTTATTTTTTTGTATTCTTTCCGGGGTGTGCAAGGTTTTTGGGTGATTGTGAACTTGGCCGTCCCGTCTTTCGGGGGCACACCGGGGTCTCAAGGGCAAGTTGGAGCCACAGGCCCTACTCGGCAAATTCAGGGTGTCTTCATGGTGCTCTTTTGAGGTATTTATCTTGCGGTTCGTTTCCTAGGTTTCTCCTTACTACCCTGCACTAGTGGGCAGGACTTGCGGTGTCTAGTGCCCTTTGTGGAGGCCACGGGGTGCCGATAGAAGAGCAAAAGGTCCTAAGGGCGGGCCACTAGGGGCACCTAGGGTTGTCAAGGCCGCTCGGCCAAGTTCCGGGTGCTTTTAGGGTGTTTTTTGGGGTGGTTATCTTGCGGTTGGTAAACCTGGTCTCTCCTTACTGCTATGGGATGCTGGGCAGGTTGTCGGGTGTCTGGTGCTCCGTGTGGAGGCAAGGGGCCGTGGATAGAAGGGCAAAAGGTCTCAAGGCCAGGGGCACCAGGGGCAAGGAGGGGTGTGAAGGCAAAGTTGCGGGGCTTCCAGCCGTACCCGGCGAATTTGGGGTGTCTTTAGGGTGCTTTGTTGAGGTACCTGTCCTGCGGTTCGTGTTGTAGGTTTCTCCTTAGTGCTCTGCGTGGTGGGTGGTTTTTGAGTTGTCTAGTGCTGTTTGTGGAGGTAATCGGGCTTCGATAGTAGGGTAAATGGTATCAAGGTGGGGGTTACGGGCGCCATAGAGGGGTGTCTACGGCAAGTTGGGGGGTTTCGAGCCGTATTCGGTCAATGTGGGGGCGTTTTTACAGGGTTGTTTTTTTGGGCGGGGGCTCTTTGTCGCGCGGTTTTTATCTCAGGTTTCTCCTTATTGGATCTACCTGGTGCGCGGGATTGGGGGTGTCTAGTGCTCTATCTGGAGGCAAGGAGGTGCTGATGGGAGGGCAAAAGGTCTCAATGTAAGGGTTAGCGGGGGCACAGAGGGGTGTGAAGGGCAAGTGTGGGGTTCGTTGGCCGTATTCGGCCAATTGGGGGACATTTGTAGGGCAATTTTTGGGGTAATTGTCTTGCGGTTTGTATCTCAGGTTTTTCCCTGCTGCTCTGCGTTGCTCTGCGGGTTGTTGGGTTTCTTGTGCTCTTTGTGGAGGCAAGGGAGCGCCGAAACGTCTCAAGGTCATGGGACCGGGGGCACGGAGGGGTTTTGAGGGCAAGTTGAGGGGTTTCGGACTGTATTGGACAAATTTAGGGGCATTTTTAGAGTGTGATCTGCGGCATTTGTTTTGCCGGTCGTATCCTACGTTTCTTCTTACTCTGGGCTTTTGGGCGGGTTGTGGGGTGTCTGGTGCTCTTTCTGGAGACAAGGGCGCGCGAGTAGGGGGGCAAAAGGTCTCAAGGTTGGGGCTACCGGGGGCACTGAGGGGTGTCAAGGGCAAGTTGGGGGCTCCGGCCCGTACCTAGCAAATTTTTGAGATGTCGATAGGGTGCTTTTTGGATGATTGTATCCGGACGTTCGTATCCTAGGTTTCTCCTTACTGCTCTCGGAAGCTGGGCGCTTTTTGGTAGCCGTTTCTTAGGCTCCCTCTCCGGAATCCAACCCTGATTTCCCGTTACCCGTGATAGCCATGGTGGTCCACTACACCACCAACCAGAGCTGATAGGTCGGAGACTCACACTGTGGAGCATTCATGGTAGAGTGCTCTTTGGGGAGGCAAGGGCGCGCCAATAGTAGGGCAAAAGGTCTGAAGGTCGGGGCTGCGCAGAGCACGGAGGGGTGTCATGGGCAAGTTGAGGGTTTTTGGGCCGTACTCGGCCAATTTGCAGCCAGTTTTAGGGTGATTTCTTGGGGTATTTATCTTGCTTTCTGTATCTCCAGTGTCTCTTTCTGGGGTTTGGACGGTGCGCGGGTTGTGGGGTGTCTAGTGCTCTATGCGGAGGCATGGAGGCGCCGACAGGAGGGCAAAAGGTCTCAAGGTCACAGCCACCGCGGGGGCCTGGAGTGGTGTCAAGGACAAGTGGCTAGTTTGTGGGCCGTATTTGGCCAATTGGGGGACATTTTCGGGTGATTTTTTGGGTCATTATCTTGCTGGTTGTATCCAAAGTTTCTCTTTGCTGCTCTGGGCTGCTGGGCGGGTTGTGGGGTGCCATGTGCTCTTTGTGGAGGCACGGCCGTGCCCAGAGGCCTCAAGGTCAGGGCTACTTGGGGCACGGGGGGATGTCAAGGGCAAATTGAGGGGTTCCGGGCCGTATTCGTGCAATTTAGGGGCATTTTTAGGGTGTGAAATGCGGCATTGGTGCTGCGGTTTGTATCGAACCTTTCTCCTTACTACTCCGGGCTTTGGGGGGGTTGTGGGGGGTCTAGTGCTCTTTGTGCATGCAAGGGGGCGCTGATAGGAGGGCAAAAGGTCTGAAGGTTGGGACAGCCGGGGGCACGGAGGGGTGTCAAGGGCAACTTGGGGACTGCACGACATACTCAGCCAATTTCGCGGCTTCTTTAGGGTGCTTTTTTGGGTATTTATCTTGCGGTTTGTATCCTAGGTGTCTGCTTGTTGTTGTGGACTACAGGGCATTTTTTGGGGTGTTTAGTGGTCCTTGTGGATGCAAGGGAGCATGATAGGAGGACCACAATGGCTCAAGGTGGGGGCTACTAGGGGCATGGAGGGTTGTCAAGGGCAAAATCGGGGGGTTGCGGAGCGTACTCGGCTAATTTCGGAGTATTTCAAGGTGATTTTTTTGGTATGTATCATGCAGTTTGTATCCCAGGTTCCTCTTTATTGCTCTAGGCTACTCGGTGGTTGTGGGGTGTGTTGTGGAGGCAAGCGGGCGCTGATAGGTGGGCAAAAGGTCTGAAGGTTGGGGCTAATGGGGGCACGGAGGGCATTCAAGAGCAAGTTGGGGGCTCCGGGCCGTACTCGGTGAATTTGGGGGTGTCTTTACAGTGCTTTTTAGAGGTATTTATCTTGCGGTGACTATTCGAGGTTGCTCCTCACATGTCTGGCCTGGTGGGCGGGACCTGGGGTGTCTACTGCTCTTTATGCAAGCAAGGGTGTGGCGATAAGAGGGCAAAAGGTTCCAAGCTCGGGGCCATTGGGGGCATGGACGGGGGCTAAGGGCGCCCGGCCAAGGTCGGGGCGTTTTGAGGGTGTTCTTTGGGTAGTTATCTTGCGGTTTGTATGCCTCGTTTCTCCTTACTACTATGGGCTGCTTGGGCTGGTTGTGGCGTGTCTAGTGCTCTTTGTGGAGGCAAGGGGTGCTGATAGGAGGGCAAAAGGTCTCAAGCTTGGGGCTGCTAGGGGCACGGAGGGGTGTTAGGGGCTCCGGGCCTTAGCTAGCCTATTTGGGGGTGCCTTTAGGGTGCTTCTTTGATGATTGTATCTTACGGTTCGTATCCTTGGATTCTCCCTACTATTGTGGGCTAATGGGTGGTTTCTTTGCTGCGTAGTGCTCTTTGTGCAGGCAAGGCGCTGGTAGGGGGGCAAAAGTTCTACAGGTTCAGGCTACGGGGGGCACGGAGGGGTGTCCAGGGCAAGTTGGGGGCGTTCAAGCCGTATTTGGCCAATTTTGGGTGGTTTTTAGGGTGTTTTGGGGGTATTTTCCTTGTGGTTTGTATCTAAGGTTGTTCCTTATTGCTCTGGGCTGCTCGTCGGGTTGTGGGGTATGTTGTTCAAGCCGGGGTCGCCAATAAGAGGGCAAAAGGTTTGAAGGTTGGGGCTACCCGCGGCGCGGAGGGTTGTCAGGGGCAGGTTGGCGTGTTGTGGGCCGTACTCAGACGATTTGGGGCCGTGATGAGGGTGTTTTCTTTTGGCATTTGGGTAGTTAATTCCAGTTTGTATCCCACGTTTCTCGTTACTAATGTGGGATACTGGGCGGATTGTGGGGTGTCGTATGGTCTTTGTGGAGGCAAGGGGACGCCAATAGGAGAGCAATGATCTGAAGGTGGGGGCCACCAGGGGCACGGAGCGAGGGAGGCAGGGAGTGTAGAAAAGACTCAAGGTTAGCGCTACCGGGGCCACGCAGGGGTGTCAGGGGCAAGCTGAGCGGTTGCGGGCTGTATTCGTCACATTTTGCGGCATGTTTAGGGTGTGATATGCGGTACTCGTCTTGCGCTTTGTATCAAAGGTTTCTGCTCACTGATCTAGGCTTCGGGCGTGTGGTGGGGTGTCCATTGCTCTTTGTGGAGGCAAGGGAGCCTATTTTTTTGTGGTGACGCTACATTTGTTCATTTTGCTTTCCTTTGTGTGTTTATGCTCCTTGTATTTCTTGTTATTATATTCATTTGTCCATAGAAATACAAAGGGTCCGAAGGTGAGTGTTACCGCTGGCACGGAGGGGTGTGAAGGCAAGGCGGGTTTGTTCCGGCCCATACTCGGCCAATTTAGTACGTTTCTAGGGTTAGTTTGGGGTATTTATCCTGCGGTTCCTACCCGACATTTCTCCTTCCTTCTTTGGGTTGGTAGGTGGTTTGTGGGGTGTCTAGTGCTCTTTGTGGAGGCAAGGGAGCCTATTTTTTTGTGCTGCCGCTACATTTGTTCATTTTGCTTTCCTTTGTGTGTTTATGCTCCTTGTATTTCCTGTTTTTATATTCATTTGTCATTAGAAGGACAAAGGGTCCCAAGGTGAGCGTTACCGCTGGCACGGTGGGGTGTGAAGGCAAGGTGGGGTTGTTCCGGCCCGTACTCGGCCAATTTAGTACGTTTCTAGGGTTAGTTTGGGGTATTTATCTTGCGGTTCCTACCCGACGTTTCTCCTTCCTGCTTTGGGTTGGTAGGTGGTTTTTGGGGTGCCTAGTGCTCTTTGTCGAGGCAAGGGGGCACCAATAGGAAAAGACAAGGGCTGAAGGTCGGGGCTACTGGGGGGACGAAGAGGCGTCAAGGGCAAGCTGGCAGGTTCCGGGCCATACTGGGCAATTTTGGAATATTTTAGGTGTCTTAAACCCCACCCCCCAAATAGCGTACCCCCCCCCAAATAGTGTACCCCCCCAAATAGTGTACCCCCCTTGGCTCAATAGGCGTTTTGCCAAATATTGTACCCCCTTCTCATCACATACAAGCAAACGAAACACAAACAGTTTCAGGATACCGTCTCAACACCATTGCACAGTAGCTCACTTGAAGAAAGTGGTGATTGTGGTTTGCATCTTTACATTGGAGAAACTGCTGGAAGCGTGGGACACAGCAGGAGAAGGTGCTGCTCCAGCTCCATCAGCCCCTGTGACACACACATCCGCAAAACCCTCATCGGGGTCAAACTTGGAGAAGGCAAAGGGGGGTGAAGGTGAGGGGGACAGCGAAACACCCAAATAGTGTACCCCCCCAAATATTGTACCCCCCTGGCCCTATTGAGCGCCAGGCAAATACCGTACTCCGGGGTATGTTATTTGGGGGGGGGGGGTTACATATATATTACTACACCCCTCTCCCCTTAAATTTAGCTAACAAGCAACAACGAGCAACAACAAGCAACAACAACAACAACAAGCACGTCACCATTCCGTTTTGGCCACTGCACCTTCCCAACGCCCCGGGCTTGACTCTACTTTAGCCATCCTAGAGCCTAGGTGGTGGCCTTGCCAAATCCAAGTTTTGAGCCAAAAACTCACCGGTGGCGGCCCGGGGCGGTGGCGCCAAGTCGGGAGGTGCCCTCCGAAATCTGCGCAATTTTGGGCCAAAAACAGCCATTTTTCGCCCAAAACAGCCCTAGTAAGGGTTCAAAACAGCCAAACGAAGGCAAACGGCCGCTACACTCCACTTGCAACTTGACTTTCTCGTGACCAAGGGACCTTCGGCGCCCTCTAACTCCACGATATGTCCGAGAAATGGCCCAAAAAGGCGCCAAAAAGCCCCAAAAACTGCGCAATGTGCCCCAGCACCCCGAAACCAAGAACGGGCCGTATCTTGGGCTACGTGGCTCAAAAACTAATTCCGAGGGCACCTATTCCACCCGCAATCCCCCACTTTTTATGGTTTCCAAGCCTCGGACTCGCCCAACGAGACACGTAGACCCCCGTACCAGCGGTCACTTGGTGCAGCCGGAGGGCCGGCCAGCCCACGCACAGTGATGGCCAACGGTGGGTCCACCAGGGTCCCCAGGGCGAAAAAAATGATTTTTTCCAAAGTTGTTCCTAGACCGCTTGGGATGCTCAAACAAGCTTTCAGGCCGTTTTGAGCCCGTGGTGGCGCGTTTTGAGCCATGGAAAATCCCAAAATGCCTTGAAAATGGGCCATTTTGGGACCAAAGATGGGTCAAAAATGGGTCAAAAATGCATTTTTCCAAAAGTGATCCTGGACCATTTATGATGCTCAAACAAGTGGTTTTAGCCCATTTTGAGCCCGTGGTGACGTGTTTTGGCTCATGGAAAATCCCAAAATGCCTTGAAAATGGGCCGTTTTGGGACCATAAATGGGTCAAAAATGGGTCAAAACGCGTTTTTCCAAAAGTGATCTCGGACCATTTGGGATGCTCAAACAAGTGTTTTTAGCTCATTTTGAGCCCGTTTTGACCGAGTTTAGCCCCTTCCACCACATGTATGCACCACTTTGTGCCCTTCGCACGTACCTTAGAGCCGTGTGGTGGAGCCACCTAGAGTTGGGAGAGGGGTGTAGATTGGAGGATATATATATATATATATATATATATATATATATTACTACACCCCTCTCCCCTTAAATTTAGCTAACAAGCAACAAGCAACAACAAGCACGTCTCCGTGCCGTTTTCGCCATTGCACCTTCCCAACGCCTCGGGTCTGACTCTACTTTAGCCATCCTAGAGCCTAGGTGGTGGCCTTGGCAAATCCAAGTTTTGAGCCACAAACTCACCGGTGGGGGCCCGGGGCGGTGGCGCCAAGTCGGGAGGTGCCCTCCCAAATCTGCGCAGTTTTGGGCCAAAAACAGCCATTTTTCGCCCAAAACAGCCCTAGTAAGGGTTCAAAACAGCCAAACGCAGGCAAACGGCTGCTACACTCCACGTGCGGCTTGATTTTCTCGTGACCAAGGGACCTTTGGTGCCCTTCAACTCCACGATATGTCCGAGAAACTGCCCAAAAAGGCGCCAAAAAGCCCCAAAAACTGCGCAATGTGCACCAGCACCCCGAAACCAAGAACGGGCCGTATCTTGGGCTACGTGGCTCAAAAACGAATTCCGAGGGCACCTAGTCCACTCGCAACCCCCGACTTTATATGGTTTCCAAGCCTCACAATCGCCCAACGAGACACGTAGACCCCCGTACCAATGGTCACTTGGTGCAGCTGGAGGGCCGGCCAGCCCACGCACAGTGGGGGCCAACGGTGGGGCCACCGGGGTCCCCGGGGCGAAAAAAATGATTTTTTCCAAAGTTGTTCCTAGGCCACTTGGGATGCTCAAACAAGTGTTTTTAGGCCGTTTTGAGCCCGTGGTGGCGCGTTTTAGGCCATGGAAAATCCCAAAATGCCTTGAAAATGGGCCGTTTTGGGACCAATGATGGGTCAAAAATGGGTCAAAAACGCCTTTTTCCAAAAATGATCCTGGACCATTTATGATGCTCAAACAAGTAGTTTTAGCCCATTTGGAGCCCGTGGCGACGGGTTTTGGCTCATGGAAAATCCCAAAATGCCTTGAAAATGGGCCATTTTGGGACCAAATATGGGTCAAAAATGGGTCAAAAACGCGTTTTTCCAAAAGTGATGCCTTACCATTTGGGATGCTCAAACAAGTGTTTTTAGCCCGCTTTGAGCCCGTTTTGACCGAGTTTAGCCCCTTCCACCACATGTATGCACCACTTTGTGCCCTTCGCACGTACCTTAGAGCCGTGTGGTGGAGCCACCTAGAGTTGGGAGAGGGGTGTAGATTGGAGGATATATATATATATATATATATATATATATATATATATATATATATATATATATATACATATATATATATATATGGATATATATATATATATATATATATATATATATATATTTATATATATATATATATATATATATATAATATATATATATATATATATATATATTACTACACCCTCTCCCCTTAAATTTAGCTAACAAGCAACAACAAGCAACAACAAGCACGTCTCCGTGCCGTTTTGGCCATTGCACGTTCCCAATTCCTCGGGCCTGACTCTACTTTGACCATCCTAGAGCCTAGGTGGTGGCCTTGCCAAATCCAAGTTTTGAGCCAAAAACTCACCGGTGGCGCCCCGGGGCGGGGGCGCCAAGTCGGGAGGTGCCCCCCCAAACCTGCGCATTTTTGGGCCAAAAACAGCCATTTTGCGCCCAAAACAGCCCTAGTAAGGGTTCAAAACAGCCAAACGAAGGCAAACGGCCGCTACACTGCACGTGCGGCTTGACTTTCTCGTGACCAAGGGACCTTTGGTGCCCTCTAACTCCACGATATGTCCGAGAAACGGCCCAAAAAGGCGCCAAAAAGCCCCAAAATCTGCGCAATGTGCACCAGCACCCCGAAACCAAGAACGGGCCGTATCTTGAGCTACGTGGCTCAAAACCGGATTCCGAGGGCACCTAGTCCACCCGCAACCCCCCACTTTTTATGGTTTCCAAGCCTCAGAATCCCCCAACGAGACACGTAGACCCCCGTACCAGTGGTCACTTGGTGCAGCCGGAGGGCCGGCCAGCCCACGCACAGTGGGGGCCAACGGTGGGTCCACCAGGGTCCCCAGGGCGAAAAAAATTATTTTTTCCAAAGTTGTTCCTAGACCACTTCGGATGCTCAAACAAGTGTTTTTAGGCCATTTTGAGACCGAGGTGGCGCGTTTTGGGCCATGGAAAATCCCAAAATGCCTTGAAAATGGGCCGTTTTGGGACCAACAATGGGTCAAAATAGGTCAAAAACGCGTTTTTCCAAAAATGATACTGGACCATCTATGATGCTCAAACAAGTGGTTTTAGCCCATTTTGAGCCCGTGGCGACGGGTTTTGGCTCATGGAAACTCCCAAAATGCCTTGAAAATGGGCCATTTTGGGACCAAAAATGGGTCAAAAATGGGTCAAAAACGCGTTTTTCCAAAAATGATCCCGGACCATTTGGGATGCTCAAACAAGTGTTTTTAGCCCGTTTTGAGCCCGGTTTGACCGAGTTTAGCCCCTTCCACCACATGTATGCACCACTTTGTGCCCTTCGCACGTACCTTAGAGCTGTGTGGTGGAGCCACCTAGAGTTGGGAGAGGGGTGTAGATTGGAGGATATATATATATATATATATATATATATATATATATATATATATATATATATATATATATATATATATATATATATATATATATCCTCCAATCTACACCCCTCTCCCAACTCTAGGTGGCTCCACCACACGGCTCTAAGGTACGTGGGAAGGGCACAAAGTGGTGCATAAATGTGGTGGAAGAGGCTAAACTCGGTCAAAACGGGCTCAAAACGGGCTACAAACACTTGGTTGAGCATCCCAAATTGTCCGGGATCACTTTTGGAAAAACACGTTTTTGACCCATTTTTGACGCATTGTTGGTCCCAAAATGGCCCATTTTCAAGGCATTTTGGGATTTTCCATGGCCCAAAACGTGCCACCACGGGCTCAAAACAGCCTAAAAACACTTGTTTGAGCATCCCAAATGGTCTAGGAACAACTTTGGAAAAAATCTTTTTTTCGCCCCGGGGACCCTGGTGGACCCACCGTTGGCCCCCACTGTGCGTGGGCTGGCCGGCCCTCCGGCTGCACCAAGTGACCACTGGTACGGGGGTTTACGTGTCTCGTTGGGCGAGTCTGAGGCTTCGAAACCATAAAAAGTGGGGGGTTGCGGGTGGACTAGGTGCCCTCGGAATTCGTTTTTGAGCCACGTAGCCCAAGATACGGCCCGTTCTTGGTTTCGGGGTGCTGGTGCACATTGCGCAGTTTTTGGGGCTTTTTGGCGCCTTTTTGGGCCGTTTCTCGGACATATCGTGGAGTTAGAGGGCACCAAAGGTCCCTTGGTCACGAGAAAGTCAAGCCGCACGTGGGTTGTAGCAGCCGTTTGCCTTCGTTTGGCTGTTTTGAACCCTTACTAGGGCTGTTTTGGGCGAAAATTGGCTGTTTTTGGCCAAAAATTGCGCAGGTTTGGGAGGGCACCTCCCGACTTGGCGCCACCGCCCCGGGCCGCCAGCGGTGAGTTTTTGGCTCAAAACTCGGATTTGGCAAGGCCACCACCTAGGCTCCAAGATGGCTACATAGGGACAAGATCCGAAGCGTTGGGACGGAGCAATGGCCAAAACGGCACGGAGACGTGTTGTTGCTTGCTTGTTGTTGTTGTTAGCTAAATTTAAGGGGAGAGGGGTGTAGTAATATATATATATATATATATATATATATATATATATATATATATATATATATATATATATATATATATATATATATATATATATATATATATATATATATATATATATATATATATATATATATATATATATATATATATATATATATATATATATATATATATATATATATATATATATATATATATATATATATATATATATATATATATATATATATATATATATATATATATATATATATAAAGCAGGGCAAAAGGTCACATGGTGGCACGGAGGGGTGTCAAGGGCAAGGTGGGTGGTGGTGGGGGGGGGGGGGGTTCCGGGCCGTGCTAGGCCAATTTGGCGGCGTTTCTAGGGTTGATTTGGGGGTATTTATTATGCGGTTTGTATCCCACGTTTCTCGTTACTATTTTGGGCCGCCGGGTGGTTGCTGGGGTGTCTAGTGCTCTTTGTTGAGGCAAGGGGGCGCCAATAGAAGGGCAATGGTCTCAAGGTGGGGGCCACCGGGGGCACAGAGCGAGGGAGGGAGGAAGCGCAGAAAGGAGTCAAGGTGACCGCTACTAGGGCCACGGAGGGGTGTAAGGGGCAAGTTGAGCGGGTTTGGGCCGTATTCGTCAAATTTGGGGGCATATTTAGGGTGTGATATGCGGTATTCGTCTTGCGGTTTGTATCAAAGGTTTCTCCTTACCGCTCTAGGCTTGTGGGTGTGTTGTGGGGTGTGTAGTGCTCTTTGTGGAAGCAAGGGAGCGTCCATAGGGGGGCAAAAGGTCTCACGGTCGGGGCCACCGCTGGCACAAAGGGGTGTGCACGCAATTTGGCGGGTTCCGGGCCATACTCGGCCAATTTAGTACGTCTCTAGGGTTAATTTCGGGTATTTGTCGTGCGGTTTGTATGCCAAGTTTCTCCTTACTGCTTTGCATTGCTAGGTGGTTTTTGGGGTGTCCAGTGCTCTTTCCGGAGGCAAGGAGGCCGCGATAGCAGAGCAAAAGGTCTCAAGGTTGGGGCTACTGGTGGCACGGGGGGGTGTCAGAGATGCTCACAGCTGTCCCGGAAGCATGCGCTGGCGTGGTGACCCCTTCAACGGAATCTTGGAAGGCAATAGGACTTTGTGTCGGTAGTGGTAAGCCAACGTAGTACCTAGTGTCCGATTTGTCGTGCTTCCCCTTTGGTACATATCGAGCAACCGCGGCACGTACCTTCTCAATGTCGGCATTGTTCAACCTGAGGACCACCGTCTTCAACGTCTTCACGTTGGATTGGTATGGAACACAACAAGAACTCGGATACTATCCCCGGCTGCAAAGCCATTGATATCGAACACTTGGCGAAGAAGCGTCCCGCGGTGGTCCCGGGTTGAACTGTGACATGCGTGGGAAGCGTCACAAATTCAGCGGTGTCCTCCTTGTCCCCCTGCCCCGGGGATATGGTGCGGGTACCGGCCCGCTCCGTGGCGGACACGAGCCAATGACTGATGGTTGGCGGAACGGACATAAGATGGAGAGCCTGAAGAGGGCAATTGGACCAATTACAGTGTTGTTTGTGTGTATTTGTGTGCCTATTTGCATGGGTGCAATGTTTGCAGGTGCTAATTTGACGGGTGAATTAATGAGCCGCGGCAGTGCGCATAACGAAGCAAAAATTTCTTTCAGCAAGTACATCAGGAAGTGCAATCAGAGCATGGTTTCTTCTCAAGAAGTGGTCAGCAAGTAGTCAGTATGTGGTCATGAATCCGACACCAACTTTTGTTACATGGAGATTTGGAGGAAACCTAGACGCCGCCGTCCTCTATTTTTTGTTGTCCAAGTGGCATGTGGTGCTTGTTTTGCCATTTCAAGGGGGGGGGGGGGGGGTAGACTCAACTTTTCTTTGGAAAGGGTTGTTGTTACCCCCTTCCCGGGGACACCACACAACGGCCAAGAGCAGCAAGGAGAAACGTAGGATACAAATCGTCAGATCAATACCCCAAAAAACCCATAAACACGCCCCAAAGTCAGCCAAGTACGCCCCGCAACTCCCCAAATTGCCCTTAACAACCCTGCGAGGCCCCGATCGCCCCGATGTTGAGACCTTTTGCCCTCCTATCGGCGCCCCCCTACCCCCAGAGAGAGCACTGGACATCCGACAACCCGCCGTGCATCCCAAAGCAGTAAGGAGAAACCTAAGACTCAGGCCGCAAGATAAATACCCCAAAAAATAACCTAAAAACGCCTCCCAATGGGCCAACTATGGCCTGGAACCCCCAACTTATGCTTGACAACGCTGTGTGCCCCCGCTAGCCCCCACTTTGAGACCTTTTCCCCTCCTTTCGGCGCCTACTTACCTCCACAAAGAGCACTAGACACCCCACAACACGCCCAGCTGGCGAGAGTAGAAACGAGAAACTTGGGATACAAACCATTATAATTACCCAAAAAAAACGCCCTAAAAATGCGGCCAAATACTGCCCAAAACCGCCTTGACACTCCTCCGTGCCCCCCGGTAGCCCTAACCTTGACACTTTTTGCCGTCCTATCGGCGGCCACTTGCCTCCACAAAGACCACTAGACACCCCACAAACCACGCAACATCCCAGAGCAATAAGGATAAACCTAGGAGACAAACCCCAAGGAGACACCCCCCGAAAAAAACGTGAAAAATGTAAGTCGTGTACAAAAAAACCGTCTAGTCGTGTAATTTTTTTTGTTGTAAATGCGTGTACTTTTTTTTTGCTGTAAGTCGGGTGAATTTTAAAAAAAATTGAATTTTTTGATTTTTGCGGTAAAGGAGTGTAATTTTTTTCGTGTAAATTATAAAAAAAATTGAAAAGTTGAAGAAAAAAAAAAGCAACATTTGCAATATATGCGCAATATGTACAGCTGCCGGTTCCGTACGGCACCCCATAGCGACCTTAACGATGGGACGCCGAGTCCACAAAGCACATAGTACTCTGCGTGGCCACCAATTGGTTGGGACTCGGCCAATATAACATAGTTTCACATGTTGTCATTGGCACTAGACTCGAAATCAGGCCCAAGAGAAGAGTCCTGACAGGGGCATGGCCAACATCAAGTGTGCCTGCACTGGAAACAAAATCAGGCTCAAGAAAAAGAGTCCCGACAGGGCCATGGCCAACGCTAGTGCCACCATTATAGGCCACCAAGGCACTGGCATGGGGCCAATATTATAGCAATCTTATACGCTCCACCATTGGTACACCAAACGGCGGAGGAAAATACAGCCCACAAAACATGCACCCGCTACAAGTAGTTGCAGAATGCACGCTTGTAGATCAAGTCCGTTTTTGTGTCACTGGACTTGGGCTTTGCACCACGATTGGGGTTAAGCTGGCAAGCGGCGCACTCTTTCACTAGCTGCTTGCATGCGTCATCGATGAAAAGCTGGTCACGCTCCAGCTGGCCAGATGCTTCTGCTGGGTAGCCATCCGGCACCTTGCGTGGGCAAGGTGGCTACATAACCCCTGCCGCCTGGGGGGTCCCCTCCGCTTCAGAGCGGGGGGCAGAATCAGAAGTGGCCCACAAGTGGGCAACGTGGCTACATAACCCCTGCCGCCTCGGGGGTCCCCACCGCTTCAGGGCGGGGGGGCAGAATCAGAAGTGGCCCACAAGTGGGCAAGGTGGCTACATAACCCCTGCTACCTGGGGGGTCCCCACCGCGTCAGAGCTGGGGGCAGAATCAGAAGTGGACCACAAGTGGGCAAGGTGGCTACATAACCCCTGCCGCCTTGGGGGTCCCCACCGCTTCAGAGCAGGGGGCAAAATCAGAAGTGGCCCACAAGTGGGCAAGGTGGCTACATAACCCCTGCCGCCTCGGGGGTCCCCACCGCTGCAGAGCGGGGGGTAGAATCAGAAGTGGCCCAGAGGTGGGCACATTGCCTACAAGCATGCATTTTTAGTAAAATTGGCAATTCTTCCTTTGTGGTAAGGTCATGTAATTTTTCAATTTTCGTGGTAAACGCGTGTAGGAAAAAATCGTCACATCGTGTAATTTTTTTTTGCGGTAAGTCGTGTAATTTTTTTTTCCGCTGTAAATGCGTGTAACAAAAAAAACGTCACGTCATGTAATTTTTTTTTGCGGTAAGTCGTGTAATTTTTTTTTTGCTGTAAATGCGTGTAACAAAAAAATCGTCATGTCATGTAATTTTTTTTTGCGGCAAGTCGTGTAAGCCGGCTTACACGACTTACAGCGAAAAAAATTTTACACGATGTTACGGTTTTTTTGTTACGCGCATTTACAGCCGAAAAAAAAATTACACGAATTACAACATACACAAAAAAAAACACCCAAAAACGTCCCCAAATTGGCCGAGTACGCCCCGGAACCACTCAACTTCCCCTTGACACCCCTTTGTGTCCCCGGGTAACCCCAACGTTGACATCTTTTGCCCACTTATCGGCGCCCCCTTGCCTCCACGGAGAGCACTAGACACCTGGCTAGCAGCCTAGAGCACAAACGAAAAACTTGGGATGCCAACCGCAAGATAAATAAGCAAAAAAACCACCCTAACAAGGACCCGACATTGGCCGAGCACAGCCCAGACCCGGCCAACTTGCACTTTACACCCCTCCGTGCCCCCTAGTACCCCCGACCCTGAGAACTTTTGCCGCCCCCCATTGGTGCCCCCTTGCCTCCACACAGAGCACCAGACACCCCATAAATCGCCCAGAATCCGAGAGCAGTAAGGAGAAATCTGAGATACAAACTGCAAAGTAAATAATCGAAAAAAAAAAAACACCCCAAAAATGCCCGCAAATTGGCCGGGTACGGCTCGGATCCCCCGAACGGGGCTTAGGCATCCCTCTGTGCCCCCTGTGGCCCCATCCTTGAAACCTTGTGCCCTATCGGTGCCCGCTTGCCTCCACAAAGAGCACCGGACACCCCACAAACCAGCGAGAATTCGAGAGCAGTAAGGAGAAACTTGGGATACAAACCGCCAAATAAATGACCCGAAATAACCCCAGAAACGACCCCTAATTGGCCGAGTACACCCAAGAACCCCCAAACTTGCCCTTGACACCCGTCCCTGCCCCAAGTAGCCCCGAGTTTGAGACCTTTTTGCCGTCCTATCGGCGCCCCCTTGCCTCCACAAAGACCACTAGACACCCCACAAACTGCCAAGGAGCGAAGGGCAGTAAGGAGAAACCTGGGAGACAAACCGCAAGATCAATACCCCAAAAACTCCCTAAAACCGCCCCCAAATTAGCCAAATACAGCCCGGAAACCCTCAACTTGCCCTTGACACCCCTGCACACCCCCGGTAGCCCCGCCCTTGAGACCTTTTGCCCTCCTTTGGGCGCCCCTTGGATCCACAAAAACCACTAGGGACGCCACAGTGGGGATTTGATGTGAAGGACTAGGCAGGTTTCTTCTGGGTCATTGTGGTCTCCAGTGTTGACTGCGGTGATGGGCGTGGGATGGAAGGAGACAGAGGAGCGGGAGAGTGTTCGTGGTGTTGGGAATGCGTGCCCACTCCTAGGTGCCGTAGGTGTCATGTGTTTCTGGGGGTTTCAGATGATGTCTTTCTTCAGGCAGGTTGTGATGCTGGGCGTTCCTTCCAGGCGAGTATCTGCATGTGAGAATTTGCAGTTTGGTCGCTCCCAAAATTTTCTCAGGGCGAGAGAGTTTGCAAAGCTGCCAGCTTTCAGTTGTGCTTAGAGCCTGGGCCCGCTTGGTCATGTCCCTATACCAGTGGCACAGGAGGCCGGAGCGGACCAGGGGTGGGGGGGGTTGCTGGGCAGGTTCAAACTGTTGGGTCTGTGGTCCACGTGCAGCCCGTTGGTCTTTGGACCACCCCTAAAACTTCACGCGTCATTCACAAAATGGCAAAGCACCTTAAATCATGCCCGAGCCCTTACCATAGCATTACTCTAGTCTTAGCCCATTTGCTTCATGCCTGACTGCATTTTCGAACAACACATAATCTGGGGGAAGTTTGTCCAACAGCTGCTGTATTGCATCCCACTCCTTCAGCTCTGCGTATTTTGTCAGCACCATGGAATAGAATGGGGCAATGCTGGTCATATGGCCGTTCCCTTCTGTGTCATGCTCTTCAATGAACTTCTGAAGCACACAGAATGATTGAGATCAAGGTGTCAGCACATTGCATATTGCGGGAGGCACAGGCACGCACAACATGACTGAACCTTTTATAATTGGGGACACAGCTGTGTAGGGCTTTGGCCGCCGTTTGGCAATGTTCGTTTCTGTTGTTTTCTTGGCGGGGGCTGTGGGCTGTGGGCTGAGGGCTGGGCACTTGAAACTGGGGCATCCAAGCTGCATACCCTGCCATGGTGTTGTCACTGGTTTTGATCACCACATTTTTCATTCCTCAAGTAATTTCGAATGTGACCATTTTGCTTGCCTTCATGAAAGAGACTTATATCAGCCTGCCACACATGGTTGTGTCATTGTGGAGCATAAAATGGTCCACTGTCACCAACTGTTGCTGAAATGGGATCATCGCCTGAAATGGATAGGAACGGGACAGCCCTAGCAATAGCCTATATTCAAGTTGGCTAATGTCCCACTTTGCGTTTCTGGATACACTCTGTATGCATACTTTTGAGGCGCGGAATACACACCAGATGCTGCAGAGATGAGAGATGTTTCAGAGTGTACCCTGTACTTGCCTTGCAGACTGGACAGTGTCAAATGGTGGCGTGTGACACATGAGATGCACACTCTTGAAAGCCAGGGACACTTGTATACCCTTCTGTGTCTTGGGGTACAGGGGAGGGGGGGGGGGGGACTACGTACGGGGATGGTTTCGCCGTGGAAAATTTCGGGGGAGGGGGCAATTTCGCCACCCTGGAGAATCCCAAAGCTCAAATTGCTTCACACACCATTGTGCCGAAGGTGCCAAAAGAAAAAATGCTGACACCACCAAATTTCGTCAGGGGAAAACTTCGCCACCTTCCTTCACGACAAAATGATCCCATGAAATTGTCGCCTCACAAAATCCGCCCAGCAGGATACAGCAATCAGAAGGTATGGGGCGCACTGCCTGCAGAAATGGAACAGTGGCAGAATCTCTTGGATGGCCTTTGATGGTGTCTGAGATGCTTTGGGACAGGAGCTGGCGCAAAATGATGCTGCATTGTTTGACGTGGACTTCACGTTCGGGTTCTGATCACCCTCCATCTCAACACAGCCGGAGGTGGAGGTTTCGTATGGCCCAGGCGTGGTGGGCTGGTAGCTCCGTGACCATGGCAGCAGGGTGACATGGCTGTGAGGTCTGTCCTGCAGCATGTCCTATGCCGTGCCCCTCGCCTTTGCAACACACTGGGTTTGGATGCTACAGTGCTGGTTCACCTGCACTTCTTGCAACGTTGCTGCAATGGATGTCAAAGTCTTGGGCCCAAAATTCAGGATGCGCATGAACGTCTGAATGGTGTGGGGGCGGTCATTTTCGACCATGAAGCGCTGGACCTGTAAGCAACGCATCATTGACGTCGAAGAATACACAACAAACATCAGATACAAATGCACATCACAAAAATAGTGTGGCCAGGGGGCAGCTGATTGAACAGGGGGCTCGTTACAGAAGCACTTTTACTTTGCCCATTTTTGTGTATGATGGGGTATACAGGAAGCAAATTGCGTGCCGGAAACACAACATATCCTCTACATAGAGGAGGTGCTCTCACGCTTGCAGAGAGTCAGAACACCTGTATCGCATTGGCCATTACTGTCAAATGCAGTGAATACCCACCTACCCCTGGTTCCATTGCATAGTACCCAGCATGCACAACACTGGTGACGAAAGCGCCACCAAAAGATGGCCACCACGGGCTCAAGACGGGCTAAAACCACTTGTTTTGGCATCCCAGGTCGAGAATCATTTTTGAAAAAAATCATCTTTTTGCCCCTGGTGGACCCCATTGACCCATTTTGACAACAGCCTGTTTGGGCTCAACCTCGTTTGGACACGTTTTCGCCCATCAAAAATCCTACAAATGCTTGACGATGGGCCATTTCGAACCCAAAGTGGGTCCAAAATGGCACCATTTGAGCCCATGTTCCGCTTGTTTTGACCCATTTTAGCCCATCTACCCACGTCAAGGCGCCAATTTCTAAACTTGTGGCTTACTGCAGCCCGACGGTTTTCTCAGGTATGGAGACTCCAGAACTCTCTAGTTGGACAGTGACAGGGGAGGGGGGGTCTCAAATTTCATCTGTGCTACGCCTTGGCCCTTGTTGAGCCGGCTGAAAAAAGGGGTGGTTTCGGCCTTCCGTACCACTTTGTTCATAGGGGTGAGAAAAAAGAAATTTGTTAATGAAGGAAAATCAGCCAGAAAACGGCGAATTTTGCCAACATGAATGGTAATTCATTGAGGGCACATAGATTTCCGGGTTACCTCCGCTATCTTTCCAAAAATGGCATGGCAGCAACCCACCCGGACCTCTTGTCGACGGTAGGAGTCCCCCAAAAAGAAGCCAGCAACCGGGTGAGCAAAGTGCTGGCACATTGAGTACCAATGAGACAACAAATCATGGACCCCCAACGACATCTTGTTTCCACCTGACTGTTCCAATGCAGTACCGAGGATTTGTGTCTTGTATGACAAACTACATCAAGAAGAATAAAAATTGGTACGTTTCGCAGTCCCATGCTACGACGGCGGCTGTAAGTATGGGCTGTGGCTTGGCAGGGCTGTGTAATCTCCTAACCTGTCGCTGCCCCAAACAAGTCAAGAACATCACACCGAAGGCGAGAGAGAGAATTTTGCATAGCGCCACACCAGGGCACATTGGTGGACCCCACGTGGTGGAGTCCGCCCAACCTGGCCGTTCAATCCATCAGTTCATGTTGCATTACTAGTACCAAACTATTCGAAACGATTTGGAGGAAAATGAAAGGGCTACACAACCCTTGCTGTCTCGGGGGGGGGGGGGGTGAAACAGCCGTGTCCGGTGTATTGTCCTAGGGGAAAATGAAATCCCCTTGTAACCGCTACCATCTTGGACAAATTTGAAATGGCTATGGAACGTATGCCATCTCACGGAATTTGAAATGGCTGCTTCACTCTTGCCATGTCAGGGGATGGATGTGTAACCCATACTATTTTGGGGACTGAAATGACGACATAACCCCTTCCCGGGCTCTCCAACGGGAAGAGGAATAACAAAACAAAGCAGCACACACTATCACACAACACACCAACACCACACAACACAACAGAGCACCACACAAAATCATGAGGCACCACACACCCCCACATCACCACACAACATGAGGAGGCAACACCACACAACGTCATACAGTGTCCGGGCACCCCGAGAAGGCATGGTTTTTGTGGCCACTTTAATTTCTCTCCCCTTTGGAGACCGCGAGACGGCACTTTCAATTTTGTTCAGTAAACCTTCCGGTGCTATTGAGGGTAACCGTGATGCAAAGCGGGAATGTGAGCACCTCACAACATCATGCATGACCACACATATCCCCATAGCGTTCTGTGCTTGGGTTGGGGGGTCGAGCACACAACACAACACCACAAAGACTTATAAACTCCCACACGGCACCCAACTACCTAGAGACCCCCGTGATGAGGGGGCTGATCCACATCACACCATTAGGAAAAACCATTTTTAAAACTACTCAGAAATGTAGACATAAAAACACCGAGCAAAAAATTAGCCCCTTTTTGCGGACGTGCATCTTGGGTGACATTTTGCGACACGAACTTTTCTGGTTCGCGTCATTTTGGATGGTTGTTTCGTGCTGCAATTTACTACAACGCCATAGTAAACGTTTGAAACACACGATTCGTAGTTAAGAATATGCATCAATTCATCTTCCAAATGGGGTTTTCCACCATTGTTCACACCACTTGAGTACCCACGAGGCTCACCATGGGGACGCTTCACGAACGCGTGGAACGCCTTTGAAATGTTGGAGTCGACGACACCCGCGGGCAACATGATAGACAAAAAGGGCCTAATGAGAAGAAGGAGGATGTGAATGTGGGGTAAGGGGGTCAATATATGGAGAGGGGGAAGGGTTGGGAAAGGGATAGGACTGAAACCGTGTGCGTTATGTATGTAATTCGCCTTCAGTGAGCTTTCAGTGAGCTTGCAGTGAATGTCAATTAGCTTTCAGCGAGATTGCAGTGAGCTTGCAGTGAGCCTTCATTGGTGAAGGTGAAGTGAAGGCGAAGCGAAGGTGAAGTGACCAATTCGCCTTTCTTGAAAAAGTACAATAGTGATACAACCTTGACCAAACATCAAAGTTGGCCACCTACAAACACTAAAAAACCATTATCTAGCATGCAACACTCACAAGAGACATGCACAAAGACGACACAGTCCATGACTTTGCTTGTAGTGAGCTTGCAGTGCAAACTTACTCACAAGTCCAGATATCCATCAGTGAGGCGTAGGTACAAACATGGACGTGTAAACTTCCAAACTTTTTGCTCCCGCTTCTTCATTTGTGACATTCTAATCTTTGCTCAGCGGTAAGAGAAAGCCGATTTGCCCACTCCAAACATGCCCGTCTTCTACAAAGTCCAATTTGTACGAACCCTAGATCAATGCTTCTTGACCCCAATTCAATGCTTTGTTGACTGGCAAGGGAAAGCCAACTTGCCCAATTCTGAACATGCCCTTCTTGCTCAAAGTCCAACTTCTACAAACCCTGAATCTATGCTTCTTGACAGCACTTCAATGCTTTGTTCCGCAGCATGGGAAAAACTACTTGCCCACTCACAACATGCCCTTCTTCCACAAAGTCCAATTTGTACAAAACTCAAATCCATTCTTCTTGACCGTACTTCAATGCTTTGTTCAGTAGCAAGGGAAAGCACACTTGCCGACTTTGAACAAGCCCATCTTCCACAAAGTCCAGGGGAGGGGGAAGAAAAAAAATTTCGATACCGGGTGGGATATTTTTTTTCGGGGGTGACCCCCCCTAGGGGGGTGGGGTACGAAAAAAAGTGGGTCCTACAGAAAAAAAATTTTCTTCCCATGTCGCATGTACCACACATAATCACGGTGTTCCCACCACATAACATGCCTTTGCTACTCGTTGGCATTCCTCTGTGTGGCTATTTCGGGTACTAGCCCATGTCCAACATGCCATTTGCAACATGAAGCCGTCGGTGGCCCCTTCTCCATGGCATGCTTCGCAGCACAATGGCACGAACCAGCAAACAACATCCCCGGGTACCTGTCTGAAACATAATGACGTTAAAAAAAGAAACATTCAATTTTGAACTCTCATTTTTGAACATTCAATTTCAAACAGTTTTTTTGAACAAAATTTTCTTTTTGGAACGTTTGTTTCTGAGCTAATGGTCTGGTCTCATTCGAGGTTTTCAAACGCTCCCCTCAGCCCCTCAAAGATGGGATCATAGCCACTGCAGTGTTCAGGAGTTTCATGGAGTTTAGTATGTACAGTCAGAGGTGCGTAAGTGCTGGCTCTGTGGTGGCCTGCTCTGCCTGCGATGTGCTCCGTCTTGATGCCTCCCCCTACTTATCCCCCTGTACCCTTGCTAAACTTGGTAGTGCCAAACAACATATAGGGCTCGCGAAGGCTGGCCCTGTAATGCATATGCTCCCTTCATGCTCTCATCTACTTAGCAATACACGTATACCTGCTCTGGGTGACAAGACACCGTGAGCTGTGCCCGTGACAAAATACGCGGCCGTTATTAGTAATATTGCCTGACTGATGGGAGAGTCAGCACCAACGAACTTCATAAAAGGATTTTTGAACATTCAAAATTCATATTTGTTTTCATACTTTGCAGTAACTGTAACTGTAACTGTAACCGTAACTGTCCAAATTCGGCACGCTTGGGCTTCATTGGGTGAGGTGGCCGTCCGTGCCAAACCATCGGGAAGTAGCACAACGTCGACAAGGTCCGCAAGAGTGGAAAAGTCGGTATAGAGTGCACCACCACTTGGAGCCTGGGGAGATCCTTGTACATCAACATAAAACCATCGGTCATTCTTGCTCCCCACACAAATCAAGAAACCCTCGTACTCCATCAAAAAGCAAATGCGTGTGGTTGGTGGAAGAGGGGTGGTTGCAAGGCGGAGCAAAGTTTCCTTGGCTTTATCCCAAGGAATCAATTCCGTGTCTTCAAAGGAGGTGAAATGCGACAACTTCGGGACTTGGAATGATGTACAAGTGCAACTAGCACACCCGCCACCTCCTGTGATCCAAGTAGTTTCCGCCCCAATAGCAACACAAATGGCCTCTAGGAGGGTGTACCCCATGACCGGCATAGATGTTGAGGACAATGCCGTTGTCAACAACGTTGTAGAAGTCCTGTATGAGGCGCCCAAAACGGGAAGGTCCAGCACGCTAAATGGGCTCACAACGCCACTACATTGCACCCCACCAATGTCCAACAAGCCCACATTGGGGTTCAACATTGCTTGTGCACAACACTAGTTGAAACGCTGCCAATTCAACTGGGGTCGTAAAAAAACCTGCAACAAGGGAACGGTATGAAGCAGTATGGCATGCAAAGGAGGGATCACCTCACCCTCACCTGTGCCACACCTAGTTTGCTACCTGTGCTATTGCCGAACCCTCACCTATGCCACACCTAGTTTGCTACCTGTGCTATTGCTACTATTCCTAGAAAAACCGGAAGGTCATTTTGACCAATTTTACCCCAAGCCAAAACTCTTGGGGCCCCACGGCTAGCACCCTCGCTTTGTGGTGGCTGAAATTTGGGCCGACAGGGATATGTAGGGGTCCAAATTTGTACCGGCAAAATAGGGAATGTTTGGGGTCCTCAAAGCATTATGTAGGCTAGGTTTGGGGTTGCGAAACTTTTTTACACATAGGGGTGGGATGTTTTTTTTCGGGCCGTACCCCCCCTAGGGGGGAGGGGTACGAAAAAACGGTGATACCCCGGATTTTTTTTGCGCCCCCCCCCCTGCACAAAGTCCAACGTGTGCGAAACCCGAATCCATGCTTGTCGACCACACTTGAATGCTTTGTTCAGCAGCAAGGAAAAGCCCACTTGCCCAATCAGAACATGCCCATCTTCCACAAAGTCAAGTTTGTACAAACCCCAGATCAATGCCTCTCGAACCCACTTCAATGCTTTGTTCGGTAGCAAGAAAAAGCCCACTTGACCACTATGAGCATGCCATTTTCACACAATGTCCAACGAGGAGAAACCCCAAATGCCTGCTTTTTGACCGTACTTCAATGCTTTGTTCAACGTTAAGGGAAAGGCCACTTGCGCACTCTCCACACGCCCTTGTTCCACAAAATCCAACTCGGAGAAACCCCAAATCTATGCTTCTTGACCTCACTTCCATGCTTTGATCGGCAACAAGGGAAAGCCTGCTTGCGCACTCTAAACATGCGCTTCTTCCACAAAGGCCAACCTCTAGAAACCCAGGATCCATAATTCTTGACCCCACTTCAATGCTTTGTTTAATAGCAAGGGAAAGCCCAATTGCCCACTCTGAATATGCCCTTCTTCCACAAAGTCCAGCTTGTACAAACCCACATCCATGGCATTCGGTGGCATTTGACCTTTTTTCAGATGGAACAAACTCCGATGGCACGAATTACACAATTGCACTACACCATTTGATGCAAGATCATGGTGCAGCCAATATAGCCCTTTGTCCTGTTCAAAGACCGCAGCGTACTTGCGATACTCAATGGGAATCCCACGGTAGCATGAAATTTGTCCGGCGTCCAACTTTAAAAGTTCCTACATGGAAACCTCCACTTCCTTCACTTGTTGGAAGTCCCTCACTCCACAGCACCCGCAAGAATGAATGTCCTCGCATACTCCCACTTTTTTGGTGCCACTCGTTGGCCAACGCCACGATATCTGCGGTGTCCACCTTCTCATCCAGGATAGCTCGCACCAAGGCCTCCAAAGGCTCACAACTCTCTAAATTGGCTGCGGGTTGAACTGGACATCTATCCATCTTGGTTTGCTCCCAAAACCCTCTCACAGTCGAAGCAAGGGATGTGCCAACCGTTGATCCCGTAAACTCATCGGGTGATGGGCCCGCAACCGACTGCAACATAGCTTCCTCTTCTTCATCCCATCATGCGAACATTGCGAAGCGTTAGGGATTCCATTTATGCCAATCCCAATCAAATGAAGGCATTTGACACGGCCATCAACACACCGAATCTTGAGGAAGATTTGAAGAAGGCAGTAGCAAATCCCCAAGCAAAAGAAGCGCGACACCTTGTGGACACAGTTATGCCTTTGTTGCGGATTTGCCATGCAGCAGTGCCCTTCAGTACTTCGGAGCGGTCTGCAGTGATGCGCAAGATGAGTAGTATGATGTTGTTCTTTGGGCTTCCAAGTCTTACTACTTGGTTGCACCAAATGATATAGACAACGAGTTGTCTTTATGTTTGTCGATTGGTGATCGCCAAGCCCGCATTCCATTGCCGGAGATTTCGCGGCGATTTGAAGCACTATCCAAGAACCCTGTGGCGGCCGCACACATTTTTGAGCGACAGGTGCGGGATTTCTTGGAGGTTTTGCTAGGTCTTGCAAGTTCCAAGCAAACCAAGAAAGACCGTGCAGTGTGCAACCGAAAGAAGGGTCTAATTGGCACATCCGTGGCCCATTGCACATGCAACGAGTGCCAAGGCCGAGGCTCTCTCCATTTCCATCGTCTCTTTTGGGGTGGCGTTCCCCCATGGTTGTTGGACATGGTTGTGGGGAATAGCGAGCTTGTGCAAGCCGTTGCTGCGGTGTTGGATCAACAAATATGCGCTGCTTGGGTGCCCACATTCACCGGGATTATGAGCAGAGAGTAAAGCACAAGGTTGAAGCCCCACGTATGCTACAGGAAAAGCAACTTTTGCCTCCATTGCTGTATGACCCCCATAAAGCGGCAGTTGCAATAAACCGGCCATTTTGAGCCGTCTAGCCCGTTCTACGGCCGATTTGATGTCCAAAAACGGCCGTTTTTGAACGGTTTGTAAGGACGATCGTCCTGAAAACTGAGGACGGCCGTTGGTCTGCCGCGTAGGTGTTTTCAATGGGGGTCGTTGGTCTTCCATAGCGATTGGGCCATCAAAGGAATGCAAATGGGTGCAGAACAACGCCTGTGCCATGCCGTGGTGCCACGGGGTGGGCGGTGGCAATGTGAAAACGGGCCGTTTTGGAGCCATGTTTCAGGAGGATCATACTGACCATGGAAGAACATCTGCAAAGCAAGTGCGCTTTACTGCACGGTGATTTCCAATGCGTTAACCAAGACTAGGAGCCAGCTCCGTCCTAGTCGTGACTCATCAATACTGAGCTGGGTTTACCTTGTGGAGGTTTTACACCACTTTCAAGTCCAAGGGTAAGCACCACATTTTAGAAGCAACAACAACAGCAACAGCAAGCAGCAGCAGCAAGCAACAGGCGATCCAAAAGGCCTTGCTCTGTCACCGTGGCTCAAAACCGGCATCAGCGTAGCTCAAAACGACCGGAGAGCAAACGCCCACCACCACAAACTGGTTCCATGTCGTTTTTGAGCCTTCTAGCCCGTTCTATGGCCCATTTAGTGTCCTAAATTGGCTGTTTTTGGGCTGTTTTTAGGATGATCACCCTCAAATTTTGGGACAATCGCCGGTGTGTGAGGTGGGCGTTTGCAACGAGGGCCGTTGTTCTTCCATAGCTATCGGGCTATCAAAGGAATGCAACTCAATGTTCAATAAGGCATGTACCATGCCGTGGTGCCACACAGTGGTCTGTTTTGAGGTGAAAATGAGCCGTTTTCGGGCCAATTTAGGAAAGTTGTTCTAACTCTGAGAGCACAGCTACAAAGCAAGCGGTCTTTCTCCCATAGCGATTTCCAATGCGTTACGCAAGACTGGGACCGAGCTCGGTCCTAGTTTGAGTCTTGATTGCCGAGCTGGGTTTACCCTGTCAAGGTTTTACACCACTCTTTAGGGTCCAAGGATGAGCTACACATTTTAGCCAGCAGCAGCAGCAAGCAGGTGATCCAAAATTCCTTGCGGCGGCAACGTGGCTCAAAACGAGCCTCCAAGTAGACCAAAGCGACCGGGGAGCAAATGCGCATCACCACAAACAAACTTGCATTTTGAGCCGTCTGGCCCACTCTATGGCCGATTTAGTGTCCAAAAAAGGTCGTTTTGGGGCTGTTTTTAGGATGATCCTCTTGAAAACTCAGGACGATCGCCGGTGTGTCAAGTGAGCATTTTCAATGAGGGTCGGTGTTCTTCCATCGTGATTGGGCTATCAAGTGATGGCAAATGGGTGTTCAATAAGGCATGTACCATGCCGTGGTGCCACACGGTGGTCCATTTTGAGGTGAACATGAGCCGTTTTTGAGCCGTGTTTCAGGACAAAAGTCCTCACCGTGGATGCACATCTCCAGAGCAAGCGGTCCTTCCTCCGGGGCGATTTCCAATGCGTTAAGCAAGACTAGGACCTAGCTCGGTGCTAGTTTGAGTCTTGATTACGGAGCCAAGTGCACGTTGTCGAGGTTTTACACCCCTTCTTAGGGTCCAAGGGTGAGCAACACATTTTAGCAAGCAGCAACGGCAGCAGCAGCAAGCAGCAGCAACAGGCCGTCCAAAAGTCCTTGCGACGGCACTTTGGCTCAAACCCGGCACCAAAGTAGCTCGAAACGACCAGGGACCAAGCGCGCATCACCAAAAAAAGGTTTCGTGCCGTTTCGAGCCGTCTATACCGTTCTATGGCCTATGTAGTGTCTAAAAATGGCCGTTTTGGGGCTGTTTTTAGGACGAACGTCCTGAAAACTTAGGACGACCGTTGGTCTGCCGCGTAGGTGTTTTCAATGAGGGTCGTTGCTCTTCCATAGTGATCAGGCCATCAAAGGAATGCAAATGGGTGCAGAATAAGGCGTGTTCCGTGCCGTGGTGCCACGGGGTGGGCACTTGCAAGGTGAAAACAAGCCGTTTTGGAGCCATGTTTCAGGACAATCGTACAGACCGTGGAGGAACATCTACAAAGCAAGCCGGCTTGCTCCACGGTGATTTCCAATGAGAAATTACGACCCGGCTCAGTCCCAGTCGTGAGTCTTGATTACCGAGCTGGGTTTACCCTGTCGAGGTGTTACACCACTTCTTATGGTCCAAGGATGAGCAACACATTTTAGCAAGCAGCAGCAGCAACAGCAGCAGCAGCAGCAGGAGCAGCAAGTAGCAAGCAGCAACAGGTGGTCCAAAAGTCCTTGGAACGACACCGTGGCTCAAAAACGGCATCCAAGTAGCTCAAAACGACCGAAGAGGAAACGTGCACCACCACAAACAGGTTCCGCGCCGGTTTGAGCCGTCTACCCCGTTCTTTGGTGGATTTAGTGTCCAAAAATGGCCGTTTTGGGGCTGCTTTTAGTACGATCATCCTGAAAACTCAGCACGATCGGAGGTGTGTGAAGTTGGTGTTTTCAATGAGGGCCGGTGTTCGTCCATGGCGATTGGGCTATTAAGTGATGGCAAATGGGTGTTCAATAAGGCAGGTACCATGCCGTGGTTCCACGCGGTGGTCCATTTTGAGGTGAACATGAGCCGTTTTTGCGCCCTGTGTGAGGGCGATCGTCCTCACGATGGACGCACATCTCCAAAGCAAGCAGCCCTTCCTCCGGGGCGATTTCCAATGCGTTAGGCAAGACTAGGACCCGGCTCACTGCTAGTTCGAGTTGATTAACGAGCTGGGTTTACCCCGTCGAGGTTTTACACCCCTTCTTAGGGTCCAAGGATGAGCAACACAAATTTAGCAGCAGCAAGCAGCAGCAAGCAAGCAGCAGCAAGCAGCAGCAGCAGGCGGTCCAAAAGTCTTTGTGACAGCCATGTGGCTGAACACCGGCATCCAAGTAACTCAAAACTACGGGGGAGCCAACACGCGTCACAACAAACAAGTTTCGTTGCATTTTGAGCCGTCTAGCCCATTCTACGGCCGATTTAGTGTCCAAAAGTTGCCGTTTTTGGGCGGTTTTTAGGATGATCATCCTACAAATGAATCTTCTCGCTTGAAATGCCGTGGTAAATTCCCATGGCCACCGGTTGGAGGCACATGTGCCTCAACGCAGCGCAGGCCCGAGCACGGGCCCCTCCCCATGGGAGGCAAGCTGCAGCTAAAGTAGCACCACGGAGTCGATCAATAGGCTTGTCTAAAGAAGCAGCAACAAAGGACTTTGTACTCGCCGTGAGCTCTTGCGACCCACTTCACAACGTCGAGTGTCAGACTCCAGTCAATTATACATGGGAACAGCCCTGTGCGGCTCTCTCGCAGGCAACCCGTGCCCGGACAGCGTGCAAGTTGATTACTGACTAGGCAACATGTACTCAATGTGAATAGCATTATTGACATTGACCAGGTGGTTGTTCTGAGTAGCACGAAAATGTCCTATGCAACGGATTGCTCAAATGCTCCAAAAAGAAATGAGGTCAGGGGTTTACTTGGGCGTCGGCGCATTGCAAAAGAAAATGAGGAGGTTGATACCTCCATTGGCGAATAGAATTGGCAAGACTCTCAAATACATATTGCATTTGCATTTGCATCATACCACACATATCAAACATACCCAACATGTACACTTCTAGTCATCGAGACACATGTGCACTAAGCATATACATTTGCACGGGCAACATGCACGTGAAGGCTTCCTTCAGATGCAAACGTCTAAAAAAATACCAGACATCGGGCACATAAATGCATGTTAGACCTCTTGCGTAATCGAAGACCATTCATATATCTCACACATGATGCATCGCCTCCAAGAACACGTCAGACAAATGAAATTCCGTCCAACTCCATCTCCTACAAGGCACAACCCATGACCACGTCTACCCATAACCACAGGTCTCACACTCCATGGAAGCCCTCTCCCCTTCTTTGCATCACTTCCATGTGCTCTCGGTTCTGCACCTCCGTCTGCACGATGTCAACGGCCCTCTCATTGGTTCGCGGCGTCGTGGGTCATTCCCCAGTCGCGTTGTGCTATGGATGTGCTATCATGGGGCCAGGGTCCATGTGTTCCCCACCCACGGGATTGCTTCATACCAGCGTATGTATATCACGGTGCAAATGCAGTCACATGGGACTAGTCGTGGCGTCAACTCACAACCTCAGAGGATCTCCGGACTCAAAGATTCCGCTGCCTATTTGTGCAATCTTGGTTCACTCACATTGATGCATACACCGAAAGCGTGTGTGCACACTAGTTCTTAGGCCACGCAAACTGCCCACCTTCACGGCAGCATAGGTGGCAGACCAGCATCTTCGTCTGGTGCTGGTGCCAGCACCAGATGGGGGGGTCTGTGGGCTCATTTTGATGGTGTCTTATTGTAGGCACAAAAACAGGGCCTTTTTGGGGGGTCTCAAACACGTTTCTTTCATTTTCATCTATTGAACCCAGTTCCCATTTCCTGGATTGAAGGTGTGATATCGGAGGAAAAGCACATGTAGGGCTTATTGCACCATGTAAACAGGAAGCTGTAAAGTCACGCTGGGGCCAGCACCAACACCTGGAAAAATGGCAATGAAGACAAGCAATTGGGCAAAGAGTAGCTGGTGCCAGCACTTCCTGAGGAAAAAAAAGAAATAGTAGGTGCAAACCAAGCAGAGCTATTGTGAGTGCTGTGTAACAACAAAACCAACGGACAAGTGCATGACTGTGCAAGACGAACACTGACAGCGCTGTAGTGCAAAGCACTGGACCAGTCTTTATGGGATCAAGAAACATGATTACTTCTTTGCTGCTGCAGCCCTGTTGATTCGGGCAGTCCAATTGGTAAATCCAAGTCATTTGGGTTTCACAGTGTCAGCAGGATCACCAGCGGCGCCTTCACTGTTGGACTTCTCCCCGCCAGTCGCAGACTGCTATGCCCCATTGCTCGTAGCCTTCCTTGGAGTTGCACGTTTCGAACTACTGCTCTCCTCATCCTGCTTCCGCTTGGCACCGGTTTTTTTGGGCTTCGGCTTTTGGGCCAACAGGTCTGCTTCATGCTCGGCCACTTCCTCTCCATCCTCATCCTCATCCCCCTGTTCTACGTCCTCAAGCTTGCGGAATTTTCCCCTGCAATCAATGGGTACCCCATGGAGCATCTGATTTGTCACCCCAGTCCAGTCAATATTCGGCAGGCCATCAGCTTCCTTGCATCGAGCAACAGCATGTGTGACAAAGTCCTGAATTGCCGTATCCCCAAGGATACCAACCACCACATTGACAGGAATATGAAATCGAACTGTGAGGGCCCCGGGCAATGCGTGGGAGGAGGACAATAGCAGCCGCCATATTTCTTGGTACACCACCATTTCACCAGCCAGTGTCAGCAAGTAACCAACAATCTCCACGGGCAGGTACCCCCCACTTGGGAAATCCGTCACGGTAATGTATCGAGGCACCTTAAAGGGGGGAAAAAAGCAATTCTCCAAAGAAAGGAGCTGGCCCCAACTGCAACGAGGTGAAACGTCCATTTTGTTGTGATTTTTGAGCGCGTGTCCGAACAACCAGGGTCGCAGTGTGGTCTAGATACCTTTTGTGGCAGCGGATGTTTCGAGAGAAGATTCACTTCAGTACACCCCATAGTAAATTGTGGTGACTTCTTGTTGAGGTGGTACACTGACAGCTTAATAGCACAGAACCCCGTATCTTGGTGCTGTTCACGAAGGCTGTCCACAATGCCACGACAATCACTAGGCTCACCGGCAACAGCAACAAGAACGCCACGCTGCAGCACTGTACTGACCAATGCATGGATGCCCAGGGTAAAGCCACGGGGGGGCTCAATGTACACCATTGTAAAAGAGATACCAGCCACTGCTGCTGGAATGGCCGAGCCAATTGCAGCTGGCAGCACCAGTAGTTTTCCGTCCGAGTCCCTTTCCAACTGCAACACATTCATGTTCCAAGTGAAGTTCCGAGTGAAGGCCAAGCAGTGACGTCAGTGAATCGCTTTGCAACCGGGGTAGCACACAGACCTGTGAATTCTCCTCAGTGGCACCCATGTGCAGGTCGACGGTGAAGAAATTGTCCTGATTCGCCTGGACGGTTGGTAACACCAGTGGTTTCGACAAAGATTCTCGCACACCAACATAGCTGACATCCTTCCGAATCGGCGCACTGACAACGTATTTCCACGGTGGAAAAGGGTCCTCTTCTGTCCAACGCCACGTGTATGTCTTGAAATACAAGTCACTTCGGCTTGCCAGGAGGGATTCACACTTTTCTCGTTCACCCAGTCCACCTTAGCAATCATAGTACAAACTTTGAGACCCCATTGTTTGCAGGCACCAAAACGGCATTTCCGAACGATGGGTGCTGGCCCCAGCACCTCTCACAACAAATTGCAATCGAACAGCCACCGCAGATGCATCCTTATGGGAGGGCAAACATACGGCGAGATTCATGGGTGAGAGTGTTCTCAGGATGACACAGATGCCAACTCCATAACCGATCCAGTTTCAATCCCTTTCCCATCTTCTTGAGCTGTGCTCCACCATTGGTTGTGTCAGCCATAAACTTGCAAATTGTCCGGATATCGGGGGGCACCTGTCCTTCGAAGCAACGCATTTGATTCACAGTCATGCTATGACCGCGGGCCTCCAGCATCTGCACTGCAAACGCTGCTTCACGTCCACAAGTTCTCACCAACAGAGCCACAGGAGACCACTGCTTTATCATATTGGCCTACAAGGGGTACCACAGGATTCACACCGGGCAACAGATGGCGGAGTACGTTGACAGGGCGATGAAACCACAAACAAACGGACGTGCTGACGGGCAGGCACACACCAGTGTGCCATCTTGAGCGCTGAATCCACCTTTCACCCACAAATTCGTCAGGTGCTCTCTGGCAGTCAAGTTCCCCTCGGTATCCCTTTCGTATTCCACCACCATTCGCTGAACTCTCTCACACAAAGTTGGTGCTCGTGCTGTCTGGTTGGCTTGACTGATTCCTGCCAGGGACTCACGAATGGTCAACGGGGTCTCAGGCCGCACAACAGTCGCCATGAAATGGGAACACCATCGGGGAGGGGGCAAGTTTCGCTTCTCCAGCTCCAGTTTCACGCGCCGAGCAGCCTCCACTATGTGCTGGCCAGACAGCATCCAGTAGATCCGAACTGATATTGCACCCGGTCACAAATGATCAAAGTCAACGGCAATTTTGGACAAGCGATGCTGGCACCAGCACCGACGAACGTTATTGGTAACGAAACAGCAAACTATGCGCACAGAAGGCAGCATACTTCCATCACCCCATATTACAATCCGCATAAGGGTAGTCGGCGGGCGCTCCTTCAGGTCCTCATCCTCAGACCACTTTCGTATCTTCCCAAACTGCATCTTCTCGTCCCATCGCAGTTTCTCCAAGGGTATTTCCACCTCCTTTTTTTCACAGTGGTCCGCGAGCTTGATCTTCAGTGTACTGTCTTTCTTGCCTTCTTTACCACCTGGCGCTGGAACTGGCTGTGATGCCGTCACATCCTGAGACTGGCTTAGGAATCCCCCGTTCGTTGACGGTGTCATTGGTAGAGGTGACATTGCACCAGCACCCTCAGCAGGGGTTGCATCTGACATTATGATGAAGAGTCTCATTTGAAGGGAAATGGTGTGGCAAATCGACAGAAATCGGTAATGGAACAGCAGTTTCAGAAGAAAATGGCGCAAATTGAGCGGTATGTCAGTGGCTCTGTCCATACGAAGGGCAGCGCACATCGCAGTCAATTAATCCCCGACAGCGGCATCCGCTTCGCTACTACTGACATGGCACTGGTAAATTGCGCACTTGTTCCAAAGCCCTGGAAGGAGACGGCCGTCTCAAATGATCATGTTTCCGTGACTGGTCAGTACACGTGCCAGACTTTGATTCCATTGCATCCAGACCAAACAGACCGAACAGAAAACAGTGCGACAGACAACAGACAACGGTGTGTGTGCAATGTGCAGCGAGGAAGGCAGGAACAATAGGAGGGAATGCTGGCACCAGCTACTCATGCAGACAAGCGTAACCCTACCCTATAGTTAGGCAGGGGGGCGGGGGGTTATTCTTGGAACACTGCCCCCTCCTCCTCGTCACTGGGAGGCAAACTGAATTCGTCTTCCTCTTGAAACAAAACAAAGGGGCGGGGGGGGGCATCACTCATGGTATCCACATCAACTACCAGATGCCCCAGGGAGCCAAGGGAATCAGCACTGGACACGGATATGTGGTCATCCTCCACCCCCACAAACCGATCTGGTGCATCAGCATCATCAGCATCACGGGCACCCTTACCCTTGCCCTTCCCCCCCCCTTTCCCGCGCCTGTTCCGTGTGCGGAACCGTTCCATTAGGCTAGTGAGCTGTGCAACCTCTGCAGGGTCTCTCCTAAAATTGCATTGATCCAAGTACTCAGTAACACCTTCCGGAGGGGACCGGTTGGATAATAATAACAGCACACTCCTGCGAAAAACCTTTCCCAGAGCAGCCTCATTAACAGAATCAGGGATGGGCTTGGGAAACGTGTGTCCTTCAGGTAGAAGGCCAACAAAAGCAGTGGTTTTAGCTGTAGTAAATGGGGCAAACAAAAGCTAGGGACTGGTACACCAGGCGATAAAGCGACGGAGGCGTGCTCGAAAAAGATCGCACAGACCAGTGCGTAGCTTGCCGCGAAGGGTTTTGGTGCCCATGCGCGGGTGTGGCATGCTGAGGAACAAGTCCGTTAGAGCGGGTTGCGATAATGCAGTTGGATGGAGCTTGACCCGGGCGGAGAGCCGGGACAACAGGGCCTCACCAATCTCTTCAGCAAAGAGACAACCTAGGGTATTACTCATCCACTCCTGCCACACTGCAAGTGTGACACTCAAACTGCGAACGTATTCTGTTTTGGCGTCCCAATCGCCAGTAAGAAACAGATGTAGCAACAGGCTCCATTGCAAAACTGTGTGGGCTGCCTGACCAGTGCCTGAATACGTACACGAACAGAGTTACCTACAAGTAGTAGTGCTGCTACCACTTTCTCAATGTGGAGCAGCTTACGGTGGTGGTACACCATGGCACCAACTTGCAAATTACAGTTTTCCAAGGCAGCAAAGATAGGAAAGAAGGCCTTGTATACCTCAAGGGCAGTGTGTTTGTAAGGGTGCCACGCACCGTACATACAAGGCAACAGGGACAGATGCTCATGGAAATTGTACTGCACATATACACTCCCCGTACAAAAAACGCAGTAAATAAAAATGTATTTTCATATCAATTATTAGGGGCATGGGGCGCCGGGTGTGCCGCTGTATGTCCTGGATCTCTTGTAGAATGTGTAGCAAATCAAGGATCCCACCGGTAGTCAAATCGGTCAACAACAGTGGCCGGAATTGTAGTGACCTAACGTTGTCCCGTTTAATATCGAGGGGAACACGAATAAACTCAGGCTCCGCATCAAGCGAAACCCGTGTAACATCGTTCAAGGAGCAAAGTGCAGTAGCAGTGGAATGCACAGCTGAGTCCAGCTGTCCCAACACGGTTACCAAAGACGGATGCCCAGGGAAGGGACATAGGTCTGTAGTGTGCAACATTGCAAACACTGTCAGGTTCATGCTGGGATTGGGATGCTCTGGGTCAGTAGTAGACCTCTTCCACCACCAGTTATCAAACCACATAGCCATTTGGTGGTTTGACATGGACGACCACAGTTGTTGTGCAGCCGAGGTAGCCTTGGCAGTTAGTGGTACAGGGCGATTGGTAACAACACCACAGTTTGCTAAAACACGGCGAACACCCTGCGTCAAAGGTTGACCTGTAAGTGTGTCTTTCCGTGATACCTTACTAGTTGGACGTGCAGCCTTGTGCAGGACAGACCATAGCATATATAACTGTTTCGTGAAAACGGACAACCAACGAGGCTTCCTATTTTGCTTACTTGCAACAACAATTTGAGGTACAGTCTTACGAGTACGACGGTTGCAGCGGACCTGTGCCAATAGGTGCACTAACATCAGAACCCCAGGCTCGCCAGCATGGGCATCACGTAATAAAGTAGACCCATTTGAATAATGTCCGGTACGTAGTAGATGCCGAACAACGGAGTAGGAAAATTTCATTACAAAAGTCTGGTGATGCAAGTAAAAGACACGATGCACATGGTGGCAAAACACAGCACACTCCCTATCCTTCAATGAGATGCACGTACCTTATGAAGATAAACATCGGTGGAATGGATATGGGAATGGTACTAACCAGGTTGCTCAATGGAGTTGGTGCTGGTGCCAGCACTAATAGTCCGGGACATCATCTCAGAGACTCGATTGCATTGAAAGGTGCTGGCACCAGCTACTTTGAGCCAAAGGGGGATTCGAGAAGACCATTTGAGTCAGCAGGTGCTGGCACCCGCAGCTTTCTGCCAAAGAGAACCAAGGAAAGGTGAAATTGCTTGCAAAGGTGCTGGCCCCGGCTGCTTCAATGATAAACTTGATACCAAAGATACAAAGTAACAAGACATGTCCAATACGCGGTGACTATAGTAACCAACATGTGCACGATTGAATATCACCAACAGATGTAATTGCGGGACATCCCACAAGTACTTTTCGTCAAGGAAGGTGCTAGCCCCAGCTGCAATCATGGGAAACATACTTTTGAGATCGGCATTTTCAATCATCATGAAGTAGTAGTGTAGAAAGGGTGTTTTGAACCCCTAACTTCATCGGCCGCGAAAATACACGTTCAAAAAAGGGGAGTTTTTTACACTGCTCTTTTTGGGTATAGAACCGGGCAAAAGTGTGCCACGGGGGTGGGCAGTTTGCGTGGCCTAAGTAGTTTTGGGCGGTGGTACGGTGCCGCTTCAATGCGGTTGGATGTTGGTGTAGCCATGTTGGACCAGCAGCACGCCGTTAAACGGGGAAGCATACTGCTCTACTTCCTATTGACACGCCATACGGGCAGAAGGGCACTTCGAGGGGAGTGCAAACATACTCACGTGATAAGGAAAAGTGAAAAAGGTTGCATTCGGTGAATGAGCACGGGAACCGCATTGAGATGCGGAGGTACACCTACAGGTGCGTGCATGCATGCAAAATGCAATAACAAATAGTGTTCTTCGTAAATGAAACGTGCCGGCAATTCGTACAAAGCACTTCACACAGGCACAAAAATTGGAAATTGCAATGGGAAGTTGAAATTCATGTAACAAAAGGCAAAATACATCCCCTAGTATATGTACTGCACAATAAAAATGGATGCAAAATGATTGGTCAAAAAGGTTGTTGGATCCCATATGCAGCATCCGGACCACATTCCATCCAAATAAACCAAAACCACGAACATGTGCGCACATGTAGTCCAACACGCATGCAAGGTGGCATGTGTAGCACACACATGCAACACAAACACAAGGTACACCGGAAATACTACTATTTGTATGCCACAACAATGGCGACCCTAACTTGGACCTCCAAGCGTAGTGCCCTCCTAGCAGCTCTATACTAGGAGGAGAAGTCAGGGAGCATGATTGGAGAGTTGGCCAATAGCACAATTGAGGGTCGAAGCACAATTAAGGTTGAAGATCACAGGAAATTGTGGCTGACTATCCCTCCACGCGACAAACAGCACTACGTCAGCGATGCGAATTTCCACTGCCTGTTATCGTGGCGACGGTGCACGCTTGAACAAGTACCACGTGCATGAGAGCTGTGTAGATGGTGGTTGGCATGCATTTTGAATGAGTGTGCAACACATGCATATGTTTCTCTCTTTCTTTTTGCCGGAAATGTGCTTTTTGCCATACATGCCAATGTGCCTATGCGTGTAAAATTTCGAACAAAAATCACCCAATAGTCTAAAACAAAGCAACTACAAGTAGAGTGGGCATACCACACCCTCAGTGTGACATTCAACGTGAGCGTATCTTGTGTGAAGTTAGGTGAATTCGCACCGGGTTCGACGGAACAACACCCAATATGTAGAAACAGGCGGCTAGTTAAAACCTTAAATTTGGTCACATTTATTGTAGCACCATTTTGGCGAAGATAGCACAAGAAACGCACACAATGACACCAAGTCACGCGCAAAACACAGCAAAAAGTTGCCAAATTCGCACCTCCGCGAATCTCCCATTCAAACGGCTGCTTGACGAAGGGTACACAGTGACCCTCCCTTTTTAAATGAATGACAGAACAACTGAATTCCACCAATGCCCACCTAGACCAATGAAACGGCCAACAATAAATACCTAGTTGCAGATGCGACACAATTCATTCTCCTCCTCCTCTTCTTCCTCCACTTCCTCCACTTCTTCAACGGCCATTGCTACTTGGAGAGGGGAAGTGAGGCAAGCACACCCCCACGGACATTTTGGGTACTCCCAGCATGGGCAAGGCAATGGAGCCGTGGCGCACATGGATGATAACAGGGATGGGAGGGGAGACCAATTGGTGGACATTGGATACACCGCAAGTAGCAGGTGCAAAACACATTAGTTGTTACGTTAGGGTCTATCGGGTTTGAGCAGAGGGATTAGGCAAGGAAGGGGTTGAGGAAGAACCAACAAAGTTTGGATACACTGCACCTAAAAACGCAGTGTACAAGAGGTTATAGTTGTTATGAAAAGGGGGAGGGAGGAGGTGAAAAAAGGGGCATGGCACCCGGGGAGCGCCATTCACAATGTCTTGTACATGCGTCACCAAGGTCGATGGCATGCGTTCGGGAGTGAACATGCCCCAATCAGTACTGGGGTCCGTCAGCAATAACTGCCGCAAAAAGTGACTGATAACCACAAATCCAACCATCATGGTTTTGGAAACCCAAAGCCTTGGTGGTTAGTCTTGGTCCTGAAGATGCGGAATAAGGGGACGGGTGTAGAGCTAACTTCCCTTGGCATTCCACAAAAACACATGCATGGTGGGATGGACAACTGCCCCCAAAACAAAACAATGGACCCCGGAAGAACAACCACTAGTGGTACAAAAAAAAGGGAACGTTGCGACCTATGGGGTTCGCGTGACATCGAGTGATCACACTTGTCCATCTGCTGCCTGAGGACATCACACCAATCCAAAGCTTGTGAACAAGCCCTTGACTCGGGCACCTCTCCCATGCACCACACAACTTCTTGGTAGGCAGAAGCGTGGCAATCATCCATCCAAGCTTCGATGCCCGTGCCTTCAAGATCGCGTCGTGGGGTGGGATCATTCTTGGTGTAAGTCTTCTCAAGGGTTGAGTCTCCTTCAAAAAGATACCCACCATCCGTTGGAGGAGGGGGCTTGTTGCGACGCCCAGAACGCGTGGTGCGGGTGGTCGGGGGCATAGACGTGTCAGCCCGGGAGCGGACCTTGCGCTGCTTTTTGGGTCGAGGAGGGGTTTGCACCACCGCAGCTGTGTTGCTCCCATTGTCATGGGCCACAATGGAAGGCGTAGTAGGCTCTTGATCAGAAGGAAGATGAACCTATCGATCTGTGTCGCGAGTAACCCCGCCCCTCGCAGGACCATCAATGGTAATCAAACAAAAAGCGCACTCCAAACTGTGTGTGCACCACAAGTACCGCTTGCACTTGCATTGGGCACAAGTGTAGGGTGGGTGGATGAGGGCACACACATGCCACTTTTTTGCCCACTACGCCACTCGTGGTACACATCCTGCGACTTGGTATGGCTGTGGCCCTCCGCAGGAGTTGCAGTGGCAATCCCTTGAGACAGACTATCAGAGTCACTGTCATTGCCGTCCAAGAGCAAGGCACTTCCCTTTCCCTTGGCTGTAGCTCGGCCCCTCGGATCCCTTTCATCCCAAGTGTCACCCCGCTCCATCACGCCTCGTCTAACGTTGAAAATTTTCTAAAGTCTTGAAACCAGATATCGCCAGGAATATATAAGCGGGACTTGGAATTGGGGCAACGTAAGGATTAACCACAATAGGATCTGCTCACAAACACCTATAACTTGGAACGTACCACACGTGCAATGTGAGGCACTAGTGAGGCGAACACGAATGAAATCTGCAAGCGTGGGCAAAGGTACATGGTCGCTACACTCAATTTTTGCCTATGTCTTTCCATTGGCGAACACGTTCGGCCGTCACGGCCTTATAAGCGCGATTGACCTCCCCGAAGCGACCACGCTTCGAGGAAGGAGTTCCTTGCCAGACAAGAAGACAATGCCCATTGTTCTAGAAAAAATGGTGAACATGGATGGCTTGTGCCTCTGGTCACATCCACGGTTGAGGGTCAGGAGCACGACCATCAAATGCATTGTCCTCAACATTCCAGAACCTGCCTGTCTCTAGTACAACTCTCTTCAACGACTCTAGGAAACCACAAACCTTGCCATCAGCCACTAGTTTGGCCGTTTTGGCCGGGGTTCCGGCTGAGTTGCACTAGGAATGCTTGGTGGTGTCAAACCCACAAACCAACCATTCCGCTGCTCAACGTACTCGGTGAGGGCATGATGCAAATGGTGCTCATACCACACCCAATGCTGGTTGAGTGAGTCCCATCCAGCACAGAAAATGGTCGTGGACCAACTCAAAGGTTTTGCCATCCTGGGTGGTTTGCAATCAGTTTTGAAAAAAATTCAGTTTTGCTTTGTGCACACGTCTAGCATCACCGTCAGAAAAATATGACTCTTGATCCATTCTTCAAAGTACTTTGGTAACATCCATGGACATAACCTGGCCAGCATTGCCTGAAAAAAAAGGCAAACTATCATCCTAGGTGGTACCTGATCACTTTAGCAAAAATCATTTTGCCTCATTCCACACCAAAGCATGTGCACAATGCACCACTCTCAATTACCATGCCTATTGAAAGAATTATGCAATGTGCAACTGGCCTACCAATATTGCTTTTCATCTTGTCCCTAGAGTGTGGAGGCGGCAATGCATGGTGTTCCAATCCGTCCCAAGTACCCGGATGTGCAAATTTTGGGCATTTGAGATCATTTTGAATGCCTTTGTAGGCTATTTTGGGCCCCTAAGAAAGGCCACTGAGGCTGGCAAGCGGGCCAATAAGGTGCTGAAAGTGAGCAAAGGTGTCTTTTCATCATGCGAATTGGTTCTGGTGCATCGGGCACCAACATATGCACCTGTCTAAAAGCCGAAACTAGCAAACACAAGCATTTTTGCCCCACCACCTCCATTTGCAGGGGCCACAACCGGCTACAAAATGCTGTTTCTTTTGCGCAAATTTTTTCGGAATTCAACTGAACACTACAAGGCATCATCCATCAACAAGCCAAGCCCCCAGGGCGAGTTCTGAATTTCTCCCACTTCTGCACTTACTTGCCACTCCTGGTGCTTTGCCACCAGAAAATCCTTGCCCACCTTAGACCACAAAGAGTGTTGCAGAGGCGCCTTGTGGTTGAACTCTCTGTGTGCCAAAAGTTGAAGCAAAGCTGATGTGCTCACCCTCGATGTGTGGACCATGTTTCGGTTGATTGGTAAGCGGAGGAGAGTAGACTGCCTGTGCATAGAACAGATCACAACCACTGGATCTTTGCCTGTGAGATTTATTGGTGTACAGACATATCGTGCACCATTGTACAGTGGGAGGAAGAGAGGATGAACAAGTGCGCGAGGTGGCCTTGAGGAGTCAGGTATTGAGGTCACTGAAAGGGGACAGCATGAATCGTAATTGGAAACAGAATAGAACAGAGGAATATGCGGTGAACCAAAAAAAGAGAGGAAAGGTTTGCAAGAAACCAATGGGTAGGCCGAGAGTGCCAATGCCAGGCCATGGGATGCTGCAGTGCGCGTAGTGTGAAGATGAGATGGTTCTACAGAAGGATGTAGGAACAGGGGTCTCGTGGAAACGGCCCACATTAATGGTCCCAAGTCATTGGGGAAAACAATTCTCAGTAGGTGAGGGTGGGACAGTTGGTCCTCTTGCTCACAACTCCTGCTTCTGAAAAAAGATGAACAAGGACTGCATGGTCTTTGTTCTTTAGGGATGCAAACATGTGGGGCTGTGGTTGGGTATAAACACAGCAACACACCTCTTTGGTTTGGTTGAACCGTTTGCCCTTGCAACAGCACTGAATGAAGTCATTTAGAAGGTGCGTGTCCCAGCCCTGAAACATTAGAGGTGTTATCATAGCGATGAAAAAGCATTGAACAGTGCAGAAGTGGGAAGTGGATGAGCGGAGGGCACAGTCCTCTGAAAATTCAGGCCAATACCCCCAGATGTACACACTTACTCTGCCTTTATGGCAACCCCGATGTGGGAAGCAGACACTTGAGACAACCCGTGTACTGCAGGGGCTTAGAATGAGAGCAAAGCACAGGTTGCCACTTGGGGTCCCTCCCATGCTGGTGCCAGCATGCTTCGTACAACGGCGTTCCCACCGCAGTGAAATTTTGAGGGTGTCCACTACCACTGACATCAAAAATATAACACAGGACCGGAAGGTGCCAGATCACCAAGTGGTATCCATCGGTGGTGCATAGGGTTTCTGCACATTTTGCCGTTGAATCCCCCCACAGCGCCCACACCCATACATGCATCCCTACGTGCACTACTGCCTCAGGCTTGGTCGCTCGATTTGCTCGCTCGAGAGGCCTCCTTGCTCGCTGGGCTCGCTCAACCTGACAGCAAGCTGCATCACAATCAGCGCCAAACATGGTACCTCCGACAGCACAAACTGTCCCACCCACATGCACACTGCCCCACCCAGCACATCTACTGCGCCAAAAGACAGACAAAAACGGCTGTTTTTTTTTTGCTGAAAATGTCCCTAGAACCCGTTCATAACGTTCACACAAAATGAAATCGATGGTACACTCACTCCACATGCGGCTTGACTTCCCCGTGTCAAAGAGCCCCTTGATGTGGTCTAACTGAACAACATATCCGAAAAAGGCCCCAAAAGGGGCCAAAAAGCCCCAGAATCCACACAGGTTAGCCACAGACAGCAGATTTGGGAAGGCGCCTCCCAACTTGGTGCCTACGCTCTAGGCCCCCACCGGTGAATTCGGGGCTCAAACTCTAGTCTTGGAAAGGCACGTGCCAATGCAAAGGATGGCTAGAGTCGAGTGGACCGTGGAGCATTGGGACGGAGTAATGGTCAAAACAGAAAGGAGACGTACTTGTTGTTGCTTGTTGCTTGTTGTAGCAGTTGCTAGCTAGGTTTGAGGGGGGAGGGGTGCGATAATATGTTCATATGTGGCCCAACGCCCAACCACACCCTCCCACCCTCATCACTGGTTGGGCTTTGGGATGTGATAGGGACCTCTCCCCCCTATTCAGCTTTGGGATGGGATAGGGGACCCCTCGGCCGTATTGTCTTTTGAGGTTAACAACAGTGGAAAAAAAAGGTTTCAAGCGAATTTCAGACAATGAGGGCTCGCTATGAACAACGCCCGCCTACACCCCTCCTTGGCATTTTTGTGCCAATGACATCCTTCCCAGTTTCCGGTTGAATGGTTAAGAACTAATTTTTAGCGATGTCATACCCTAGTTTTCACCTGACGTACCTTTATGTGTGCCCCAATACCTCACCCCAACCATCCCAAAAAACTTCCTAAATTTTTTTCGGTTTCCCCACCCTTAAAATAGGGAGGGTGGAGTTGTCCTTGCTTGCCCACCAGAACTCCTGAAGGGATGGGTGTGTGCCATAAAAGTAGAGTAAATACATAAATATTTTTTGTAAGTAAATATATGGCATATACGATTTTGGTGGCTGGATTCGAATTTTGACACACATGGGCCCCTGGTCCCATCACCTACCACCCTCCGCCTACTTTGTGCGTGCTGAACGCGATGAAAACACTTTTTTAGGAAGTTGAGACGGAGGCTATGCAGGTGCAACAAGTTGGCCTATTTAGGTTTTTCACTACTATAGGTTGCAAGTGGCACATGTTGTTGACATACGTTTCCTGCACACATAGCCCCTATGTACGCACATGTATCCCTATGTATGTGGGTACACGCCCCCATGTGTGCTGGTACATGCCTCCAAGAATGCATCTATGCCATCGTTGGGCCTTCCTTCCCCACTTGAGGGGCTTGTCGCTTGCTTCACTCGCTCGAGGTGGCTGCAAATTGAACAGGGCAACACTAGAGGCCAAGGCACCCAACATTCACAAACATGGGGACACATGCAGGGCATAACATTTTGATTCCGGCATTCGAAGAGGTGTGTGTGTGTGTGTGTGTGTGTTTGTCCACCTTGAATAGCGTCCTTTCTTGAGATTAAGTCTTTCTTCTCCTTCTCCTCCTTCTACTTCTTCGGTGCGCTCTTCAGCTTTGTCACCTTGCTTTGCTTATCGTCACTGTTGCTGTTGTGCTTCTGTGGTTGTTCTTGTTGCTAATACCTCCTCCTGCGTTGGCCCTACTTCCATTTTTGCTACTTCTACAATGCAGTGCGCGCTGACCTTGGTGGTACTCTTACACTACATCGCCCCCCGAAGAGCACCAAGCTCACCCCTTCCAAACGGTCTCAAAATCAGGCCACCTCCGCTACCCTAGCTCGACACAGGTGCAAGCTCCCTTTGCTTCCCATAAAACATGTGTGAAAAAAGGTCAAAAATTGCAAAACTAGGTGGAATTGGGTGAAAATACAAATGTGTCATATCCCCAAAGCGCAAGGATTCCCCCTATGGCACCTTGAACTGATCGAGGTTGATTGACATAATAGCTATTGTTGTCCTCTGGTAACCATGTCGGGTTGGGGAGTTATGGCTCGTTGGTTCAATACCTCTTGGATTTCACCCGGAGTTTGCGGGTGTTGACCATCTTTTCGGCACTTGATGCACAATAGTTCATAGTCCGACTTCGGAATTTTAGTGGTTTTGAGATGGCTTGCCACCTTTTTGGGTGGCAAAATTCAAGAAATTTTCTAACCTTGTGATCAATGATAATTGTGTGTGAGCCCAACCCATCTGACTCACGTGGAATCAAAATAGGACCGAATATACAAGTGTAGAAGTTGTGCATGTCTATGTGTGGGGGTGGGGGTGACATGTACAGTGGGTACGGCCAACGGTCTCCCTCATACGGCTATTGGTACTGGTGGTACTCATGCAACACCTAGTAAGAAGGGTATTGTGGTTGACAGCAGCCGGGGTCCACTTCCACACTAGACATCTAGAAGTAGCACAGGGACATGTGAAGAGCCAATTGTAGAGCACGGAAAAGGCATGGCACTTGGCGCTAGGGACACGGGTGAAGCCAACGTGCAAAATATGCAAAATGCGCTGAACATGGTGTGCACCATATACGTGCACAAAACTGCCATGGACAAAACACGTGACACTTGGCATAATAGGGGTGTGCGCTTCAATTGCATAGTCGGCTTGTAGTCCTTGTCATTCACCAATCTTTCGTCCCATTCCCATTCTTCGCCATCAACTACAACTACTCCTCCTTCAAGTCGTTCCCAAACTTGAGCTGCTCGTAGGGTCCTTCCATACGTTTGGTGTTGAACGGCATGTGTACCAAATCGTTAGCATGCAAATTCTTACTTCGAGAGTGACCCCAGATGACTCCACTTGTCGACTTGGGTGCCGGTGTGGACCACGTTGTTCGGCACTCAAGGCACCCAGAAAGACTCCTTCTATCTTCTCTCCAGCTTAACCTTCTTGTACTCATGTGTAGTGGAAGAAGCATCAAAAACTTGTTTTCAACCAACAATGACGCCCTAGTATCACAAAATATGGGTTTCTAGTATGGCCAAACGGCTAAATAGTTGAATTGCTCGCGCACTGCGCGAATCACCCCCCCCCCCCCATGACCCGCCACCGGTGTTGACTTGATCATCCCTCCAACCACTTGCATCTTGTGCACTCCGATTCCAAAAACTTACCCCCCAAATAGCACCCATGGCTCCGAGTCACTGAAGCAAGCAAAGGTGGGAGTGTGGTACCCAATACCCTACCCCGATGTGGATGCTAAGGTCGTACCACCAATGATGGACGGCCGTGCTTCCATCAACTCCAATACGCACACGTTACCCCACATGCGCTTAACACCAACTGATGATCCTCATCACTTCCTCATTTGACGCTAACTTGTCCCTGCAGCCGCGTTCATTTCCATATGAGACGTGGTAACACACCCCTCATTGTGACCAATGTACTCAAGCGGATTGTCCCAAAAGCTGCCGTCGGCCATGCCTCAATTTGCTACCGGGTATGTTGCCACACCACACTTGCACACAGCCCTTGTAGCACTAGCTACTCCGTTCATGCTATTCCCGTTGCACCCACCGCCTCATAAACCTAAACAAATTGTACCGCGAGCCCTAGCCTTTGAACTAGCTCTCCCAACTCTTCCTACCAAGAAAAAGAAACATTGGACGGTGGACCAAACCAAGTTTACCCATTTTCTTGCCACTTGAGCATTTTGACACCCACCCTTTTCACCACAAGTCGCTGAGGAAAGCTACTCATATTGCTTAGGATTTTTGAAAATGCCACCCATGTATGCTCACCAAATGTGACTCATGTCGCACGGTCAATTTCGAAAATTGCAAGCAACTTAGCATGGAAAATTTCTTCCGAGCGTCCCTAGGCATCTTGGCCGGAAAGTCCCCATGTTATCGCTACCAATGTTGGTTGCGTTTTTTTGAGCCGCTTTCGCGGCCAAAACTTCCGAGCGTTTTTCCGAGCCATTTTGACAACTTCCAGGTGTGTTTCCAATATCTTTGCGTACCATAAGAGATGCCGTTATACCCAGGCAATGCAAACACACATGCCAAAAAGAAAGGCAAGAATAATGTTTTTACTTACCTTGAAGTGCGATCGCTCTACTCTCCTTCACTTAGCATACGGATGGGACATGCATCGCTGGACATGGCATCCACATCTTGCTTCGCGATAGGGTTTCTGTGTTGCTGCCTGATGGCGTGGACGAATCAGAATCGGTGGCACTAACAGTGCAGCCACCGGATACATCTTGCCCACCATTATTTGAGCCGGCGCCAGAGGGACGTTCACAACTATTGTCACTGCTGCTGCTTTTGTTGTTGTTGCTGCTGCTGCTGCTGCTGCTACTCTTGCTACTCCTGCTATTGCTGCTACCATGTGCCACTAGTTGGTGCTCAATGTCACTATCAACAATGGGGATACACATCATCATAGCTTTTTGTGCAGGCTGAACACGTTGTTCCGTAGCAAGTACATCAGGGCCCCAAAAATGAGGCTCCACTATCCTACCCCTCTGATGGAGGTGCAATGCCAATGGAGGAAGTATTTGGGTTAGCGTTAGGGGCTGGTTCGGCAGCCTGTTTTCCGTTGCCTCTTTTCAGAGACTTTCGACGTGCAACACATGGTTAAAATTGGGCGCCACTTTTCAAACCCCATGTGGGCCACCATTGGATAGCTTCCAGCTGGGCTGACACTTACCTGCGCATGCCACGTTTTGCGCCATAACTCCCACACACGCAAAACACATCCACTTCCTCTTTGGCACCCACGAAGGTGCACTTTACAGAGCAAGTGTCTATGTGCATCAATACAGTACAGTCAGCTGCTGCTTGCAATTCAAAGAGATGGTGTAACAAGCGTGCAAAGATTGAGCTGCGGTACTTTGGCAGCCACCATGCATGCCTCCAATACAACATTTCGATGGACAGGGGCCCAGATTTTGGCAGAAGGAACTTGATGCTTTATGCACGAACTTTTGGTACAGCTCGTTTTCAAAGTTTCGGAAATAATGGCATCCCGTTGTGTACTAGTAACATGCACGTACCTTCTTGCAACCCTCAAGTCCCTCTGACCTGCCTCATCTGAGAACATCACGGGGGTGCAAGGGTTGAACCATGTGCGGCTCCACCGGTGCATAGTTGCAGTGCAACCCTCTCTGGCGAATTTAGGGATGACGTGCACAATGTATGTGCACGCCAAGCCCTTGGCACGTCATGGACAAGTGGACAACTATGTGCAACCATAACAAAGGTGCACCATGCGGCAATACGCCAAAACTAGTGAGTGAAAGGGCAGAGGCAGAACCATACCACTTGCCAGTCTACCGATTACTGTCCGAGCCTCACGGGCTGTTAGGCTGATCCCAGCGACCCCTCACCAAACGCCGGTGCTCCCGGCTATCAGGTGGCAGGAATCTAGCAGTGTACCTTGTTGCAACATGGGCTATACCTTGCAGCAACTCGTGTTGCGACTCAGGCGGGAGGGTGCGCCCAATGACACTCAGCAGCCGGGATGCATTGCCCTTGGTGTTGTGCAACACAGGCTGTATGATACATACATTTTCTAAGTTTGAAGGACCGTGAAACTTTTGGGGCCCCCAAACTTGTTTCAAACCCCCCCCCCCCCAGTGCAAAGAGAGGTGCTTCACTCCGTGCTTATTTAGCCATGTACAAGCCGCACACCCTTTCTGCTTACATTCAGCCCACAAATGGTGGTGGTGTGCAGTGATGCAACCAAACTGTACCCTAATAGCAGTGTTGTATTCAACACCTCGGTATTTCATGTGTTGCTTTAATGTACATGAGGGCAATGCAGGTAGGGCCTTTGCCCGATGAGGCACCCATTCTGCATCCACGGTTTTGGGCCATTCCCACCATGATATCATATCTGTGCAAGGAGGCACAGAGCCTACAAGAGGGAACTAGAGTCCCTCAAAATCAACCAGACTTATCTTGGGGCTGATATCGGGGCGGCCGCGGGGTTGGTGACCATCAACGCACAGGCCCAAGGTTAAGGTGGCGTGTTGTGGTGGAGATGCCTGCCGACCTTGTGCAGCCACTAGCCCGGTTTTCTTGAGAAGTAGATGGCCCAATTGTGGCAAAAGCTTGATGTTGGTGAGGGAGTCGTCTACTGCAGGAAGATGCAGGTGTTTATGTTGCCTAAGTGCCACCATAGACCAACGTGCCTCTGGTTAGAGGCGTTCCAGGGTTTGCAGGAGTGCTGCTGGAACAACATGCTCATGCCGGAGGTAGAGTGCACGAGGATGGCTCTAGGGTGGTTGAATGGCCGGGTGTCAGGCAAAGGGTCCGTTGGGCGCCGAACAACCCTCACTGTGCCAGAGGCGGGCCGGGGCACCTTTTCTCGCTCCTTGCAGCCTAAAGGGGTAGCTCCTTGGAAGTTCATGACAAAGCCCGACACCATAAAGTGGTGGGGAGGAACAAGACATATACTTGCAAAGGCCTCCAACTTGGGGACATCACCGCTAATCCGTACAGTATAGTAGTCCACAACGACCTCACGGTGAAACATTGTAATCAGGAGTACCCTTAAGGAGAGTAGAGGAATGGAGAGCAAAAAAGGCCCACCGTTTCCGTTTCCTCCAAGTAAGGCATTTTTGTAAACCCCCGACCAGTAGCTCTCACCATACCTTTATTTTAGGCTAATTGCTCACACTAGGCCTGGGATCTAGGGGCTCCAAGTATGGTCAACTATCCGCCCCTATCCAGGGGTCAACTATAGGAGTTTCCTCCAAGCAAGGAATTTTTGTAAAGCCCGGACTAGTAGCTCTCACGAGAAGTTGATTTTGGGCTATTTGCTCACAGCAAGCTTGAGATCTGAAGGCTCCAAATGTTCTCGGCTATCCGCCCCTGTCCAGGGGCCCACTTTCTCAGTTTCCTGCAAACCAAGAAGTTTCTGAAAAGCCCGAACCAGTAGCTCGCACCAGAAGATTATGGTACGCTATTCCCGCACACCAGGCTTGAGATCTGGAGGCTCCAAATATGCTCGACCATCCGCCCCTGTCCACAGGCCCAGGGTTTTAGTATTTTGCAAGTAAGGCATTTTTGGAAAGCCCCGACCATTAGTTCTCACCAAAACTCGAATTTAGGCTATTCGTTCACACCAACACAACGATCCAGAGGCTGGAAATGTGCTCGACTTTCCGCCTTTGTCCATGAGGCCAGTATGTCAGTTTTATGCAAACAAGGAAGTTTTGAAATGCCCGGACTAGTAGCTTTCAACAAATTTGGATTTTAGGCCTTGCGCGCACAGAATGATAAAGATCTGGAGGCTCGAAATGTGCTCCACTATCTACCCCTGTCTAGGGGCCAACTGTACCAGTTTTTTGCAAACAAAGCATTTTTGTAAAGCCCCGACTAGTAGCTCTCACCGGAACTTGACTTCATGCTTTTTGCTCACACCAGGCTTGAGATCTGGAGGCCGCAAGTATGATCGACTATCCCACCTGTCCAGAGGCCCACTATTTTACTTTCCTACAAACCACGCATTTTGGTAACGCCTCAATTACTAGCTCTCACCAGACCTTGATTTTAGGCTATTTGGTCACGGCAAGCCTCAGATTTGGAGGCTCGGAATGTGCTCGACGATCAGCCCCTGTGCAAGGGTCCTCTGTTTTTGTTTCTTGCAAACGAAGCATTTTTGTAAAGCTCCAACTAGTGACTCTCACAACAACTTGATTTTAGGCTTTTTGCGCACAGCAAAAAAGAGATTTGGGGGCTCCAAATGTGCTCGACTATCCTCTATGGCCGGGGGCCCACTTTTTCAGTGCCCTACAAGTAGGCATATGTGTAAAGCCCTGACCAGTAGCCCTCACCAGAAGTTTGGTTTAGGGTTTTTGCTCAAAAGAGGGCTGGGATCTGGCGGCCACAAGGGTGCTCGACTGGCCGCCTTTGTACAGGGGCCCAGTGTTTCAGTTTCCTGCAAACGAGGCATTTTTGTAAAGCCCCGACTAGTAGATGTCACCAAAAGTTGATTTTAGGCGATTTGCTCACACAAGGCCTTAGATTTGGAGGCTCGGCATGTGCTCGACTATCCGCCCCCGTGCAAGGGCCCACTTTTTCGGTTTCTTGCAAACAAGGCATTTTTGTAAAGCCCCAACCAGTAGCTCTCACCACAAGTTGATTTCAGGCTATTTGCTCACACCAAGCCTAAGATTAGGAGGCTCAGAATGTGTTCCACCAACAGCCCTTGTCCGAGGGTCCCCTGTTTCCGTTTCCTGCAAAACGAGAATTTTTGTAAAGCCCCGACCAGTACCTTGCTCTCACTATAAGTTGATTTTAGGCTATTTGCTCACACGAGGCTTGAGATCTGAAGGCTCCAAATGTGCTCGACTATCCGCCCCCATCCAGGGGCCCACAGTTTCAATTTCTTGCAAAAAAGCATGTTTGGAAATACCCGAGCAGTAGCTCTCAAGAAAAGTTGATTTTAGGGTATTTGCTCACACCAACACAAAGATGTGGAGGCTCGCAACGTGCCTGACTATCCTCCCCTGTCCAGGGGCCCACCGTTGCGGTTTCCTGCAAGTAAAAGCCCCGACCAGTAGATCTCACCAGAAGTTGATTTTACGGTATTTGCTCACAACAAGCTTGAGATCCGGAGGCTCGAAACGTGCTCAACTATCCGCCCGCGTCCAAGGACCCACTATCTCAGTGGCCTGCAAACAAAGCATTTTTGGAAAAACCAACCAGTAGCACTCACCAGAAGTTCATTTTAGGCTATTTGATCACACAAACAGAGAGGCTCCAAATGTGCTCGACTATCCACCCCTGTCCAGGGGACAACTATTTCAGTATCTTGCAAGTAAGGCATCTTGGTACGACCGCAGCACTAGCTCTCACAAGAAGTTGATTTTAGGGTTTTTGCTCAAGGCACGCCTGAGATCTAGAGGCTCGAAATGCGCTCGACTATCCGCCCGTGTCGAGGGGCCAATTGTTTTAGTTGCCTGCACATAAAGCATTTTTGCAAAGCCCCCACCAATAGCTTTCACCATAATTGTATTGTAGGCTAGTTGTTCACACCAGGCATGAGATGTGGGGACCCCACGTATGCTCCACTGTACACCCCTATCCATGCACCAGAAGGGGCCCACTGTTGTCGTGTCTTGCAAGTAAGGCATTTTTGGAAAGTGCGGACCACTAGCTCTCACCAAAAATAGATTTTGGGCTATTCGCTCACACCAACACAAAGATCAAGAGGCTCGAAACGTGCTCGACTATCCGCCCCTCTCCCGGGGTCAACTATGTCAGTTTCCTGCGAAAAAGGCAATGTTGGAAAGCACGGACTAGCAGGTTTCACCGGAAGTTGATTTTAGGCTTTGCACACACGGCAACACAGATATGTGGAGGCTCAAGATGTGCTCGCCTATCTGCCCTTGTCCAGGGGCCCACTGTACCAGTTTCTTGCAAACCAAGCATTTTTGTAAAGCCCCGACCAGTAGCTCTCACAAAAACTTGATTTTAGGCTTTTTGCCCAAAGCAAAACAAAGATATGGAGGCTCGAAATGGGCTCGGCTATCCGCCCCTATCCAGGGGCCCACCGTTTCAGTTTCTTGCAAGTAACGTATTTTTGTAAAGCCCCGGCCAGTAGCACTCACCAAAACTTTATCTTCGGCTTTTTGCTCACACCAAGCCGGAGATCTGGAGGCCCCAAGTATGCTCCACCATGCGGTGGGTGTGAGATGGGCGTAGGAGTGTGCAACGTTCATGGTGGAGAGTGCGCACTATGCATTGTGTAGGATGCCCACCGTGTAGCGTGTCAGCCATTGAACATGGCGCATGTTGTGTATAGAATGTGTATACATTGTATACTGCGCTGCAGAAGTGTGCTGTGTGCATAGTGGCGTACATACACCAAGGCTACCAACAGGCATATTCTTTCACAATTTACAGCACAAATCCCTCTCTCGCTCCCCTCAGACACTCCAAAGGGGCGTGCTTCAAACGTGTGTCGCTGCAACAGATGCCCCTTTTCCAACTGCCTTTCCCCTTTCAACAGATTGGAAAATCTCCACTGGTAGCCAAGCAAGTGCTTTTTTGTATGTGCCCCCCCCTCCCCCCTCCCCCTCCGCCTCCGCCTAAGATCTTGCTTTTGAGGGGGACCTTATTGATGCCGATTCAGCAAATGTTCAACTGCCGGAACCCAGTGATGCCCAATCTAAGCTCCAACGTGCTCTTGCTGCACTGTGCCTACACCATAGCCCATTAGATACAATTGAACCCCGCATGTTGCGGGCATTTTACGATAAGGTGGTCCCAAAAACATATACTATTCATGCCAAGGACACACTATTGGCAACACGAATGCATAAAGAGTTCGCCCAACGACCCAAGAAGACACTTGTGTGTTCACCACACGCAGGGCTCTAGGCAAAACAACGCTCAGCAAGCATGAAACTTCGTATGGGGTTCAATACGGGAATCTGTGCATCATTGGCCCGGATGTAATATGATACCGACCGGAAGTTCAGGGATGACTCAAATGAACGACGGCGATCCTATTTTCGGTTTTTGAAATCCATTTTGTCCACGCACCCTGACCCTCTGATTATGGACACAAAGTGGACAAAGACAGACATTAAGACATGGTTTAAGGAGGCGGACGTGAAAAAAACGTTAACAACATTATAACCGCAAATGTCAACTTCCCCCTCCTTTCTTACATCCATGTCCCCTTTGAGGTTCTGTGCGTCATTATAAATGATGCCTTCTGTGAGCCCCCCCAGGCAACAATCCACAGTGCCACGCGGGCTACTCTTGCAGTAGCCCACATCACTAAGGTTATGGGGGAGGAAGCGGGGTGGAGGGTCTGGGATGAGACCCCCTCTGGTACTTGGCAAAAGACAATTTTGCCACTAGAAGGGGAGGTTTTTCGAACAGACTGCCAGCCCACTTACCACCCCAATAGTCCTTTGTGGGGTATTGAGTTTCTTTGGGCCCCTGCTCCCAAGAGTTCAAAAAGGGCCCCGAAGCGCGCCCGTATGGCTATGATGGATTCTTGGCCGGGGGGCCGCAGGTCTCTACAAGGATTGTGATTGGGTTGATGCTGAGAAAAGAAAATGTGTGGTCGTGTTTGCGTTTGGGGAGTCCGCAGAGGATGCACTTCTTGTTGCACCGGTTCTTTGTACCAATCTCCTCTTCTTCCATTGCTGCCGTGAATCTGCTCGGGCCGCCACCGCTGCTAGCCCTTTAATTTCCTCCGGCCGCCTTCTAGCCGCATCGGCATCGGCAGCGGTAACAACACCAACAACATCCCCATCACCATCGGGAATAGCGTGAACACTCCCCCTATGGGCCTCCCCAAAAGACCCAAAAGCCTCCATCAGCACCGGCATAAACCGCAGCAGAGGAAGGAGCAGCAAAAGAAGCAGCAGCAGACGTAGCAGCAGCCGACGAAGGAGAAGGAGCAGAAGTAGAAGAAGGTGAAAACCGCTCCCCCCCCCATGGCGCTCGTGGCCGCGGCGTTGGAGGCGGCCGTGGTAGCGGTGCAAGTGCAGTACTACCTGCACCTCTGCACCAAGAAGAGTAAGGAATGGGTGGCTCTGCAGGCCCGCTTCAACCGCCTTGGGGTGGCCTGGCAGACCAAGGCTGGGGTAACCAGCCGGAGGACCTTGGGAAGGGTTGAAATTTTTGAGGTCCTCCCCCCGCCTTGCCCATGGCTCTGCTGCAGTTGCCTGTAAGGGAAATTAGTGTCCGGATGTGCTCTATTTTGGTCGTGAGTGACAAGGTTCGGAAGTGGGTGATAAAGGAGTTTAGGATGCCAATTGACCAGGTTAGGCTGCTGTGCAGGAAATTTGAGGAGGAGGCTCAAAAGCTTCCAGGGGCAGAGGAGAGGCTGCGGGAGGCGTGTCGGGGGAAGAGGCAGGGGGGTGCTGGCCTCAAGGCGAAGGAGCGCAGGCTCCGGGGGGCTGCCACTGCCCATAACGAAAAGCCGAGGAAGAGGAAGGGAGCCCCCACCCCCCTTGTGCTTGAATCTCAAACTAAGTCGTCTAAGTGTGACCCTAATGCCCCTGTGTCCTCTACAAGGTTGAAGGGCAAGAGGAGGAGGGTGGCAGCCTCTGCAAAGGGGAAGGAGGAGGAAGAAGAAGACCGCCCCTAGACTCTACTCCTCGTGTAGTGGGACAGGGGCAGGGCGGGGGGGCAGGGAGGGGAAGTTGGAGGATTCCCTCCCCCTTAGGATAGTGACATCTGTGCGCACCGTGTTGGACTATGTCAGGGGGGCAGGGCATCGCCCCAAGAGTTGGATGGAGCCCTTCCCCATGTTGGATGGGACACCGGGTGGGAAGGGGGAACTGCACCTGCTCGTTGTCCAACCCGAAACCAAAGCCAGTGGCGCTAACAAAGAAGAACAGTGAAATGCCAACAAAATGTTCCATTTGCCTTGTTTGTGCCTATCACCCTATGTCTGGACGGAGGCAGATAGTGGAGCAAATTTCGAGCCACCAGTTTTCTGTGTTGGTGTGAGCAAACACCCAAAAATCAACTTCTGGTGAGCTACTAGTCGGGGCTTTCCAAAGATGCCTTGTTTGTAGGAAACCCAAATAATGGGCCCCTAGACAGGGGCCGATGGTCAAGCACATTCCGGGCTGGCAAATATCAGGCTTGGTGTGAGCAAATAGCGTAAAATCAACTTCTGGTGAGAGCTACTGGTCAGGGCTTTCCAAAAATGCTTGGTTTGCAGGAAGCTGAAATTGTGGGCCCCCGGTTAGGGGCGGATAATCGAGCACATGTGGAGACTCTAGTTCTCAGGCTTGCTGTGGGAAAATAACCTAAAAGTAAATATTGCTGAGAGCTATTGGTCGGGGCTTTACAAAAACGCCTTGTTTGTTGGAAATTGAAACAGTGGGCCCCTCGAAAGGGGCGGATAGTTGAGCACATTGCCGGCCTCTACATCTTTGTGTTGGTGTGAGCAAACAACCTAGAAATTTTTTTTGGTGAGAGCTACTAGTCGGGGCTTTGCAAAAAAGGCCTTGTTTGCAGGAAACTCAAAAAGTGGATCTCCGAATAGGGGCGGATAGTTGAGAACATTTCGAGCCTCCGGATCTCAGGGTTTGTGTGAGCAAATAGCCTAAAATGAACGTCGAGTGAGAGCTAATGGTCGGGGCTTTACAAAAATGCCTCGTTTGCACGAAACTCAAACAGTGTGCTATTGGATAGGGGCGGATAGTCGAGCACCTTTCGAACCTCTAGATTTCAATGTTGTTGTGAGTAAGTAGCCCAAAATCACTTTCTGGTGAGAGGGACTGGTGGGGGCTTTACAAAAATGCTTTAATTGTAGGAAACTGAAACACTGGGCCCCTGGACAGGGGCAGATAGTCGAGCAGCTTTCGAGCCTCCACACCACTGTGTTGGTGTGAGCAAATAGCCTAAACCCAACAAGTTTTTGGTGAAGGCTACTAGTCCGGGCTTTCCAAAGGGGCCTTGTTTGCCGGAAGCTGAAATAGTGGGCCCGTGCACAGGGGCGGATGGTCGAGCACGTTTCGAGCTACCAGATCTCAAGCCTCGTGTGAGCAAATAGCCTAAGATCATCTTTTGGTGAGAGCTACTTGTCGGGGCTTTACAAAAATTCTTGGTTTGCAGGAAAGTAAAACGGTGGGCCCCTATACAGGGGTGGATAGTGGAGCATCCTTGGGGCCTCCAGATGTCAGGCCCGGTGTGAGCAAGAAGCCTCAAATCAAGTTTTTGGGAGTGCTATTGGTCGGGGCTTTACACAAATGCCTTACTAGCAGGAAGCTCTAACAGTGCGCCCGTGGACAAGGGCACATAGTGGTGCATATTTCGAGCGTCTAGATCTCTCTGTTGGTGTGAGCAAATAGTCTAAAATGAAGTTGTTGTGAGAGCTAATGGACGAGTCTTTACAAAAATGCCTTGTTTGCGGGAAACTGGTGAAGTCGGCCCTTGGATGGGTGTGAATAGTAGAGCACATTTTGAGCCTCCACAACTCTGCGTTGGTGTGAGCAAATAGCCTAAAATCAACTTCTGGTGGGAGCTACTGGTCGGGGCTTTACAAAAATGCCTTTCTTGAAGGAAGCTGCAACAGTGGGCCACTAGACAAGGGCGGATAGTCGAGGACGTTTCGAGCCTCCACATCTTTGTGTTGGTGTGAGCAAATACCCTAAAATCAACTTCTGGTGGGAGCTACTGGTGCAGGCTTTCCAAAAATGCCTTGTTTGCATGCACTTGAAATAGTGCGCCCTTTGGGGGGGGGGGGGGGGTGGGCGGATAGTGGAGCACATTTCGAGCCCTCAGATCTCAAGCCTGTTATGAGGAAATACAGTAAAATCTAGTTTTGATGGGAGCTCTTGGTTGGAGCTTTACCAAAATGCTTGGTTTGTAGGAAACTGAAACAGTCCTACAAACCTGAGGCTTGGTGTCAGCAAAAAGCCTAAAATCAACCTGTGGTGAGCGCTGGTGGCCGCGGCTTTACAAAAATGCCTAGTTTGCAGGAAACTAAAATAGTGGGGCTCTGGACAAGGGCGGATAGTCCAGCACATTTCGAGCCTCTAGGTTCCACGCTTGGTGTGACCAAATAGCCTAAAATCAAACTCTGGTGAGAGCTAATGGTCGGGGCTTTACCAAAATGCCTTACTTGCAAGAAATTGCAACAGTGCGCCCGTGGACGGGGGAGGCTAGTAGAGCACATTTGGCGCCTTCAAATCGCCGTGTTGGTGTGAGGAAATGGCCTACAATCGAATTGCTGAACTTATGAGGGGAGCTACTGGTCGAGGCTTTCCAAAAAAGCTTTGTTTGCACGAAATTGAAATACCGGGCCCCCGGACGGGGGCGGATAGTGGAGCACATTTCGAGCCTCCACGTCTCCGGCCTGTTGTGAGCAAATAGCCTAAAATCAACTTCTGGTGAGAGCTACTGGTCGGGGCTTTACGAAACTGCCTAGGAAACTGAAAAAGTGGGCCCCCGGACAAGGGCGGATAGTGGAGCAAATTTTGGGCCTCCAGATGTCAGGCTTGGTGTGAGCAGATAGCCTAAAATCAACTTATGGTGGGAACTACTAGTTGCTGCTTTACAAAAATGCTTGGTTTGCTGGAAACTGAAACAGCGGGCCCCTGAACAGGGGCGGATAGTCCAGCACATTTCGACCTCCAAATCAGGTGGAGGCTAGGAGCAAATAGCCTAAAGACAACTTCTGGTGAGCGCTACCGGTCGCGGCAATACAAATAGGGTTGGTTTGCAAGAAACAAAAACACCGGGCCCCTGTACACGGGAAGATAGTCGAGCATATTGGGGGCCTCCAAATCTCACCCCTGTTGTGAGCAAAAAGTGTAAGATGAAGTTGTGGTGAGAGCTATTGGTCAGGGATTTACAAAACTGCTTGGTTTGCAGGAAATTGAAGCAGTGGGCCCTTGGACGGGGGCTGTTGGTCGAGCACATTCCGAGCGTCCAAACCTGAGGCTTGGTGTGAGCAAATAGCCTAAAGTAAACTTCAGGTCAAAGCTAATGGTTGGGGCTTTACAAAAATGCTTGGTTTGCAGGAAATTGAAATAGTGGGCCCCTCGACAGGATCGGATAGTTGAGCACATTTCGAGCCTCCAGATTCTAGGCTTGGTGTGAGCAAATAGCCTAAGATCAGATTCCGGTGAGAGCTAGTGGTTGGGGCTTTACAATAATGCTTGGTTTGCAAGAAATTGAAACAATGGGCCCTTGGACAGGGGCTGTTGGTCGAGCACTTTCTGAGCCTCCAGAATTCAGGCTTCGCGTTAGCAAATGGCCTAAAATCAACTTCTGGTGAGCGCTACCGGTCGGCCCTTTACAAAAATGCCTAGTTTGAAGGAAAATGAAATAGTGGGACCCTGAAGGGGGGCGGATAGTCGCGCACATTTCAAGCCTCCGGATCTCTGTGCTGGTGTAAGCAAATAGCCTAAATTCAAATTTTGGTGAGAGCTATTGGTTGCGCCTTTCCAAAATTGCCTGGTTTGCAGAAAACTGAAATAGTTGGCCCCTAGACAGGGGCGGATAGTCGAGTACATTTCCAACCTCCACATGTCTTTGTTGGGGTGGGCAAAAAGCCTAACATCAACTTCTGGTGAGAGCTATTGGTCGGGGTTTTCTGAAAATGCCTTGTTTGCAAGAAACTGAAATACGAGGCCCCTGGACGGGGGCGGATAGTCGAGCACATTCCGAGGCTCCAGGCCTTAGGCCTGGTGTGAGCAAATAGTGAAAACCAACTTTTGGTGAGAGCTACTGGTTGGGGCTTTACCAAAATTCTGGGTTTGAATGAAACCGAAACAGCGGGCCCTGGGACAGGGGCTGTTGGTCGAGCACATTCCGAGCCTCCTAATTTGAGGCTTGGTGTGAGCAAATAGCCTACAATTGACTTCTGGTGAGCGCTACTGATCGAGGCTTTACAAAAATACCTAGTTTGCAGAAAACCTAAAATAGTGGGAACCCGGACAAGGGCGGCTAGTCGAGCACATTTCAAGACTCCAGATCTCAGGCTTGGTGAGAGCAAATAGCCTAAAATCAACTTTTGGTGAGAGCTACTCATCAAGGCTTTCCAAAAATGCCTAGTTTGCAGCAAACTGAAATAGGAGGCCCCCGGACAGGGGCGGATAGTGGAGCACATTTAGGGCCTCCAAATATCTTTGCTGGTTTGAGCAAATACCCTAAAATCAACTTCTGGTGACAGCTACTGGTTGGGGCTTTACAAAAATGCCTAGTTTGCAGGAAACTGAAACATTGGACCGCCAAATAGGGGCGGATAGTCGAGCTCATTTGAAGCCTCGAAATCTCGTGGCTGCTGTGAGCAAATAGCCTGAAATCAACTTCTGGTGAGCGCTACTGGTCGGGGCTTTACAAAAATGCCTGGTTTGCAAGAAACGGAAGTAGTGGGCCCCTGTACACGGGCGGATGGTCCAACAAGATGGGGGCCTCAGATCTTTGGGCTGGTGTCAGCAAAAAACCTAAGATAAAGTTCTGGTGAGAGCTACTGGTCGGGGCTTTACCAAAATGCCTTACTTGTAAGAAACTGCAACAGTGGGCCCCTGGACAAGTGCCGATAGTCGAGAACAATTCGAGCCTCGACATCTCTGTGCTGGTGTGAGCAAATAACGTAAAATCAACTTCTCGTGAGGCCTACTGGTTGGGGCTTTACAAAAATGCTTTGTATGCAGGAAACTGAAATACTGCGCCCCTGGGCGGGGGTGAATAGGCGAGCACATTTAGAGCCTCCAGGTTTGAGGCCTGCTGTGAGCCAATAGCCTAAAATCAAATTCCGGTGAGAGCTACTGGTTGGGGCTTTCCAAAAAATGGCTTGTTTGTACGAAATGAGTGGGCCCCTGGACAAGGGCGGATAGTCGAGCACATTTCGAGCCTCCACATCTCCGTGGTGGTGCGGGCAAATAGCCTACAATTAACTTCTGGTGAGCGCTACCGGTCGCGGCAATACAAATAGGGTTGGTTTGCAAGAAACAAAAACACCGGGCCCCTGTACACGGGAAGATAGTCGAGCATATTGGGGGCCTCCAAATCTCACCCCTGTTGTGAGCAAAAAGTGTAAGATGAAGTTGTGGTGAGAGCTATTGGTCAGGGATTTACAAAACTGCTTGGTTTGCAGGAAATTGAAGCAGTGGGCCCTTGGACGGGGGCTGTTGGTCGAGCACATTCCGAGCGTCCAAACCTGAGGCTTGGTGTGAGCAAATAGCCTAAAGTAAACTTCAGGTCAAAGCTAATGGTTGGGGCTTTACAAAAATGCTTGGTTTGCAGGAAATTGAAATAGTGGGCCCCTCGACAGGATCGGATAGTTGAGCACATTTCGAGCCTCCAGATTCTAGGCTTGGTGTGAGCAAATAGCCTAAGATCAGATTCCGGTGAGAGCTAGTGGTTGGGGCTTTACAATAATGCTTGGTTTGCAAGAAATTGAAACAATGGGCCCTTGGACAGGGGCTGTTGGTCGAGCACTTTCTGAGCCTCCAGAATTCAGGCTTCGCGTTAGCAAATGGCCTAAAATCAACTTCTGGTGAGCGCTACCGGTCGGCCCTTTACAAAAATGCCTAGTTTGAAGGAAAATGAAATAGTGGGACCCTGAAGGGGGGCGGATAGTCGCGCACATTTCAAGCCTCCGGATCTCTGTGCTGGTGTAAGCAAATAGCCTAAATTCAAATTTTGGTGAGAGCTATTGGTTGCGCCTTTCCAAAATTGCCTTGTTTGCAGAAAACTGAAATAGTTGGCCCCTAGACAGGGGCGGATAGTCGAGTACATTTCCAACCTCCACATGTCTTTGTTGGGGTGGGCAAATAGCCTAACATCAACTTCTGGTGAGAGCTATTGGTCGGGGTTTTCTGAAAATGCCTTGTTTGCAAGAAACTGAAATACGAGGCCCCTGGACGGGGGCGGATAGTCGAGCACATTCCGAGGCTCCAGGCCTTAGGCCTGGTGTGAGCAAATAGTGAAAACCAACTTTTGGTGAGAGCTACTGGTTGGGGCTTTACCAAAATTCTGGGTTTGAATGAAACCGAAACAGCGGGCCCTGGGACAGGGGCTGTTGGTCGAGCACATTCCGAGCCTCCTAATTTGAGGCTTGGTGTGAGCAAATAGCCTACAATTGACTTCTGGTGAGCGCTACTGATCGAGGCTTTACAAAAATGCCTAGTTTGCAGAAAACCTAAAATAGTGGGAACCCGGACAAGGGCGGCTAGTCGAGCACATTTCAAGACTCCAGATCTCAGGCTTGGTGAGAGCAAATAGCCTAAAATCAACTTTTGGTGAGAGCTACTCATCAAGGCTTTCCAAAAATGCCTAGTTTGCAGCAAACTGAAATAGGAGGCCCCCGGACAGGGGCGGATAGTGGAGCACATTTCGGGCCTCCAAATATCTTTGCTGGTTTGAGCAAATACCCTAAAATCAACTTCTGGTGACAGCTACTGGTTGGGGCTTTACAAAAATGCCTAGTTTGCAGGAAACTGAAACATTGGACCGCCAAATAGGGGCGGATAGTCGAGCTCATTTGAAGCCTCAAAATCTCGTGGCTGCTGTGAGCAAATAGCCTGAAATCAACTTCTGGTGAGCGCTACTGGTCGGGGCTTTACAAAAATGCCTGGTTTGCAAGAAACGGAAGTAGTGGGCCCCTGTACACGGGCGGATGGTCCAACAAGATGGGGGCCTCAGATCTTTGGGCTGGTGTCAGCAAAAAACCTAAGATAAAGTTCTGGTGAGAGCTACTGGTCGGGGCTTTACCAAAATGCCTTACTTGTAAGAAACTGCAACAGTGGGCCCCTGGACAAGTGCCGATAGTCGCGAACAATTCGAGCCTCGACATCTCTGTGCTGGTGTGAGCAAATAACGTAAAATCAACTTCTCGTGAGGCCTACTGGTTGGGGCTTTACAAAAATGCTTTGTATGCAGGAAACTGAAATACTGCGCCCCTGGGCGGGGGTGAATAGGCGAGCACATTTAGAACCTCCAGGTTTGAGGCCTGCTGTGAGCCAATAGCCTAAAATCAAATTCCGGTGAGAGCTACTGGTTGGGGCTTTCCAAAAAATGGCTTGTTTGTACGAAATGAGTGGGCCCCTGGACAAGGGCGGATAGTCGAGCACCTTTCGAGCCTCCACATCTCCGTGGTGGTGCGGGCAAATAGCCTACAATTAACTTCTGGTGAGCGCTACCGGTCGCGGCAATACAAATAGGGTTGGTTTGCAAGAAACAAAAACACCGGGCCCCTGTACACGGGAAGATAGTGGAGCATATTGGGGGCCTCCAAATCTCACCCCTGTTGTGAGCAAAAAGTGTAAGATGAAGTTGTGGTGAGAGCTATTGGTCAGGGATTTACAAAACTGCTTGGTTTGCAGGAAATTGAAGCAGTGGGCCCTTGGACGGGGGCTGTTGGTCGAGCACATTCCGAGCGTCCAAACCTGAGGCTTGGTGTGAGCAAATAGCCTAAAGTAAACTTCAGGTCAAAGCTAATGGTTGGGGCTTTACAAAAATGCTTGGTTTGCAGGAAATTGAAATAGTGGGCCCCTCGACAGGATCGGATAGTTGAGCACATTTCGAGCCTCCAGATTCTAGGCTTGGTGTGAGCAAATAGCCTAAGATCAGATTCCGGTGAGAGCTAGTGGTTGGGGCTTTACAATAATGCTTGGTTTGCAAGAAATTGAAACAATGGGCCCTTGGACAGGGGCTGTTGGTCGAGCACTTTCTGAGCCTCCAGAATTCAGGCTTCGCGTTAGCAAATGGCCTAAAATCAACTTCTGGTGAGCGCTACCGGTCGGCCCTTTACAAAAATGCCTAGTTTGAAGGAAAATGAAATAGTGGGACCCTGAAGGGGGGCGGATAGTCGCGCACATTTCAAGCCTCCGGATCTCTGTGCTGGTGTAAGCAAATAGCCTAAACTCAAATTTTGGTGAGAGCTATTGGTTGCGCCTTTCCAAAATTGCCTTGTTTGCAGAAAACTGAAATAGTTGGCCCCTAGACAGGGGCGGATAGTCGAGTACATTTCCAACCTCCACATGTCTTTGTTGGGGTGGGCAAATAGCCTAACATCAACTTCTGGTGAGAGCTATTGGTCGGGGTTTTCTGAAAATGCCTTGTTTGCAAGAAACTGAAATACGAGGCCCCTGGACAGGGGCGGATAGTCGAGCACATTCCGAGGCTCCAGGCCTTAGGCCTGGTGTGAGCAAATAGTGAAAACCAACTTTTGGTGAGAGCTACTGGTTGGGGCTTTACCAAAATTCTGGGTTTGAATGAAACCGAAACAGCGGGCCCTGGGACAGGGGCTGTTGGTCGAGCACATTCCGAGCCTCCTAATTTGAGGCTTGGTGTGAGCAAATAGCCTACAATTGACTTCTGGTGAGCGCTACTGATCGAGGCTTTACAAAAATGCCTAGTTTGCAGAAAACCTAAAATAGTGGGAACCCGGACAAGGGCGGCTAGTCGAGCACATTTCAAGACTCCAGATCTCAGGCTTGGTGAGAGCAAATACCCTAAAATCAACTTTTGGTGAGAGCTACTCATCAAGGCTTTCCAAAAATGCCTAGTTTGCAGCAAACTGAAATAGGAGGCCCCCGGACAGGGGCGGATAGTGGAGCACATTTCGGGCCTCCAAATATCTTTGCTGGTTTGAGCAAATACCCTAAAATCAACTTCTGGTGACAGCTACTGGTTGGGGCTTTACAAAAATGCCTAGTTTGCAGGAAACTGAAACATTGGACCGCCAAATAGGGGCGGATAGTCGAGCTCATTTGAAGCCTCGAAATCTCGTGGCTGCTGTGAGCAAATAGCCTGAAATCAACTTCTGGTGAGCGCTACTGGTCGGGGCTTTACAAAAATGCCTGGTTTGCAAGAAACGGAAGTAGTGGGCCCCTGTACACGGGCGGATGGTCCAACAAGATGGGGGCCTCAGATCTTTGGGCTGGTGTCAGCAAAAAACCTAAGATAAAGTTCTGGTGAGAGCTACTGGTCGGGGCTTTACCAAAATGCCTTACTTGTAAGAAACTGCAACAGTGGGCCCCTGGACAAGTGCCGATAGTCGAGAACAATTCGAGCCTCGACATCTCTGTGCTGGTGTGAGCAAATAACGTAAAATCAACTTCTCGTGAGGCCTACTGGTTGGGGCTTTACAAAAATGCTTTGTATGCAGGAAACTGAAATACTGCGCCCCTGGGCGGGGGTGAATAGGCGAGCACATTTAGAGCCTCCAGTTTTGAGGCCTGCTGTGAGCCAATAGCCTAAAATCAAATTCCGGTGAGAGCTACTGGTTGGGGCTTTCCAAAAAATGGCTTGTTTGTACGAAATGAGTGGGCCCCTGGACAAGGGCGGATAGTCGAGCACATTTCGAGCCTCCACATCTCCGTGGTGGTGCGGGCAAATAGCCTACAATTAACTTCTGGTGAGCGCTACCGGTCGCGGCAATACAAATAGGGTTGGTTTGCAAGAAACAAAAACACCGGGCCCCTGTACACGGGAAGATAGTCGAGCATATTGGGGGCCTCCAAATCTCACCCCTGTTGTGAGCAAAAAGTGTAAGATGAAGTTGTGGTGAGAGCTATTGGTCAGGGATTTACAAAACTGCTTGGTTTGCAGGAAATTGAAGCAGTGGGCCCTTGGACGGGGGCTGTTGGTCGAGCACATTCCGAGCGTCCAAACCTGAGGCTTGGTGTGAGCAAATAGCCTAAAGTAAACTTCAGGTCAAAGCTAATGGTTGGGGCTTTACAAAAATGCTTGGTTTGCAGGAAATTGAAATAGTGGGCCCCTCGACAGGATCGGATAGTTGAGCACATTTCGAGCCTCCAGATTCTAGGCTTGGTGTGAGCAAATAGCCTAAGATCAGATTCCGGTGAGAGCTAGTGGTTGGGGCTTTACAATAATGCTTGGTTTGCAAGAAATTGAAACAATGGGCCCTTGGACAGGGGCTGTTGGTCGAGCACTTTCTGAGCCTCCAGAATTCAGGCTTCGCGTTAGCAAATGGCCTAAAATCAACTTCTGGTGAGCGCTACCGGTCGGCCCTTTACAAAAATGCCTAGTTTGAAGGAAAATGAAATAGTGGGACCCTGAAGGGGGGCGGATAGTCGCGCACATTTCAAGCCTCCGGATCTCTGTGCTGGTGTAAGCAAATAGCCTAAATTCAAATTTTGGTGAGAGCTATTGGTTGCGCCTTTCCAAAATTGCCTTGTTTGCAGAAAACTGAAATAGTTGGCCCCTAGACAGGGGCGGATAGTCGAGTACATTTCCAACCTCCACATGTCTTTGTTGGGGTGGGCAAATAGCCTAACATCAACTTCTGGTGAGAGCTATTGGTCGGGGTTTTCTGAAAATGCCTTGTTTGCAAGAAACTGAAATACGAGGCCCCTGGACAGGGGCGGATAGTCGAGCACATTCCGAGGCTCCAGGCCTTAGGCCTGGTGTGAGCAAATAGTGAAAACCAACTTTTGGTGAGAGCTACTGGTTGGGGCTTTACCAAAATTCTGGGTTTGAATGAAACCGAAACAGCGGGCCCTAGGACAGGGGCTGTTGGTCGAGCACATTCCGAGCCTCCTAATTTGAGGCTTGGTGTGAGCAAATAGCCTACAATTGACTTCTGGTGAGCGCTACTGATCGAGGCTTTACAAAAATGCCTAGTTTGCACAAAACCTAAAATAGTGGGAACCCGGACAAGGGCGGCTAGTCGAGCACATTTCAAGACTCCAGATCTCAGGCTTGGTGAGAGCAAATAGCCTAAAATCAACTTTTGGTGAGAGCTACTCATCAAGGCTTTCCAAAAATGCCTAGTTTGCAGCAAACTGAAATAGGAGGCCCCCGGACAGGGGCGGATAGTGGAGCACATTTCGGGCCTCCAAATATCTTTGCTGGTTTGAGCAAATACCCTAAAATCAACTTCTGGTGACAGCTACTGGTTGGGGCTTTACAAAAATGCCTAGTTTGCAGGAAACTGAAACATTGGACCGCCAAATAGGGGCGGATAGTCGAGCTCATTTGAAGCCTCGAAATCTCGTGGCTGCTGTGAGCAAATAGCCTGAAATCAACTTCTGGTGAGCGCTACTGGTCGGGGCTTTACAAAAATGCCTGGTTTGCAAGAAACGGAAGTAGTGGGCCCCTGTACACGGGCGGATGGTCCAACAAGATGGGGGCCTCAGATCTTTGGGCTGGTGTCAGCAAAAAACCTAAGATAAAGTTCTGGTGAGAGCTACTGGTCGGGGCTTTACCAAAATGCCTTACTTGTAAGAAACTGCAACAGTGGGCCCCTGGACAAGTGCCGATAGTCGAGAACAATTCGAGCCTCGACATCTCTGTGCTGGTGTGAGCAAATAACGTAAAATCAACTTCTCGTGAGGCCTACTGGTTGGGGCTTTACAAAAATGCTTTGTATGCAGGAAACTGAAATACTGCGCCCCTGGGCGGGGGTGAATAGGCGAGCACATTTAGAGCCTCCAGTTTTGAGGCCTGCTGTGAGCCAATAGCCTAAAATCAAATTCCGGTGAGAGCTACTGGTTGGGGCTTTCCAAAAAATGGCTTGTTTGTACGAAATGAGTGGGCCCCTGGACAAGGGCGGATAGTCGAGCACATTTCGAGCCTCCACATCTCCGTGGTGGTGCGGGCAAATAGCCTACAATTAACTTCTGGTGAGCGCTACCGGTCGCGGCAATACAAATAGGGTTGGTTTGCAAGAAACAAAAACACCGGGCCCCTGTACACGGGAAGATAGTCGAGCATATTGGGGGCCTCCAAATCTCACCCCTGTTGTGAGCAAAAAGTGTAAGATGAAGTTGTGGTGAGAGCTATTGGTCAGGGATTTACAAAACTGCTTGGTTTGCATGAAATTGAAACAGTGGGCCCTTGGACGGGGGCTGTTGGTCGAGCACATTCCGAGCGTCCAAACCTGAGGCTTGGTGTGAGCAAATAGCCTAAAGTAAACTTCAGGTCAAAGCTAATGGTTGGGGCTTTACAAAAATGCTTGGTTTGCAGGAAATTGAAATAGTGGGCCCCTCGACAGGATCGGATAGTTGAGCACATTTCGAGCCTCCAGATTCTAGGCTTGGTGTGAGCAAATAGCCTAAGATCAGATTCCGGTGAGAGCTAGTGGTTGGGGCTTTACAATAATGCTTGGTTTGCAAGAAATTGAAACAATGGGCCCTTGGACAGGGGCTGTTGGTCGAGCACTTTCTGAGCCTCCAAAATTCAGGCTTCGCGTTAGCAAATGGCCTAAAATCAACTTCTGGTGAGCGCTACCGGTCGGCCCTTTACAAAAATGCCTAGTTTGAAGGAAAATGAAATAGTGGGACCCTGAAGGGGGGCGGATAGTCGCGCACATTTCAAGCCTCCGGATCTCTGTGCTGGTGTAAGCAAATAGCCTAAATTCAAATTTTGGTGAGAGCTATTGGTTGCGCCTTTCCAAAATTGCCTTGTTTGCAGAAAACTGAAATAGTTGGCCCCTAGACAGGGGCGGATAGTCGAGTACATTTCCAACCTCCACATGTCTTTGTTGGGGTGGGCAAATAGCCTAACATCAACTTCTGGTGAGAGCTATTGGTCGGGGTTTTCTGAAAATGCCTTGTTTGCAAGAAACTGAAATACGAGGCCCCTGGACAGGGGCGGATAGTCGAGCACATTCCGAGGCTCCAGGCCTTAGGCTTGGTGTGAGCAAATAGTGAAAACCAACTTTTGGTGAGAGCTACTGGTTGGGGCTTTACCAAAATTCTGGGTTTGAATGAAACCGAAACAGCGGGCCCTGGGACAGGGGCTGTTGGTCGAGCACATTCCGAGCCTCCTAATTTGAGGCTTGGTGTGAGCAAATAGCCTACAATTGACTTCTGGTGAGCGCTACTGATCGAGGCTTTACAAAAATGCCTAGTTTGCAGAAAACCTAAAATAGTGGGAACCCGGACAAGGGCGGCTAGTCGAGCACATTTCAAGACTCCAGATCTCAGGCTTGGTGAGAGCAAATAGCCTAAAATCAACTTTTGGTGAGAGCTACTCATCAAGGCTTTCCAAAAATGCCTAGTTTGCAGCAAACTGAAATAGGAGGCCCCCGGACAGGGGCGGATAGTGGAGCACATTTCGGGCCTCCAAATATCTTTGCTGGTTTGAGCAAATACCCTAAAATCAACTTCTGGTGACAGCTACTGGTTGGGGCTTTACAAAAATGCCTAGTTTGCAGGAAACTGAAACATTGGACCGCCAAATAGGGGCGGATAGTCGAGCTCATTTGAAGCCTCGAAATCTCGTGGCTGCTGTGAGCAAATAGCCTGAAATCAACTTCTGGTGAGCGCTACTGGTCGGGGCTTTACAAAAATGCCTGGTTTGCAAGAAACGGAAGTAGTGGGCCCCTGTACACGGGCGGATGGTCCAACAAGATGGGGGCCTCAGATCTTTGGGCTGGTGTCAGCAAAAAACCTAAGATAAAGTTCTGGTGAGAGCTACTGGTCGGGGCTTTACCAAAATGCCTTACTTGTAAGAAACTGCAACAGTGGGCCCCTGGACAAGTGCCGATAGTCGAGAACAATTCGAGCCTCGACATCTCTGTGCTGGTGTGAGCAAATAACGTAAAATCAACTTCTCGTGAGGCCTACTGGTTGGGGCTTTACAAAAATGCTTTGTATGCAGGAAACTGAAATACTGCGCCCCTGGGCGGGGGTGAATAGGCGAGCACATTTAGAGCCTCCAGGTTTGAGGCCTGCTGTGAGCCAATAGCCTAAAATCAAATTCCGGTGAGAGCTACTGGTTGGGGCTTTCCAAAAAATGGCTTGTTTGTACGAAATGAGTGGGCCCCTGGACAAGGGCGGATAGTCGAGCACATTTCGAGCCTCCACATCTCCGTGGTGGTGCGGGCAAATAGCCTACAATTAACTTTTGGTGAGAGCTACTGGTTCAGGCTTCACAAAAAGGCCTAGTTTGCAGAAAACCGAAATAGTGGGTCCCCGGACAAAGGCGGATAGTCCAGCACATTTTGAGACACCGGATCTCAGGCTTGGCGTGAGCATATCGCCTAAAGTCAACTGCTGGTGAGAGCTATTGGCTGGGGCTTTACAAAAATGCTTGGTTTGCGTGAAGCTGAAACAGCGGGCCCCCGGACAAGGGTGGATAGTCGAGCACATTTGAAGCCTCCGGATCTCGTGGCTGTTGTGAGCAAATGGCCTAAAATCAAGTTCTTGTGAGCGCTACTGGTCGTGGCTTTATAAAAATGCCTGGTTTGCAAGAAACGGAAACGGTGGGCCCCTCTACGCGGGAAGATAGTCGTCAATACTTGGGGCCTCCAGATCTGAGGCCTGGTGTGAGCAAAAACTCTAAGATAAAGTTTTGGTGAGTTCTATCGGTCGGGGTTGTACCAAAATGCCTTACTTGCAACTGAAACTGCAACAGTGGGCCCCTGGACAGGGGCGGATAGCCGAGCAAATTTCGAGCCTCCGGATCTCTGTCTTGGTGTGAGCAAATAGCCTAAAATCAACGTCTAGTGAGAGCTACTAGTCGGGGCTTTCCAAAAAGGCCTAGTTTGCAAGAAATCTAAATACTGGGCCCCTAGGCGGGGGCGGATAGTTCAGCACATTTGGAGCCTCAAGGTCTCGAGCCTGCTGTGAGCAAATCGCCTAAAATCAAATTCCAATGAGAGCGACTGGTTGGGGCTTTATGAAAATGCTAGGTTTGCGGAAAACTGAAACAGTGGGCCCTTGGACAGGGGCTGCTGGCCGAGCACATTCCGAGACTCTAGATCTCAGGGTTGCATTAAGAAGTACTAGTTGGGGCTTCAAAAAATCCTTGCTTTGCAGGAAACTGAAACAGTGGGCCCTTCGCAGGGGGCTGTTGGTCGAGCACATTCCGATCCTCCAGATCCCAGGCTTGGTGTGAGCAAATAGCCTAAAATCAACGTTTGGTGAGAGCTACTGCTTGGGGCTTTCTACAAATGCCTTGTTTGCGGGAAGCTGAAATAGTGGGGCCCTAGACGAGGGCGGATAGTCGAGCACATTTGGTGACTCCAGATCTCAGGCTTGGTGTGAGCAAATAGCGTGAAATCAACTTCTATGGAGAGCTACTCGTCGGAGCTTTACCAAAATGCCTTAGTTGTAGGAAAATGAAATAGTTGGCCCCTGGACATGGGCGGATAGTCGAGCACATTTCAAGCCTCCAAATTCCTGTGTTCGTGTGGGCACATAGCCTAAAATCAACTTCTGGTGAGAGCTACTGGTCGGGGTTTTCGAAAAATGCCTTGTTTGCAAGAAACTGAAAATGTTGGGTCCCTGGACGAGGGCGGATAGTCCAGCATATTCCGAGCCTCTAGGTCTCAAGCCTGCTATGAGCAAATAGCCTAAAATCAACTTTCGGTGAGAGCTCCTGGTTGGGGCTTTACAAAAATGCTTGGTTTGCAAGAAACTGAAGCAGTAGGCACTTGGACAGGGGCTGTTGGTCGAGCACATTTCGAGCCTCCAAATATGTGTGTTGGTGTGAGCAAATAGCCTAAAATCAACTTCTGGTGAGAGCTACTGGTCGGGGTTTTCGAAAAATGCCTTGTTTGCAAGAAACTGAAAATGTTGGGTCCCTGGACGAGGGCGGATAGTCCAGCATATTCCGAGCCTCTAGGTCTCAAGCCTGCTATGAGCAAATAGCCTAAAATCAACTTTCGGTGAGAGCTCCTGGTTGGGGCTTTACAAAAATGCTTGGTTTGCAAGAAACTGAAGCAGTAGGCACTTGGACAGGGGCTGTTGGTCGAGCACATTTCGAGCCTCCAAATATGTGTGTTGGTGTGAGCAAATAGCCTAAAATCAACTTCTGGTGAGCGCTACAAGCCGATTATTTGCGGGGGTTTCGAATGGTTTTGGCCCCCGGCCCCCACATTGTGTAAATGGTTGCAAATTTTGCCAAAAGTGGCGTAAATTTCTGTAAAAATAGTGTAAGTTTAAAGAATGGACGGTGTCACTCAACAACTCAACCAATTAGAAAAACTCAAAACACTGTAATATTGTGTATTGAACATTGGTTGCTTGGGCCTTGTGACCCCAAGTGGCGTTTCCCACCGTTTGTATGATTGGTTTCGTGTTTGGATTAAAAAAAATTTATGTGTACATACTTATATAGAGCGGCAGGCTAGGTGGGTTTTTTTAGGTGGGTTTGCCCAAGCACTGCCAGGGGTGGAGAGGGTACTGTGGGCTGGGAAATGCACCAAGTTGTGGTCCAAAAATTGTGCTGTCACACGGACAGAAAAATACTGAAAAAAACTGCACAACACACTGCAAAAAAGAGAGGCACATTCGGTGCAAGGGAGAGGAAGGCACTGTGGTTGGGGTGGGGTACCTACATTACTTTCGCGATGTGGGTGGGAGGGTCAGAGGATACAAGGAAAGGTTACAATTGGGAGGTAAAAAGCAGGCAATACATGCAATGAACAACAGGTCAGGACAAATCAGAATGACACAACGACACACCATAGAAATCCAATGCTGCACGTCATCACTGTTTGATGCCCCACATCCATGACTCGAGGGCCTCCGGATCCTCCTCAATCGAGGCTTCCAAGCCCTCTACAGGGTCAAGATGATCCAATGGATGGCGTGGATTGAGAGTCCCGAACCCCAACTCCAGGGGCAACGCAACAAAGCGTGGACTGCGAGTCCCTAACCCCAACTCAAGGGGCCACACAACAAAGCGTGGATTGCGAGTCCCTAACCCCAACTCAAGGGGCCACGCACCAAAGCGTGGATTGAGAGTCCCGAACCTCAACTCAAGGGGCCACACAACAAAGCGTGATAGCCTAAAATAAACTTCTGGTGAGAGCTGCTGATTGGGGCTTTACAAAAATGCTTGGTTTGCAGGAAACTAAAATAGTGGGCCCTTGGACAGGGGCTGTTGGTCGAGCACATTCCGAGCCTCCAAATCTCAGGCTTGGTGTGAGCAAATAGCCTAAAATCAACTTCTGGTAAGCGCTACTGGTTGGGGCTTTCCAAAAATGCCTAGTTTGCATGAAACTGAAATAGTGGGCCCCTGCACAGGGGCGGATAGTTGAGCACATTTCCAGCCTCTAGATCTCAGGCTTCGTGTGAGCAAATAGCCTAAAATCAACTTCTGGTGAGAGCTAGTGGTCGGGGCTTTCCAAAAATGGTTTTTTCGGGCGGTGTGAGGCATTGTGAGCCCTTTTGGCCCCATTTTGGACTGCTCGGAATCCCAAAAAGTCTTGAAAAGGTGCCATTTGGGGATAGAAAAGGGGTCAAGAGCAGTAGTGAGAGGGTGAATCAAATAGCGTTGGAGACTGTCATGCCAAAAGGCATACCGAAAGGGAAATCCGGGGTCAATGAAGGCAAGGGATTGAGACCCAGAATAGCTGGCCAAAACTGAGGTGGGCAAATCTGAGAACTTATGGAGGATATGCTTGCTTGGCGAGCCCGGCATCCAAATCAATGTTCTGGCCATCTATCCTATTGCTTTACCCCCAAAAATCACTCCTTCCTCCAGCCCAGGCTACCTAACCCCTGCCGCCTTGGGGGGCCATGTGTGAGCGGAATGGCTAAATCACCCCTGCCTTCTTGGGGTTCCCCAACAACGGGACAAAGCAGGGAATGGCTACATCACCCTTGCCTTCTCGGGGTTCCCCAACAAGGGGACAAAATCAGCAGTGGCTACCTCACCCCTGCCGTCTCAGGGGCCCACGTGTGGGCGCAATGGCTACTTCACCCCTGCCTTCTCGGGGGTCCCCTACACAGGGACAAAAAATGAGAAAAAGGGGGAGAACTAGGGGGGAAAGAGGGAGAAACTTTGCCTAGCCCTGCCTCCTCAAAAAAAAAACAAATATTATGGGTACTTGGTGTCATCGTATGCACCTAATAATTGCACTGGATACTTACTATCTTAAGGGTGTACATCCCCCCATAGTGCTTCCAACAACCCCCATTCCATTTGCCCACCAGTGTGTGGGTATGCACACCACAAAATAAGCAGAATGTGTATGACACATTCGACAATTTTGTCAAGCGGAAGAAGAGAGAGCTTGAACCTGCCGCTCGGCAACGGAGACGGCAGGCAGGCCAACCGTCACCGGCGTCCCCCCGCTCATGTAGCCCCTCCCGAAAATCCCTCCGTGACGATGCCCGGTGTGCATGCAGTTGCCCCTGTTCTTAGGGAAGCAGAGAGAAGGAGATTTGCTTCCTTCTGCATCTCTGCTGCAAAATGATCCCCAAGAGACACTGATCATTTTTGTCACATGTCGTGGAACTAATTTCAATAAAAAAAACTCGGACGAGCCACTTTCAGGCCCACAGTCAAGCCAAGCCAAGCCACAACCAGTCCTCAGAACTTCCCTTTTAATAGTGGGCCTGCCATGAGAGCCCCTTCTGTGGCGGAGATTTCCCTGAGCGCCCTTCCTCTTAGGCCGACGCTGCAATTGAGGGAAATTGCTGTGGATGACTGGCCTGCAGGACTGCGCATGGAACTAAAGCATCTGCGCCTGAGTATCTGCCCCAGAAAAGATACTGCCAGCAGGCAGCAGAAACAAACTTTAGATTTTTGAAATACTGCTCCTCAGACAGCCGCAGTCCTTGCCCCATTTCCAAAGTGCAGGGATGGGACAGCCAGGGGTTGTGCCCAGCAGAAGGCAGTGCAACGCACTGCATAGGAGTGCTGCACCTGATCTATATTGTTTTCGAGCACAAATCGAATGGCACCCCAAAGGGGCTCCCAAAGGTCAAGATCAAGGCAGAGGCATTCAAACAATCGTAGTCGGAACTGATGATTGCCAGACCTGTGCACAAACAATAGACCGGGCGTGCAAAAGACGCCTTCTGTAGCAAGGTGAACCTAACACCATCACAGACGCAGACTCAGGCAAATAAGGCAGGCAGGCGGGCACACAGAAATGGATGCAGAAACACACAGAACAATAAACAGATATTTGTACAGCCAGACAGACACCCACCTAAGCGAAGATCGCCCAACACCAATACCCTGCAGGCAACAGGATCAAGTGAACAAGCAACTGGTCAGGCTACAACACATGAGACCAAGACCCCCACTTGTCATGGCCGAGAGCAGGGAGCCAGGCCATAAATTTCACCATAAATTTCGCTCTCCCAGGTATGCCCCCCCCCCATGCAAACCCTCAATCCATGTGTGTACAGTGATAGTACCACACATGTCAAAACTGTCCCATCGGTATTGTTTTGATTTTCTGCTTCTACTCTTTTCCTCGGGCTGTCACTTTACAACGGTCCCGAAGGATTCGCTCCCTTTCATTCCTTTCCAGCCGTGCACACCACACAGGGCTGGTGGTACCCACTGCAGGCCCTGTGAGGGACGCACAGGGCCGGTTGTGTCAACTGCACGCCCTATGCACACCGCACGGGGCCAATTGTGCCCAGTGCAGGCCCGGTGCACACTACACGGGGCCCTTGCCCCGTGCACTCCTCACGGCTGTACGCACTGCAAGCCCTGAGCATGCTACACATGGCCACCCTCGGCCCTATGCCTGCCGTATAGGGCCGGTTGTGCCCATGACAAGCTCTGCGCACGCCACACAGGGCAGTTTGTGCCCATTGTAGGCCCTATGCATGCTGCAAAGGGCCGGCTGCGCCCAACCATAGGCCCTATGCACACCGTAGAAGGCCAATGGTGCTAACCATAGGCCCTGTGAACATCGCCAAAGGCGAGCGGTACCCACTACAAGCCCTGTGCAGGCCCTAGAGCACCTGGTGTGCCGAATTGCAGCCCCTTCGTAGGTTGCACAGGACTGGTTGTACCCACTACAAGCCCTGTGTATGTCACAACGGGCCGGTGGTACCCAATCCAGGCCTTGTGCACGCCAAACATGGCCGGTTGTGCCCACGGCATGCCATGTGCACATTGTGCAAGGTTGGTTGTTCCCGTTTGCAGGCCCTATGCACGCCGCATAGAACTAGTTGTGTCCACTCTAGCCCCATGCACAATGCATGGAGCCTGTGGTACCCGCTGCACACCGCACACGTGCAGTTGTGCCCATAGGTGGTCCAGTGCATGCCGCACGCGGTCGGTTGTGCCCACTGTGGGCCCTGTGGAGGCTATATGGCTATATTCACAATGCGTCATGCCGCATATAGCTAACTGTGCGATTGCAAGCCCTGCTGCATGCTACACAAGGCCCATTATGCTCACCAGAAGCTACGTGCACACCACACAAGGTAGATTGTGCTCATCGTAGGCCCTATGCACGCCGGACACACAAGGCCGGATGTACCCATTGGAGGCCCTGTGCACGCCACACGGGGCTGGTTGTGCCCACCGTACTGCACAGGGCCGGTTCATGAGCAATATAGCGTAGCATGGGAGCGGCAAATGGTCGCTGCACGATGAAGTCCCCAACAGGGAAGTCAAGATCGGCCTCCAAACACTGTTGCAACTCTTGATCCCGGTGATTGGAAGTGGATACTATGAACATAACCCGATCACGAGTGCACATATATACCGAATCCAACCGCTAAGAGTGAAGCGGACAATGACAAAAAGGGCCTGTTGAGGAACGTACAATGGACCATGCAAAAACATTCTATAGTGGACAGCTCATGAAGCATGGCCGATGTTACCTACAACATGGTGAACAACGTGTAGTGCATGCTTAGTGTGAGCTTGCAAGGGTGGGTGGTTGTGGGGTAGGGTGCTTCAACATAGCAAATACAAAATGATTCCCCCATGGTGTTGATCATCTTAAATGGGCCCGGTACCTCACGGTATGGCTGCTATAAATTGTATGAAGTAGCTATTGTCGCTTGTTGTTTTTTTATTGCCTGTGGTTTATGACGAGGTTTGTGCTTTCAGTTGTTTTGTCTTGTGGTTTGGGACCATCCACACATCAGTATATTGCAAACCAATGTTTCACTTCGCTCCACCATGCATGACGAAAAATGGGACGTCAAAGAGTATAAATTGCATCAGTGAAAGATGGGTGGTCAAAGAGTATACATTGCAGCACAAAAAAGTCCCTGGATGTGATCTAATTGGTCCAAGCTAGATCTTTACGTTGTGCACTCTGCATCCTATCGCTACGGACATAGTTATAAGAGCTAGGTCATCTACACACAATGGTTACAATACAAGTACCGTCCCACGCACCTCCCACAGAAGGTGGTGAAAATCAGAAGTGGCTACTTGGCCCTTGCTATCTTGGGGGCCCACATGTGTGGGCAAAGTGCTACATAACCACTGCCATCTCAGAGATCTTGAATACCTAACGCGGGGATCAAAGCCACAAGTGGCTACCTAATCTGTGCCGTCTCGGGGGTTTGCACGCGGGCAATGGCTACAATACTCTTGCCTTCTCGGGGGTCCCCGGCGCTGAACGCGGCATTAAATTTAGAAATGGCTACTTAATCCCTATCATCTCGGGGGGCCCAACATGGGTAATGATTGCATAACCCCTACTTTTTCGGGGACCCCAACGCTTAGTGTGGGGATCAAAATCAGAAGTGGCTACTCAACCCATTCCGTCTCGGGGGCCGAAAAACAGACAAAAGTTGCATAAACCCTGCTTCCTTGGGGGTCCCCAACACATGCGCAATGGTTGCATAACCTCTGCCTTCTTGTCGCTGCCCAACACTCAATGCGGAGATCAAAATCAGAAATGGGTTATTGACCCCTTCCTTAGACGGGCCCAAACGTGGGCAATGGCTACATAACACTTACCTTCTTGATGTGCCCAACGCTAAAAGCAGGCATCAAAATCAGAAGTGGCCTAAACGTGGGCAATGGCTACACAATGTTTGCCTTCTTGGGGGTCCTGAACGCTCAATGTGGCGCTCCAAAATAAAAGTGGCCACTTAACCCCGGCCGCCTCAAGGACGCACATGTAGGTGATGGGTACATAACCTTGCCTTCTCTGGGGTCGCCAACGCACGGAAGGGAACAAAAGCCCAAGTGGCTATGTGAGGATGGTGCAATGACCAAAAGAAAAACGAGTCACATTGCTTGTTGTTTGTTGTTGGTGCCCGGTAGCTAGATTTAAGTGGAGAGGACTGTAGTAATATATGGAATAATTTCATCACACCACTGCTTCCATTTGTTTCCCAACCCCAATACCCTATACGGCCACCCCCCCCCCCCCTATTTGAGAGATGGACAATAAAAAAACGGGTTGGGGGAGCAATTTGGGTGGCCTACAAGGGGTGGCAAGGGCTAAAACTAGGGTAAGATAAAATGCTAACCAAAGTGCCAAAAATAGCGCTGATTCTAGGGCTTTATGGCACCTTTCGGTGTGTTTCTCGGACACATCATGCAGCTGCAACCTAGCAACTGGCTCCTTCACAGAAGGAAGTGAAGCGGTGCCAGACTATATCATCTATTTCCATTCATTTGGCCATTTTGAGCAGGTACTATGGCTGTTTTGAGCAAAAAAGGGGGGGGTTCGGCTCTTTGGGGCAATTTTGGGAGGGCACCCCCCGACTGAGGCGCCTATGTTGCGGGTCGCCTCTGATGAATTGGGGCCACAAACTTTGGACTTGGAAAGGGCATTTGTCAATGCAAAAGATAGTTGAAGTAGAGTACAAATGGAGGCTTTGGGACAGACTATTAGCCAAATTTGAAACCCGCCGTGCTTGTTGTTGCATGTTGTTGCTTGCTGCCTGCTAGATTTAAGGGGACGGGACTCTTGCAATATACCCTCTAATCGACACCCCTCTTGCCAACTCTAGATGATTATACTTTCGTCTCCAGTGGACGTTGTTCACCCATGTTGGCACTCGCGCTTCAGCCAAACATGCAGTGGTCTAGGCCTCCATTTGTTTAATTTTTCGGGGCTAGGAACCCCTAAAAATGGGGGGTGATGGGTTGGACTGTGTGCCTTGGGAGTGGGGCTTGGAGCGGCATACACCAAGATATGGCGTGGTTCTTGCTTTGGGGTTGTCTGCCGCCACTATGAGCAGAATATGTGGCTTTTTGGTAACCTTGGGGGGTATTTCTTGCAAACATATTATGCAGCTGGAGGGGAGCAATGGGTTGCTTGACACGACAAAGTCAAGGTGCACGTGGAGTGTACCAACCGCTTTTGCTGTTGGGCCGTTGTGAACAAATTGAAGGGGGTTTTCGGGCAAAACACGGCCTTTTTGGGCCCAAAGCAGCCCAAGATTAGGGAGGGCACCTTCCGACTTGACGCCACTCCGCACATGTGGGCCCCAAAAAGCTATTTCTTGCCAAACACAGCTAGAACCCGTTCAAAACGACGAAATGAAGGGAAGCGGTTGGTACATTGCACAAGCGGCTTCACTTCCTCCTGTCAAAGAGCCGTTCGAAGCCCTCTAAATTCACCATGTGTCCACAAAATACCTCCAAAACGTCCCGAAAAGCCTCGAAATTTGCAAAGATCGGTCACACACCATCCCAAACCGGCTCCATCTTGGATGTGTGGTTGGTAATGTGATGCGAAGGGGGCCTAGTCCACGTGCAACCCCCCACCTGTTGTTGGTTCCACCACTCATTAATGCCTTAACAGACACCTCGAGGCCCATACCAGGGTGTTTTTGGCGGCGGCCGGCTACAACCTCTAGCCATGATAGGTGGGTGCCAAAATGGGGCAACAAGGTACACTAGGGCCGAAAAAAAAAAGGCTCTTTTACAAAAACTCTAGTAGACGATGTGGGATGCCAAGCCAAGTGATTTTGGCATTGTGAGTCCGTGGTGGCCTATTTGGACCTCCAAAATGCCAAAACTCCTTGAAAATGGGCCATTGTGCCATCACTTCGGGGTGTACTCTACTTTCGCCATGCTAGAGCGCGGGTCGAGGCCCTGCAAATCCAAGTTTTGAGCGAAAAACTCAATCGTGGCGAACCGCGGGGTAGGCGCCAACTCAGGCCAGGCTGTACCAAATATGCGTTGTGGTGAGCCAAAAGCAGCAATATTTTGCCCCGCATGCCCTAGAACCCGTTGAAAGCGGCCAAACACTGCATGTGCGGCTCGACTTCTGCGTGTCATGGAGCCCTTTGGTGCCCTCCAAACGCACCATAGGTCCGAAAAAATGACCCCTCTCCGCAACTTACTAAATCTTTGCTTTGGCAGGCATTTTTGAAGGGCTGTGTGTGCGGCTCAGTATGGATCGGATGGTTCGCACTACCCCTAACCCAAACGGAAATATTGCCTTGGGTAATCAAGGCAAGCGGTCATGAGATCCTTAGTGGGTGGGTCCTTTAGGAGCTCATGGCATCAATGGCACATAATTAAGTTCACTGCACACCATGTTGTAAGCAGCACATCATGGGGTTTAAGGCACAATGTACAAAGCATGACATGCACGAGGCAGGAGGCATTCCAGGCCTATTGCAACTTTTGCCACCAACGCATGGACACGGAGAAGAAACAAAGGTACATCCATTATTAATTAATTAAGTAATAATTAATAGGACGAAAACTATGTTCAGAATCCAACCATTGGGAGCAAAGTAATGCACCAAGTGTGGCAACTTGAGAGATTGGGCAATCGAACAATCCTTTTGCAGCACCAAAAGCATTAAAATGACCATTTGCACATACATCCAATGTATTCTTGTCGGGAGATGGTACCACAGATACACAACGGTACTGTGATGTTACCTAGTAGGCATTGTACGCACCAAAGAAGTGAAAGATATGGTTGAATGGGGTCAAATGAGTCCTTCCCATCACAGATACAACGGAGGAAGCCAAAAAAGCTGATGCAACGCTGGAATTCCAAACTTGTTTCGGCTCGGCGGTTGCATTCTTGCAATGCAATTTAACAAAAACTTTTCTACCATTCCAATGCTGCTACCAAAGGACAAGTTGAGGAGAGGCACATCCAAAAGTAAATTCACCCATATTGCAACTTAGTCCGCCCTGCATTATGACATGTAGATATGAAGGGTAGTAATTGCAACACATGAAATCCTATGGGTTAGATGCAAGTGCTCCCCACCAACTTCCACAATTTGGACGCTAGGGCCTCCGGCCGAAGACTTGGTTCTCAGTGGTGTCACACCCTATTGACTGTGCACAAATGCCTCCGACTACATGTGCGGGTTGCTTGTGCAATCAATGTGTATAGTAAGCGACTAAAGTGCATGTGGCATTGTGCTACCTCATCCAAGGCCAACATTTCAAGTGGCTAAGACCATAGAAACACAATTGCTCCAGAACCCTAGAGATGGGGCCTTTAGCCCAAACCTACACCAATAACACAATGATAGCCCATGAACTCCGTAAACACTGCATAAGCACAAAAATGTCCGGTCTTTGTGGGGGAGGGGGGGGCATTGCTTGTGCCTCTAACCCCATGGTGAGCCTTCACCCGAGAATAGGGCACATACCACAACTATTGCTCGAGCCTAAACCCATCCGTGTCAAACAACCTTTGGTATCATGCAACCTATTGAACCCTGCTTAATCCTACGCAGCGGCATTGGGTCACGATCATGCCCAGTCCCCATTTATTCAAGAATGAGCCACTGCTATGGCCATGCTATACTACAACAAAAATGATAAACATTCCCCTCATCCGCAGTCTTGGTGGATGCTGCCAATTCCCAACATTCCCTTCGAGATTGACGAATTATGAATGAGTGGTTACTTCGAGCCTCCCCAACGCATGAAGGGGGCCTCTCATATGCTAGACAGGAATGGTTGTGTCAAGCAAGGGGTGGTGTCCCATGGGATCTTGCAAGAACTACACGGTCCAACTAATCCCATGATGTTTCCCTAACCCGATAGCCGTGGATCAAAGAATTGTGCCTTGTGGTATGTAGACACTTTCTGCACCATGTCGACATTATCTAGTCGACGCCGTCCGCTACAATAGACACCACCATCATGATGTAGTCGCGAAGAGGCAATATTTGGGAAGGGGGCCGAAGGCCAACTTCCGCAAAGACAGTCAGATATCATCGTTTACTGGTGTATTGGGACTAGGGGGTCTATAGCCTGTAGACATTGATTACCGGGTTCCGGACCCTTGGCGGGGGGGGGGCAAAGAGGGGGTAGGGGGCCCCAAGGATCGTATAAGGTGTGTGGGTATAAGGATCGCATGTGTGTGTGTGTGTCTCTCTGTGTGTGTGTGTGTGTGCCTGTGTGTCTGTGTGTGGGTGTTGGACAAGGGGGCGGGAGACTATTCATGGAACTAGCATGGAATTTCGTGTGTCAGCCAATTTCCGGGAATAGAGGGTTCGGGGGGTGGGGGTATGTTGTATAATTTCGAAAAATCCCCGAAAAGGACTTTTCGGAAAGGTATGGGTTCCGGGGGTGGGCTCCGAAACCGTATATTTGCAGAATTGGAGGTTGCGTTTGGACCCTATAGCGATTTTTGGCAATCTACCCGTGCAAGTTGCGAGGGGTGTACAGCCCATGTTTCCCTATGCTGGGGGAAGCTCCATCATTTTGCAACCTAACAGTTGAAAAATTAGCCAACAGCTGGTCTCTAAATTTTGAACATCACCTCGCACAAGATGTTACATCAAAGCTACGTGGGCATATACATGGGAAATCACCACATACCCCCCCACTTTGGGCTTTTTGGGGCCTATCGGTGTGCCATACCCCAATGGGGTTGAATTGCCAGTTGAACCCCTTGTAAAATCATCATTTTGTCCAATAAACGCATCATATACTGGGTTTTTGGTCCGGACGGCACTCATAACCCCCCCGCCACTTGAAACCCACTTTTTTGAGGTTTTAAGCGGGGTGGGCGGTTGGTTGGTTGGTTGGTTGGTTGTACAACACGGCTATGGCGGCCCGTGGCCCCCCCCCTAGTGAGTCCGAACGACAGACCTATGCCCCGTCAAGGGCTTGGCGTGGCAGTATCTGCCCATGCCGCCCAAGTGCCCCGCGTGCCCACCCACTCGTGCCCCTCGTCCCCCTACTTCCGACCGCTTGGATCCGCACCCGCATCCACTGTGCCATGTACCGTACCTAGCTTCCCATCCCCCGCTCCCTTTTCTGGCGGCGCTGCCAACTCCGGGATCTCGTCGCACTCCATCCCCTCACTCGTTCATTCACAAGTCGTCCACAACTTGGCGCACCACCTGCGCCAACCGCTGAAACTCCAGCACCGCGACCACATGCAGGGCAACATGTTGTCCCCACGAGACAACGGCCCAGTCGTGAGTTCCTCGCCCCCGCTCTCCCAGGCATGTCCGACTACCTAGCAGATTGGAGAGCACCAGTAGGACTTCCCCGTCCGAGATCCTCCAGTGACCCGTTGCCGCCCATGCTGCCGTCCACAACCGTTCCCATTGACAAGTGCACCGAAAACTCGACGTAGTCTCATCCTTATGTTGGCACCGACCACAAGCTTGGAGAGGGGGGTGCCATTCCCCTAGGTGCAGGGGAGTCAAGGTAAGCGCATCGTCAAGGTAGGCTTTCAGCTGCTGCTCAATCAAGGGGTCCATCTGTCTCGCGGGGTCGGTACCCCGGCTAGTGGACGTGCCATCCCATCCCTCCCGCGCCGTCCGCTCGCCTCGACCCGTATACCGCTCCCAATGACAGAGGGAGGGCCACTCGGTGTCCGTGCGCGCTCTGCCGCGCCTCGACGTCCACATACTCATCGCCCCAAGCATTCCGTTGCCGCCGACCTTCATAATCTTCATCGCCTTTTGGGGCCTCCACGTGGCCCCTTACCCACCGGTGAGATCCCTCCGAGAGAGTCACACTCCACTGTATTGCTTTCCGCAGCCCGTGGATCCCGTTGCCGATACGGGCACACTGCAACCAGGGACTCCGCCGTCTGGGCATCGCAGACCACTTCCCCGGTCCGTGACCCGGGGTCACTCAGGCACCTAACGGAATCCAGCGCCGCAGAGCAAGGGCTAGCAATGCCGCCGTAGTTTTGTCCACCTCTGGTGGCGGGTGTACCACCACGCCCCACCACGTGTCATCCAACTGCACAATCAGACCAGCTCCTGTTCATCTACCTCGTACCGTCTCTTGGTGGCTTGCATCCGTGTACACCACCACCTGCACTCTAGGCACATGGTGGGTCCCCTTTGCCCATGGTAGCAACAAGGCCTCCCTGTGACTGTGGCGCCTGAGGTCTGCCCTCAAATCCAGCCCGTCCTTATAGATCTCGTCGAGAATCTGCGCAAGCCGAGCCTCAACCTAGCATGCCGCCCGTCGGAAGCACCTGCCTACCCTATGGAGTTGCGTGGGCAGCCCTTCCATGCGTCTCAATTGCATACGCATCGTCGTTCTATGTGCCACAGTGCGTGCGTGCGTGACTTGCAGCGCCGCGTCCAACAAATGCCATAGTGTGGAGGAGTCCGTCCGCACATGCAAGTGCAAATGTTTCCGCCACATTCTGCGCGGCGGGGCCGCCATCTTGAACACGTCCCTTTCCGACAAGCGAACCACCTGCACTTGCACCGCCACATTTGAGGCCATGTCCTTCACGGTGGACCCCAGCCCCAGCGCCACACTCCATAACTCCATCGCGCCTCGAAACTGCTCGAGGTGCCAGCATTCCCGGTAAATTTGGAAACCCAGCACGCGGAGGGCACGCGCACTGTCCTCCGGGCCGCTTTGCCGGTCTCATGAGAACCTAGAACTCGCCTTCCCTAAGCATCTCAATGGATGCACAAGTATTGTTCCTTCTCTCGTACAATGCGCAGTTTGTATCGCAGAGCGACACCGTCTTGTCGGTGTAGCTGCCGCACCACGAACTCCGCCGCCGCGGCCAACATGACCGCTTCGTCGGAGTGACGCTCCGTGGCAGCCCGGAACTTGCCGTTCTCGTCAAGAACGGCGGGAAACCCGGTATTCTCCGGCCGGACCGCTTCCATGCCGATCTTCTGCTGATACAAGTCCACTTGCGGACTTAGCGGCGAGCCCTGGAACACGCCGATTTTGAACCTCCACACCCGTGACACCATTGCTACCGTGATGGAGATCACCCGCAAGTGCTGCGCACCTCGCCGCCTTCGGTTGCACCCCTTGGCATCTAAGAGGGTACGCCACCCCGGATAGGTCCACCATGCCATAGGCATTCGATTTGTCCCAATTATACAATGTGGCCGGGCCGGTGGTCTCCCCGGCCTCGTCCACGATCATCGCAATGAGGAGAGCCGCCTAACCTGCTTAGCGTCCCGCCATGTACGCCTGCTCCAACGACATGACCCAGGAATCCATTTCGAGCAAGATGAGCGCCACGATGATCTTGGCCACATGTGCCTCCACCGCTATAGGTCGTGTGTCCTCCTTTGTGTGCATCTTGAGCCGCTTGCGTAGAGGATTGTGCACCATAAACGTAAGTCATGGGTCCCGCCAGCACGCCGGATTTACGCGAGACCGACGGCTTACTGCCCGACACCACTTGCTACAATTCTCCCACGGTGTAGTCCAGCCCCGAAGCGGCCCGCCCCCTGGTGCGGGAAGAACCCTCCTGGCTCTCCCTACTTGGCTTCCATCTGCCAACGTACCCCCTCGTGCAAGTTGACCGCTATACATTTGCAGCCCCGCCAATCACGAGCTGCTAAAAGTGGCGCAAACTTGCCCCCTTTCTGGGAAGGATACGCCTCCGGGCATTGTCCAAATGCCAATTCGCTATACAAGGAGCCATGAACAATGAAATTCTCACCCTGTTTGACTAGCCAAATCCCTTTATCCTACACAGATACCCATGAAATATCCCATTGTTGCGGGGAGCATTGATGCAAATCACATTTCCCTATGTCGAAAGCCTTGAAAAAGCCTAGTCTCACCGGGTGAGAATAGATAAAAATGATTTTACTATACAGCAATCCATGAGCAAGTCTGGTTTCAATGGGTGAGAGGTGTACAACTTGGTGCATATGAGTGCCGACATGCGCTAAATTGGGTTAAAACGGGCCCGAAGTGTGGGGTATTGTCCTGTTTAACCACCCCAAGTGGTCTCGGATTGTTTTGGGAAGAACACATCGTTGACCCATTTTGGCTACATTTTTGGCAACAAAATGGCGCAGAGGCAAGACTTTTTGGGTTGTTGGGGGGGGTGGGGGCATAATGGCTCGAAACGGTGCTCAAAATAGGTTGCTCTCACATGTTTTTGCACCCCTAATGCTCCACGATATCTTTTGACCCAATTTTTACCCAAATTACGTCATAAAGCGGCGTATTTTCAGGGCGTTTGGGAATTATGCACGGGGCAAAACGCGACGCAAAAATCTCAAAACGGCGAAAAACACGAGTTCCAGCATACCATGGTCTAGGTTCACTTTTGAAAAAATGTGTTTTTGAGCCACTTTTGACCCATGTTTGGTCAGAAAATGGCCCATTTTTAAGGCATTTTGGCATTTTCCGTGGGCCCAAACGCGTCACCACAGACTCAAAATGGGCAAAAAACACTTGTTGCAACATCCCAAGTGGTGTAGGAGCAACTGTGGAAAAAATGATTCTTTTGCCCTGGGGACCCTGGCGGACCCACCGTTGGCCACCGCCATGTGCTGGCCGGGCTGGCCTCCGGCTCCACCTCGCGGCCAATGGTACGGGGTCTGAGCGCCTTGTTGGGTGATTCTGACGCTTGGAAACCGCAAAACGTGTGGGCTTCCAGGTGGTCTAAGTGCCCTCGGAAATCAGATATGAGCCACGGAGCCCAAAGTACAGCCCATTCTTGGTTTTGGGGCCGTTTGACACAAACTACACACATATGGGTCCGACGTATCTTGGAGTTGGAGGGCAACAAAGGGCTCTTTGTGATGAGGAAGTCAACGCGCACGTGCAGTGTACGAACCTTTTCCCTTCCTTTTGCCATTTTGAATGGATTTTGAGGCCGTTTTGGGCCAAAAAGGCTAATTTGGGGCACAAAAAGAGCAATTTTGGGTGGGCACCTACGGACTCAGCGCCCCAGCCCCGGGGCACCACCGGTGAGTTTTTGGCTCCCTAATTGCATTTGACAGGAGCGCCACATTCTGTATGAGATTTTTTTTGTGGAGTAGAGTAGAGTAACCTAATACTGGCCGAAACACACATTAGTTTTCAATGCAGACTACTTTGTTTTGTACATCACTCACCTCACAAAGAACCGTGGTGCATAGGCGCGGCAGGAATACATAACCAATATACTGAGCTCGCTAATGCAAATGAAACGCAATCAACGGCGAATGAGCCACATGAAGGAGGAGTGGTGGTGAGGGTCCCCTTCAGGGATTCACTTACACGAATGCAATTGCATCGGCTACTTGAGTGCTAGCTAGTTAGTTCTTTGCGTCGTCCAATAATGATCAACGTGTACATAACCAATAGCACGAAAGGGTGACATGACTCAAAGTGGCAATGGGCACAAAGGATATGAAGATCCGTATTTTTTGAATATGCCAAGTGGGTTGCAACCAATTATAATTTGGAAGTACCGATTGGATGACATGCATTTGTGGCAACTAATTGAGGGGTTTGTGTTTGCAACAAATGCATGTCTCAACGGGACTAGGCCCGCTTGGTACAAATGGACTCGTGTCGTAATCAGTCACGACAGCCGTTCCCCACACCGGAGTCCAGTATACTGTGGGTCACCGGACGAGCCCTTGCGGTGCCGACGAGACTCTTGCCGTCCGCGATGGACGGTGTGCCCTACTCGCAGCCCCTCTCTGGGCACGAACCGCGGTATGTCCCGTGGGGGGCGCTCTGTATCAAGCCCATTCGCCACCCCCCCCCCCCCCCCCCCCGGGCCGTTGCCACCATGGGCCGCGGGCCTACTGTCCCAAGCGTATCCCGCCTTTTTGAGTCTGCTTAGGCGGGGCCGATGCGGCCACCGGGGGGTGGGGGTCCCTTAAACCCTCAAGTCAGGTTCTGGGCCGGCGCCCCCCTGTGGGCGCCCGGGTTTCTTGCGCGGTGTTGTCCTCACGCCTACAGTGCCCGTCTTTGCCGCCCCCTCCCTTCTTCGCCCCCTCTCTTGAGGTCAGTCTCCACCCCACCCTCTCCAGCCTCCAGCTTCCACGTTACGCCCTGCTTCAGGTGTGTCCGGTGTTTGTGCGTTGGGTCCCGGCATCACCTTTCTGCCAGGCCTAGTTCTGGTTTGTGGCCGTGTTGGGTGCCTTGGGGTACGGGCTCGGCACTGAGCATAGCAAGCAAGGGGTAGGGTTTGGAATGGCATGGGTTCAGGACATGCAAGTACCGTTGCAGTAAGCACAACATTGTGAAACCCCCCAGCGTTGTGCGGTGCCCCCCCCCCCCCCCCGGCAACTTCCTGACGCCCGTTCCCATGGTCGGGCGTCTTTCCCCAGCGTGCGTTCCCTTGACACATGTGGGTTATGTCTGTTAGTGCCGTGCATTACTACATCATATGGCACCACAACATACCTAACCGTAACACACCATACTATATGATATTCGAGACTCTAATAGAAATGTCAAAACAAACGGTAGCATGGTCACACCATCATATTTAGAGGATTTGAACTATCTCAATGTCACTGGGTGACACCGGCCCAATCTAGTTGCCTGAATACGCGGCCCCGAAAATTCCCATCCTCACCGGGTGAGACTGGCCGAATCCCTATTCCCTATATCAGGGGCCATGAAAAATCCAAACCTCACCGGGTGAGACTTTCCAAATCCCAATTGCTTAGATATCCAGCGCCGCAACATCCCAGTCTCATTAGGTACCGGTGGCCTAAACCCACTTCCTTGTGTAGGGAGCCATGAAAGACCCCATTCTCACCAGGTAAGAGTAGTCAAATCCCAATTCCCTATACAAGGAGCCTGGAAAATTCTCAATCTCACCGTAGAGGGGCCGAATTACAATTTCCCATATAGGGAGCCATGAAAAGCACAATCTCAACGGTCGACATTTGCTGAACACCAAGTCACTAGGTAGAGAGCGAAGAAAAATTACAACTCTCCGCGTGGTACTGGCAACTTCACAATTCCCTATACTTGGACCACCCAAAAATCGTAGTTTGACTACGTGAGAATGGCGGAATTCGAGTTCCCTATTTGGGGAACATTGAAAAATGGCATCATAAGCGGGTGAGAACTAGCAAATGCCAATTCGCAATACAAGGAGCCATCAAAAATAAAATGGTCACCTAGTTAGACCAGCGAAATCCCTATTCCCTACATGAATAGTGATGAAATATCACACTGTCACAAGGTGCATTGATCCAAATCGGAGTTCCCAATGTGGAAAACCCTAAAAAATCCCAGTCTTACCGGGTGAGATGAAACAAATCCAACGTTCCTATATCGGAAGCCGTGCGCAAGTCCGGTTTCAATGGGTGAGAGGTGTACAACTCGGTGCCTAGATGTGGGGAAATGCACTAAACTGGATCAAAACGCGTCCCAATTGAGCGGCATTGTCCCATTTGAGCACCCCAAACGGTCTAGGTTTGTTTTTTGAAGAACACATCGTGGACCCGTTTTGGATACATTTTTGCACACAAGTTGGGGCATATTCAAGACTTTTTGGGATCTTTGGGGGGGGGGGGGATAATGGCTCAAACGGGGCTGAAAATAGGCTCATTTCACTCGTTTGTGCACCCATGATACTCCACGGTCACTTTTGAGCCATTTTTGACCCAAATATGATCATAAATTGGCGCATCTTCAGGGTGTTTGGGGATTATCCATGGAGTCAAACGCGACACAACAGTCGCAAAACAACGAAAAACACTTGCTCAACAATCCTGAATGGTCCAAAATCACTTTTGGAAAAAGGCATTTTTGAGACATTTTTGAACCATTGTCCGTGCCAAAATGGCGCATTTTCAGGGTATTTTGGCATTCCCCATGGGCCAAAACGCGTCAAGACAGGTTCAAAGTGGGCGAAAAACACTTGTTTGAGCATCCCAAGTGTCGTAGGAGCAACTTTGGAACAAATGGGTTTTTTTTTTTGCATCGGGGACCACGGTGGACCCACCGTTGGCCCCGCCGTGCGCAGGCCGGATCGCCCTCCTGCTCCACCTCGTGACCGATGGTACCGGGGGTGTGGGTGTCTCGTTGGGTAATTTTGAGGCTTGAAAACCAAAAACCTTGCGGCGTTGCAGTGGACTAGGTGCCCTCGGAATTCAGAATTGAGCCACGTAGTCCAAGATACGGCCCGTTCTTCGTTTTGGGGTTGTTTGACACAAATTACCACACATTTGGGCCATATTTAGCCATTTTTGTGCCGTTTCTCCAACATATCTCGGAGTTGGAGGGCAACGTAGGGCCCCTTGTCATGAGGAAGTCAAGGCGCAAGTGAAGTGTACACACCTTTTCCCTTCCTTTTGCCATTTTGAATGGATTTTGAGGCCGCTTTGGGCCAAAAAGGCTAATTTGGAGCACACAAAAAAAGCAATTTTGGGATGGCACCTCCGGACTTGGCGCCCCCGCACCAGGGCACCACCCGTGAGTTTTTGGGCCCAAAATGGGATTCGACAGGAATGCCTCCTGGTGTATGAGATGGCTAGAGTACGGTAGAGTAGAGTAGAGCAACATTTATGGGCCGAAACACACGTTAGTTTTGAATGTACACTACTTTGTTTTGTATATCACTCACCTCAGAAAGAACCCTAGTGCATAGGCCGGGGACGAATACATAAGCAATATATTGAGCTTGCGAATGCAAATGAAATACAATTAACGAGCAATGTGGCCCATGAAGGAGGAGTGGTGATGCAGGTCCAGACAGGGATTCACTTACACCGATGCAATTGCATTAGCTACTTGGGTGCTAGTTAGTTAGTTCTTTGCATCATCCACCAACGATCAGCATGTACATAAGCAATAGCACAAAGATGGGGGGAAATTGGCTTACGCGGGTGGGGGGGGGGGGGGGTTGTTGGAGCCCCTCTCCCGGACATCCGGCCTGTTCCTTGGCTCCTGTGACGGGGTGTTGAACAAGGTAATAGATGGTGGCAAATAAAGTTGAAATTACAAGGAGGGGTGGGGGCAATGGTGGTACTCATGCGCGGTCACACAGAAACACACAGCTTGGGTTTTCATCAGTGGAACAGTTGGCTGCGCAGTGGGGAGGAAAAGGGTACTAGTAGCAAGTAGTGCCCGAAGGGTAGTGCAGCCGGCCACGGCCTTTTTGGTTGACGGTTCGAACCCTGATCGGGCGCACATGCCGGCGGCGCCGCCGATGGCACTCGATTGGCAAGGATTCGCACCGCCAACCGAAAAAAACTGCACCTGACTGCGCTACCATTCCACCGTGAGTTGTTACGACAGGTACATGCATCCCCACTGCTTGGAGCCTACTGACTACAAATCATTGTATCATGCCTTGGGGTGTGCTCCGCGAAGGACACCCAAAAAAGGAGGTATATAACGAACACGCCGCCTCTTGATCTAACAACCTCTCGTCGAGGTGATTGGTACTTTACCAAGGGTTCTGTCACAGGAGCCCCATAGCTAGACCCCCCCCCCTCCTTGGGGGGGCTCCCATGACCCCCGCCCCCCCACACACAAGCCAAATTTCCCCTCGCACAAAGGGTGACATGACTCAAAGTGACAATGGGCACAAAGGATACGAAGATCCACATTTCTTGAATATGCCAAGTGGGTTGCAACAAATCATAATTTGGAAGTACCGATTGGATGACATGCATTTGTGCCAAATAATTGAAGGGTTTGTGCTTGCAACAAATGCAAGCTTTCCCATGCCTCAACGGAACTGTGCATTACTACACGATATTGCACCACAACATGCCTAACCATAACACACGATACTACATGATATTCGAGACTCTAATAGAAATGTCAAAACAAACGGTTGCATGGTCGCACCATCTTATTTACAGGACTTGAAATATCCCGGTGCCACCGGGTGATACCGGCCCAATTCGATTTCCCTGTATAAGCAACCCCCAAAAATCCCATCCTCACCGGGTGACTGGCCAAATCCCTATTACCTATATTAGGGACCATGAAAAGTCCAAAATCACCGGGTGAAACTTTCCAAATCCCCATTGCTAAGAAATCGAGCGCCGCAACATCCCAGTCTCACTAGGTAGCAGTGGCCTAGTCCCACTTCCTTGTGTAGGGAGCCATTAAAGGTCCCATTCTCACACGGTAAGAGTAGCCAAATCCCCATATCCTATACAAGGAGCCCCGAAAATTTTCCATCTCAGCGTGTCAGAGGGGCGGAATTGCAATTTCCCATGTAGGGAGCGATGAAAAGCACTGTTTCAAGGGGTGACATTTCTTGGGGGTGCAAAGTTAGCCTTTTTCGGGTAACTTACTATAAGGTGGTTTGCGGGAACCACGGACACCCCCCTTTTTTGTAACAAAATCTCACGAGTGTGCCCAGACCCAAAATTCGATTTTATGCTTCAGAGCATCCCTTCTAAACCCCCCCCCCCCCGTGTACCATTTTTACTGCTCGCAGCGAGACATATCTATAGACGGTGAAAAACAAGAGTGTGTAACCAAATGGTAGGATAAAGAGGTATTGTTCCAAGGCAGAGGCACACAACCCAGCACGTTGACATGTACGGAAACAGTGGACGACACGCAGGTAAAAAACGTGTTTCCCACCAAAAATAGAACAACACCGCAAGGTGTAAATTATTGTGCTAACATGCTGCAATGTTTACCGTCAGCAGCAGAACCTACGCAAGAGTAAGCTGTGACGTATAGTCTGTTCAAAACAAACCGCCGAAGGTTCTGAATGGGTTGAAAAATTGACTGTACCAAGGCCGAAACCCACAGAAACATACAATGTATTCGCAACAGTGTGCAAGATGGCTCTATAGTGAGGGCGATTGAATACTCATTAGTGCACCCCATATGCTGAAGCAAACAAGAAGAACAGTACGACTGCCAATGATAGAAGTGACCGGCACAACATGTGCATAGTGTCACAAATGAGCCAAACACGTGTGGATCATGGTGGACAGTGGGTGTGCAGGGATACTGCACACAGGGTGACACACATGGTATGGACACACACACAAGCTCTTTTACTGCCAATAGTAGAACACAGGTGTGAATGTAAATCAGAATACAAACCTCATCATGAACGGGAGTACAATAGCAGTTCGCCACACACCCAGGGCACAACCCCATTGTAGTCACAAGCAGCAACCGGTATCCTCCGGGGGTGGGGTACTGCCAACCGTAGAACACCGTTGTCAAGAAGGTCCCCCACAGAATCCGGTAACAGACCGTTTGGATCGGGGGCAGCCTCTGATAAGCGCTGCTTATGCATGTTGCCAATGATCATGTGCACCCCCGGGGGCACTGCTATCATCAAAATCTTTTTTTGCAATGAATGGTACTGAGAATACTTGTGCAGGAAATCGGAGAAATAGACGCAAATGGCCTATGTTATGGGGAATTTGGGCACCGCACAAACGATGTTTCTTCGCATTGCATCACGCATCCAGCTTGCATCGGCCGTGTTGGGATGGACCTTGCAGGTTTAGGTTTCATTCGGACGGATGTAGGGGCACAGTGCAGCAAGAGAGGCTCATTGTAGCAAATGAAATGTCAAGGTGCATACACCTTGTTTCACAAACCATATCTAATGTATTTGGCTGGTACGTAATTGACAATGCTGTTTGCACAAACACAAATGTGAACCATCAGCGCATAGCAAAGTTTTGTGGTCGGGGACTTCCGTGTTCTTTTACTACTAACAGCACAACCCAGGCCAGTGCCCTTTTTCAGTGCAGGTGGTTGTACCTCTACTATGAAGACAAAGTGCGTGGTTCCGGGATATTGCATGGCGCACTGCAACACACGCCATCCGTAATTACCAGAGCCCCAAATTCCTTTTACCGTTGGCAGTAAAATAGCAATAAAAAACCAACAGGCATAACTAGAAATTGCAACAACACCGTGCATGCATACATTCAATTACCATGGGCGTTGATGACCACAGCCATGGACTTTTACAGCGAGTAGTAAAACGATGGCGCCTGTTCAATTACCATCTCATTGTGAACATAATGCGAGCTATCACTGTTCGCAACAGCAGACGTCATGCCAGACACATCGGATTCCTACGGCACAACCATATGGTCCCCCACTAAAGGGGCACTCACCCTATTAGTGCGGGGTAGACTGGGGCTAGGCCCATAGTTTACGATCCTAGTTCATGCATTGACTATGATGTGTCGTAGTGGAATATGAAATACACTAAACAAAATGGGTTCCTTGGCACCCATGCCATTTTGTTCTAATGATGGCAGTAGAACGCGGGGTGAGTCAACCACCCTATCTAACTCTGTCAAAGGTGTGTTCACAAGGGGGTTTAAGGTGGGTTTATTCTCCATATGGTTACCTATAGGCACACGGGTGCATGTACTGTAAAACGGCGTTGCACACCTGTTGTAAGCCCATTACAGAAGGTAACCTTGCGCCTTGGGGGGTTGAAAACCGGTACCTATTCAGAGTACTTCTATCTTTCCATCCCACCGGCTTGTGGTACATCCCTCCGGCTTGTGGTACATTGTACACCCCCTTGATGGTTACCATCCGAGAGAAAACAGTGATGCCCATTTTCTAATGGCCCGGCAGGCCCTTTCGCCGTTAGTGTGCCTTTGCACCGCTGACCTTAGAACTAGTTGTTTTCCGTGCACACTGGTGAAAAGACTATTTCGCCAAAACAACATGTTGGATCCGTGAGCAAGTTATCATTTCCGCGGTAACTTTGCACCCCCAAGCATTTCCTGAAAACCAGGTCCCTAGGTACAGAGCCATGGAAACTTATAACTCTCCGGGTGAGACTAGCAACTTCACAATTGCCTATATTTGGACCACCGAAAAATCCTAATGTGACCACGTGAGACTGGCCAAATTTGAGTTCCCTATGCGGGGATCCATAGCAAATGGCACTCGAAGCGGGTGAGATTAGAGAAATGCCAATTCGCAATACAAGGAGACATGAACAATAAAATTCTCACCTGGTTTGACTGGCCAAATCCCTTTGTCCTACATAGATAGTCATGAAATATCCCACTATCACAGGGTGCATTGATCCAAATCACAATTCCAAATGTGCAATGCCCCAAATAATCCTACTGTCACCCGTTGAGATTAAACAAATCCAAGTTTCCTATACAGGAATCTATGAGCAAGTTCGGTTTCAATGGGCAAGAGGTGCACAACTTGGTGCCTGCATATGGCAAAATGTGCTAAATTGGGTCAAAATGGGCCCCCAATGTGGGATATTGTCCCGTTTGAGCACCCCAGGTGCGCTAGGATTGTTCTTGGAAGAACACATCGTTGACCCACTTTGCCTACATTTTCGGTCACAAAACGGCGCACATTAAAGACTTTTTGGGATCTTAAGGGGGCCAAAATGGCTCGAGAAGGGGCTCAAAATAGGCTCATTTCAAGTTGTTTGTGCGCCCCTAATGCTTGAGGATCACTTTTGACCCATTTTCACCGAGATTTCACCGTAAAGTGGTGCATTTTGAGGGCGTTTGGGAATCCGGCACAACAATCTCAAAGGGTGAAAAACAATTGTTCAAGCATCCCGAATGGTCTACGAACAATTGTGGGAAAATGCGTTTTTGAGCCATTTTGGAACCATTTTTCGTCCCAAAATGGCGCATTTTCAGGGTATTTTGGCATTTTCAATGGGCCAAAACGCGTCACTATAGGCTCAAAAAGGGCTAAAATCATTTGTTTGAGCATCCCGAGTGGTCTGGGAGCAACGTTGGAAAAAATGGTTTTTTTGCCCCGGGGACCCTGGTGCACACACAGTTGGCCCCCGCCGTGCGCAGGGCCGGACTGCCCGCCGGCTCCACCTCGTGCCCGACGGTACCGGGGTCTGGGCCTCTCGTTGGGTAATTTTGAGGCTTGGAAACCGTGGGAGGTTGCTGGCTGATTAGGTGCCGTGGGAATTCGGATTTGAGCCACGTATCCCAAGATACGGCCCGTTCTTGGTTTTGGGGCTGTTTGACACAAACTACACAAATTTGGGCCATGTTTAGCCATTTTCGGGGCGTTTCTCCGACATATCTTGGAGTTGGAGGGCAACAAAGGGCTCTTTGTGATGACGAAATCAAAGCGCACGTGGAGTGTACAAACCTTTTCCCCCCCTTTTGCCATTTTGAATGGATTTCGGGGCCATTTTGGGCCAAAAAGGCTAATTTGGGACACAAAAAGAGGAGTTTTCGGAGGGCACCTCCGGACTTGGCGCCCCTGCACCGGGCCACCAGCGGTGAGATTTTGGCTCCAGAACTGGATTTGACATGGGCAGGACCTCCGGTATGAGATGGCTAGAGTGAAGTAGAGTAGAGTGAAGTAACATACATCGGCCGAAACACACATTACTTTTCAATGCGCACTGCTTTGTTTTGTATATCACTCACCCCACAAAGAACCCTTGTGCACAGGCCCGGCACGAATACATATCGAATATACTGAGCTCGCGAAGGCAAATGAAACCGATTAACGCCAAATATGGCCCATGAAGGAGGAGTGACAATGCAGCTCCACACCAGGATTCACTTACACGAATGCAATTGCATTAGCTACTTGAGTGCTAGTTAGTTAGTTCTTTGCATCGCACAACAACGATCTGCATATATAGAACCAATAGCATAAGGGTGGGGGACAATTGGTTTGCACAGTGGCGGGGGGGGGGGGGGGGGGATGCCGTTGAAGCCCCTTTCCCGGACCCCCCCCCTCCCGTGACAGGGCGTTCAAAAAGGTCTTCGATTGTGGCATATAAAGTTAAACTTCCAAGGAGGGGGGCGGCAGCCATCGTCGTATTTATGTTCGCTCGGACAAAAACACACAATTTGTGTTTTCGTCAGTGGCAAACTTTGCGTTTTTGAGCCATTTTGGAACCATTTGACGTCCCAAAATGGCGCATTTTCAGGGTATTTTGGCATTTTCAATGGGCCAAAGCGCGGTCACTATAGGCTCAAAAAGGGCTAAAATCATTTGTTTGAGCATCTCGAGTGGCCTGGGAGCAACGTTGGAAAAAATGTTTTTTTGCCCCGGGGACCCTGGTGCTCACACAGTTGGCCCCCGCCGTGCGCGGGCCGGACTGCCCTCCGGCTCGACCTCGTGACCGATGGTACGGGGGTCTGGGCGTCTCGTTGGGTAATTTTGAGGCTTGGAAACCGTGGGGGGTTGCTGGCCGACTAGGTGCCCTGGGAATTCGGAATGGAGCCACGTATCCCAAGATACGGCCCGTTCTTGGTTTTGGGGCTGTTTGACACAAACTACACAAATTTGGGCCATGTTTAGCCATTTTCGGGGCGTTTCTCCAACATACCTTGGAGTTGGAGGGCAACAAAGGGCTCTTTATGATGACGAAGTGAAAGCGCACGTGAAGTGTACAAACCTTTTCCCTCCCTTTTGCCTTTTTACATGACTTTCGGGGCCATTTTGGGCCAAAAAGGCTAATTTGGGGCACAAAAAGAGGAGTTTTCGGAGGGCACCTCCGGACTTGGCGCCCCCGCCCAGGGGCACCAGCGGTGAGTTTTTGGCTGCAAAACTGGATTTGACATGGGCACCACCTCCGGTATGAGATGGCTAGAGTTGAGTAGAGTGGAGTGAAGTAACATATATGGGCCGAAACGCACATTACTTTTCAATGCACACTGCTTTGTTTTGTATATCACTCACCCCACAAAGAACCCTGGTGGACAGGCCCGGCACGAATACATAACCAACATACTGAGTTCGCGAAGGCAAATGAAACTGATTAACGCCAAATATGGCCCATGAAGGAGGAGTGACGATGCAGGTCCAAACGAGGATTCACTTACACGAATGCAATCACATTAGCTACTTGAGTGCTAGTTAGTTAGTTCTTTGCATCGCACAACAACGATCAACGTGTATAGAACCAATAGCACAACGGTGGGGGAAAATTGGTTTGCAAAGTGGCAGTCCCTTTCCCGGACCCCCCCCCTCCCGTGTTGGGGCGTTCAAAAAGGTCATAGATGGTGGCAAATAAAGTGGAACTTCCAAGGAGGGGGGCGGCAGCCGTGGTGGCATTTATGTCCGCTCAGACGAAAACACACAGCTTGGGTTTTCGTCAGTGGCAAACTTGGCTGCGGGCAGTGGAGAGGGAAAGGGTACCGGTCGCAAATACTGAGCGAATGGTAGTGCTGCCGGCCGCATACTTTTGGGTCGACGGTTCGAACCCTGATCGGGCGCACATGCCGGCGCCGCCGCCGATGGCACGCGACTGTCAGGGATTAGCACCGCCGGCCGCAAAAATTGCAGCTGAATGTGGTACCATTCGACCGTGAGTTGTTACGACAGGTACATGCATCCCCACTACTTGGAGCCTTCTGACTACAAATCATTATATCATGCCTTGGGGTGTGCTGCGCGAATGACCCCAAAAAAGGGGGGGTATACGACGCCCACGCCGGCGCTAGATCTAACGACTCCTCTTCGAGGTGATTGGTACTCTACCAAGGGTTTTGTCACAGGAGCCCCATTGCTAGACCCCCCCCCCCTCGCCCAAGAGGTGACATGACTCAAAGTGACAATGGGCACAAAGGAGATGAAGATCCGTATTTTTTGAGTATGCCAAGTGGGTTGCAACCAATTATAATTTGGAAATACCAATTGCTTGACTTGCATTAGTGGCAAGTAATTGAAATGTCTGTGTTTGCGACAAATGCATGCTAGGGGACGTTGCAGCGACTATAAAAAGAATTGGGTCCACAGGAGACGGGCACTTGGAGAACTCGAAGGCACAAGTTGGACGCTTTGGTGGGTTTTGGGCTTTTCTGAGCATACTCCGCCCAGCTGATAGAATGAAAACCCCTACACTGCTGACTGATGGCATTTGAGGTGTTGTGCCTTGCCCACAAGGAGCTAATGCACAGTTGTGGTCAGTATACGTACGCCACGGGACGCCGCAGCAACTGGAAACAGAATTGGGTCCATTGGGGACGGGGACTCCGAGAACTCGAAGGCACAAGTTGGACCCTTTGGGGGGTTGTTGGCTTTTTTGCCGATACTGCGCCTAGCTGATAGAAAGAAAACCCCGGCACTGCTAAATGAGGGCATTTGAGGTGTTGTGTCCTCCCCACGGGGAGCTAATGCACAGTTATGGTTAACATGTGCATGCTAGGGGACGTAGTAGCGACTAGAAAAACAGCTTGGTCCATGGGGGACAGGCACTTGGATAACTGTAAGACACAACTTGCACCATTTCGGGGGTTATTGGCTTTTTTGCCCGTGCTGCGCCTCGGTGATAGAATGAAAACCCCTAAACTACTGACTAATGGCATATGAGGTGTTGTTCCCTGCCCACGGGGAGCTAATGCACAGTTGTGGTCAGCATATGTATGCTAGGGGACGCCGCAGCCACTAGAAAAGGAACTGGGTCCATTCGGGAGGGGTACTCGGAGAACTCGACGGCACAACTTGGACACTTTGGGGGGGTTATTGGCTTTTTTGCCTATACTCCGCCTAGTTGATAGAATGCACACCCCTGCCCCGATGACTGATTGCATTTGAGGTGTTGTGCCTTGCCCACGGGGAGCTAATGCATAGTTATGCTTAGTATGCGTACGCTATGGGGAGGCAACGGCGACGGGAAAAAGAATGGGGTCCATGAGGGACCGTCGCTTGGAGAACACAAAGGCACAAGTTGGACCCTTTGGGGGGTTATCGGCTTTTTTGCCCCTATTGCGCCTAGCTGATACAATGAAAACCCCTACACTGCTAAGTGATGGTATTTGAGGTGTTCGGCCCTGCCCACGGGGAGCTAATGCACTCTTGTGGTCAGTATACGTACGCTAGAGGACGTCGCAGCGACCGGAAAAAGAATTGGGTCCATTCGGCACGGTCACTTGGAGAAGTCGAAGGCACAAGTTGCACCATTGGGGGGGTTATTGGCTTTTTTGCCCTTACTGCGCCTAGTTGATAGAATGAAAACCCCTGCACTGCCGAAGGAGGGCATTTGAGGTGCTTTCCCCTGCCCACGGGGAGCAAATGCACAGTTATGGTTAGTATGTATACGCTAGGGGACGCTACAGCGGTAGGAAAAACAATTGGGTCCATCGGGGACAAGCACTTGGGAAACACGAAGGCACCATTTGGACCCTTTGGGGCATTATTGGCCTTTTTGCCCATACTACGCCTAGCTGATAGAATGAAAACCGGTGCATTGCCAACCGATGGCATTTGAGGTGTTGGTCCTACCCACGGGCAGCTAATGCACGGGTATGGTTAGTATACGTACGCTAGGGGACGCTCAGCTATGGAAAAATATTTGGGTCCATCGGGGACGGGGACTCGGAGAACTCGGAGACACAAGTTGGACCCTTTGTGGGGTTATTGGCTTTTTCCATGCGTCCTCCGCCCAACTGATAGAATGAAAACCCGTGCACTGCTAAGTGGTTGCATTTCGGGTGTTGTGCCCTGCCCACGGGGAGCTAATGCGCACTTATGGTTCGTATGTGCATGCTAGGGGACGTTGCAGCGACTATAAACAGAATTGGGTCCAAAGAGGACGGGCACTTGGAGAACTCGAAGGCACAAGTTCAACGCTCTGGGGTTTTTTTGGCTTTTTTGCCCATATTTCGCCTAGCTGATAGAATGAAAACCCCCACACTGCTGATTGATGGCATTTGAGGTGTTGTGCCTTGCCCACGGGGAGCTAATGCACAATTCTGGTTGGTATAGGTACGCTACGGCGCATCGCCGCGCCTTAAAAAAGAATTGGGTCTATAGGGAATGGGCACTTGGAGAATTCAAAGGCTCACGTTGGACGCTTCGGGGGGGTTTTGGCCTTTTTGCCCATAATGGAGCTAAATGATAGAAGAAAAACCCTTGCATTGCCAATTGATGGCGTTTAAGGTGTTGTGCCCTGACCACGGCGAGTTGATGCACACTTTTGGTCATTCTGCATACGCTAGGGGACACCGCCTCCACTCGAAAAAGAATTGGGTCCATCGGGGATGGGCACTTGGAGAAATGGACGGCACAAGTTGGACCCTTTGGGGGGCCACTGGCCCCCCCGCCCCTAATGGGCCTACCAGATAGAAGGGAAACCCAGGCACCGCTGACCCATGGCATTTGAGGTGTTGTGCCCTGCCCACGGGGAGCTAATGAACAGTTATGGTTCGTATGCGTACACTAGGAGACGCCGCAGCAACTTGAAAAACAATGGGGTCCATCGGGGAATGGCGCTAGGAGAACTCGAAGGCACAAGTTGCACCGTTTCGGGGGTTATTGGCTTTTGTGCGCATACTGTGCCTAACTAATGGAATGAAAACCCTTGCACTGCTCACTGATGGAATCTCAGATTTTGTGCGCTGCCCATGGGGAGCTAACGAACAACTAAGGTCAGTATACGTACGCCACGGGACGCCGCAGCAACTAGAAACAGAATTGGGTCCATCGGGGACGAGGACTCCGAGAACTCGAAGGCACAAGTTGGACCCTTGGGGGGGTTGTTGGCTTTTTAGCCGATACTGCGCCTAGTTGATAGAAAGAAAACCATGGCACTGCTAAATGAGGGCATTTGAGGTGTTGTGTCCTCCCCACGGGGAGCTAATGTACAGTTATGGTTAGTATGTGTACGCTAGGGGACGTAGTAGCGACTGGAAAAACAGCTTGGTCCATCGGAGACAGGCACTTGGATAACTCGAAGACACAAGTTGCACCATTTCGGGGTGATTGGCTTTTTTGCCCGTGCTGCGTCTAGCTGATAGAATGAAAACCCCTACACTACTGACTAATGGCATTGGAGGTGTTGTTCCCTGCCCACGGGGAGCTAATGCACAGTTGTGGTCAGCATACGTATGCTAGGGGACGCTGCAGCCACTAGAAAAAAAACCGGGTCCATTCAGGACGGGTGCTCGGAGAAGTCGAAGGCACAACTTGGACCCTTTGGGAGTTTTTTTTGGCTTTTTTGCCTATACTGCGCCTAGTTGATAGAATGCACACCCCGGCCCCGATGACTGATTGCATTTTCATGAATGGTTGAAACACTTCTACCTTCCGCACACGTTTGCATTTCAACGCTCTTCAAGCGATCTACGAAACCTGACCCGTTGGAATGGGTTCCCACACCACAGCTGATCCCTTATTCAGGGAGAGACCACGGGTGCAGGACAGGCTTGTAGGCTACATGAATGCTTGAAACACTTCTACATTCGGCACACGTTTGTTGTGCCATGCCCACGGGGAGCTAATGCAAAGTTATGCTTAGTATGCGTACGCTACGGGGAGGCAACATCGATTGAAAAAGAATGGGGTCCATGAGGGACGGGCGCTTGGAGAACACAAAGGCACAAGTTGGACCCTTTGGGGGGTTATTGGCGTTTTTGCCCATATTGCGCCTAGCTGGTACAATGAAAAACCCCACACTGCTAAGTGATGGCATTTGAGGTGTTCGGCCCTGCCCACGGGGAGCTGATGCACCGTTGTGGTCAGTATACGTATGCTAGGGGACGTCGCAGCGACCGGAAAAAGAATTGGGTCCATTGGGCACGGTCACTTGGAGAAGTCAAAGGCACAAGTTGAACCATTGGGGGGGTTATTGGCTTTTTTGCCCTTACTGCGCCTAGTTGATAGAATGAAAACCCCTGCACTGCCGATTGATGGCATTTGAGGTGTTGTCCCCCGCCCACGGGGCGCCAATGCACAGTTATGGTTAGTATGCGTACGCTAGGGGACGCCGCAGCGGTCGAAAAAACAATTGGGGCCATCGGGGACAAGCACTTGGAGAACACGAAGGCACCAGTTGGACCCTTTGGGGGATTATTGGGCTTTTTGCCCATACTACGCCTAGCTGATAGAATGAAAACCCGTGCCTTGCTAACTAATGGCATTTGAGGTGTTGTGCCCTGCCCACGGGGAGCTAATGCACAGGTATGGTTAGTATACGTGCGCTAGGGGACGCTCAGCTATGAAAAAATATTTGGGTCCATCGGCAACGGGGACTCGGAGAACTGGAAGACACAAGTTGGAACCTTTGTGGGGTTATTGGCCTTTTTTATGCGTACTCCGCCTAGCTCATAGAATGAAAACCCGTGCACTGCTAAGTGATTGCATTTCAGGTGTTGTGCCCTGCCCACGGGGAGCTAATGCGCACTTATGGTTCGTATGTGCATGCTAGGGGACGTTGCAGCGACTATTAACACAATTGGGTCCACAGGGGATGGGCACTTGGAGAACTCGAAGGCACAAGTTGGAGGCTTTGGTGCATTTTTCGCTTGTTTGCCCATACTCCGCCTAGCTGATAGAATAAAAGCTCCGACACTGTTCACTGATGGCTATTTGACGTTTTGCGCCTTGCCCACGGGGAGCTAATGCACACTTGTGGTTAGTATAGGTACGCTAGGGCGCATCGCCGCGCCTCAGAAAAGAATTGGGTCCATAGGGAATGGGCACTTGGAGAATTGGAAGGGTCAAGTTGGACGCTTCGGGGGGGTTTTGGCCTTTTTGCCCATAATGCGGCTAACTAATAAAATAAAAACCCTTGCATTGCTAACCGATGGCGGTTAAGGTGTTGTGCCCCGGCCACGGGGAGATAATGCACAAATTTGGTTAGTATGCGTACGCTAGGGGATGCCAGCCTACACTCGAAAAAGAATTAGGTCCATCGGGGATGGTCACTTGGAGAAATGGACGGCACAAGTTGGACCCTTTGGGGGGTTACTGGCTTTTTTGCCCCTAATGCGCCTACCTAATAGAATGGAAACCCATGCACCGCTAACTCATGGCATTTGAGGTGTTGTGCCCTGCCCACGGGGAGCTAATGCACAGTTATGGTTCGTATGTGTACGCTAGGACACCCCGCAGCAACTTGAAAAACAATGGGGTCCATCGGGGAATGGCGCTTGGAGAACTCGAAGGCACAAGTTGCACCATTTCCGGGGTTATTGGCTTTTGTGCGCATACTGTGCCTAACTAATGGAATGAAAACCCTTGCACTGCTCACTGATGGCATTTCGGGTTTTGTGCGCTGCCCATGGGGAGCTAATGCACAGATGTGGTCAGTATACGTACGCCACAGGACGCCGCAGCCACTGAAAACAGAATTGGGTCCATCGGGGACGGGGACTCCGAGAACTCAAAGGCACAAGTTGGACCCTTTGGGGGGTTGTTGCCTTTTTTGCGGATACTGCGCCTAGCTGATAGAAACAAAACCCCGGCACTGCTAACTGAGGGCATTTGAGGTGTTGTGTCCTCCCCACGGGGAGCTAATGCACGGTGATGGTTAGCATGTGTACGCTAGGGGGCGTAGTAGCGACTGGAAAAACAGCTTGGTCCAACGGGGACAGGCACTTGGATAACTCGAAGACACAAGTTGCACCATTTCGGGGTGATTGGCTTTTTTGCCCGTGCTGCGCCTAGCTGATAGAATGAAAACCCCTACACTACTGACTAATGGCATTTGAGGTGTTATTCCCTGCCCACGGGGAGCTAATGCACAGTTGTGGTCAGCATACGTATGCTAGGGGACGCCGCAGCCACTAGAAAAAGAACTGGGTCCATTCAAGACGGGTACTCGGAGAACTCGAAGGCACAACTTGGACCCTTTGGGGGGGTTATTGGCTTTTTTGTCTACACTGCGCCTAGTTGATAGAATGCACACACACACCCCGATTACTAATTGCATTTGAGGTGTTGTGCCTTGCCCAGGGGGAGCTAATGAACAGTCATGCTTAGTATGCGTGCGCTATGTGGAGGCTGCGGCGACTCATCAGGGACGGGCGCTTGGAGAACACAAAGGCACAAGTTGGACCCTTTGGGGGGTTACCGGCTTTTTTGCCCATATTGCGCCTAGCTGATACAATGAAAACCCCTACATTGCAAAGTGATGGCATTTGAGGTGTTTTGCCCTGCCCACGGGGAGCTAATGTACTGTTGTGGTCAGTATACGTACACTAGGGGACGTCGCAGCGACCGGAAAAAGAATTGGGTCCTTGGGCACGGTCACTTGGAGAAGTCGAAGTCACAAGTTGCACCATTGGGGGGGTTATTGGCTTTTTTGTCCATACTGCGCCTAGTTGATGGAATGAAAACCCCTGCACTGGTGACTAATGGCATTTGAGGTGGTGTGCCCTGTTGATGAGCACTGAATGCACGGTTGTCGACAATATACGTAACTTATGGGAACCCGCAACGACTAGAAAAAGAATCGGGTCCATCGGGGACGGGCACTCGGAGAAGTTGAAGACACAAGTTGCACCATTTTGGGGCTCATAGGCTTTTTTGCCCATACAGTGCACCTTCACCCCGAGCACGGCGCTTTTCCATGGTCACCCACGTGCCGGCATGTACAGAGCCGCGTCACTGTTTGTCTGCGTGACGATAATCACAACCCACCGGCTCTTCACCACCGGCAGCTGCTTGCGGCTCCTACTCTTGCTCCACTGGCGACTTGTGTTGACCAAGCCAGGGAGCTCTTGCACGCGGGAGGTACTGTAGTACCTCGACTCTAGGACTGCCTTGGTGGGCCTCAGCACGGGTTCAGAGCCGGGGGCCGCACTCCTCATCACGTCATGGGCCCGTCAACTGCACCTCGCCACGGTTGCCATCTTTGCCTCCTTGCTCAACACTATGTACCCGCTCGGCCGTAGTCCCTCTTGCAGGGTGGCCTCAGCAGTGCTCACAATATGGGGGCGCTTCGAGACGTACTGCCCAAATGCCCTCAACTTGGGCTTCACCTTGATTTGGCCCCATCCCTGCAGTCATTGCACCGTGCAATGCTCTTCTTCCCTGTGGTGCTCCGTCATGGACTTGCTCTTGTCGAAGAGGTCGCCGGGTTCGGGAATCTTCCAATGGTTCGCGGGGCTATACATGACGGAGCTTGAGGTTTTGACCGATAGGTAGGAGCATGTTTGCTACTGCGTCACCTTGTCCGTCCGCGCCTTCTCCGCGGAATGCATGATGAAGCCTTGGCGCCGAAAAGTGTCTTCCAGGTGGTGCGCTGACAGCAGCTGCAGCCGATCGACGATCCACCTCTCGTGGCCCTCCCAGTCCACAACGACCACGAACGAGGGGCGGCTGGACTGGAAAGGGCGGAGCGTCCCTTCATCTCGCGGATTGTGGTACGCTGCTGGAAAATCAGGCATGCGGCTTGTGCGCTCTGCAGGCGGCCAAGCTACGGGCTTCATCGCCCCTTGCGGTGTGTGCAGCGACTTCCTCTGCTCGGTCCAGGCTTGCAGGGCATTGTTGACAGTGGGCAGTTGCCTCTTCCGCTGCGCGCCGGAGGGGACGCGCACAAGGGACACCCGTTCCACCCACCGTGTCCCAAGGGTCTCGGTCCGCGGATGCAGCAGTCCCAGATCCTCGTCGTCCAAGCGTGGTCATTTGCGTGCGCAGTTGTCCCCTTGTAGCTGCGCATGAGGTCAGCAAAACGCTTAAAGTCCTGGCCACGCCTTTCTTGAATGCGTCTCTCCGACTGCTCCTTCTCTCTCTCCCTTTGTGCTGTCTCTTGTCGATGCGAAATGTGCTAATAGTATGGCCTACTATGGCGTACTCGGCTGGCAATACCGCCCACCTTGGTGTCCGACTCCTCGGTGTCCGACTCCTCCGTGTCTGACTCCGACACCAGTGGTGCACCAATGGATCAGCGGCGCGCCTTCTTCAAGGGGGGCTCGCCCTTGTCCTTGCCCTTGCGCTCTTGGCGCATGGGCCTCTCCGGGGGCCGGTTTCGTGGGGACAGGGGTGCAATCCAAAGCTTTTGTGTCGATCTTCCGAATGCTTGCATTGCCCTCTCTCCTTCTGGCTCATATGTGGCTTGTACCTTCTCTGGTTGCTGTTCCTATGCTGACGGCTCATCCGCAGCATTTCCCTTCTCCGGTGGCTCTACCCCTGCCTGTGCCTCTTCTGCAAACCTCTCCTGCTCTAGCCATTGCTTTGCTATTATACACTCGCAGGCATCCCACATCACCTTCATGGTTGGAGGAACGTTAAAATACACCTTTGATGTTTCGCCATGTGTCGCTCCAACCCTTGTTGCCGTGATCGCGAAGTTGACCCGCTGACCTTGACCGTGCACCCCGAACACAGCAAGAAAGCACGAAAGGTAGAGACCAAGCAAGCGAGCAAGGCACACAATAGAAAGCAGGAAAGAGCCGAAGAAGAAGAAGAAGAGGAACAGGAACCATCGCATACCACAAGAAAGGATGATGAGGAAACAGATAAGAGGAGAGCACACACATGAGAAAAAGGGAACCAGATGGAGGACATGGGCAATGGTTAGCGCACCACGGCACTGGTGACTGCTATGTGTGGTGCGCCGTGAATTTGGCGTTGGTTCGTGCAACCCGCCACTGTCTGGTTCGGGGGGCTAGACCGCGTGGAGCCCCACATCGACATCCCCCTCCAATGCGCGCACACTCTGGTGGAGGTGGCAAGCCCGCCAGTATGTGGTGGTGGGACCACGGCCAATATTGGGGAAGCGAAATGCGCCATGGGGTGGTTCCAGTGTTGGGGCGCCGGGACCAAGAGAGGTAGTACAGGGGTTCAAACAACAGAGGGTGGAGACAATGGTGGACCTAGGGACTAGAGGGAAAGTGGAAAGCGAAATGGTGGCGAGCTTGGGGTTGGGAACCCGGCGCTCCTCGAGTCTCCCCCGCAATTGGGGGCATGTGGTTCGCAAGGCGTGGCCATGCTATTCGTAGTAGCCTTCACAAATATTCACTGCATTCAGTAAATTTCTGTGGAGGTGGCGGAGCAAGGGGGAGGGGTGCTTGTCGTGCATGTTATTCATGTTCATTTTTGTAGGAGCCGACGGGCAAAGTGCGCTTACAGATAGGTGCGTTTTGCATGTGATATTTCTCAAGGTATCAAGGTTTTGTGGAGCCTCAAGACGTTCAAGTGGAGCATGGCCGCATCAAAGACCACAGTGGGCACCGCATCTCAAGATTGCGCTGAAGATAAGCAAAAAAAAGGTGTGTGTTGCATGCGGTTTTTCTGCGGGTATCAATATCTGGACCGTCACGTACACCCTGACACTGAATCGGATCATGTGGGCAGTGCACCTTAGGATGGCACTGAAGAGAGGCAAACAACATGTGTGTTGTGCATGCGAGTACCAATTGTTTCTCCGGGCATCAAGATGTTGTGGAGCAACACGAAGATCCTAACCCTCCAGTTCAGCATGGCCACATCAACGACCACTGTGAATGGCGCATCTCTTGATGGCACTCAAGTTGGTTCAAAAAAGGTGTGTGTTGTATGCGATTTTTCTGCAGGCCGCTTGGTATTGTGCAGATGTGAATGACCTTGAAAAGCTTCAATCTAGTCCAAAAAGCTCATTAACGAAGGCTACACCATTCCTTGCGCCGAATGCCTCGGTTCTGGCAACAGATTCTGTGCTCGCAAAAGGCACTCTAGCACCTGTGCCAACAACCAGGGCTGCTGCGACCAACAGACCGCATCTTCGCATAGCGCTGAACATGGGCATTCAAAAAAAAAACGAATGTGTGTTGGCGCCCTGGCACAGTGCATGCAGGATGTCAGTTAAAAGCGTTGTGCATGCAAGTACCGAGAGCCACGCAGTGCCTAAGGGTGCCATTCACTTCTACGCTTTTGTACATTGAGCCGGGGCCGTAGTCTCTTCTTTTTGAGAGAGCGATGGTGTCAAAACGTCACTGTGATCATGTTCATACGTATGCGAAAAACCGAAGCCGCGCTCTGTGAGTTCGCCCTGGGATTGGGGGCATGCGATTGGCCACGCCTCGCCATGGTAGCCGGAACAGCCTCCATAGAAATTGTGTGGAGGCGGCGGAGCAAGGGGGCTAGGGTGGTGTGGGAGGTGGGGAGGGCGGCCAAAGGGGTGGGGAGGCTTGCAGGGGGGTCCCTGGGCCAAGCGGGGGCCATGGGGGGTTAGGGTAGAGGAAGTCTTCTGCGGGTAAAATCTTTTATATACGGGCTCGGGGTGGGGACAAGTGTCGCGGTTGACAGAAGTTTTCACTTCATGGGGGAATTTTTCTTCCGCCCTCCCCTTAGTCTCACCCGGTGACATCGGGATATTCCAAGTCCTCTACATAGCATGGTGCGACCATGCTACCATTCTTTTTGACATTTCTAATTCAGTCTCGAATATGATATAGTATGGTGTGTTATGGTTAGGCATGTTATGGTGCCATGAGGTGCATTCGCCCCAGCCATGCGCGGGTCGGGGTGCCCTCCCGCTCCACCACGTCACCAATGGTACCCGGGTCTAGGCATCTCATTGGGTAATTGTGAGGCTCGGAAACCACAAACCGTGCGGCGTTGCGGGTGCACTGGGTGCCCTGTGAAGTCGGATTTGAGCCACATAGCCGAAGATACGGCCCATTCTTGGTTTTGGGGCTGTTTGACACAAACTACACACATTTTAGCCATTTTTGGGGCCATTTCTCGCAAGTACCTCGGAGTTGGACGGCAACAAAGGGCTCTTCATCATGAGGAACTCAAGGCGCAAGTCATTGCACAAAACGTTTCCATTCCTTTCGCCAATTTGAATGGATTTCGGGGCCGTTTTGGGCCAAAAACGCCAATTTCGGGAACAAAAGGAGTAGTTCTGCGAGGGCACCTCTCGACTTGGTACCCCCGCCGCGGCGCACCAGCGGTGAGTTTTTGGCTCCAAAATTGGATAGAACAAGGGGCACCACCTCCGGTATGAGATGGCTAGAGTAGAATAGAGTAGAGCAACGGAGTAATGGCCGAAATTCACATTAGTTTTCAATACACACTACTTTGTTTTGTGTACCCATCTTGACCCAAAGTGCATCATAAAGCGGCGCATTTGAGGGACCTTTGGGAATTATTTGTGGACCAAAACAGGACACAACAATCTCGAAATGCCGAAAAACACTTGTTCGAGCATCCCGAATGGTCCAAGAACAACTTTGGAAAAAAATGTTGTTTTTGCCCCGGTGACTAATGCACTAATGCAGCGCGGTTGTACACATTTAATTTTGCCGTTCTGACGGCGTTCTAGCGAGGTGTTTTAGCAGCGTTCTAGCGGCGTACTAGCGGCGCCGCTTCGCTCCCTAGAACGCCGCTAGAATACCTAGCTAGAACGCCGCTAGAACGCCGAAATGAAATGTGCACAAACCCCCCCAAAAGACGCTTGCAATGGCTGCACAAGCATGCTTACACACAGACGCACTGTGCAACAACACCAGACAGCACGTGTCCAGACAATACACACACATACACCCCACCAACTAGCCAACAACCAACCAAACAACGAACGAACCAACCAACCAACCAACCAACCAACCAACCAACCAACCAACCAACGAACCAGCCAAACTCAGCTCTGCCAGAACCAATGAACCAACAACCAACCAACCAACGCAACAACCAACCAAGCAAACCGAAAACTAACAGCCAACCAACCAACAAGCCAGGTACCGGTGCACACAGGGGGGGGGATTGCATAACCTAGGAGGAGGGGGGACAAACCATACCATTGACCCGTACAGCACACTGCGTAACCAAGCGGGGAGGGGGAGGGGCAAGGGGGGAGGGATGCTGGGAAGGGGGAACCTGTACACTGAGCAACCCCATACCACCGACACACATGGCAGGGGGGAGGGAAGGAGTAACACACCTACCTCTTGGTGTCGGTGTGCACCCACTTCTTCACCCCAATCAAAAAAACGAGCACACCTGCAAAGAGGCAATGGATACCCTCCCTAAACTTAAGCGCAACAAGCAGGGGCCCCATAACCCAGACCACAACATGGAAAGGAGGGGGGGCTGATAGCTCGATACTGAGGGGGTGTTTTTGCGGTGCTTGTGTTTGGCCTCTTACCCACCCTTCCCACCCTTGAGATTGTATGTTGTGTGTTGTGTTGTGCATATCCCTTTGCAAAACTGTGTGTATGCTGGGGGGGGGGGGCATATGTGTACGCATGTGTCAAGTGTGTTGGTTGCTATGAGTGTGTGTGTCATGCACCCCCCAAGCCACTGTGGTAATTTGTTTTTTTATGTTCTACCTATTCTACCATTCCAGGCTGGAACGCTTTGTGTTCCAGGCGAGCACCATTCTGAGCTAGAAAATCTAGTCTAGATGTTCTAGGCTAGAACAAGATGGGGTGTTCTAGCGTTTACCAAGGGACAGCTATGTGTATAAGGTCTGATGTCTGATGTCTAATAAGGGATGTTGTGTGTGCGGTCTGTCCACGACGATGTCTGATATTCTTATGTACTGGAGGTGGGTCCAGGGGTCCAATGCCCCCCCCCCCCCCCGCCATTGTCCACACCAAATTCTTCACAGGAAACCCGCCCCCCACCAATCCCCGCCCCCACCCATCCCCCCCCCCCTATCGGGTGCTTTCCAGCCTCCCCCCCCCCCCCCCCCCCGCCAAGGAGAAAAGGCGCCACAGAAAACACAGACCCCCCTGTTTGGAAAGCAATTGCACACCTGTTGTTGACAGTGGTGTATGTGACAACTTCAATTTGATTCTAATTTTGGTTGTTTGAGCAGACAATTTGTTTGTGTACTTTGGGAAAGGGGAAACGGGAAAGGGGAAAGGGGAAAGGGGAAAGGGGAAAGGGGAAAGGGGAAAGGGGAAAATGTGGGACCGGGAAAAGTGGGAAAATTGAACAACCACCACACAAAAAAGCCAAATGGGAAACATCTCAAGGGGTTGCATCATGACCATTGCAATCAGCATCAGTTAAATTCAGATTCCACAAATAAAATGGTCGTGGTAATGCCACAGAACATCCAATCAAATGTACAAACAGGGAAAATGGGAAAAATCTTCGAAGATAGCACACAACAACGAAAGGGCACATGCAAATACGTGGGCATCCTCTCATTCATCGATGAGTCCATCAATGTCATCCACTGGCTGCGAGCAACTGGGCTGGGAGCTGCTTGGTGGTGCCGCAGAACGGGTGACACGGTCCGTGTCCGGCACAAAGGCATCCCATTCTTCCAATAATGGCAACCCATGCTGCGTAGCAAGGTCCCGCAGTTCCTGGCGATCGCTGTTACCTGCCACCTTCACACCAAGCACATCCAGACAGTTCAACAGCGCCCCCTTTGACCAATCACGCAGCCTGCCATTATGCGTGGCCATCACCAATTTCGCCTGCATCCTGGCCACACCACGCCTCTTATTTGGCTTCCGTGGTGTGGCCAATTCGTCTGCACTATTGTTCTCCCCCTCATCACAGACATCATCTACAACGTTCACCACCACGTTCCCACAAGGACGTGGACTTGCGCAAAAGCATGCATGGCACACCAGACATGTATTGCACCAGATGCGAACCTCCTTCTTGCATGTGGCACACTCCATACCTCTGCGAAAAGTGATGAAGTCATGGTTGCCAGCATGCGAGTCAGGGGTCCCATCAGGTGCAACAATGCTGACCACATCTGCCTGGTGCCGTTCTGTACCCTTTTATGAGGGTGCCGTTGAGCTCAGTGGTGTACCCGGCCCTCCAAAGAAGGGCAGGCTGTTACCATCATCAGCCACTGCTTCATTACCTTGCAGACATTGAAGCATTGCAGCCTCCACAGATTCTCTGTCCCCTACCTTCTTTGAAACCCTCTGTCTTGGGCGCAGATCGAAGCGTGCATGGGCAGCCAGGTGGCGTGCCACTGCAACGCCTTGTCCCTTTGCCCATTGCTGTAAAGGGGGCAAGTTGGAATGCAATGCCATGCACATGCTCAGGACATGTGTCTCCACAGTGTCATGCATACTACTGCAGAACCTCCCACGCAAAGAGATGGCACGCTCTACTGCAGCTTCAGCGGGGCAATACGTTCGCAATAATGCGAGAACGCGCCACACATTCCCCCACTGTGCATGTGCCCTTTCAGGTGCCAGTGCCTCCCACATCTTGGACATTTGCACAGTTGCAAAGTGCTGCACCATGTGCTCCTTAAGGCCTTCCCACTCTACCAAGGCACGGTCACAGTTCACATTGGCTGCACCCAACTCTTCTTGGTGTGAAGTCATGAACTGACGCAACTACTCCACCCCATATGCAGCACGCTCATTGACCGGGAGGGCAACGAAACGGCCATGGTCCAACAAGACTGCGCACTCCAACACCCCCCTGGGGTCAATGGTTGCCTGCCCCTCCTTGATGCCTGCAAGCAACACATCGGTCACTACACGCGCCTGAACGCCTGGAAAAGGAGGGGTTGGTGCACACTTCTGCCCACCTGAATCAAACTGGACCAACTCAACACCACGCCACGCACCAGTTACAGTCTGCTCCTTTAATTGCAACCACCCTGGACCCTCCTCGCGAGCCACCCTCTGCAACCGGGCTTCTAGCATACCTGTTGCAGTGGCTAAGTGTGCACCAGTGGGCGCACGTAGTTGTGCCACACTGTTAAAACACCGCATGCCATGCAGGATGTCCCCGTAGACCACCCCCCATGCAAGCAAACCGGCATCATGGCAGTCCTCCCACACATCCTCCTCCTTGGTAGAATGCTGCACCTTGGAATCCAAGTGTCGTGCCACCCAAGGGACATTGGCCAAAAAAGCAGTGTTGCGCCGTGCATGCGCCTGTGACCACCTGATGCGATGACTTGTGGGGATGAGCTGCAAGCCACTACGTTTATCCTGCACATGCCTTTGCACACACTTTTGCAACTCCTTCCACTGCCGTGCCCCATTGTACAAGCCTCGTTGCCGATTGACGGCCGCCAAGTAATCAACATGGGTTGGGCCAGCAGCCTCCAATGCAAGACCCAACTTGCGCTGCAACACATGGCACGGCTCACCCAAGGGTGTCATCAACACTAACCACTTCCCAATCAAGGCGAACACATTGCTCTCAATGTGTGAGACATCAACAACCTGCCGCGCACTGGCACCCCGCACACCAAGGTTAGAAGCCCCGTCCACTGCAAAGGTCACTACCCTCTTTGCCCACCAATCACGGTCAGGAATCCAGGACATCAGGACGCATTCTAGCTGCGTTGCAACCTCATGCGCATCACCACAGGCCACATCCACCACACCAAGGAACACCTCACACATGCCCCCAGGGCCAGTCCCCGGGAAAATAAGCAGAATGGCGTACTCATTGAGGCGATGCCTCTGCCTATCCGAGCCGTCAAGCAACACTGCAATGAACGTTGCCAGGAATAGGGCATGCGTTACCTCATCCTGCATGGCATCATGCATTGCGGCAATAGCCTTCTCAACTATCCACTGCCGTGATGCATGGTGCCCAGGGGCGGATGTCAGAGAACAGTGCAGAAGGATGCGCTCACTTATAGCACGGATGGAAGTGCACATGCGTAACCCTATATACACCTCAACCAACCGTGACAGAATGGCTGCCTCAGCATCCGACACTGCCACACCAATGTCCATGGCTTCCCCCCTGACGAACACAACGGTCGCTCCCACCACCACAGCTGTGGCACCAGCAGTGGGGCAAAATGCGCGATACCGCTCTGCACAATGCAGCTTGAAACTGTCCTCAGCCAATCGGTGGTGGTGCCCTGGCCTATGCAGATTCTTTCGGTTTTATGTTGTGCCACGTGATAACCCCAAGTGGCTTTCCAACACCTCCTCTCGCCACGTTTTTGGGCCGGAGGTCTTCATGCGCATCCCTACAGCATATGTTCCCAATACCAGTGCTTCACTTTTCTTAGGGGGACGCGGCACCCCAGGAATGCCACACACGCTTGCCCACGCACAACACACACACTCAACACCCCCACTTGTCGTGAACTCATACTGCCAATGAGCGGCTACAAACATTTGTAGTGTCTTTGGACCACTGTCCAGTTGCATGGGAGTGGCCTGCATCAACACGCACAATGCGTCCTTCCCCGATGCGGCCGATGCAACAAACCTCAACCTGTCTTGCTCGACTGATCGTGCCACTAAGGATTGTGACATGCCATGCTCTGCATGCCGCGCATCCCACTCTTTTGCATGCCGTGCTCTCAGTTGCATCTGGTGTGCTTCAACACGCACTCTCAGATGCCTTGCCACCCGCACCTTGCGCTTCTGCAGCAACTGTGCCACTGCCTCAACAAATTATGAGGACGTCTGTAGCGGCGCCGAGGCAGCCACACACATCTCATTAGGCATGCTCTGGGCATGCGTACTCATGTCCCCTGCCCTTGAAGCACTCTGTGTTGCAGTTGGGGAAGGGGGGGGTGCGCCTTGTGCCAGCGCCATGGCTGGCACAGAGGCGTCCATAGGCACGCTCTGGGCATGCATAGGCCTGTTCCTGATGTACCCCACCCTCGATGCACCCTGTGTTGAAGGAGGGGTGGGGGGGGACGCACCTGGTGCCAGCGCCATGGGTGGCACCGAGGTGTCAGTAGGTAAGCTCCGGGCATCCCGTGTCTGACCAGGGGCCGGCGGTCCTGTCCGTTGGGAGGCACGCTGCGACATGTCTGGTACAACCAAATGTGTATGTTTCCGCTTGTATAGCAGAAACGTCGCCTTTCGCGGGTCGGGGGGGGGATTCATGGCCTTCACCCTGGTGTCGTTACACGACCACCACCTGTCGTTGAAAACGACATGCACCACAAAGTGACCCTCCTCCCTCGTCGCTCCAATGTGCAACACCATGGCATGCAAGGACCATTGCCACCCCAGGCAATCGAGAAACTCATGGTCCACAACCAACTTGTACTCCTGCTGGTTGTGGACATGTAACCCCACGACCTCGTTGTACACCACCGATGTATACATTGGTGCCTCCCTCACGTCACCCCCACACGGACACGGGGGGGGGGGGGGTCGTCAAGTAACCCAACCGGTCTCCCCTTCATTCCCTCCTTCAAACGCTGTCGCACACTCTGTCCCTGGTTCGTCACATGCAATATCTGCGCTGGCATGGCTGTCTCCCCCCCCTCCCGCAGAACCTTCACCCCACAGGCACCACAGTATTGTCAGAACTGCTCGTACGACAAACAACATGACAGAGCAACCACCCCAGCGGCCGTGAGCTTGGGCACCATGTACTTCCAACACTCGGGCATCTCCGCCTGCCGCATTGATTGGAATTTTGGTGCAGGGGCTTTGCATTTGCATCGCCCGCTGCATCGGCACACCGTCTCACACATGGCATCCTCCATTGCCAGCCTCTCAGCAATGTCCTGTGGATTGTATGCACCACCTCCTCCATGCGCCACAACACCCTGCCACAATGGTCCCCAGACACCCTCCTCGTCCAGGCATCCTGCGTGCTGTCCTTCATGTCCACCCGACGCCACCAACAGACACTGCAGCGTGGTACCCAACCAACACCAGTTGTACCCATGTGGATTCTCCATTCCCCATGGTCGCCGCGGTGCTCCACCAAGTGGCCCACTATGCACCTGCATGTAAGCGGAAAGCGGTCTCATTGAGGAATGCACGGTCCCGCGGCGGGAGTGTCCACCAGTCACCACGGAAGTACAACACCACGAACCTCCTCTCCCCGTGCCAAGAACAAGTGCCATGCCATGCACCCGTACGTACGAGAACCGGTTGCTGGCATACATCGTACGTGGCGCCAACCCGTGTAATACCATCCAAGCATTCCATACTACATCTCCGTCCACCCCGACCATTACATACACCACCTACCTCCACCCATATGTGTCCCCGTGTGTGCTGGCCGGTGGAAAACACTGCCGACCAAGGGGACGCGTCATGCACATGCTGATGCGGTTTTGTGAGCACATTGCAAGACAATTGCATGGTGGTCCATGTGAACCAATCAGGCAACATCTCCCTTGCCATCTTGTTCACCAGGGTCACCAGTGGCTTGTAGTTGCGTGTCCGTTGCACTAGACGAGTGCGGCGGCAGTCTGTTGCATTGGTGTGGCCCTTCATACCACCAACCCCTAATTGCAAATGCAACGCTCTAACCCCCCCAACCGGCCCGCGCTTGTATGCCAAGATGCCCATCATCCCGTGCAACGTGCAAAAGGGGGCTACCTGCAGCGAATGGTCAAAGACTGCACCCCGGAAATGACCACCTCCTTTGACACCATCTCGTTCCGCCTCGGCAATAACCACCACCGTCGCCCGGTGGCACTGCTCCTCCATATCCCCACAGTCACGGTAGTGCGGCGGATGCTCCCGTCCAGGCACCCAAACAGTAGCGGATGTCAACACGCTGTCGATCCCAAAACCTGACGTCACAATGCTGTACCTGTCTGATCGCAGCAACACCACACTACCGTCCACATGCTTCGCCAAGGCAGCAAAGTGGTCAGGCATTCCCCCTTGGGGCCGGCCACGCCATGTGTCCTTCTCAAGATCCCGGTTCACAGATAGTGTAGACTCTTGAATTGAAAGCCCACACATGTCGCGAAACACGGCGATGGCCCTTGCCCGCAGCGATGCGCCGTCCAACGGGGTGTTGCTGGTGATAGCATGCAGGCTTTGGGCCACGGCACAGCAGAAACATGCCCCGGCAACGTATTGGTCGGGAAGAATGCGAAGCTTCAAGGACCTTGCCGTTGGTAGGACTCTGCCAACCTCGGCCTTGCTTCGCTGTCTGTCCACGTCGTCCAATGCCATAGCATCTGGATCTATCGGCGCTGTCTTTGTGCCTTGCTCTTTCTTGCCACGTTTCACGGCAGCCCCATTACTTGGTGGGGGAACCCCTGGGCGCGGCTTGCTCCGTGGGCTCTGTCCCACAGAACTGGGGTGTGCAACCGGGGTGGTCGCTGACTCTGCACTGGACTGACGGCAAGCCCTCACTGTCGCCAATGAACTAGGGTGTTCAACCGGGGTGTACCCTGAATCCGCACTAGACTGACTGCAGGCCTTCACTGTCGCCACAGTGCCTGTGCTAGAAGGACTGCAGTCCACAGCAGCTGGCTCCTTGGGTTTCTGCGCAAGTGGTACAGGAGACTCCTCCAAGGAACTCGCCACCCCTCCATCACTAGCTGCCGGTGTCAGACACACAGGGTGGGGGGCCGGGGAGTGTGACTCATCGGCGGGGCAGACCTGGGACCAGGGGTCCGGTGTTCCACGTCCAACACATGCCGCGGAGTCTCTCGCACCACCTGGGGGGGGGGGCAGGTGGACGTAACACCTCACCAGGGCTATTCACCCTATGTGCACCTGCCGGGGGACCACGCCCTTGTGCCAGGGAGGACGAAGTGGGAGTCACAGACTCATCGCCTGAGGGGTCTCTTGCCATGAGCACTGCCGCTCCACCCTCCTGCGCTACAGCAGAGGACGTGGAGTCACTTGGGTCAACTCGGGGGTGCCCTTCTGGACTTAATCGTTGGGTGCATGGTCGCTGTACACCGGCCGCCTCCATCTCCTCCATGGGCACCGCCGCTCCAACCTCCTGCGCTACGGCAGAGGACGTGGAGTCACTTGGGTCACCTCGGGGGTGCCCTTCTTGACTTAAAGGTTGGGTGCACGGTCGCTGTACACCGGCCGCCTCCATCTCCTGCATGCGCACCGCCGCTCCAACCCCCTGCGCTACGGCAAAGGACGTGGAGTCACTTGGGTCACCTCGGGGGTGCCCTCCTGGACTTAATCGTTGGGTGTATGCTGGCTGTACACCGGCCGCCTCCATCCCCTCCACTAGTACCTGCAGCATCTCAAGCCCTCAATCATCCCTCCATTCGTTGTCCATAACCCGTACGGCCGCATTCAGACGACCGGGATGACTGTCTGGCACCTCTGGGCTAAAGGGGCTGCAACGCAGCAAGAGCTCGTTGCAGTCTTGCATAGGCACCCGCATGCTGTTCGCGAAGTGGCGGCCCAGCGTGTATGCTGCCACCAGGCTGTCCTCAGTCAATGGTTCTCGGCGCTGCTCTTGCAGCCCTTGGCATGCAATCGTGAGGCAGCGGGCTGCCCCATGGGCGCCTTGCAGCAACGCTTGGTCAAAGCGCTCTTGCCGTGTCTGGGTGACAGTGACACACGCACGTGGGACCGCAGCCTCAGGCAGCAACGAGTTGCGCCGACCGCTAGCGCGCGCCTTGGGGCTTGGCAACAGGTCGCTCACCAGTGGTTTGGGCCCACTTGTCGCTTGGGGCCACAGAAATGGGCCAGGCGTCACATGGCGAATAGCCTTGTCATAGAAGTAACCCATGGTAGGGGTGGGATACGCCACGTCCCCAGTCCAGAACGGCCACTCGTCGACCAGAGGTAGGGCACGCACCAGTTCACACCAAGCGTCCCTTTGCTCTGCTGTCTTCACACTTGACGGCAACCCGGAAATAGCACCGGCCTGACGACTGCCTGGCCGGCCACGGTTCCGGTTTGCAAGTCGTTCCCACAGGTCTGTGGCAACATCCCGGTAGTGCACGCGGCTCCCCCCATCATGCATGGTGGGCTTGGCAAACCCATGCTCGGTGTACATGAACCGGCACAATGCCCTGCAACCATGCAGATTCACCACGTCAAGGTCACGTGAGGCCATGCGGTCCCTCAACCGTCGCCATAGGCGCCCGGCCACCTCCGGTGTGGCCTCCCACCCCAATTGTCCTGTGGCCAGCATTAGGCCATACTTCATTCTTGCTGGCTCCAGCAAGTGCTCCGGTGGCCATTCAGCAGGCTGGTCCATTGCTTGGCTCGCGCACCACGACTGTTAGTGGTTTGGGTGACCTTCGAGGCTTGCAGGGTCCACCACTGTGACCACTATGGGGGTCCCACAACTCGGGGGGGCAATCAAGGGCAGGTCCTTGGTACTCAAAGTGCCAGCCGGGCTGGTCCTCAGGCTCACCGGCTGGTCCAGGAGACGCCGTTGCTGGTGGGTTTGTTGTCGAGAGCGCTAGGGCTATGACAACAAACGAAGTGCTGGTGCTCACAGGCACGCAGTGGCTACGTCAAGGCTTAGTCGCGAAGCGCAGTGGCTTGGACTGAAACCGAAAGCTGAGGCTCAAAGGCGCACAATAGACAACCAGAGTTCAGTCGCGAAGCGCAGTGGCTCAGACTGAAACCGAAAGTTGTGGCTCAAAGACGCACAGTAGGCAATCAAGGTTCAGTCGCGAAGCGCAATGGCTCGGACCGAGCCAGGTAGCTGCGGCTCAAAGGCGCACAGTAGGCGAACTTGCAGAACGCGAACTCGCACAGGGAAAGGTGTAATGAGGCAAAAACAAACTACAAGGAGAAAAAGTACAGATGAGACCACAGAACCTGGACGCGGCATACCCCCGAGATGTTTTGGAGGTGAGATATTGGACCCCTTCCGTGAAATATTTTGGCGGTGTAGAGCCCCCAAATATTTGACGCAAATATTTTGGGGGTGTAGAGCCCCCAAATATTTGACGGAACGCCTTCCGTGAAATATTTTGGGGCTGTACACCCCCCAAAAATTTGACGGAACCCCTTCCGTGAAATATTTTGGGGCTCTACACCCCCCAAATATTTGACGGAACCCCTTCCGTCAAATATTTGGGGGCTGTACACCCCGCAAATATTTGACGGAACCCCTTCCGTGAAATATTTTGGGGCTGTACACCCCCCAAATATTTGACGGAACGCCATCCGTCAAATATTTGGGGGCTGTAGACCCACCAAATATTTGACGGAACCCCTTCCGTCAAATATTTTGGGGCTGTACACCCCCCAAATATTTGACGGAACGCCATCCGTCAAATATTTGGGGGCTGTAGACCCACCAAATATTTGACGGAACCCCTTCCGTCAAATATTTGGGGGCTGTAGACCCACCAAATATTTGACGGAACCCCTTCCGTCAAATATTTGGGGGCTGTAGACCCCCCAAATATTTGACGGAACCCCATCAGTCAAATATTTGGGGGCTGTAGACCCACCAAATATTTGACGGAACCCCTTCCGTGAAATATTTTGGGGCTGTACACCCCCCAAATATTTGACGGAACGCCATCCGTCGAATATTTGGGGGCTGTAGACCCACCAAATATTTGACGGAACCCCTTCCGTCAAATATTTGGGGGCTGTAGACCCACCAAACATTTGACGGAACCCCTTTCGCAAATATTTGGGGGCTGTAGACCCACCAAGTATTTGACGGAACCCCTTCCGTCAAATATTTGGGGGCTGTAGACCCACCAAATATATGACGGAACCCCTTCCGACAAATATTTGGGGGCTGTAGACCCACCAAAGATTTGACGGAACCCCTTCCGTCAAATATTTGGGGGCTGTACACCCACCAAATATTTGACGGAACCCCTTCCGTCAAATATTTGGGGGTTGTACACCCCCCAAATATTTGACGGAACGCCATGGGTCAAATATTTGGGGGCTGTAGACCCACCAAATATTTGACGGAACCCCTTCCGTGAAATATTTGGGGGCTGTAGACCCACCAAATATTTGACGGAACCCCTTCAGTCAAATATTTGGGGGCTGTAGACCCACCAAATATTTGACGGAACCCCATCCGTCAAATATTTGGGGGTTGTAGACCCCCCAAATATTTGACGGAACCCCTTCCGTCAAATATTTGGGGGCTGTAGACCCACCAAATATTTGACGGAACCCCTTCCGTCAAATATTTGGGGGCTGTAGACCCCCCAAATATTTGACGGAACCCCTTGCGTCAAATATTTGGGGGGTGTAGACCCACCAAATATTTGACGGAACCCCTTCCGTGAAATATTTGGGGGATGTACACCCCCCAAATATTTGACGGAACGCCATCCGTCAAATATTTGGGGGCTGTAGACCCACCAAATATTTGACGGAACCCCTTCCGTCAAATATTTGGAGGCTGTAGACCCACCAAATATTTGACGGAACCCCTTCCGTCAAATATTTGGGGGCTGTACACCCACCAAATATTTGACGGAACCCCTTCCGTCAAATATTTGGGGGCTGTACACCCCCCAAATATTTGACGGAACGCCATCCGTGAAATATTTGGGGGCTGTAGACCCACCAAATATTTGACGGAACCCCTTCCGTCAAATATTTGGGGGCTGTAGACCCACCAAATATTTGACGGAACCCCATCCGTCAAATATTTGGTGGCTGTAGACCAACCAAATATTTGACGGAACCCCTTCCGTCAAATATTTGGGGGCTGTCCACCCCCCAAATATTTGACGGAATCCCTTCCGTCAAATATTTGGGGGCTGTACACCCCCCAAATATTTGACAGAACGCCATCCGTCAAATATTTGGGGGGTGTAGACCCACCAAATATTTGACGGAACCCCTTCCGTGAAATATTTGGGGGATGTACACCCCCCAAAATATTTGACGGAACCCCTTCCGTCAAATATTTGGGGGCTGTCCACCCCCCAAATATTTGACGGAATCCCTTCCGTCAAATATTTGGGGGCTGTACACCCACCAAATATTTGACGGAACCCCTTCCGTCAAATATTTGGGGGCTGTACACCCCCTAAATATTTGACGGAACGCTATCCGTCAAATATTTGGCGGCTGCAGGCCCACCAAATATTTGACGGAACCCCTTCCGTCAAATATTTGGGGGGTGTAGACCCACCAAATATTTGACGGAACCCCTTCCGTGAAATATTTGGGGGATGTACACCCCCCAAATATTTGACGGAACGCCATCCGTCAAATATTTGGGGGCTGTAGGCCCACCAAATATTTGACGGAACCCCTTCCGTCAAATATTTGGGGGCTGTACACCCCCCAAATATTTGACGGAACCCCTTCCGTCAAATATTTGGGGGCTGTAGACCCACCAAATATTTGACAGAACCCCTTCCGTCAAATATTTGGGGGCTGTAGACCCACCAAATATTTGACGGAACCCCTTCCGTCAAATATTTGGGGGCTGTACACCCACCAAATATTTGACGGAACCCCTTCCGTCAAATATTTGGGGGCTGTACATCCCCCAAATATTTGACGGAACGCCATCCGCGAAATATTTGGGGGCTGTAGACCCACCAAATATTTGACGGAACCCCTTGCGTCAAATATTTGGGGGCTGTAGACCCACCAAATATTTGACGGAACCCCATCCGTCAAATATTTGGTGGCTGTAGACCAACCAAATATTTGACGGAACCCCTTCCGTCAAATATTTGGGGGCTGTCGACCCCCCAAATATTTGACGGAATCCCTTCCGTCAAATATTTGGGGGCTGTACACCCCCCAAATATTTGACGGAACGCCATCCGTCAAATATTTGGGGGCTGTAGACCCACCAAATATTTGACGGAACCCCTTCCGTGAAATATTTGGGGGATGTACACCCCCCAAATATTTGACGCAACGCCATCCGTCAAATATTTGGGGGCTGTAGACCCACCAAATATTTGACGGAACCCCTTCCGTCAAATATTTGGGGGCTGTAGACCCACCAAATATTTGACGGAACCCCTTCCGTCAAATATTTGGGGGCTGTACACCCACCAAATATTTGACGGAACCCCTTCCGTCAAATATTTGGGGGCTGTACACCCCCCAAATATTTGACGGAACGCCATCCGTGAAATATTTGGGGGCTGTAGACCCACCAAATATTTGACGGAACCCCTTCCGTCAAATATTTGGGGGCTGTAGACCCACCAAATATTTGACGGAACCCCATCCGTCAAATATTTGGTGGCTGTAGACCAACCAAATATTTGACGGAACCCCTTCCGTGAAATATTTGGGGGCTGTCCACCCCCCAAATATTTGACGGAATCCCTTCCGTCAAATATTTGGGGGCTGTACACCCCCCAAATATTTGACGGAATCCCTTCCGTCAAATATTTGGGGGCTGTACACCCCCCAAATATTTGACAGAACCCCATCCGTCAAATATTTGGTGGCTGTAGACCAACCAAATATTTGACGGAACCCCTTCCGTCAAATATTTGGGGGCTGTCCACCCCCCAAATATTTGACGGAATCCCTTCCGTCAAATATTTGGGGGCTGTACACCCCCCAAATATTTGACAGAACGCCATCCGTCAAATATTTGGGGGGTGTAGACCCACCAAATATTTGACGGAACCCCTTCCGTGAAATATTTGGGGGATGTACACCCCCCAAAATATTTGACGGAACCCCTTCCGTCAAATATTTGGGGGCTGTCCACCCCCCAAATATTTGACGGAATCCCTTCCGTCAAATATTTGGGGGCTGTACACCCACCAAATATTTGACGGAACCCCTTCCGTCAAATATTTGGGGGCTGTACACCCCCTAAATATTTGACGGAACGCTATCCGTCAAATATTTGGCGGCTGCAGGCCCACCAAATATTTGACGGAACCCCTTCCGTCAAATATTTGGGGGGTGTAGACCCACCAAATATTTGACGGAACCCCTTCCGTGAAATATTTGGGGGATGTACACCCCCCAAATATTTGACGGAACGCCATCCGTCAAATATTTGGGGGCTGTAGGCCCACCAAATATTTGACGGAACCCCTTCCGTCAAATATTTGGGGGCTGTACACCCCCCAAATATTTGACGGAACCCCTTCCGTCAAATATTTGGGGGCTGTAGACCCACCAAATATTTGACGGAACCCCTTCCGTCAAATATTTGGGGGCTGTACACCCACCAAATATTTGACGGAACCCCTTCCGTCAAATATTTGGGGGCTGTACACCCCCCAAATATTTGACGGAACGCCATCCGTGAAATATTTGGGGGCTGTAGACCCACCAAATATTTGACGGAACCCCTTGCGTCAAATATTTCGGGGCTGTAGACCCACCAAATATTTGACGGAACCCCATCCGTCAAATATTTGGTGGCTGTAGACCAACCAAATATTTGACGGAACCCCTTCCGTCAAATATTTGGGGGCTGTCCACCCCCCAAATATTTGACGGAATCCCTTCCGTCAAATATTTGGGGGCTGTACACCCCCCAAATATTTGACGGAACGCCATCCGTCAAATATTTGGGGGCTGTAGACCCACCAAATATTTGACGGAACCCCTTCCGTGAAATATTTGGGGGATGTACACCCCCCAAATATTTGACGCAACGCCATCCGTCAAATATTTGGGGGCTGTAGACCCACCAAATATTGGACGGAACCCCTTCCGTCAAATATTTGGGGGCTGTAGGTCCACCAAATATTTGACGGAACCCCATCCGTCAAATATTTGGGGGCTGTAGACCCACCAAATATTTGACGGAACGCCATCCGTCAAATATTTGGGGGCTGTAGACCCACCAAATATTTGATGGAACTCCTTGCGTCAAATATTTGGGGGCTGTAGACCCACCAAATATTTGACGGAACCCCTTCCGTCAAATATTCGGAGGCTGTAGACCCACCAAATATTTGACGGAACCCCTTCCGTCAAATATTTGGGGGCCGTAGACCCACCAAATATTTGACGGAACCCCTTCCGTCAAATATTTGGGGGCTGTACACCCCCCAAATATTTGACGGAACCCCTTCCGTGAAATATTTTGGGGCTATACACCCCCCGAATATTTGACGGAACGCCATCCGTCAAATATTTGGGGGCTGTAGACCCACCAAATATTTGATGGAACTCCTTGCGTCAAATATTTGGGGGCTGTAGACCCACCAAATATTTGACGGAACCCCTTCCGTCAAATATTCGGAGGCTGTAGACCCACCAAATATTTGACGGAACCCCTTCCGTCAAATATTTGGGGGCCGTAGACCCACCAAATATTTGACGGAACGCCATCCGTCAAATATTTGGGGGCTGTAGACCCACCAAATATTTGATGGAACTCCTTGCGTCAAATATTTGGGGGCTGTAGACCCACCAAATATTTGACGGAACCCCTTCCGTCAAATATTTGGGGGCCGTAGACCCACCAAATATTTGACGGAACCCCTTCCGTCAAAGATTTGGGGGCTGTAGACCCCCCAAATATTTGACGGAACGCCGTCCGTCAAATATTTGGGGGCTGTAGGTCCACCAAATATTTGACGGAACCCCATCCGTCAAATATTTGGGGGCTGTAGACCCACCAAATATTTGACGGAACCCCTTCCGTGAAATATTTTGGGGCTATACACCCCCCGAATATTTGACGGAACGCCATCCGTCAAATATTTGGGGGCTGTAGACCCACCAAATATTTGATGGAACTCCTTGCGTCAAATATTTGGGGGCTGTAGACCCACCAAATATTTGACGGAACCCCTTCCGTCAAATATTCGGAGGCTGTAGACCCACCAAATATTTGACGGAACCCCTTCCGTCAAATATTCGGAGGCTGTAGACCCACCAAATATTTGACGGAACCCCTTCCGTCAAAGATTTGGGGGCTGTACACCCCCCAAATATTTGACGGAACGCCGTCCGTCAAATATTTGGGGGCTGTAGACCAACCAAATATTTGACGGAACCCCTTCCGTGAAATATTTGGGGGCTGTAGACCCACCAAATATTTGACGGAACCCCTTCCGTCAAATATTTGGGAACTGTAGACCCACCAAATATTTGACGGAACCCCTTCCGTCAAATATTTGGGGGCTGTAGACCCACCAAATATTTGACGGAACCCCTTCCGTCAAATATTTGGGGGCTGTACACCCCCCAAATATTTGACGGAACGCCATCCGTCAAATATTTGGGGGGTGTAGACCCACCAAATATTTGACGGAACCCCTTCCGTGAAATATTTGGGGGCTGTACACCCCCCAAATATTTGACGGAACGCCATCCGTCAAATATTTGGGGGCTGTAGACCCACCAAATATTTGACGGAACCCCTTCCGTCAAATATTTGGGGGCTGTAGACCCACCAAATATTTGAAGGAAACCCTTCCGTCAAATATTTGGGGGCTGTAGACCCACCAAATATTTGACGGAACCCCTTCCGTCAAATATTTGGGGGCTGTAAACCCACCAAATATTTGACGGAACCCCTTCCGTCAAATATTTGGGGGCTGTACACCCACCAAATATTTGACGGAACCCCTTCCGTCAAATATTTGGGGGCTGTACACCGCCCAAATATTTGACGGAACGCCATCCGTCAAATATTTGGGGGCTGTAGACCCACCAAATATTTGAAGGAAACCCTTCCGTCAAATATTTGGGGGCTGTAGACCCACCAAATATTTGACGGAACCCCTTCCGTCAAATATTTGGGGGCTGTAAACCCACCAAATATTTGACGGAACCCCTTCCGTCAAATATTTGGGGGCTGTAGACCCACCAAATATTTGACGGAACCCCTTCCGTTAATTATTGGGGGCTGTACACCCCCCAAATATTTGACGGAACGCCATCCGTCAAATATTTGGGGGCTGTAGACCCACCAAAAATTTGACGGAACCCCTTCCGTCAAATATTTGGGGGCTGTAGACCCACCAAATATTTGACGGAACCCCTTCCGTCAAATACTTGGGGGCTGTAAACCCACCAAATATTTGACGGAACCCCTTCCGTCAAATATTTGGGGGCTGTAGACCCACCAAATATTTGACGGAACCCCTTCCGTCAAATATTTGGGGGCTGTACACCCACCAAATATTTGACGGAACCCCTTCCGTCAAATATTTGGGGGCTGTACACCCCCCAAATATTTGACGGAACGCCATCCGTCAAATATTTGGGGGCTGTAGGCCCACCAAATATTTGACGGAACCCCGTCCGTCAAATGTTTGGGGGCTGTAGACCCACCAAATATTTGACGGAACCCCTTCCGTTAATTATTGGGGGCTGTACAGCCCCCAAATATTTGACGAAACGCCATCCGTCAAATATTTGGGGGCTGTAGACCCACCAAAAATTTGACGGAACCCCTTCCGTCAAATATTTGGGGGCTGTAGACCCACCAAATATTTGACGGATGGCATTCCGTCAAATATTTGGGGGCTGTACACCCACCAAATATTTGACGGAACCCCTTCCGTCAAAGATTTGGGGGCTGTACACCCCCCAAAATATTTGACGGAACGCCATCCGTCAAATATTTGTGGGCTGTAGACCCACCAAATATTTGACGGAACCCCTTCCGTCAAAAATTTGGGGGCTGTAGACCCACCAAATATTTGACGGAACCCCTTCCGTCAAATATTTGGGGGCTGTAGACCAACCAAATATTTGACGGCACCCCTTCCGTCAAATATTTGGGGGCTGTAGACCCACCAAATATTTGACGGAACCCCTTCCGTCAAATATTTGGGGGCTGTAGACCCACCAAATATTTGACGGAACCCCTTCCGTGAAATATTTGGGGGCTGTACACCCCCCAAATATTTGACGGAACGCCATCCGTCAAATATTTGGGGGCTGTAGACCCACCAAATATTTGACGGAACCCCTTCCGTGAAATATTTGGGGGCTGTAGACCCACCAAATATTTGAAGGAAACCCTTCCGTCAAATATTTGGGGGCTGTAGACCCACCAAATATTTGACGGAACCCCTTCCGTCAAATATTTGGGGGCTGTAAACCCACCAAATATTTGACGGAACCCCTTCCGTCAAATATTTGGGGGCTGTAGACCCACCAAATATTTGACGGAAGCCCTTCCGTCAAATATTTGGGGACTGTACACCAACCAAATATTTGACGGAACCCCTTCCGTCAAATATTTGGGGGCTGTACACCCCCCAAATATTTGACGGAACGCCATCCGTCAAATATTTGGGGGCTGTAGACCCACCAAATATTTGACGGATGGCATTCCGTCAAATATTTGGGGGCTGTAGAACCACCAAATATTTAACGGAACCCCTTCCGTCAAAGATTTGGGGGCTGTAAACCCCCCAAATATTTGACGGAACGCCATCCGTCAAATATTTGGGGGCTGTAGACCCACCAAATATTTGACGGAACCCCTTCCGTGAAATATTTGGGGGCTGTAGACCCACCAAATATTTGACGGAACGCCATCCGTCAAATATTTGGGGGCTGTACACCCCCCAAAATATTTGACGGAACGCCATCCGTCAAATATTTGGGGGCTGTAGACCCACCAAATATTTGACGGAACCCCTTCCATGAAATATTTGGGGGCTGTAGACCCACCAAATATTTGACGGATCCCCTTCCGTCAAATATTTGGGGGCTGTAGACCCACCAAATATTTGACGGAACCCCTTCCGTCAAATATTTGGGGGCTGTAGACCCACCAAATATTTGACGGAACCCCTTCCGTCAAATATTTGGGGGCTGCAGACCCACCAAATATTTGACGGAACCCCTTCCGTCAAATATTTGGGGGCTGTACACCCACCAAATATTTGACGGAACGCCATCCGTCAAATATTTGGGGGCTGTACACCCCCCCAATATTTGACGGAACGCCATCCGTCAAATATTTGGGGGCTGTAGACCCACCAAATATTTGACGGAACCCCTTCCGTGAAATATTTGGGGGCTGTAGACCCACCAAATATTTGACGGAACCCCATCCGTCAAATATTTGGGGGCTGTAGACCCACCAAATATTTGACGGAACCCCATCCGTCAAATATTTGGGGGCTGTAGACCCACCAAATATTTGACGGAACCCCATCCGTCAAATATTTGGGGGCTGTAGACCCACCAAATATTTGACGGAACGCCATCCGTCAAATATTTGGGGGGTGTAGACCCACCAAATATTTGACGGAACCCCTTCCGTGAAATATTTGAGGGCTGTACACCCCCCAAATATTTGACGGAACGCCATCCGTCAAATATTTGGGGGCTGTACACCCCCCAAATATTTGACGGAACCCCTTCCGTCAAATATTTGGGGGCTGTACACCCACCAAATATTTGACGGAACCCCTTCCGTCAAATATTTGGGGGCTGTAGACCCACCAAATATTTGACGGAACCCCTTCCGTCAAATATTTGGGGGCTGTAGACCCACCAAATATTTGACGGAACCCCTTCCGTGAAATATTTGGGGGCTGTAGACCCACCAAATATTTGAAGGAAACCCTTCCGTCAAATATTTGGGGGCTGTAGACCCACCAAATATTTGACGGAACCCCTTCCGTCGAATATTTGGGGGCTGTAAACCCACCAAATATTTGACGGAACCCCTTCCGTCAAATATTTGGGGGCTGTAGACCCACCAAATATTTGACGGAACCCCTTCCGTCAAATATTTGGGGGCTGTACACCAACCAAATATTTGACGGAACCCCTTCCGTCAAATATTTGGGGGCTGTACACCCCCCAAATATTTGACGGAACGCCATCCGTCAAATATTTGGGGGCTGTAGACCCACCAAATATTTGACGGAACCCCTTCCGTCAAATATTTGGGGGCTGTAGACCCACCAAATATTTGACGGAACCCCTTCCGTTAATTATTGGGGGCTGTACACCCCCCAAATATTTGACGGAACGCCATCCGTCAAATATTTGGGGGCTGTAGACCCACCAAACATTTGACGGAACCCCTTCCGTCAAATATTTGGGGGCTGTAGACCCACCAAACATTTGACGGATGGCATTCCGTCAAATATTTGGGGGCTGTACACCCAGCAAATATTTGACGGAACCCCTTCCGTCAAAGATTTGGGGGCTGTAAACCCCCCAAATATTTGACGGAACGCCATCCGTCAAATATTTGGGGGCTGTAGACCCACCAAATATTTGACGGAACCCCTTCCGTGAAATATTTGGGGGCTGTAGACCCACCAAATATTTGACGGAACCCCTTCCGTCAAATATTTGGGGGCTGTACACCCCCCAAATATTTGACGGAACCCCTTCCGTCAAATATTTGGGGGCTGTAGACCCACCAAATATTTGACGGAACCCCTTCCGTCAAATATTTGGGGGCTGTACACCCCCCAAATATTTGATGGAACGCCATCCGTCAAATATTTGGGGGGTGTAGACCCACCAAATATTTGACGGAACCCCTTCCGTGAAATATTTGGGGGCTGTAGACCCACCAAATATTTGACGGAACGCCATCCGTCAAATATTTGGGGGCTGTAGACCCACCAAACATTTGACGGATGGCATTCCGTCAAATATTTGGGGGCTGTACACCCAGCAAATATTTGACGGAACCCCTTCCGTCAAAGATTTGGGGGCTGTAAACCCCCCAAATATTTGACGGAACGCCATCCGTCAAATATTTGGGGGCTGTAGACCCACCAAATATTTGACGGAACCCCTTCCGTGAAATATTTGGGGGCTGTAGACCCACCAAATATTTGACGGAACCCCTTCCGTCAAATATTTGGGGGCTGTACACCCCCCAAATATTTGACGGAACCCCTTCCGTCAAATATTTGGGGGCTGTAGACCCACCAAATATTTGACGGAACCCCTTCCGTCAAAGATTTGGGGGCTGTAAACCCCCCAAATATTTGACGGAACGCCATCCGTCAAATATTTGGGGGCTGTAGACCCACCAAATATTTGACGGAACCCCTTCCGTGAAATATTTGGGGGCTGTAGACCCACCAAATATTTGACGGAACGCCATCCGTCAAATATTTGGGGGCTGTACACCCCCCAAAATATTTGACGGAACGCCATCCGTCAAATATTTGGGGGCTGTAGACCCACCAAATATTTGACGGAACCCCTTCCGTCAAAAATTTGGGGGCTGTAGACCCACCAAATATTCGACGGAACCCCTTCCGTCAAATATTTGGGGGCTGTAGACCAACCAAATATTTGACGGCACCCCTTCCGTCAAATATTTGGGGGCTGTAGACCCACCAAATATTTGACGGAACCCCTTCCGTCAAATATTTGGGGGCTGTAGACCCACCAAATATTTGACGGAACCCCTTCCGTCAAATATTTGGGGGCTGTACACCCACCAAATATTTGACGGAACCCCTTCCGTGAAATATTTCGGGGCTGTACACCCCCAAATATTTGACAGAACGCCATCCGTCAAATATTTGGGGGCTGTAGACCCACCAAATATTTGACGGAACCCCTTCCGTGAAATATTTGGGGGCTGTAGACCCACCAAATATTTGAAGGAAACCCTTCCGTCAAATATTTGGGGGCTGTAGACCCACCAAATATTTGACGGAACCCCTTCCGTCGAATATTTGGGGGCTGTAAACCCACCAAATATTTGACGGAACCCCTTCCGTCAAATATTTGGGGGCTGTAGACCCACCAAATATTTGACGGAACCCCTTCCGTCAAATATTTGGGGGCTGTACACCAACCAAATATTTGACGGAACCCCTTCCGTCAAATATTTGGGGGCTGTACACCCCCCAAATATTTGACGGAACGCCATCCGTCAAATATTTGGGGGCTGTAGACCCACCAAATATTTGACGGAACCCCTTCCGTCAAATATTTGGGGGCTGTAGACCCACCAAATATTTGACGGAACCCCTTCCGTTAATTATTGGGGGCTGTACACCCCCCAAATATTTGACGGAACGCCATCCGTCAAATATTTGGGGGCTGTAGACCCACCAAACATTTGACGGATGGCATTCCGTCAAATATTTGGGGGCTGTACACCCAGCAAATATTTGACGGAACCCCTTCCGTCAAAGATTTGGGGGCTGTAAACCCCCCAAATATTTGACGGAACGCCATCCGTCAAATATTTGGGGGCTGTAGACCCACCAAATATTTGACGGAACCCCTTCCGTGAAATATTTGGGGGCTGTAGACCCACCAAATATTTGACGGAACCCCTTCCGTCAAATATTTGGGGGCTGTACACCCCCCAAATATTTGACGGAACCCCTTCCGTCAAATATTTGGGGGCTGTAGACCCACCAAATATTTGACGGAACCCCTTCCGTCAAATATTTGGGGGCTGTACACCCCCCAAATATTTGACGGAACGCCATCCGTCAAATATTTGGGGGGTGTAGACCCACCAAATATTTGACGGAACCCCTTCCGTGAAATATTTGAGGGCTGTACACCCCCCAAATATTTGACGGAACGCCATCCGTCAAATATTTGGGGGCTGTACACCCCCCAAAATATTTGACGGAACGCCTTCCGTCAAATATTTGGGGGCTGTAGACCCACCAAATATTTGACGGAACCCCTTCCGTCAAAAATTTGGGGGCTGTAGACCCACCAAATATTTGACGGAACCCCTTCCGTCAAATATTTGGGGGCTGTAGACCAACCAAATATTTGACGGCACCCCTTCCGTCAAATATTTGGGGGCTGTAGACCCACCAAATATTTGGCGGAACCCCTTCCGTCAAATATTTGGGGGCTGTAGACCCACCAAATATTTGACGGAACCCCTTCCGTCAAATATTTGGGGGCTGTACACCCACCAAATATTTGACGGAACCCCTTCCGTGAAATATTTGGGGGCTGTACACCCCCCAAATATTTGACGGAACGCCATCCGTCAAATATTTGGGGGCTGTAGACCCACCAAATATTTGACGGAACCCCTTCCGTGAAATATTTGGGGGCTGTAGACCCACCAAATATTTGAAGGAAACCCATCCGTCAAATATTTGGGGGCTGTAGACCCACCAAATATTTGACGGAACGCCTTCCGTCAAATATTTGGGGGCTGTAAACCCACCAAATATTTGACGGAACCCCTTCCGTCAAATATTTGGGGGCTGTAGACCCACCAAATATTTGACGGAACCCCTTCCGTCAAATATTTGGGGGCTGTACACCAACCAAATATTTGACGGAACCCCTTCCGTCAAATATTTGGGGGCTGTACACCCCCCAAATATTTGACGGAACGCCATCCGTCAAATATTTGGGGGCTGTAGACCCACCAAATATTTGACGGAACCCCTTCCGTCAAATATTTGGGGGCTGTAGACCCACCAAATATTTGACGGAACCCCTTCCGTTAATTATTGGGGGCTGTACACCCCCAAATATTTGACGGAACCCCTTCCGTCAAATATTTGGGGGCTGTAGACCCACCAAAAATTTGACGGAACCCCTTCCGTCAAATATTTGGGGGCTGTAGACCCACCAAACATTTGACGGATGGCATTCCGTCAAATATTTGGGGGCTGTACACCCAACAAATATTTGACGGAACCCCTTCCGTCAAAGATTTGGGGGCTGTAAACCCCCCAAATATTTGACGGAACGCCATCCGTCAAATATTTGGGGGCTGTAGACCCACCAAATATTTGACGGAACCCCTTCCGTGAAATATTTGGGGGCTGTAGACCCACCAAATATTTGACGGAACCCCTTCCGTCAAATATTTGGGGGCTGTACACCCCCCAAATATTTGACGGAACCCCTTCCGTCAAATATTTGGGGGCTGTAGACCCACCAAATATTTGACGGAACCCCTTCCGTCAAATATTTGGGGGCTGTACACCCCCCAAATATTTGACGGAACGCCATCCGTCAAATATTTGGGGGGTGTAGACCCACCAAATATTTGACGGAACCCCTTCCGTGAAATATTTGAGGGCTGTACACCCCCCAAATATTTGACGGAACGCCATCCGTCAAATATTTGGGGGCTGTACACCCCCCAAATATTTGACGGAACCCCTACCGTCAAATATTTGGGGGCTGTACACCCCCCAAATATTTGACGGAACCCCTTCCGTCAAATATTTGGGGGCTGTAGACCCACCAAATATTTGACGGAACGCCATCCGTCAAATATTTGGGGGCTGTAGACCCACCAAATATTTGACGGAACCCCTTCCGTCAAAAATTTGGGGGCTGTAGACCCACCAAATATTTGACGGAACCCCTTCCGTCAAATATTTGGGGGCTGTAGACCAACCAAATATTTGACGGAACCCCTTCCGTCAAATATTTGGGGGCTGTAGACCCACCAAATATTTGACGGAACCCCTTCCGTCAAATATTTGGGGGCTGTAGACCCACCAAATATTTGACGGAACCCCTTCCGTCAAATATTTGGGGGCCGTAGACCCCCCAAATATTTGACGGAACCCCTTCCGTCAAATATTTGGGGGCTGTAGACCCCCCAAATATTTGACGGAACCCCTTCCGTGAAATATTTGGGGGCCGTAGACCCACCAAATATTTGACGGAACCCCTTCCGTCAAATATTTGGGGGCTGTACACCCCCCAAATATTTGACGGAACCCCTTCCGTCAAATATTTGGGGGCTGTAGACCCACCAAATATTTGACGGAACCCCTTCCGTGAAATATTTGAGGGCTGTACACCCCCCAAATATTTGACGGAACGCCATCCGTCAAATATTTGGGGGCTGTACACCCCCCAAATATTTGACGGAACCCCTACCGTCAAATATTTGGGGGCTGTACACCCCCCAAATATTTGACAGAACCCCTTCCGTCAAAAATTTGGGGGCTGTAGACCCACCAAATATTTGACGGAACCCCTTCCGTCAAATATTTGGGGGCTGTAGACCCACCAAATATTTGACGGAACCCCTTCCGTCAAATATTTGGGGGCTGTAGACCCACCAAATATTTGACGGAACCCCTTCCGTCAAAAATTTGGGGGCTGTAGACCCACCAAATATTTGACGGAACCCCTTCCGTCAAATATTTGGGGGCTGTAGACCAACCAAATATTTGACGGAACCCCTTCCGTCAAATATTTGGGGGCTGTAGACCCACCAAATATTTGACGGAACCCCTTCCGTCAAATATTTGGGGGCTGTAGACCCAACAAATATTTGACGGAACCCCTTCCGTCAAATATTTGGGGGCTGTAGACCCACCAAATATTTGACGGAACCCCTTCCGTCAAATATTTGGGGGCCGTAGACCCCCCAAATATTTGACGGAACCCCTTCCGTCAAATATTTGGGGGCTGTAGACCCCCCAAATATTTGACGGAACCCCTTCCGTGAAATATTTGGGGGCCGTAGACCCACCAAATATTTGACGGAACCCCTTCCGTCAAATATTTGGGGGCTGTACACCCCCCAAATATTTGACGGAACCCCTTCCGTCAAATATTTGGGGGCTGTAGACCCACCAAATATTTGACGGAACCCCTTCCGTCAAATATTTGGGGGCTGTACACCCCCCAAATATTTGACGGAACGCCATCCGTCAAATATTTGGGGGGTGTAGACCCACCAAATATTTGACGGAACCCCTTCCGTGAAATATTTGAGGGCTGTACACCCCCCAAATATTTGACGGAACGCCATCCGTCAAATATTTGGGGGCTGTACACCCCCCAAATATTTGACGGAACCCCTACCGTCAAATATTTGGGGGCTGTACACCCCCCAAATATTTGACGGAACCCCTTCCGTCAAATATTTGGGGGCTGTAGACCCACCAAATATTTGACGGAACGCCATCCGTCAAATATTTGGGGGCTGTACACCCCCCAAAATATTTGACGGAACCCCTTCCGTCAAAAATTTGGGGGCTGTAGACCCACCAAATATTTGACGGAACCCCTTCCGTCAAATATTTGGGGGCTGTAGACCCACCAAATATTTGACGGAACCCCTTCCGTCAAATATTTGGGGGCTGTAGACCCACCAAATTTTTGACGGAACCCCTTCCGTCAAAAATTTGGGGGCTGTAGACCCACCAAATATTTGACGGAACCCCTTCCGTCAAATATTTGGGGGCTGCAGACCAACCAAATATTTGACGGAACCCCTTCCGTCAAATATTTGGGGGCTGTAGACCCACCAAATATTTGACGGAACCCCTTCCGTCAAATATTTGGGGGCTGTAGACCCACCAAATATTTGACGGAACCCCTTCCGTCAAATATTTGGGGGCTGTAGACCCACCAAATATTTGACGGAACCCCTTCTGTCAAATATTTGGGGGCCGTAGACCCCCCAAATATTTGACGGAACCCCTTCCGTCAAATATTTGGGGGCTGTAGACCCCCCAAATATTTGACGGAACCCCTTCCGTCAAATATTTGGGGGCTGTACACCCACCAAATATTTGACAGAACCCCTTCCGTCAAATATTTGGGGGCTGTAGACCCCCCAAATATTTGACGGAACCCCTTCCGTGAAATATTTGGGGGCTGTAGACCCACCAAATATTTGACGGAACCCCTTCCATGAAATATTTGGGGGCTGTAGACCCACCAAATATTTGACGGAACCCCTTCCGTCAAATATTTGGGGGCTGTAGACCCACCAAATATTTGACGGAACCCCTTCCGTTAATTATTGGGGGCTGTACACCCCCCAAATATTTGACGGAACGCCATCCGTCAAATATTTGGGGGCTGTAGACCCACCAAAAATTTGACGGAACCCCTTCCGTCAAATATTTGGGGGCTGTAGACGCACCAAACATTTGACGGATGGCATTCCGTCAAATATTTGGGGGCTGTACACCCACCAAATATTTGACGGAACCCCTTCCGTCAAAGATTTGGGGGCTGTAAACCCCCCAAATATTTGACGGAACGCCATCCATCAAATATTTGGGGGCTGTAGACCCACCAAATATTTGACGGAACTCCTTCCGCGAAATATTTGGGGGCTGTAGACCCACCAAATATTTGACGGAACCCCTTCCGTCAAATATTTGGGGGCTGTACACCCCCCAAATATTTGACGGAACCCCTTCCGTCAAATATTTGGGGGCTGTAGACCCAGCAAATATTTGACGGAACCCGTTCCGTCAAATATTTGGGGGCTGTACACCCCCCAAATATTTGACGGAACGCCATCCGTCAAATATTTGGGGGGTGTAGACCCACGAAATATTTGACGGAACCCCTTCCGTGAAATATTTGAGGGCTGTACACCCCCCAAATATTTGACGGAACGCCATCCGTCAAATATTTGGGGGCTGTACACCCCCCAAATATTTGACGGAACCCCTACCGTCAAATATTTGGGGGCTGTACACCCCCCAAATATTTGACGGAACCCCTTCCGTCAAATATTTGGGGGCTGTAGACCCACCAAATATTTGACGGAACGCCATCCGTCAAATATTTGGGGGCTGTACACCCCCCAAAATATTTGACGGAACCCCTTCCGTCAAAAATTTGGGGGCTGTAGACCCACCAAATATTTGACGGAACCCCTTCCGTCAAATATTTGGGGGCTGTAGACCCACCAAATATTTGACGGAACGCCATCCGTCAAATATTTGGGGGCTGTAGACCCACCAAATATTTGACGGAACCCCTTCCGTCAAAAATTTGGGGGCTGTAGACCCACCAAATATTTGACGGAACCCCTTCCGTCAAATATTTGGGGGCTGTAGACCAACCAAATATTTGACGGAACCCCTTCCGTCAAATATTTGGGGGCTGTAGACCCACCAAATATTTGACGGAACCCCTTCCGTCAAATATTTGGGGGCTGTAGACCCACCAAATATTTGACGGAACCCCTTCCGTCAAATATTTGGGGGCTGTAGACCCACCAAATACTTGACGGAACCCCTTCCGTCAAATATTTGGGGGCCGTAGACCCCCCAAATATTTGACGGAACCCCATCTGTCAAATATTTGGGGGCTGTAGACCCACCAAATATTTGACGGAACCCCTTCCGTCAAATATTTGGGGGCTGTAGACCCCCCAAATATTTGACGGAACCCCTTCCGTGAAATATTTGGGGGCTGTAGACCCACCAAATATTTGACGGAACCCCTTCCATGAAATTTTGGGGGGCTGTAGACCCACCAAATATTTGACGGAACCCCTTCCGTCAAATATTTGGGGGCTGTAGACCCACCAAATATTTGACGGAACCCCTTCCGTTAATTATTGGGGGCTGTACACCCCCCAAATATTTGACGGAACGCCATCCGTCAAATATTTGGGGGCTGTAGACCCACCAAAAATTTGACGGAACCCCTTCCGTCAAATATTTGGGGGCTGTAGACCCACCAAACATTTGACGGATGGCATTCCGTCAAATATTTGGGGGCTGTACACCCACCACATATTTGACGGAACCCCTTCCGTCAAAGATTTGGGGGCTGTAAACCCCCCAAATATTTGACGGAACGCCATCCGTCAAATATTTGGGGGCTGTAGACCCACCAAATATTTGACGGAACTCCTTCCGTGAAATATTTGGGGGCTGTAGACCCACCAAATATTTGACGGAACCCCTTCCGTCAAATATTTGGGGGCTGTACACCCCCCAAATATTTGACGGAACCCCTTCCGTCAAATATTTGGGGGCTGTAGACCCACCAAATATTTGACGGAACCCCTTCCGTCAAATATTTGGGGGCTGTACACCCCCCAAATATTTGACGGAACGCCATCCGTCAAATATTTGGGGGGTGTAGACCCACCAAATATTTGACGGAACCCCTTCCGTGAAATATTTGAGGGCTGTACACCCCCCAAATATTTGACGGAACGCCATCCGTCAAATATTTGGGGGCTGTACACCCCCCAAATATTTGACGGAACCCCTACCGTCAAATATTTGGGGGCTGTACACCCCCCAAATATTTGACGGAACCCCTTCCGTCAAATATTTGGGGGCTGTAGACCCACCAAATATTTGACGGAACGCCATCCGTCAAATATTTGGGGGCTGTACACCCCCCAAAATATTTGACGGAACCCCTTCCGTCAAAAATTTGGGGGCTGTAGACCCACCAAATATTTGACGGAACCCCTTCCGTCAAATATTTGGGGGCTGTAGACCCACCAAATATTTGACGGAACGCCATCCGTCAAATATTTGGGGGCTGTAGACCCACCAAATATTTGACGGAACCCCTTCCGTCAAAAATTTGGGGGCTGTAGACCCACCAAATATTTGACGGAACCCCTTCCGTCAAATATTTGGGGGCTGTAGACCAACCAAATATTTGACGGAACCCCTTCCGTCAAATATTTGGGGGCTGTAGACCCACCAAATATTTGACGGAACCCCTTCCGTCAAATATTTGGGGGCTGTAGACCCACCAAATATTTGACGGAACCCCTTCCGTCAAATATTTGGGGGCTGTAGACCCACCAAATACTTGACGGAACCCCTTCCGTCAAATATTTGGGGGCCGTAGACCCCCCAAATATTTGACGGAACCCCTTCCGTGAAATATTTGGGGGCTGTAGACCCACCAAATAGTTGACGGAACCCCTTCCATGAAATATTTGGGGGCTGTAGACCCACCAAATATTTGACGGAACCCCTTCCGTCAAATATTTGGGGGCTGTAGACCCACCAAATAGTTGACGGAACCCCTTCCATGAAATATTTGGGGGCTGTAGACCCACCAAATATTTGACGGAACCCCTTCCGTCAAATATTTGGGGGCTGTAGACCCACCAAATATTTGACGGAACCCCTTCCGTTAATTATTGGGGGCTGTACACCCCCCAAATATTTGACGGAACGCCATCCGTCAAATATTTGGGGGCTGTAGACCCACCAAATATTTGACGGAACCCCTTCCGTCAAATATTTGGGGGCTGTAGACCCACCAAACATTTGACGGATGGCATTCCGTCAAATATTTGGGGGCTGTACACCCACCAAATATTTGACGGAACCCCTTCCGTCAAAGATTTGGGGGCTGTAAACCCCCCAAATATTTGACGGAACGCCATCCGTCAAATATTTGGGGGCTGTAGACCCACCAAATATTTGACGGAACCCCTTCCGTGAAATATTTGGGGGCTGTAGACCCACCAAATATTTGACGGAACCCCTTCCGTCAAATATTTGGGGGCTGTAGACCCACCAAATATTTGACGGAACCCCTTCCGTCAAATATTTGGGGGCTGTACACCCCCCAAATATTTGACGGAACCCCTTCCGTCAAATATTTGGGGGCTGTAGACCCACCAAATATTTGACGGAACCCCTTCCGTCAAATATTTGGGGGCTGTACACCCCCCAAATATTTGACGGAACGCCATCCGTCAAATATTTGGGGGGTGTAGACCCACCAAATATTTGACGGAACCCCTTCCGTGAAATATTTGAGGGCTATACACCCCCCAAAAATTTGACGGAACGCCATCCGTCAAATATTTGGGGGCTGTACACCCCCCAAATATTTGACGGAACCCCTACCGTCAAATATTTGGGGGCTGTACACCCCCCAAATATTTGACGGAACCCCTTCCGTCAAATATTTGGGGGCTGTAGACCCACCAAATATTTGACGGAACGCCATCCGTCAAATATTTGGGGGCTGTACACCCCCCAAAATATTTGACGGAACCCCTTCCGTCAAAAATTTGGGGGCTGTAGACCCACCAAATATTTGGAGGAACCCCTTCCGTCAAATATTTGGGGGCTGTAGACCCACCAAATATTTGACGGAACGCCATCCGTCAAATATTTGGGGGCTGTAGACCCACCAAATATTTGACGGAACCCCTTCCGTCAAAAATTTGGGGGCTGTAGACCCACCAAATATTTGACGGAACCCCTTCCGTCAAATATTTGGGGGCTGTAGACCAACCAAATATTTGACGGCACCCCTTCCGTCAAATATTTGGGGGCTGTAGACCCACCAAATATTTGACGGAACCCCTTCCGTCAAATATTTGGGGGCTGTAGACCCACCAAATATTTGACGGAACCCCTTCCGTCAAATATTTGGGGGCTGTAGACCCACCAAATATTTGACGGAACCCCTTCCGTCAAATATTTGGGGGCCGTAGACCCCCCAAATATTTGACGGAACCCCATCCGTCAAATATTTGGGGGCTGTAGACCCACCAAATATTGAACGGAACCCCTTCCGTCAAAAATTTGGGGGCTGTAGACCCACCAAATATTTGACGGAACCCCTTCCGTCAAATATTTGGGGGCTGTAGACCCCCCAAATATTTGACGGAACCCCTTCCGTGAAATATTTGGGGGCTGTAGACCCACCAAATATTTGACGGAACCCCTTCCGTCAAATATTTGGGGGCTGTAGACCCACCAAATATTTGACGGAACCCCTTCCGTCAAATATTTGGGGGCTGTAGACCCACCAAATATTTGACGGAACCCCTTCCGTCAAATATTTGGGGGCGGTACACCCACCAAATATTTGACGGAACACCATCCGTCAAATATTTGGGGGCTGTACACCCCCCAAATATTTGACGGAACGCCATCCGTCAAATATTTGGGGGCTGTAGACCCACCAAATATTTGACGGAACCCCTTCCGTGAAATATTTGGGGGCTGTAGACCCACCAAATGGTTGACGGAACCCTTTCCGTCAAATATTTGGGGGCTGTAGAATCACAAAATATTTGACGGAACCCCTTCCGTCAAATATTTGGGGGCTGTAGACCCACCAAATATTTGACGGAACCCCATCCGTCAAATATTTGGGGGCTGTAGACCCACAAAATATTTGACGGAACCCCTTCCATGAAATATTTGGGGGCTGTAGACCCACCAAATATTTGAGGGAACCCCTTCCGTCAAATATTTGGGGGCTGTAGACCCACCAAATATTTGACGGAACCCCTTCCGTCAAATATTTGGGGGTTGTAGACCCACCAAATATTTGACGGAACCCCTTCCGTGAAATATTTGGGGGATGTAGACCCACCAAATATTTGACGGAACCCCTTCCGACAAATATTTGGGGGCTGTACACCCACCAAATATTTGACGGAATCCCTTCCATCAAATTTTTGGGGGCTGTACACCCCCCAAATATTTGACGGAACGCCATCCGTCAAATATTTGGGGGCTGTAGAGCCACCAAATTTTTGACGGAACCCCTTCCGTGAAATATTTGGGGGATGTAGACCCACCAAATATTTGACGGAACCCCTTCCGTCAAATATTTGGGGGTGGTAGACCCACCAAATATTTGACGGAACCCGATCCGTCAAATATTTGGGGGCTGTAGACCCACCAAATATTTGACGGAACCCCTTCCGTGAAATACTTTGGGGATGTACGTCCCCCAAATATTTGACGGAACGCCATCCGTCAAATATTTGGGGGCTGTAGACCCACCAAATATTTGACGGAACCCCTTCCGTCAAATATTTGGGGGCTGTACACCCCCCAAAGATTTGACGGAACCCCTTCCGTGAAATATTTTGGGGCTGTAGACCCACCAAATATTTGACGGATGGCATTCCGTCAAATATTTGGGGGCTGTACACCCACCAAATATTTGACGGAACCCCTTCCGTCAAATATTTGGGGGCTGTACACCCCCCAAATATTTGACGGAACGCCATCCGTCAAATATTTGGGCGCTGTAGACGAACCAAATATTTGACGGAACCCCTTCCGTCAAATATTTGGGGGCTGTAGACCCACCAAATCTTTGACGGAACCCCTTCCGTCAAATATTTGGGGGCTGTAGACCCAGCAAATATTTGACGGAACCCCTTCCGTCAAATATTTGGGGGGTGTACAGCCCCCAAATATTTGACGGAACGCCATCCGTCAAATATTTGGGGGGTGTAGACCCACCAAATATTTGACGGAACACCTTCCATCAAATTTTTGGGGGCTGTAGACCCCCAAAATATTTGACGGAACGCCATCCGTCAAATATTTGGGGGCTGTAGACCCACCAAATATTTGACGGAACCCCTTCCGTGAAATATTTGGGGGCTGTAGACCCACCAAATGGTTGACGGAACCCTTTCCGTCAAATATTTGGGGGCTGTAGAATCACCAAATATTTGACGGAACCCCTTCCGTCAAATATTTGGGGGCTGTAGACCCACCAAATATTTGACGGAACCCCTTCCGTCAAATATTTGGGGGCTGTAGACCCACCAAATATTTGACGGAACCCCTTCCATGAAATATTTGGGGGCTGTAGACCCACCAAATATTTGAGGGAACCCCTTCCGTCAAATATTTGGGGGCTGTAGACCCACCAAATATTTGACGGAACCCCTTCCGTCAAATATTTGGGGGTTGTAGACCCACCAAATATTTGACGGAACCCCTTCCGACAAATATTTGGGGGCTGTACACCCACCAAATATTTGACGGAATCCCTTCCATCAAATTTTTGGGGGCTGTACACCCCCCAAATATTTGACGGAACGCCATCCGTCAAATATTTGGGGGCTGTAGACCCACCAAATTTTTGACGGAACCCCTTCCGTGAAATATTTGGGGGATGTAGACCCACCAAATATTTGACGGAACCCCTTCCGTCAAATATTTGGGGGCTGTAGACCCACCAAATATTTGACGGAACCCGATCCGTCAAATATTTGGGGGCTGTAGACCCACCAAATATTTGACGGAACCCCTTCCGTGAAATATTTTGGGGCTGTACGTCCCCCAAATATTTGACGGAACGCCATCCGTCAAATATTTGGGGGCTGTAGACCCACCAAATATTTGATGGATCCCCTTCCGTCAAATATTTGGGGGCTGTACACCCCCCAAAGATTTGACGCAACCCCTTCCGTGAAATATTTTGGGGCTGTAGACCCACCAAATATTTGACGGATGGCATTCCGTCAAATATTTGGGGGCTGTACACCCACCAAATATTTGACGGAACCCCTTCCGTCACATATTTGGGGGCTGTACACCCCCCAAATATTTGACGGAACGCCATCCGTCAAATATTTGGGGGCTGTAGACGAACCAAATATTTGACGGAACCCCTTCCGTCAAATATTTGGGGGCTGTAGACCCACCAAATCTTTGACGGAACCCCTTCCGTCAAATATTTGGGGGCTGTAGACCCAGCAAATATTTGACGGAACCCCTTCCGTCAAATATTTGGGGGGTGTACAGCCCCCAAATATTTGACGGAACGCCATCCGTCAAATATTTGGGGGGTGTAGACCCACCAAATATTTGACGGAACCCCTTCCATCAAATTTTTGGGGGCTGTACACCCCCCAAATATTTGACGGAACGCCATCCGTCAAATATTTGGGGGCTGTACACCCACCAAATATTTGACGGAACCCCTTCCATCAAATATTTGGGGTTGTACACCCCCCAAATATTTGACGGAACCCCTTCCGTCAAATATTTGGGGGCTGTAGACCCACCAAATATTTGACGGAACCCCTTCCGTCAAATATTTGGGGGCTGTACACCCCCCAAATATTTGACGGAACGCCATCCGTCAAATATTTGGGGGCTGTAGACCCACCAAATATTTTACGGAACCCCTTCCGTCAAATATTTGGGGGCTGTAGACCCCCCAAATATTTGACGGAGCCCCTTCCGTCAAATATTTGGGGGCTGTAGACCCACCAAATATTTGATGGAACCCCTTCCGTCAAATATTTGGGGGCTGTAGACCCACCAAATATTTGACGGAACCCCTTCCGTCAAATATTTGGGGGCTGTAGACCCACCAAATATTTGACGGAACACCATCCGTCAAATATTTGGGGGCTGTAGACCCACCAAATATTTGACGGAACCCCTTCCATGAAATATTTGGGGGCTGTAGACCCCCCAAATATTTGACGGAACCCCTTCCGTGAAATATTTGGGGGCTGTAGACCCACCAAATATTTGACGGAACCCCTTCCGTCAAATATTTGGGGGCTGTAGACCCACCAAATATTTGACGGAACCCCTTCCGTGAAATATTTGGGGGCTGCAGACCCACCAAATATTTGACGGAACCCCTTCCGTGAAATATTTGGGGGCTGTAGACCCACCAAATATTTGACGGAACCCCTTCCGTCAAACATTTGGGGGCTGTAGACCCACCAAATATTTGACGGAACCCCTTCCGTCAAATATTTGGGGGCTGTACACCCCCCAAATATTTGACGGAACGCCATCCGTCAAATATTTGGGGGCTGTAGACCCACCAAATATTTGACGGAACCCCTTCCGTCAAATATTTGGGGGCTGTAGACCCACCAAATATTTGACGGAACCCCTTCCGTCAAATATTTGGGGGCTGTAGACCCACCAAATATTTGACGGAACCCCTTCCGTCAAATATTTGGGGGCTGTAGACCCACCAAATATTTGACGGAACCCCTTCCGTCAAATATTTGGGGGCTGTACACCCCCCAAATATTTGACGGAACGCCATCCGTCAAATATTTGGGGGCTGTAGACCCACCAAATATTTGACGAAACCCCTTCCGTGAAATATTTGGGGGCTGTAGACCCACCAAATGGTTGGCGGAACCCTTTCCGTCAAATATTTGGGGGCTGTAGACCCACCAAATATTTGACGGAACCCCTTCCGTCAAATATTTGGGGGTTGTACACCCCCCAAATATTTGACGGAACCCCATCCGTCAAATATTTGGGGGCTGTAGACCCACCAAATATTTGACGGAACCCCTTCCGTCAAATATTTGGGGGCTGTACACCCACCAAATATTTGACGGAACGCCATCCGTCAAATATTTGGGGGCTGTAAACCCACCAAATATTTGACAGAACCCCTTCCGTCAAATATTTGGGGGCTGTAGACCCACCAAATATTTGACGGAACCCCTTCCGTCAAATATTTGGGGGCTGTACACCAACCAAATATTTGACGGAACCCCTTCCGTCAAATATTTGGGGGCTGTACACCCCCCAAATATTTGACGGAACGCCATCCGTCAAATATTTGGGGGGCGTAGACCCACCAAATATTTGACGGAACCCCTTCCGTTAATTATTGGGGGTTGTACACCCCCCAAATATTTGACGGAACGCCATCCGTCAAATATTTGGGGGCTGTAGACCCACCAAAAATTTGACGGAACCCCTTCCATCAAATATTTGGTGGCTGTAGACCCACCAAATATTTGACGGATGGCATTCCGTCAAATATTTGGGGGCTGTACACCCACCAAATATTTGACGGAACCCCTTCCGTCAAAGATTTGGGGGCTGTAAACCCCCCAAATATTTGACGGAACGCCATCCGTCAAATATTTGGGGGCTGTAGACCCACCAAATATTTGACGGAACCCCTTCCGTGAAATATTTGGGGGCTGTAGACCCACCAAATATTTGACGGAACCCCTTCCGTCAAATATTTGGGGGCTGTAGACCCACCAAATATTTGACGGAACCCCATCCGTCAAATATTTGGGGGCTGTACACCCCCCAAATATTTGACGGAACCCCTTCCGTCAAATATTTGGGGGCTGTAGACCCACCAAATATTTGACGGAACCCCTTCCGTCAAATATTTGGGGGATGTACACCCCCCAAATATTTGATGGAACGCCATCCGTCAAATATTTGGGGGCTGTAGACCCACCAAATATTTGACGGAACCCCTTCCGTCAAATATTTGGGGGCTGTAGACCCACCAAATGTTTGACGGAACCCCTTCCGTCAAATATTTGGGGGCTGTAGACCCACCAAATATTTGACGGAACCCCTTCCGTCAAATATTTGGGAGCTGTAGACCCACCAAATATTTGACGGAACCCCTTCCGTCAAATATTTGGGGGCTGTACACCCACCAAATATTTGACGGAACGCCATCCGTCAAATATTTGGGGGCTGTACACCCCCCAAATATTTGACGGAACGCCATCCGTCAAATATTTGGGGGCTGTAGACCCACCAAATATTTGACGGAACCCCTTCCGTGAAATATGTGGGGGCTGTAGACCCACCAAATGGTTGACGGAACCCTTTCCGTCAAATATTTGGGGGCTGTAGACCCACCAAATATTTGACGGAACCCCTTCCGTCAAATATTTGGGGGCTGTAGACCCACCAAATATTTGACGGAACCCCATCCGTCAAATATTTGGGGGCTGTAGACCCACCAAATATTTGACGGAACCCCTTCCATGAAATATTTGGGGGCTGTAGACCCACCAAATATTTGAGGGAACCCCTTCCGTCAAATATTTGGGGGCTGTAGACCCACCAAATATTTGACGGAACCCCTTCCGACAAATATTTGGGGGCTGTACACCCACCAAATATTTGACGGAATCCCTTCCATCAAATTTTTGGGGGCTGTACACCCCCCAAATATTTGACGGAACGCCATCCGTCAAATATTTGGGGGCTGTAGACCCACCAAATATTTGACGGAACCCCTTCCGTCCAATATTTGGGGGCTGTAAACCCACCAAATATTTGACGGAACCCCTTCCGTCAAATATTTGGGGGCTGTAGACCCACCAAATATGTGACGGAACCCCTTCCGTCAAATATTTGGGGGCTGTACACCCCCCAAATATTTGACGGAACCCCTTCCGTCAAATATTTGGGGGCTGTACACCCCCCAAATATTTGACGGAACGCCATCCGTCAAATATTTGGGGGCTGTAGACCCACCAAATATTTGACGGAACCCCTTCCGTCAAATATTTGGGGGCTGTAGACCCACCAAATATTTGACGGAACCCCTTCCGTTAATTATTGGGGGCTGTACACCCCCCAAATATTTGACGGAACGCCATCCGTCAAATATTTGGGGGCTGTAGACCCACCAAAAATTTGACGGAACCCCTTCCGTCAAATATTTGGGGGCTGTAGACCCACCAAATATTTGACGGATGGCATTCCGTCAAATATTTGGGGGCTGTACACCCACCAAATATTTGACGGAACCCCTTCCGTCAAAGATTTGGGGGCTGTAGACCCCCCAAATATTTGACGGAACGCCATCCGTCAAATATTTGGGGGCTGTAGACCCACCAAATATTTGACGGAACCCCTTCCGTGAAATATTTGGGGGCTGTAGACCCACCAAATATTTGACGGAACCACTTCCGTCAAATATTTGGGGGCTGTAGACCCACCAAATATTTGACGGAACCCCTTCCGTCAAATATTTGGGGGCTGTACACCCCCAAAATATTTGACGGAACCCCTTCCGTCAAATATTTGGGGGCTGTAGACCCACCAAATATTTGACGGAACCCCTTCCGTCAAATATTTGGGGGCTGTACACCCCCCAAATATTTGACGGAACGCCATCCGTCAAATATTTGGGGGGTGTAGACCCACCAAATATTTGACGGAACCCCTTCCGTGAAATATTTGAGGGCTGTACACCCCCGAAATATTTGACGGAACGCCATCCGTCAAATATTTGGGGGCTGTACACCCCCCAAATATTTGACGGAACCCCTTCCGTCAAATATTTGGGGGCTGTACACCCCCCAAATATTTGACAGAACCCCTTCCGTCAAATATTTGGGGGCTGTAGACCCACCAAATATTTGACGGAACGCCATCCGTCAAATATTTGGGGGCTGTACACCCCCCAAAATATTTGACGGAACCCCTTCCGTCAAAAATTTGGGGGCTGTAGACCCACCAAATATTTGACGGAACCCCTTCCGTCAAATATTTGGGGGCTGTAGACCCACCAAATATTTGACGGAACGCCATCCGTCAAATATTTGGGGGCTGTAGACCCACCAAATATTTGACGGAACCCCTTCCGTCAAAATTTTGGGGGCTGTAGACCCACCAAATATTTGACGGAACCCCTTCCGTCAAATATTTGGGGGCTGTAGACCCACCAAATATTTGACGGCACCCCTTCCGTCAAATATTTGGGGGCTGTAGACCCACCCAATATTTGACGGAACCCCTTCCGTCAAATATTTGGGGGCTGTAGACCCACCAAATATTTGACGGAACCCCATCCGTCAAATATTTGGGGGCTGTAGACCCACCAAATATTTGACGGAACCCCTTCCGTCAAATATTTGGGGGCTGTAGACCCCCCAAATATTTGACGGAACCCCTTCCGTGAAATATTTGGGGGCTGTAGACCCACCAAATATTTGACGGAACCCCTTCCATGAAATATTTGGGGGCTGTAGACCCACCAAATATTTGACGGAACCCCTTCCGTCAAATATTTGGGGGCTGTAGACCCACCAAATATTTGACGGAACCCCTTCCATGAAATATTTGGGGGCTGTAGACCCACCAAATATTTGACGGATCCCCTTCCGTCAAATATTTGGGGGCTGTAGACCCACCAAATATTTGACGGAACCCCTTCCGTCAAATATTTGGGGGCTGTAGACCCACCAAATATTTGACGGAACCCCTTCCGTCAAATATTTGGGGGCTGTAGACCCACCAAATATTTGACGGAACCCCTTCCGTCAAATATTTGGGGGCTGTACACCCACCAAATATTTGACGGAACGCCATCCGTCAAATACCTGGGGGCTGTACACCCCCCAAATATTTGACGGAACGCCATCCGTCAAATATTTGGGGGCTGTAGACCCACCAAATATTTGACGGAACCCCTTCCGTGAAATATTTGGGGGCTGTAGACCCACCAAATGGTTGACGGAACCTCTTCCGTCAAATATTTGGGGGCTGTAGACCCACCAAATATTTGACGGAACCCCATCCGTCAAATATTTGGGGGCTGTAGACCCACCAAATATTTGACGGAACCCCTTCCATGAAATATTTGGGGGCTGTAGACCCACCAAATATTTGACGGATCCCCTTCCGTCAAATATTTGGGGGCTGTAGACCCACCAAATATTTGACGGAACCCCTTCCGTCAAATATTTGGGGGCTGTAGACCCACCAAATATTTGACGGAACCCCTTCCGTCAAATATTTGGGGGCTGCAGACCCACCAAATATTTGACGGAACCCCTTCCGTCAAATATTTGGGGGCTGTACACCCACCAAATATTTGACGGAACGCCATCCGTCAAATATTTGGGGGCTGTACACCCCCCCAATATTTGACGGAACGCCATCCGTCAAATATTTGGGGGCTGTAGACCCACCAAATATTTGACGGAACCCCTTCCGTGAAATATTTGGGGGCTGTAGACCCACCAAATATTTGACGGAACCCCATCCGTCAAATATTTGGGGGCTGTAGACCCACCAAATATTTGACGGAACCCCATCCGTCAAATATTTGGGGGCTGTAGACCCACCAAATATTTGACGGAACCCCATCCGTCAAATATTTGGGGGCTGTAGACCCACCAAATATTTGACGGAACGCCATCCGTCAAATATTTGGGGGGTGTAGACCCACCAAATATTTGACGGAACCCCTTCCGTGAAATATTTGAGGGCTGTACACCCCCCAAATATTTGACGGAACGCCATCCGTCAAATATTTGGGGGCTGTACACCCCCCAAATATTTGACGGAACCCCTTCCGTCAAATATTTGGGGGCTGTACACCCCCCAAATATTTGACAGAACCCCTTCCGTCAAATATTTGGGGGCTGTAGACCCACCAAATATTTGACGGAACGCCATCCGTCAAATATTTGGGGGCTGTACACCCCCCAAAATATTTGACGGAACCCCTTCCGTCAAAAATTTGGGGGCTGTAGACCCACCAAATATTTGACGGAACCCCTTCCGTCAAATATTTGGGGGCTGTAGACCCACCAAATATTTGACGGAACGCCATCCGTCAAATATTTGGGGGCTGTAGACCCACCAAATATTTGACGGAACCCCTTCCGTCAAAATTTTGGGGGCTGTAGACCCACCAAATATTTGACGGAACCCCTTCCGTCAAATATTTGGGGGCTGTAGACCCACCAAATATTTGACGGCACCCCTTCCGTCAAATATTTGGGGGCTGTAGACCCACCAAATATTTGACGGAACCCCTTCCGTCAAATATTTGGGGGCTGTAGACCCACCAAATATTTGACGGAACCCCATCCGTCAAATATTTGGGGGCTGTAGACCCACCAAATATTTGACGGAACCCCTTCCGTCAAATATTTGGGGGCTGTAGACCCCCCAAATATTTGACGGAACCCCTTCCGTGAAATATTTGGGGGCTGTAGACCCACCAAATATTTGACGGAACCCCTTCCATGAAATATTTGGGGGCTGTAGACCCACCAAATATTTGACGGAACCCCTTCCGTCAAATATTTGGGGGCTGTAGACCCACCAAATATTTGACGGAACCCCTTCGATGAAATATTTGGGGGCTGTAGACCCACCAAATATTTGACGGATCCCCTTCCGTCAAATATTTGGGGGCTGTAGACCCACCAAATATTTGACGGAACCCCTTCCGTCAAATATTTGGGGGCTGTAGACCCACCAAATATTTGACGGAACCCCTTCCGTCAAATATTTGGGGGCTGTAGACCCACCAAATATTTGACGGAACCCCTTCCGTCAAATATTTGGGGGCTGTACACCCACCAAATATTGGACGGAACGCCATCCGTCAAATATTTGGGGGCTGTACACCCCCCAAATATTTGACGGAACGCCATCCGTCAAATATTTGGGGGCTGTAGACCCACCAAATATTTGACGGAACCCCTTCCGTGAAATATTTGGGGGCTGTAGACCCACCAAATGGTTGACGGAACCTCTTCCGTCAAATATTTGGGGGCTGTAGACCCACCAAATATTTGACGGAACCCCATCCGTCAAATATTTGGGGGCTGTAGACCCACCAAATATTTGACGGAACCCCTTCCATGAAATCTTTGGGGGCTGTAGACCCACCAAATATTTGAGGGAACCCCTTCCGTCAAATATTTGGGGGCTGTAGACCCACCAAATATTTGACGGAACCCCTTCCGTCAAATATTTGGGGGTTGTAGACCCACCAAATATTTGACGGAACCCCTTCCGACAAATATTTGGGGGCTGTACACCCACCAAATATTTGACGGAATCCCTTCCATCAAATTTTTGGGGGCTGTACACCCCCCAAATATTTGAAGGAACGCCATCCGTCAAATATTTGGGGGCTGTAGACCCACCAAATATTTGACGGAACCCGATCCGTCAAATATTTGGGGGCTGTAGACCCACCAAATATTTGACGGAACCCCTTCCGTGAAATTTTTTGGGGCTGTACGTCCCCCAAATATTTGACGGAACGCCATCCGTCAAATATTTGGGGGCTGTAGACCCACCAAATATTTGACGGAACCCCTTCCGTCAAATATTTGGGGGCTGTACACCCCCCAAAGATTTGACGGGACCCTTTCGTGAAATATTTTGGGGCTGTAGACCCACCAAATATTTGACGGATGGCATTCCGTCAAATATTTGGGGGCTGTACACCCACCAAATATTTGACGGAACCCCTTCCGTCAAATATTTGGGGGCTGTAGACGAACCAAATATTTGACGGAACCCCTTCCGTCAAATATTTGGGGGCTGTAGACCCACCAAATCTTTGACGGAACCCCTTCCGTCAAATATTTGGGGGTTGTAGACCCAGCAAATATTTGACGGAACCCCTTCCGTCAAATATTTGGGGGGTGTACAGCCCCCAAATATTTGACGGAACGCCATCCGTCAAATATTTGGGGGGTGTAGACCCACCAAATATTTGACGGAACCCCTTCCATCAAATTTTTGGGGGCTGTACACCCCCCAAATATTTGACGGAACGCCATCCGTCAAATATTTGGGGGCTTTACACCCACCAAATATTTGACGGAACCCCTTCCGTCAAACATTTGGGGGCTGTACACCCACCAAATATTTGACGGAACCCCTTCCGTCAAATATTTGGGGGCTGTAGACCCACCAAATATTTGATGGAACCCCTCCCGTCAAATTTTTGGGGGCTGTAGACCCACCAAATATTTGACGGAACCCCTTCCGTCAAATATTTGGGGGCTGTAGACCCACCAAATATTTGACGGAACACCATCCGTCAAATATTTGGGGGCTGTAGACCCACCAAATATTTGACGGAACCCCTTCCATGAAAAGTTTGGGGGCTGTAGACCCCCAAATATTTGACGGAACCCTTTCGGTGAAATATTTGGGGGCTGTAGACCCACCAAATATTTGACGGAACCCCTTCCGTCAAATATTTGGGGGCTGTAGACCCACCAAATATTTGACGGAACCCCTTTCGTGAAATATTTGGGGGCTGCGGACCCACCAAATATTTGACGGAACCCCTTCCGTGAAATATTTGGGGGCTGTATACCCACCAAATATTTGACGGAACCCCTTCCGTCAAATATTTGGGGGCTGTAGACCCCCCAAATATTTGACGGAACGCCATCCGTCAAATATTTGGGGGCAGTAGACCCACCAAATATTTGACGGAACCCCTTCCGTCAAATATTTGGGGGCTGTACATCCCCCAAATATTTGACGGAACGCCATCCGTCAAATATTTGGGGGCTGTAGACCCAGCAAATATTTGACGGAACCCCTCCTCTCAAATATTTGGGGGCTGTAGACCCCCCAAATATTTGACGGAACGCCATCCGTCAAATATTTGGGGGCTGTAGACCCGCCAAATATTTGACGGAACCCCTTCCGTCAAATATTTGGGGGCTCTACACCCCCAAAATATTTCACGGGGCCCCTTCCGTGAACTATTTGGGGGCTGTAGACCCCCCAAATATTTGACGGAACCCCTTCCGTGAAATATTTTTGGGCTGTAGACCCACCAAATATTCGACGGAACCCCTTCCGCCAAATATTTGGGGGGTCTACAGCCCCCAAATATTTGACGGAACCCCTTCCGTCAAATATTTGGGGGCTGTAGACCCACCAAATATTCGACGGAACCCCTTCCGTCAAATATTTGGGGGCTGTAGACCCACCAAATATTTGACGGAACCCCTTCCGTCAAATATTTGGGGGCTGTAGACCCACCAAATGTTTGACGGAACCCCATCCGTCAAATATTTGGGGGCTGTAGACCCACCAAATATTTGACGGAACGCCATCCGTCAAATATTTGGGGGCTGTGGACCCACCAAATATTTGACCGAACCCCTTCCGTCAAATATTTGGGGGCTGTACACCCCCCAAATATTTGACGGAACCCCTTCCGTGAAATATTTGGGGGCTGCAGACCCACCAAATATTTGACGGAACCCCTTCCGTGAAATATTTGGGGGCTGTAGACCCACCAAATATTTGACGGAACCCCTTCCGTCAAATATTTGGGGGCTGTAGACCCACCAAATATTTGATGGAACCCCTTCCGTGAAATATTTGGGGGCTGCAGACCCACCAAATATTTGACGGAACCCCTTCCGTGAAATATTTGGGGGCTGTAGACCCACCAAATATTTGACGGAACCCCTTCCGTCAAATATTTGGGGGCTGTAGACCCACCAAATATTTGACGGAACCCCTTCCGTCAAATATTTGGGGGCTGTAGACCCACCAAATATTTGACGGAACCCCTTCCGTGAAATATTTGGGGGCTGTAGACCCACCAAATATTTGACGGAACCCCTTCCGTGAAATATTTGGGGGCTGTAGACCCACCAAATATTTGACGGAACCCCTTCCGCCAAATATTTGGGGGCTGTAGACCCCCCAAATATTTGACGGAACGCCATCCGTCAAATATTTGGGGGCTGTAGACCCACCAAATATTTGACGGAACCCCTTCCGTCAAATATTTGGGGGCTGTACATCCCCCAAATATTTGACGGAACGCCATCCGTCAAATATTTGGGGGCTGTAGACCCACCAAATATTTGACGGAACCCCTCCCGTCAAATATTTGGGGGCTGTAGACCCACCAAATATTTGACGGAACCCCTTCCGTCAAATATTTGGGGGCTGTACACCCCCCAAATATTTGACGGAACCCCTTCCGTCAAATATTTGGGGGCTGTAGACCCCCCAAATATTTGACGGAACGCCATCCGTCAAATATTTGGGGGCTGTAGACCCACCAAAGATTTGAGGGAACCCCTTCCGTCAAATATTTGGGGGCTCTACAGCCCCCAAATATTTGACGGAGCCCCTTCCGTGAACTATTTGGGGGCTATAGACCCCCCAAATATTTGACGGAACCCCATCCGTCAAATATTTGGGGGGTCTACAGCCCCCAAATATTTGACGGAACCCCTTCCGTTAAATATTTTGGGGCTGTAGACCCCCCAAATATTTGACGGAGCCCCATCCGTCCAATATTTGGGGGGTGTACAGCCCCCAAATATTTGACGGAACCCCTTCCGTGAAATATTTTGGGGCTGTAGACCCCCCCAAATATTTGACGGAACCCCTTCCGTGAAATAATTTGGGGCTGTAGACCCACCAAATATTTGACGGAACCCCATCCGTCAAATATTTGGGGGGTCTACATCCCCCAAATATTTGACGGAACCCCTTCCGTGAAATATTTTGGGGCTGTAGACCCCCCAAATATTTGACGGAACCCCATCCGTCAAATATTTGGGGGGTCTACAGCCCCCAAATATTTGACGGAGCCCCTTCCGTGAACTATTTTGGGGCTGTAGACCCCCCAAATATTTGACGGAGCCCCATCCGTCCAATATTTGGGGGGTGTACAGCCCCCAAATATTTGACGGAACCCCTTCCGTGAAATATTTTGGGGCCGTAGACCCCCCCAAATATTTGACGGAACCCCTTCCGTGAAATAATTTGGGGCTGTAGACCCACCAAATATTTGACTGAACCCCATCCGTCAAATTTTTGGGGGGTCGACAGCCCCCAAATATTTGACGGAACCCCTTCCCTGAAATATTTTGGGGCTGTAGACCCCCCAAATATTTGACGGAGCCCCTTCCGTGAACTATTTTGGAGCTGTAGACCCCCCAAATATTTGACGGACCCCCATCCGTCCAATATTTGGGGGGTGTACAGCCCCCAAATATTTGACGGAACCCCTTCGGTGAAATATTTTGGGGCTGTAGAACCCCCCAAATATTTGACGGAACCCCTTCCGTGAAATATTTTGTGGCTGTAGACCCACCAAATATTTGACGGAACCACTTCCGTCAAATGTTTGGGGGGTCTACAGCCCCCAAATATTTGACGGAACCCCTTCCGTGAAATATTTTGGGGCTGTAGAACCCCCCAAATATTTGACGGAGCCCCTTCCGTGAACTATTTTGGGGCTGTAGACCCCCCAAATATTTGACGGAGCCCCATCCGTCCAATATTTGGGGGGTGTACAGCCCCCAAATATTTGACGGAACCCCTTCCGTGAAATATTTTTGGGCTGTAGACCTACCAAATATTTGACGGAACGGGTTCCGTCAAATATTTGGGGGCTCTACAGCCCCCAAATAGTTCACGGAAGGGGTTCCGTCAAATATTTGGGGCCTCTACACCCCCCAAATATTTGACGGAACCCCTTCCGTGAAATATTTTGGGGCTGTAGATCTATCAAATATTTGACGGAACCCCATCCGTCAAATTTTTTGGGGCTGTACACCCCCCAAATATTTGACGGAACCCCTTCCGTGAAATATTTTTGGGCTGTAGACCCACCAAAGATTTGACGGAACCCCTTCCGCAAAATTTTTGGGGGGTCTACAGCCCCCAAATAGTTGACGGAACCCCTTCCGTGAAATATTTTGGGGCTGTAGACCCCCCAAATATTTGACGGAACCCCATCCGTCAAATATTTCGGGGCTGTACACCCCCCAAATATTTGACGGAACCCCTTCCGTGAAATATTTTGGGGCTGTACACCCCCCAAATATTTGACGGAAGGGGTTCCGTCAAATATTTGGGGTCTCTTCAGCCCCCAAATAGTTCATTGAAGGGGTTCCGTCAAATATTTGGGGGCTCTACACCCCCCAAATATTTGACGGAACCCCTTCCGTGAAATATTTTGGGGCTGTAGACCCCCCAAACATTTGACGGAACCCCGTCCGTCAAATATTTTGGGGATGTACACCCCCCAAATATTTGACGGAACCCCATCCGTCAAATATTTGGGGGGTCTACATCCCCCCAATATTTGACGGAACCCCTTCCGTGAACTATTTTGGGGCTGTAGACCCACCAAATATTTGAAGGAACCCCATCCGTCAAATGTTTGGGGGGTCTACAGCCCCGAAATATTTGATGGAACCCCTTCCGTGAAATATTTTGGGGCTGTAGACCCCCCAAATATTTGACGGAGCCCCTTCCGTGAACTATTTTGGGGCTGTAGACCCCCCAAATATTTGACGGAGCCCCATCCGTCCAATATTTGGGGGGTCTACAGCCCCCAAATATTTGACGGAACCCCTTCCGTGAAATATTTTGGGGCTGTACACCCCCCAAATATTTGACGGAGCCCCTTCCGTGAACTATTTTGGGGCTGTAGACCCCCCAAATATTTGACGGAGCCCCATCCGTCCAGTATTTGGGGGGTCTACAGCCCCCAAATATTTGACGGAACCCCTTCCGTGAAATATTTTGGGGCTGTACACCCACCAAATATTTGACGGAAGGGGTTCCGTCAAATATTTGGGGGCTCTACAGCCCCCAAATAGTTCACGGAAGGGGTTCCGTAAAATATTTGGGGCCTCTACACCCCCCAAATATTTGACGGAACCCCTTCCGTGAAATATTTTGGGGCTGTAGACCCCCCAAATTATATTACGGAACCCCTTCCGTGAAATATTTTGGGGATGTAGACCCACCAAATACTTGACGGAACCCCATCCGTCAAATGTTTGGGGGGTCTACAGCCCCCAAATATTTGACGGAACCCCTTCCGTGAAATATTTTGGGGCTGTACACCCCCCAAATATTTGACGGAGCCCCTTCCGTGAACTATTTTGGGGCTGTAGACCCCCCAAATATTTGACGGAGCCCCATCCGTCCAGTATTTGGGGGGTCTACAGCCCCCAAATATTTGACGGAACCCCTTCCGTGAAATATTTTGGGGCTGTACACCCACCAAATATTTTACGGAACCCCTTCCGTGAACTATTTGGGGGCTGTAGAGCCCCCAAATATTTGACGGAACCCCTTCCGTCAAATATTTGGTGGGTGTACAGCCCCAAAATATTTCACGGAAGGGGTTCCGTCAAATATTTGGGGGCTGTAGACCCCCCAAATACTGGACGGATGGGGCTCCGTCAAATATTTGGGGGGTCTACAGCCCCCAAATATTTGACGGAACCCCTTCCGTGAAATATTTTGGGGCTGTACACCCCCCAAATATTTGACGGAAGGGGTTCCGTCAAATATTTGGGGTCTCTTCAGCCCCCAAATAGTTCACGGAAGGGGTTCCGTCAAATATTTGGGGGCTCTACACCCCCCAAATATTTGACGGAACCCCTTCCGTGAAATATTTTGGGGCTGTAGACCACCAAATATTTGACGGAACCCCATCCGTGAAATATTTTTAGGCTGTAGACCCACCAAATATTTGACGGAACCCCTTCCGCCAAATATTTGGGAGGTCTGCAGCCCCCAAATATTTGACGGAACCCCTTCCGTGAAATATTTTGGGGCTGTAGACCCCCAAAATATTTGACGGAGCCCCATCTGTCCAATGTTTGGGGGGTGTACAGCCCCGAAATATTTGACGGAACCTCTTCCGTGAAATATTTTGGGGCTGTAGACCCCCCCAAATATTTTACGGAACCCCTTCCGTGAAATATTTTGGGGCTGTAGACCCACCAAATGTTTGACGGAACCCCATCCGTCAAATGTTTGGGGGGTCGACAGCCCCCAAATATTTAACGGAACCCCTTCCGTGAAATATTTTGGGGCTGTAGACCCCCCAAATATTTGAAGGGGCCCCTTCCGTGAACTATTTTGGGGATGTAGACCCCCCAAATATTTGACGGACCCCCATCCGTCCAATATTTGGGGGGTGTACAGCCCCCAAATATTTAACGGAACCCCTTCCGTGAAATATTTTTGGGCTGTAGACCCACCAAATATTTGACGGAACCCCTTCCGTCAAATATTTGGGGGGTCTACAGCCCCCAAATATTTGACGGAACCCCTTCCGTGAAATATTTTGGGGCTGTAGACCCACCAAATATTTGACGGAACCCCTTCCGTGAAATATTTTGGGGCTGTAGACCCACCAAATATTTGACGGAACCCCTTCCGTCAAATGTTTCGGGGGTCTACAGCCCCCAAATATTTGACGGAACCCCTTCCGTGAAATATTTTGGGGCTGTACACCCCCCAAATATTTGACGGAGCGCCTTCCGTGAACTATTTCGGGGCTGTAGACCCCCCAAATATTTGACGGAGCCCCATCCGTCCAATATTTGGGGGGTGTACAGCCCCCAAATATTTAACGGAACCCCTTCCGTGAAATATTTTTGGGCTGTAGACCCACCAAATATTTGACGGAACCCCTTCCGTCAAATATTTGGGGGGTCTACAGCCCCCAAATATTTGACGGAACCCCTTCCGTGAAATATTTTGGGGCTGTACACCCACCAAATATTTGACGGAAGGGGTTCCGTCAAATATTTGGGGGCTCTACAGCCCCCAAATAGTTCACGGAAGGGGTTCCGTCAAATATTTGGGGCCTCTACACCCCCCAAATATTTGACGGAACCCCATCCGTCAAATATTTTGGGGCTGTACACCCCCCAAATATTTGACGGAACCCCTTCCGTGAAATATTTTTGGGCTGTAGACCCAACAAATATTTGACGGAACCCCTTCCGTGAAATATTTTGGGGCTGTAGACCCCCCAAATATTTGACGGAACCCCATCCGTCAAATATTTTGGGGATGTACACCCCCCAAATATTTGACGGAACCCCTTCCGTGAAATATTTTGGGGCTGTAGACCCACCAAATATTTGACGGAACCCCATCCGTCAAATATTTGGGGGGTCTACATCCCCCCAACATTTGACGGAACCCCTTCCGTGAAATATTTTGGGGCTGTAGACCCACCAAATATTTGACGGAACCCCATCCGTCAAATGTTTGGGGGGTCTACAGCCCCCAAATATTTGACGGAACCCTTTTGTGAAATATTTTGGGGCTGTAGACCCCCGAAATATTTGACGGAGCCCCTTCCGTGAACTATTTTGGGGCTTTAGACCCCCCAAATATTTGACGGAGCCCCTTACGTGAACTATTTTGGGGCTGTAGACCCACCAAATATTTGACGGAACCCCATCCGTCAAATGTTTGGGGGGTCTACAGCCCCCAAATATTTGACGGAACCCCTTCCGTGAAATATTTTGGGGCTGTACACCCCCCAAATATTTGACGGAGCCCCTTCTGTGAACTATTTTGGGGCTGTAGACCCCCCAAATATTTGACGGAGCCCCATCCGTCCAATATTTGGGGGGTGTACAGCCCCCAAATATTTGACGGAACCCCTTCCGTGAAATATTTTGGGGCTGTAGATCCATCAAATATTTGACGGAACCCCATCCGTCAAATATTTTGGGGCTGTACAGCCCCCAAATATTTGACGGAACCCCTTCCGTGAAATATTTTTGGGCTGTAGACCCACCAAATATTTGACGGAACCCCTTCCGCCAAATTTTTGGGGGGTCTACAGCCCCCAAATAGTTGACGGAACCCCTTCCGTGAAATATTTTGGGGCTGTAGACCCCCCAAATATTTGACGGAGCCCCATCCGTCCAATATTTGGGGGGTGTACAGCCCCCAAATATTTGACGGAACCCCTTCCGTGAAATATTTTGGGGCTGTAGACCCCCCCAAATATTTGACGGAACCCCTTCCGTGAAATATTTTGGGGCTGTAGACCCACCAAATATTTGACGGAACCCCATCCGTCAAATGTTTGGGGGGTCTACAGCCCCCAAATATTTGACGGAACCCCTTCCGTGAAATATTTTGGGGCTGTACACCCCCCAAATATTTGACGGAGCCCCTTCCGTGAACTATTTTGGGGCTGTAGACCCCCCAAATATTTGACGGAGCCCCATCCGTCCAATATTTGGGGGGTGTACAGCCCCCAAATATTTGACGGAACCCCTTCCGTCAAATATTTGGGGGCTGTACACCCCCCAAATATTTGACGGAAACCCTTCCGTGAAATATTTTGGGGCTGTAGATCCATCAAATATTTGACGGAACCCCATCCGTCAAATATTTTGGGGCTGTACACCCCCCAAATATTTGAAGGAACCCCTTCCGTGAAATATTTTTGGGCTGTAGACCCACCAAATATTTGACGGAACCCCTTCCGCCAAATTTTTGGGGAGTCTACAGCCCCCAAATAGTTGACGGAACCCCTTCCGTGAAATATTTTGGGGCTGTAGACCCCCCAAATATTTGACGGAACCCCATCCGTCAAATATTTTGCGGCTGTACACCCCCCAAATATTTGACAGAACCCCTTCCGTGAGACATTTTGGGGCTGTAGACCCACCAAAAATTTGACGGAACCCCATCCGTCAAATATTTGGGGGGTCTACATCCCCCCAATATTTGACGGAACCCCTTCCGTGAAATATTTTGGGGCTGTAGACCCACCAAATATTTGACGGAACCCCATCCGTCAAATGTTTGGGGGGTCTACAGCCCCCAAATATTTGACGGAACCCCTTCTGTGAAATATTTTGGGGCTGTAGACCCCCGAAATATTTGACAGAACCCCATCCGTGAACTATTTTGGGGCCGTAGACCCCCCAAATATTTGACGGAGCCCCATCCGTCCAATATTTGGGGGGTGTACAGCCCCCAAATATTTGACGGAACCCCTTCCGTCAAATATTTGGGGGCTGTACACCCCCCAAATATTTGACGGAACCCCTTCCGTGAAATATTTTGGGGCTGTAGATCCATCAAATATTTGACGGAACCCCATCCGTCAAATATTTTGGGGCTGTACACCCCCCAAATATTTGACAGAACCCCTTCCGTGAAACATTTTTGGGCTGTAGACCCACCAAATATTTGACGGAACCCCTTCCGTCAAATATTTGGGGGGTCTACATCCCCCCAATATTTGACGGAACCCCTTCCGTGAAATATTTTGGGGCTGTAGACCCACCAAATATTTGACGGAACCCCATCCGTCAAATGTTTGGGGGGTCTACAGCCCCCAAATATTTGACGGAACCCCTTCCGTGAAATATTTTGGGGCTGTACACCCCCCAAATATTTGACGGAGCCCCTTCCGTGAACTATTTTGGGGCTGTAGACCCCCCAAATATTTGACGGAGCCCCATCCGTCCAATATTTGGGGGGTGTACAGCCCCCAAATATTTGACGGAACCCCTTCCGTCAAATATTTGGGGGCTGTACACCCCCCAAATATTTGACGGAACCCCTTCCGTGAAATATTTTGGGGCTGTAGATCCATCAAATATTTGACGGAACCCCATCCGTCAAATATTTTGGGGCTGTACACCCCCCAAATATTTGACGGAACCCCTTCCGTGAAATATTTTTGGGCTGTAGACCCACCAAATATTTGACGGAACCCCTTCCGCCAAATTTTTGGGGGGTCTACAGCCCCCAAATAGTTGACGGAACCCCTTCCGTGAAATATTTTGGGGCTGTCGACCCCCCAAATATTTGACGGAGCCCCATCCGTCCAATATTTGGGGGGTGTACAGCCCCCAAATATTTGACGGAACCCCTTCCGTGAAATATTTTGGGGCTGTAGACCCCCCCAAATATTTGACGGAACCCCTTCCGTGAAATATTTTGGGGCTGTAGACCCACCAAATATTTGACGGAACCCCATCCGTCAAATGTTTGGGGGGTCTACAGCCCCCAAATATTTGACGGAACCCCTTCCGTGAAATATTTTGGGGCTATACACCCCCCAAATATTTGACGGAGCCCCTTCCTTGAAATATTTTGGGGCTGTAGATCCATCAAATATTTGACGGAACCCCATCCGTCAAATATTTGGGGGCTGTACACCCCCCAAATATTTGACGGAACCCCTTCCGTGAAATATTTTTGGGCTGTAGACCCACCAAATATTTGACGGAACCCCTTCCGCCAAATTTTTGGGGGGTCTACAGCCCCCAAATAGTTGACGGAACCCCATCCGTCAAATATTTTGCGGCTGTACACCCCCCAAATATTTGACAGAACCCCTTCCGTGAAACGTTTTGGGGCTGCAGACCCACCAAATATTTAACGGAACCCCATCCGTCAAATATTTGGGGGGTCTACAGCCCCCAAATATTTGACGGAACCCCTTCCGTGAAATATTTTGGGGCTGTAGACCACCAAATATTTGACGGAAGGGGTTCCGTCAAATATTTGGGGTCTCTTCAGCCCCCAAATAGTTCACGGAAGGGGTTCCGTCAAATGTTTGGGGGCTCTACACCCCCCAAATATTTGACGGAACCCCTTCCGTGAAATATTTTGGGGCTGTAGACCACCAAATATTTGACGGAACCCCATCCATGAAATATTTTTGGGCTGTAGACCCACCAAATATTTGACGGAACCCCTTCCGCCAAATATTTGGGAGGTGTACAGCCCCCAAATATTTGACAGAACCCCTTCCGTGACATATTTTGGGGCTGTAGACCCCCCAAATATTTGACGGAACCCCATCCGTCAAATATTTGGGGGGTCTACATCCCCCCAATATTTGACGGAACCCCTTCCGTGAAATATTTTGGGGCTGTAGACCCCCCAAATATTTGACGGAACCCCATCCGTCAAATATTTGGGGGGTCTACAGCCCCCAAATATTTGACGGAGCCCCTTCCGTGAACTATTTTGGGGCTGTAGACCCCCCAAATATTTGACGGAGCCCCATCCGTCCAATATTTGGGGGGTGTACAGCCCCCAAATATTTGACGGAACCCCTTCCGTCAAATATTTGGGGGCTGTACACCCCCCAAATATTTGACGGAACCCCTTCCGTGAACTATTTTGGGGCTGTAGACCCCCCAAATATTTGACGGAGCCCCATCCGTCAAATATTTGGGGGCTGTAGACCCCCCAAATATTTGACGGAACCCCGTCCGTCAAATATTTTGGGGCTGTACACCCCCCAAATATTTGACGGAACCCCTTCCGTGAAATATTTGGGGGCTGTACACCCACCAAATATTTGACGGAACCCCATCCGTCAAATATCTGGGGGCTGTACACCCCCCAAATATTTGACGGAACCCCTTCCGTGAACTATTTGGGGGCTGTAGACCCCCCACATATTTGACGGAACCCCTTCCGTGAAATATTTTGGGGGGTCTACAGCCCCCAAATATTTGACGGAACCCCTTCCGTGAAATATTTTGGGGCTGTAGACCCCCCAAATATTTGACGGAACCCCGTCCGTCAAATATTTTGGGGCTGTACACCCCCCAAATATTTGACGGAACCCCTTCCGTGAAATATTTGGGGGCTGTACACCCACCAAATATTTGACGGAACCCCATCCGTCAAATATCTGGGGGCTGTACACCCCCCAAATATTTGACGGAACCCCTTCCGTGAACTATTTGGGGGCTGTAGACCCCCCACATATTTGACGGAACCCCTTCCGTGAAATATTTTGGGGGGTCTACAGCCCCCAAATATTTGACGGAACCCCTTCCGTGAAATATTTTGGGGGTTTAGACCCCCCAAATAGTTGACGGAACCCCATCCGCACTGTCATTGTCATGTATCATTGTTGAACGGCAATTATCGTTGGCGTGTCTTCAACCTCCTTTTTGGGCATCCCCACCCTGAAGACCTTGGAGACCTCCTTCAATCTTGGGCAGTCAGGCATGGGCACATTCCTACCATTGCGGACAAACACAATGAATGCACAGTGCAGCCAACCTGGTGGTGATCACATGTGTGTACTCTTTCCCGCTGGTGCTGTGGCTGGTACTGTTGTGATGTGGCAGGGATGGTCAGAGGCCATGGGTCAATGCATGTTCTTCTACATACAGGGTTAGTGGCGGCCCAAAATCTAATCTTTCACCCAGTGGGGCAGCTTGCGCCAACCACATTGGGGGGCTTCCTCCTCGTGCACCGGAATTGGTGCACACACCCCAAGGTCCCCAGGGCAAGGGTGCACACCATGGAGCAGGGACGCCACGTACACACCAATAGGGGTGCGGAATTCCGCACACAAGAACGGCAGGGAATCCAAGCAGGCGTACGCGTCCTGCCACAAGGGCAGGTGAATCGTGCGGTACGCCCCTACTGTCTCCTTATTGCTGTACTTTTGCTTGTAGAAGAGGGGCCTTCCCACCAGGTGCTTGACGAGTCGCTGCTCCCACACGTCAAGCTTGGAGTGTGGGTTACCCTCACCAGCCCCCCCAAGTCCCCCTCTCCCCTGTCCCCTTGTCCATCGTCCTCAAGCAAGACGTACGGGAGCGCCCACTCGGTGAAGTCAGGCAGGATGACCCCCAGAAGGCGGGGTTTCACAATGTTCCCCCGTGCATCCCTCACAGAAACAGACACCTCATCCTTCCGATTGTTGGCCATGATGCGCTCAAAGTCAAGCAACTGATCCGCACTGCCTCGTGAATACCCCCATGGGTCCCGTGCCCTCTTGTGCCTCCCCCATGGCTTCCACAGCCAGTGCCCCACCACCCCCCCAGCCAACCGGTAGATTGTGCCATGCACAATCTTCTCCACAGTGGCGGCCTCCCCCAGAACCCCTGCCAGCTCAAGAGTGTCGCTCACAGTCCCAGAGGCTGCTTCCCACTGCATCGCGTGCAGTGCGTCGAGCCATACACCAGGGGTGGGGTGGGTGGTCCACTGTGCAAACTGCCCGAAGAGGTGCAGCTCCGACTGCACCCTGCTGGTCAGGGTGTTTGACCGCCAGATGTCGTGCATGATCCCTGGTGTCGTGGACACCAAGGAGGGCAGGATCACTGGGGCTTGCAGCCCCTGGAACCTATCGAGGGTCGCAACCGTTCTGAGGAGGTTTACATGATGGGCCTGCCACTTGCGGCCAACAAACGCCACGCAGTGTTTCAGCCACACCATCTGTGCGTAGTGAGTCGTCACTACCGCTACCGGCTGTGCTGGGTAGGTCCCTTTCCTGGCAGCATACTCCAAAAAATGGCACACTAGCAGACCCTCCTCCATGCTCAGGCCCCCCTTGTTCAGCAACACCGGATCCATTCGCGGGGTGGCCCATGCTTCCTGTACGTCGTGCCACATTCTACCTAGGTCCTGTGCCCCCAAAGTCTGCTCCAACTCCCCCCACCAGGTGGACCCAGCGAGGTCCACAATGCGGATGGGGTTGTTCAGGATGGGGTCGGGGAGGGGGTGCTCACATGAGTGGTAGTGGCCAACTGCCCCCCCCCCGTAAACAAAGCACGCATGACCGTGGCCAGCGGCTGGGTCATCCGGTACTGTTGTACCAGGATACTGGCCCGGCAGCGCGTGCGGTACAAAAAGAATTGCAAGGTGCTGGTGGTGCAAAACCGATGCGAATCATGCCAATGCTCTTCCGGGCCAGGACCGTCCCTTACAACCCCGTTGTACTTGAAGGTGTCCTCCCGTGGCCATGCCACTCTGTGGGGGACTACCTCAAGCTTCTCAGCCTCACACCAACTTGCCAAAAGCTGGACGTGGCTGTAGGGCCGCAACTGCCCTGGGTCACCACACAACAGACATTGGCTGCCCATGGCGGCCAAGTCCAGGCCTACAGGGATGCTGTGCCTCGACGCCTCATCCACGAAGCTGAACGCGAACCTGGTTTTTTCCTGCCCTTTCCCAAGCAGCATCTTGTGCCGGTTAGCAACCATCCCAGCCGTGGCAAACAGCACACGGCAGGAGTTGAGGGCACATTTGAGGGTAGGCTTGCAACCTGGGGTCTTGCCCAAGGTCTTCTGCACCTCCTCCTGGTCGAAGGGTGCCAGGCCTGTGGGGGCAGTAGCCCGTTGGGCTCGGAGGCGCAACCAGGGGGCTGGGTGGTCGCCAAGCACCTTCTCACGAAACATATTGTCCTTGTAACACTCCTCGTGAACGCGTGCCAACAACATGTCGACTTGTGCGTTCGTGGGTGCAGTCACCAACATGCACGCGCGGGGTAGGGTATCTGTCTCAGGTCCCCCCACCTTCCTGCCCATGTTCCACGTACTCCGGTCAACAGGTTCAAGGTTCTGGGCGCCGAGGAGGCCTTGCTGCCATAGCACGGCCTTGATGCATGCCGCCAAAGTCTCCGACTTCCCTGTGCCAGCACCACCAGTCAATGCTGTGATGCATGACTCATCCAACACCTGCCGCACAGCCAACGCCTGTGAGGGATTCAGCCCGTGCTGTTTGACAAGGTGTTTCAGGATGTCCTGGTCCTCGGTCGACAGGGGAGGCGTGTCCCTCGGTTCGGCCCGCATGTTTGCCACCGGTTTGGGCCACGCTTCTCCATTCTGGATCTCCCTACACAAGGTCTGAAAGGCACCTGTGTCGGGGACAACCTTAAACCAATAGGTGTCAGTGAGATTGGTGCGTGGCTTATTGGCACAGCTGATCCAAACACGCTGTCCTGAGATGCCATCTCCATGCACCCTCGCCTCGAAGTCCGGCTTGTTTTTATCCCAGTTGTGGTTGCTGGAGATCCAGCCACGCACCATGTCACCATCGGACAGCTCATAGTTGCCCCAGACCTCCATTTGGGAGGCCCAATGTGGCGGTGGGGGAGCATTCCCATCCCCATCGCCATCACCCTGGGGCCACCATCGCTCAAAGGCCAGGTTCCGCTTGGTGCTGTTCTTGTCTGCCCACACCTCAGCGGCCGCCATCTCATGGACGGTGTACACCTCCGATGCTTTGGTCACAAACTTGTCGCGGTCAAGCCACCGTTGCGTAAACCCTTCGACAAGGTTGTCATCGGGCCCGTAGTCCATGTTGTTCAACGTGGCCGTAGTGGGCAACAGTGTTGGCTGCTGTGGCTGAGCAGCACATGGTCGTTGTGAAGAGGGTTGAGCTCCTTGTGGCGCACCCGAGTCGACCGGCGCCATGGCCGGGACAGGGGCGGATTGCTGCGGCTCTTGGGCACGCATTTTCAGGGCAGAGCATTGGGTACCGGGTGGCGCGCCCGAGTCAGCCGGCGCCATGGCCGGGACAGGGGCGGATCGCTGCGGCTCGGGGGCACGCATTGCTGGTGCAGAGGGTTGGGTACCCTGTGGCGCGCCCGAGTCAGCCGGCGCCATGGCCGGGACAGGGGCGGATTGCTGCGGCTCGGGGGCACGCATTGCTGGTGCAGAGGGTTGGGCACCCTGTGGCGCGCCCGAGTCCACCGGCGCCATGGCCGGGACAGGGGCGGGTCGCTGCGGCTCTGGGGCGCGCAATGATGGTGGTTGTGCCGAGGGTTGCGGTGGGATCATGACGAAATCCACACCCCCGGGTGGTGGCTGGGGCGGTGCTGGCGGGGGGGCAGAGGGTCGCGCGCCCTTGTTAGCCGGCGCCAGGGTTGGGACAGGGGCGGAGTGCAGCGCCTCTGTGGCGCGCGGTTGAGGTGCCATTGCCTTTGGGGGGGCAGAGTGCGGCGCGCCCCTGTCAGCGGGCGCCAAGGCCGGGACAGGGGCGGACTGCGGCGCCTCTGGGGCGCACGGTTGAGTTGCCGGTGCCTTTTTGGGGGCAGAGTGCGGCGCGCCCCTGTCAGCCGGCGCCTGGGCCGGGACAGGGGCAGACTGTGGCGCCTCTGGGGCGCCCGGTTGAGTTGCCGGTGCCTTTTCGGGGGCACAGTGCGGCACGCCCCTGTCAGCCGGCGCCGGGGCCGGGACAGGGGCCGAGGCGCGCGCCTTTGAGGCATGCGATGGTGATGGTGATGGTGATGGTGGTGGTGCCGTTGCCTTCGGCTTCGGCTTTGCACCATACTTGGTCTTGGCGAGCCATTTTGGAGCCATTTGGAAGAGTGCCCTACGAGTAAGAGACGCTCGGCGCACACTGCCCGAAGAGCTGGAAATTCGAACGTCTCGCCGAAGTCTGGGGTCGCTGCAGGGGGGCTTGCGCAGGGAGCAATGACCCAAATTGCGGGGGGGCGGACTGAGACGCACGCCGCTGGAGCAATGAACCGTACTGCGGGGTGGGGCATGGCCGCTTTGGGGCGGGAGCCAGTGGGAGGAGTGAGGTACGGCGATGCCTGCTATACAGGGTCAACGTCACCTGATCACTTGGTGGAGGGGGCAGCGGCCGACACGGCACAGGTGGCGGGGCTGGCTTGGGGATACGGGGGGGTTTTGGGGTGGCACACAGGATTTCAAGTACCACTGCTGCATGCTCCTCGTCCCTGCTGAGGAAATGCGAACGACTAATTCGCATGCCCTGCTGCCACACCCGCAGGGGGTTTTTCTTGGGCTGCTGCACAGCACAGCGGTACATCGCTCGGCGGTTCAGCACCCCGTCTACGAAGTACTAGACCCCACCCCCGTGATTCTCCCGGATGAGCTGCAGTGTTTTGGCACTGTAGGGCCCGTGTACAGTGGGCTTTGGGGGGGTGGGCGGGTCCTTGGGTACGTACTTGGGGGGTTGCGGAGGGGATGGCGGTGGCACGGCAGTGCACATCAGGGCCTCCTCCACGGCTTCCAGGGCTACCATGTATGGGGTTGGGTTAATGTGGGGTCTGCGTGGAGGACTTAGGGGTGTTGAAGAGGTTGTTGGTGCACGGCGGGTTGAAGGGGGAGAGGGAGGCGGTGTTAGCAATGGAGGCTGGGGGGAGGACAGTTCGCTGAGACACTTCTCGGCATCAGAGTCCCACAGTGGCGATGGGTGTTGGTCTCCAAACCGCAAGAGCTCCGGCAGATCCCCCCAAACCGCATTCCGGGAACGAAGGGCTGGAGGGGGCGGAAGAGGCCACGCTAAGGTGGCTAGACGACATGGCAAATTGCAGCCCGCAGTGGGTGGGGGATGAACGCATGGGTGCTGGGGCAGGCCCAACTCAAATGTCCGGGTCAGAGACGCAACGGTCTAGACCCTAGACGCGCTTCCTTGCTTCAAGGGTCAAGGGTCGATAACAAAAGAGTGCCCTATGTGTAGAAGAGGCTCAGCGCACACTTGTCTCCTAGGCAATACACGTATTTCCCTTTGTGTCGAGAGAGACATGCACAACAAGGAACAGATAAGCGTTGAAGGGACATAGGTACCAGGAGAATGTGACATGGGACCCCTTCTCAGTAGTGGGCAGCATGTTCATCATTGAAGGGGTCTATGGTCATAGGCGCCATGGCCTAGACCACGGACGTACTAAACACCTCAAGGGTGTTGTGCATGATCAGCCAAATAAAATAAAATCAAGTGCGATAAAACCAAGACATACGATGAAATCACAACCACATTAAATCAATGGACCACCAGTACCCACATAGCAGAGCCCCTTCTCAGTTTTTTTTTTGGCTGACAATGGGAATTCTGCATCACCCAACTCAAATGCAGTCCGCCACATTGGACAGCACTGCGCCCAGCAAGGCAGAATGAAAAAGAAACCTTGGGGCCGGAATCTGCGCAATGACCCAGACAAGCTGTCAAGGTAGGGGCTGGCGTATGTTGTGCAGCACAAGGGTGCAGTAGGGCTGATTGCAGTGGTCTTTGGCAAGTTTGGCACACATGCAGATCCGTTGGAGTATGGGGAGATGCCTGGCTCCATCCAACAAAATAGGGCCTATAACAGGGGGCCCTGGACAGATTGTTCCCACATGGCTGACACATCATCGAAGGGGATGCATACGTACATGGCACAATGCATGCTCCATCTAATAAAATAAAATCCATCAAATCCATCAACTCAACCAGAACCAGGACACAAAAGTATTAGCAACGCACACCTCTGTGAATGGTAACCAGAACAGCCAAAGCAGGGCCCCTTCTCATAACATTGTTTTCGGTGGAAGCATCAGCCTCCGGGGGCCATACGACTATGGGGATGTTTGAAAAATGTCTTGGGGCAGGCAGTTGCAGGGCAGAGGGTTGGGCGCCCTGTCGCGCGCATGGTGGTGATGGTGGTGGTGCCATTGCCTTTGGCTTTGGCTTTGCACCATACTTGGCCGGGACAGGGGCTGCGCCTCGAGGGCTCTTTAGGGATGCTGCTGGTGCGAAGCCGGATCCCCCCCCCCCCGAATGTGGAGTTGGATGGTACTGATTTTCCCATGCTTAGGCAAATGTTGTTTCATGCCCCACTTTCTCAACAACTCTGCCGACCCAAACAGGGCCTAAGAAAAAAGGTCCCTGCGGGGGTCTTTGCCTCTGCTGTGGGGGAAGCACAGACCCGATGTCGGCAAAGCATCCCCCTGCGTTTGCGCCCTTAGAAACAAAAAATCATCCAAGGGGATGCGTAACCTCGTTTGTCAAATAGCAAACATGGAAGCAAATACCACGAAATCAGAACCCCTTCTCAGTTGTCGTCAGCACATTCCTCATCGAAGGGGTCTGTGGTCGTAGGCGCCAGGGCCTAGACCATGGACATACCAAACACCTCGTTGGGTGTTTTTCAGGAACAAACAGCACACGTTCAAATACACCTTCAAAAGAAATGCAATGCGGCACGTGGCACCAAAGTTGCAAATGTTCACGACTTACACCATAACACACCTCTGAGAATTGTAGTCTGTGGGTAATCTGTAGTCTGTGATTTTTTCCATGTTTTTCCCCTACACACAGAACCAACAGAACATCGGACATCACAGACACACACCATGTGATGCTCACACTGAAGGAGGCAAGGCAGGCTTTTCCACACCATTGCGCATGGGGTTGCGTGGGGGGTGTTTTCCCTACACTATGGATTTCTCTGCATGGTTTTCCAAACTTCCTCAAAAAACACCACGGCAAGACGGAGGACGACAAGACAGAGCACAGGGGTTTTAATGGTCGTCACCAGATCCTGCAATGAACAACAAAGCGTGAGCAGGGCATAGTGCAGCACATTGCAATGAGCCTTCGGGGCTGGGACAGAGGGGCGGTTTAAAACAAGGAAGTCCAATTCGAAATCACTGCAAAGCCCCTTCTCAGATGCATGTTGCTTGGTTTTCAAAATGGTTGCTGGCCATTGGAGGACATGGTGCACATTCTGGTGGACATGGTACACTGACTGCTGGGGGCAATCCCATTCCTCGGCCGCAAATCCGCAAAGCTCCGTCCGCACAAAGCAGGTCCTAAGAAACAGGTCCCTGCGGGGGTCGACACTGAAGACCCACGCGTGACGGAGCAGCACATGTAAATTGTCATGCATCGTCATTGCAGGGGCTCACGGTTGTTGCAGGAGCAAACGTGCCAGAACCCCTTCTCAGTTGTGATCAACGCGTTCATCAATGAAGGGGTCTCTGGTCTAAGGCGCAAAGGCCTAGACCACAAACAATCAAAAAGACCTCAAGGGCGTTGTACACAAACAAATTGTCTGCTCAAACAACCAAAATCAGAATCAAATTGAAGTTGTCACATACATTGTCAACAACAGGTGTGCAATTGGTTTCCAAACGGGGGGGTTTGTTTTTTCCGTGGCACCTTTTTTCCTTGGGGGGGGGGGGGGGGGGGGGGGTTGAAAGCACCCGATGGTGGGGGGGGGGGGGGTGGGGGGGTCACGGGGGGGGGGTTTCCTGCGAAGAGTTTGGTGTGGACAAGGGCGGGGGGGGGGGGTTGATGTAGTGCATAATCAAGGGGTTGGGGGAGGGGGGTTCATGGTCTGGTAATGATGGTCCATAAAAGTCTGATGTCTGATGTCTGATAGCCGACTAGGTCGCTATACACATAGCTGGTCAAGAACTGGCCGTCTGTGCAACGTCCCCAAAGGTGCTCGAGTAGCCGAGGCAACCGCACTACCCTGAGACTCTGTTTGATGCTCGCTAAGAGCCTCCACCCATAGTCCTGCACGACCTTCCCGATGACGTCCACCCCGGCCGGCCCGGAGCTCTTGGCAGACGCGATTGCCATGCGTTGTCCTCCTGACCAAGCCTCGACAACCAGCTTCAGGCCTAAGGCATCCAATGAGTGACGGGCGTCTGCAGCCAGGTTGTCGTCTCCCTCCGCCAGAGATAGCAGTACCTCCGTGATGCGTCTCGGCGCGTCGTCGCCATGAATCCGCGCAAGCTGTTTGGACCCCACCAGAACGGCCATGGACCTTTGTCCCTCTGCCACCGGAATGATCCTTTTTAACTGCCGGTCAAACAGCCACAGCACTCGTACGTCCAGCATGGGGAACACCACCAAAACTGGGAGGGAGCGCAACGGTTGTTGGAGGACCGGCAGCAATTCACGGGGCCAGCCCATGATGTTCCCGACAGCCGGATGGTTTGCAAAGACTTGAAGGTAGGGTTCGCCTTGATCGTCCAAGTCGCGTAGCGTGGTACCACAGGGTGTGGCCCAGGACTGTGCGGACACCGTACGGGACCGCTCCCGGAACATGCGATGATTTTGGGACACCAGCACCAAGGTGCTCTTGCACCAGCCTAGGAGAGCGTCGCAGCGGAGGATATGCTTCTCCTTCATGGACGCCACTCCTGTCGGATCCAGACGGAGGCCTAGGTATGGCACCGTACGCTTGGCTTCTAGACAGACACACGGAGTTGCCGCCTTGGTAGGGTTCAGGGTACCATGATCGAGGGGATGCGAGCGGTTGCTGCATACGCGCGCTTGCGGACGTTGAGGGACATGCCCATGTGTGTCAGGTACTGTGCGATGGCCGCCGCATACTCCAAGAGCTGCGGTAAGGAGTGCGGAATCAGCAAGAGGTCATCACAATACGCTCGTACCAGGGGTGGCACAGCGTTGGGGGTATCCCCTTGGGCTTTGCGGGCAAGGCTCCGCAAAAGGGGCTCTATGAGGAGGAGGTAGAGCACGGCACTTTCCGCAGTGCCCTGCCTCAGGCCGGGGTGGAGGCGGATTCTCGGAGCGGGGCCATGTGCGGTGACGATGCGCACCGTGGAGACGGAGCTAAGGGTTTTGAAGAGCTTGATGAGCTCCTCCGGGACCCCCATGTGGCGGAGGAGGAGAGCCAATGCGCCATGCGGGGCAGTGTCGAAAGCCTTGGAGACATCAAAGGCCAGGACATCATTCTCCTCGTGCCCCGGCTGCCGTCTACGCTGGGCCAGAAACACCGGAGCCGCCGCCGTTGAGCGCGGCATAGCCCCAAACTGCCAGTCCGCCGGTAACCCCTTACGAGCTAGGACTGTTGTGAACGTCCTCATGAGGGGTGTCATAAGCATTCTCATGTCCTGCTGCCCCAACGCTATAGGCGTATATTCATCCAAGTCCCCCGTGGCCGTACCCTTGGGCATCAGCCAAATGATGGCCTCATGCCACGATTCAGGGACGTCCACACCACGGAGGATGGCCCGATAGGCATGTACCAGGAGCCCTTGTACCGGTTCGGGCAGCTCCCCGATAAGGGCAGAAGTGACCCTATTGGACCCCGGCGACTTGTCGTCCGCCACGGCTGGCTTCACGGCGTCCTTGAGGGCATGTAGCTCTTGTACCGAGCTCCAATCATCTGGAACACCCCGAGAGATATGGGCCCTGACCAGCCTTTCAAAGGCCGGTAGGTTCACCGGCCTCTTGGCATACAGCGCCTCCCAGTACCTCTGGACTTCCCCAATGACCTCGGAGGCTTCCATGAGCACTTTCTCCAATTGCCGGACACGGACGGACCATAAGCCGGAGGGGGCGTAGCTGACCACGTTGATAGCCCCGCGGATCGCCGTCAAGCGGATTGCAGATCCGGCACCTTGCTCTGCTGATAGTCCTTGATGGACCTGCGCCGGTTGCCCCTGAGGACACTCCTGATCTCCTCCACGGGACTTTGCAACTACTGAACCTGCATGTCCAAAGCAGCGCGCAAGTCCCCCATGGTGGCAGGGCACAAGATGGGGTTGGCCTGCCGGAGCTGCTACAGTAGAGCAGTCGCCTCCCTGGATGCGAGCCCTGAACGGGCTGCGTCCCGTTTCCAAAGCTCGTGGGCACGCCACGCAAGGGCCCGCTTATCCGTGAGTACCTGGGATAGAGACGCCTCCGTCTCCACTTGCCCATACGGATACTGCGGGTCCATACCCGATGGCATGCGCACCCCTGTCACTCGCGACACCTCGTCACGGAAGGCATAGAGCAGGTCAAAGACCGCCTGCACCTCCGACGCGCCCATGGTGGCAGTGTCCTGGTCCGACGAGAGCCACCCCCGGAGCGCTGGGTCGTCAAAAGCCTTCCGCACTACCGCCGGCGCTGCGTCGCGAACTCCAGGTGTGTCCGGACGTATAGCGTGCAGCCTGCCCTCTGTGTGCGAATAGGCTAGCCGTGTGATCCTCTCCTTCGCAGCCACTGCCAGCGGGTTGCTCGGCACCACAAGGCCATGACCTGACCCCAGCGACGCACAAGACCTCCCCGGCGCCAGGTGGGTGCGGTCACACATCGCCTATTGGAACAACGGCGCGTTGAGGAGGAAAGAGTCCAGCTTATGCCCCGCCCACGTAGGTTGCCGGTCGTCCTCCTGCACGTCCCCTGCCGCCAAGAACCCACACTGGTCCCACAGGCCGTGACCCTCTTTGTGGTGGGGTGCCCTCGGGACTCCAGCCACAAGTTGAGGTCCCCCCCGATGAGAAGCGGCCTCGTGCCTCCGGCGCTCTTGGCCGCCGCGAACATGGCCACGTCAGCTCAGAAGGACGCTTTAGACGCCCAGGAGTCACCGCCACTGCCCGGGCCGTGGACGTTGATGACCGTAAGCGTCCCACCTGCGGTCACCACATCCAGGGCAATCGCCTTGCCTGGCACGATTTCCACTAGGTCCGCTAGGTCCACTAGGTCCACTCGATGGGCAATCAAGAGACCGCCTCGTACCGCCGCCGCCGACGCCGCTTGAACATCCCCCAGGAAGGCATAGTACCCATGGTGACGCCACTCATTCTCTGGGGGTCCTGCAGGCCCGTCTCCTAGAAGAGACCTAGAATGGCAGCTTAAGCCTTCAAAACGCCCGCCACAAGCGCTTTGCTGTTGAGCATACCCGGGGTCGCGGGCAAGCCGTCACCCCATGTTGAGCCTTGGACGTTCCAAGGCACTGCTGTTCGGGCGTGAGAGGCGGGGTCTCTTCACGACAGCGCCGCCAGATGCGGATCCCCTGCGGGGCCGGCTCGCCGGAAGGAGGAGGGCCGCCTGCACCTGGCGCAAGCGCGTGGAGCGACGATCCCTCAGCCCGACAAGGCCGACCTTCGCTACCCACGTCCTGAGGACGTCGTCGCCGCGCGCGCTCCACGGGACACCTTGGAAGGCCGCGCGGTCCCACTGCGAGTCGCACCCGTGCTTGCTCCTGTGCCCCCCGTTGAAGACACCGTTGCAGACCCGCAAGCTCCACTTGACGTCGCCGACGATGAAGCCCCTTGTGTCTCCGAGGGATGGACTGCTACGGGCAACGTGAGCACCTTCGAACAAGCTTGGGCCACTGCGAAGGGCCCCGCGAGTGCTCAAGGCATAACGCCCTTGATCATGGCCTCCGCTTGCTCACGCTGAGCCGGGTCCGACCCATGGTCCCTCGCCAGGTGGTCCAAGAGGTCCCTCGGGTGAAGGCGGCTGAGCCTCAAGTGTTTGCCGGCTCGCCACGTGCAACGGCCTGCCCCCTCCAGCTTAGACCAAGGGCGGACGTTGAGCTCCTTCGACCCACGCTGCTCCGTGGCCCGTTCCCCCCCGGAGTCCCGCAGCACTACCCTTATGTTGGAGTAGTTGCCATACTCTTGGGGGAGGCCCTTCTTGGGGGTTGGCTGCGGTGCTATTTTCGGGACCGCTTTCGCCACAGCGACCGTAGGGGCTGCTCGCCGAACCGGCGACACACTGGGTGGCCGCGGCAGGTGCAGCATTCCCTTTGCAGGGAACTGCCCCTCCAGGCAGCGGCGCCACGCATCGGCAAACCTCTCCCGATCACCCCCGATTTCCCATTGGGAGGTGGAGAACGCCCGGAGCCACGGTGCCATGTTCTCCGCCATGACCAGGCGGGAGGCATCTCCCGCGTACTGCCTGCAGACTTGGAATGCTGCCGAGCCCACCACGGTCCCCTGAAGGTAAAGCGCCGCGGTCCCGTCGCTGCTCAGGGCACTGAGATATGGGGCTTCCCAATCGGCAGGGCGGACAACGAGCTCGGTCACCTCTCCACGATCGTACAGGCACAGCGCAGACGAGTGCGGCTCCAGCGCCACGATGACCCATCTCCACCCACGTGGCCCCCCGTGCAGCACTGCCACGGAGGCTGCCGGCTGGTTGCTGGAGGACTGCGCCGCCGGCGTCCAGGGCAGCGCCGCCACTTGCCCCTGCAACGCCCCACACATGGCAGCTGCGTGCTCAGCCTGCCACATGTTGCTCGGGGCTACGGGGCAGACATCCTTTGCCGGGATGCGCGGCTTCTTCATCAGCTCCACAAACACGACCGGCGCCTGTGGGATGTCTGCGGGTGTGCACCAGCATGCCCGGCACACGAGACCCAAGACCATGAGACAGTCCCTAAGGACCCCATGGCAGGCAGGTGCCCTAGACTGTTGCCTCATGAGCCTGCTCGCGGTGACGATCCACTCCATGTCCCCCTTTTCCGCCTGCACACAGGCCCAGTGCTCTGCCCCCCCAACACCACAAGCTTCCCCATGTGTCCCTGGCCCACCATCACTAGGCGCTCTCCTCCCATGGTTGGGGGGCGTACGGCCACTGCTGCTGCATGGCGTCCTGCACGTGATGCAGGGAGATCGACACAACCTTGGACATCCTCCCCTCCGCCGTAGCCATGCATAGCAGGGCGTGCCTCATCCGCCCCCGAGGCAGGCCCGTCTGGTGCGGGATGTCCGCCGCCGTCAGGGGAGTGTGAGGTGCCGGAAGGGCATCCAGCAGCACAGCGGGCAACTCCCCCATTGAGGGCAGACGTGCCACTGGCCCCATCTCCCTATTGAGGGCCACTGCCGGCACCCACCGCCTATCCAATGTGGACAAGACGTTGCCCGGCCGCGGCACCCGGAGGAGAGTGCCGATGGCGGATAGCATCGCACACACGCCGCAGCCTTGGCGTTGCATGTCGTCTGTCTCACCTATGCAGCCCGGGCCGTCGCCAGCCGGTTCTCTGCACCGGGCCACACCGCCCTCCGCTCCCTCGCCGCCGTGCGCACCGTGCTGACCGCCGTGTTCCAGGTGTGCGGCCACTGGGGCGGACGACCCTCCAACGTTGGCTAGTTCATGGGGTCTACGGTTAGCTGCACATTGGGGGCCAAGAGGTGGTGGGCGGTCCAGTGCCGGAAGTCCTGCTCTTCGATCTCCGAGCGGTCAAAGTAAACTACCTCCGAGCCGCCCAGCTCAACGTACTGCGCGACAAGAGGGGCGGCCGGACTCCGGTTGTGCTGCTAGCCCTCCCACCCCTCCTTCGGTAGGATCGTGGCGTGGGGGGCCAAACACTCTGCTGTGTCTGCAACCAGTGTGACCGTGTCGTCGCTCGGCTCTGCGGTGTGGTCCGTGGCTACCAGTAAGTGCTGCCGTGCTCCGTGCTTTTCGCCGGCACCATGCAGACCTCCCACCGCACTACGTAGCTTGGTCGTTGGCTGAGAGGCGTCCATGCAATCCCGGAGCCAGCGAAGCGCCCCCGGGAGTTGCAGTCCTGGCCCCCCCGATCAGATGTTGGCTTGCAGCTTCCGCAGGTCTCGCCTTATTACCCGGGCAATAGGGTCTCGCCAGGGTTGGGGCTTGTCGGGCCCCCACTAGAGGGCAACCTCGACCACGTGTGTGGTCAAGGGCTGTGTAGCAAGCTACAACGCCACCCTCCCCTCCGTTTCCACGACCGTGCCTCGCAGGGCCGTGAAAGGCGTGCCCTCCGATCTCCCGGATGGTCACCCAATCCCACAGGACCACAATGGTCTCCCAGCTAGGATCGGGTTCCGACTTCCTGGGCCACACCACCACCGGCGGGCACAGGCCGTTGGCCGCCCACATTCGCCATACCACTCCGATCAGACGTTCGTGCCGAGGGGGCCGGAAGGACTTATGCCACGCCTCGTGGAGCTAGCTGAGGACTGCGGTCCACACGTCAGCCGCGTCCCCGCGCGTGAACTGGAGTCCCTCAAGGATTTCCCGCGCCACGGGATTGGGGAGGCGGATGAAACGGACCTCCATCCCCTGCCTCAACTTGAACCCTGGCCCATCCTCATCCTTCAACCTACCAATCTCCGGATCCACCACTACCAGGTTGGCCGCCACCGTGCGGAGGTGGAGAGAGACAGTCCACGGCTGGGTGGTGATTGTCTCGCAAGGAGGATCCGGGCAGGTGGGCACGGCGCTACCATCATGGGCCCAGCTCAGCGCCCTGTCCCGCCACTGCGTCCAGGTAACGCTCGCCTTGGGCAACGACCAGGACGGGTGGGTCACGACTGCGAGCGCCTACCACCTCTGCGGGTCCATACCGGCGGGATGCGTGTGCCACGTGCACACCCGGCCCAGGGACGCCTCTTGGAGGAGCGCCATGTCCCTCCATGGGACCACCGGAAACGGGGTGAGCAAGGCCGCCACGACGCAGGGTAGCGCCACCGCCCACACGATCTTGCTCCTGTGGGCAACCACGTACCCTACCGCCTGGAGCCATGCACCCTGCGCCTTCTCCACCACGTCGCCTTGGAGATCCAAGCCGGGCCACACAATGGAGATCCAATCCGGTTCACACAATGCAGTGTCAAGCCGGTTCACACAATGGAGAAGCAAGCCGGTTCACACAACGTCCGTTCAAGCCGGTTCACACAATGGAGATCAAAGCCATAGAGATCCAAAGCCGGTTCACACAATGGAAGCTCCAGCCTGTGGACACAATGGAGGTTCAAGGCGTTCCACACAACGGAGATCCAAAGCCGGTTCACACAATGGAGATCCAAGTCGGTTCACACAATGGAGATCCAAGCCGGTTCACACAATGGAGATCCAAGCCGGTTCACACAATGGAGATCCGAGCCAGTTCACATAATGGGGAAGCAAGCTGGTTCACACAATGACCGTTCAAGCCGGTTCACACGATGGAGATCCAAGCCATGGAGATCCAAAGCCGGTGCACACCATGGAGGTTCCAGCCGGTTCACACAATGGAGGTTCAAAGCGGTCCACACAATGGAGATCCAAAGCCGTTTCACACAATGGAGATCCAAGACTGTTCAGCCATTAGAGATCCAAGCTAATTCACACAATGGAGATCCAAGCCGGTTCACACAATGGATATCAAAATTACCTCACAAGACTTTAGTGGGAATCCCTTCCAAATTACATGGCCTTTGTCTTCTTTCGAGCTTCCTCTTAAACAGAGGGCTTACGTTTAGCCGGGTAGGCCTTCTTTGTGGTGCACTTTTTCTTTGAGGTGCCAACATTTACCGCTGCGGCACTAGAGCTGGATGAGGAGCTAGATGATGAGGATGTGCTGGAGCTTGAGTTGGAGGAGTCGGAGTCTGAGGCATCCGAGGCACAAGAACTACTGCCCACTTTCACCTCATCAAAATTTGTTGCCTCTGACCCGATGTGTGGACCATAATCAAGATCAGCCATGTCTTGGGTTGCCAGAGCTGGCTCAGCGTCTTGGTCGCCTAGGCGCAACGCCCATTGCCGGCATACATCCGCTTTGGCCACTGCCTCCCGTTGCAATGACACACCGCGGAGTTTTTTGCTAGTTTTCGTGTCCTTCTGCCTTTTGACAACATGTGCTACCTTTTGGGTTGCATTGTTGGCGGTTTCCCCTACCTCAAAAGCGCGTTGCTGAGCCAAGAAGAGCCGCCACAATTCTTGCTCCCAGGGAGAGGCTTCAAAGTTGGAGTGCTCTTCATCCACCTTCATGTGCCGCTCCATGTTGTATCACAACACCCAATCAAGACATCCTAGTACGGGGCACTTGCTTGACTTGTTGTGTACAACTGGTTTACACAATGATGCCAGTGGCGTTATAGTGGATATGCTTGCCGTAAATGGTTTGCATCTTTGATTCCGAATGGGAGCACTTTCGGACAAGGTGGGTTTGGCAGTGGCAATTCTGCAGGCACAACGCATTGCTCGGTAATTGGGGTGCTTGTCGCTGCAGGAATGGTAGGGGTTGATTGCGGGCTGAGATTGCGAATGGACCGTTTTGCCGGGAAAAAAGTCAACAATGTGCGTTCCCGTGGTTGAAGGAGGTGATTCTCTTGCATGAAGCGCAAGTGTTGCGGGCCGGTCTTGCAGCGTTGCTCAAACGTGCTACTGCTTGGCCGCACTGATTTGGACGAATGTTTCCCGCAAAAGCAAAACCAATGGTCACGAGTAGAAGCATTGCAAGCCTTTGCTACCTGTGCTATTGCTACTATTCCTAGAAAAATTGGAAGGTCCTTTTGACGAATTTTACCCCAAGCCAAAACTCTTGGGCCCCATGACCGTCACCCTCGCTTTGTGGTGGCTCAACTTTGGGCCGACAGGGATATGTAGGGGTACCAAATTTGTACCGGAAAAATAGGGATTGTTTGGGGTCCTCAAAGCATTATGTGGGCTACGCTTACACAATATGAAAAAGCGACAAGTGGTGTTCGTGCGCGGCGACAAGTGGCCAGGCGGGGCACGATGGCGGTGTGTGCGTGCGGTGGGACAAGGCGAAGGCGGTGGCAGTAAGCACTGTGTCCCACAGGCTTGGCGGTGTGGGCGATGCCGAGGGGTTATATATGACCTGAGTGTAGGGTATGGCCGAACGGCACAGGTAGCACGGGTGGCATGACAAGAGCAGCCCGTGGTGTCCGATCGTACACAATGCCTGTATGAGAGGTGCAAGGGGTGAGGCAAAGGCCAATGCTATAAGTAGGCATGCCACGTCTTCGGTGGTTGCCGAACCTGTGGTCTGGCCACCAATGTGATGGAGATGGCAAAACCACGGGAGCTGGCGAATCGGTGCAGGTAAGGGTCAAGGGTAGGCGCTAGGGCATTGTATGCGGGCTAGACGAGGTGCACGTCGTTATCACGGCCCGGGCCAACCTCTAGTGGGTACCCCTACAAGGGGTTGATAAGCAAGCTACGGCACCCACTAGCCCGAATCACAGCAAGCGATTTTCACGGGTTGTGCCTCTCATGCCGCGGGGTGCCCGGCATCCCCCCTCCTGACCCTCATATTACAGTATATGAGAGGATGTCCAGAGGAAGCGGGCTCGCTCGGACGAAACCCTATTGGGATAGGACACAGTCATCTATATATGGGGTGCAATGGAGGACTACAACAGGTGCGGCTAATGTCTTTAGGTGGCGATGGAACGTTCTCTTGTGCATATATGAATTAATGTATCTTGGGCAGGAGATGCGTGTGTGGTGCCCGAGATGGGCTCCACGTACTGATGACCTGTGCGACACGGACATGGGGGCAATGAAGGCTGCGGGCCGGGCTAGGATGGAGCACTGCACAAACCCCGCATACAAGTATCATGGGCTATTGCATGCACGATACCGAGAGGGGGCTCAGGGTGCAAGTGGGCAGAGGGGATTACATGGTGGGGGACATCCGGAAAGAACACCAAGACGGGGCCTTACCTTGTTTCTCCGCATGTGTGCTGCTTTGTATCTTGGTTGCCGCAGTGCACCCATGGGAAGCGCCCTTGCTTGCTGCTTGGTGCTGTGTTGCTGGATTGCCATGCGTTGCCCCCTCACCCCCGGCAATTCAACGGGCCAAGGCTCGTCGCCGTTGCTAATGCTAATGCTCTGCATTTGCCAGTGCCCCCAAATTATGGTTGGCTAGTATTCCCGGACCTCTGGATCCTTTGTCATGTTGTCGGCCACCTAAAGCAGCCCTGGGACCCACGGGATCAAGCAAGGCAGGAACCACCTATCGGTGCGAGATGCGCGGTAGCTCCACACCGCCTCCCCGAGGACCCTCCCCTGGTCCGCACTCTTCCACGGCCGCATCGTGGCGCTCCATGAGGGCGCGATCTTCCTTAACCCCGCACGCGCCGCAGAGGCAGCGTATGCGGCCACCACCGCCTGCACCCACGCACAGCACCTCCGGCCCCTGCCCCCAGGCTGGTCCTCCCACCTACTCCGCCTCGCGTATGAACGCGCCGAGATCCCGGCGCTGGCCCTCCACCGCATCATGCACCTCCGGCTACTTCACTCCCAGGACCACCCCCCCGGCTACGGAGGCGTGACGTGCCCCTTCTGCCACCGCCCCTACCCGGACTCCGCCGCCCACCTCCAGCACCACTGCCCCCCCCACTACGCCCTGCAGTTACTCCTCGCGTGGCGCCTGTTCACGCACCCGCTGGGTCCTTTGTCATGTTGTCGGCCACCTAAAGCAGCCCTGGGACCCACGGGATCAAGCAAGGCAGGAACCACCTATCGGTGCGAGATGCCCGGTAGCTCCAGCAGACGGCATGACAAGTGGCTATAACCGGGGCTATGTATGTATGTATGTATGTATGTATGTATGTATGTATGTATGTATGTATGTATGTATGTATGTATGTATGTATGTATGTATGTATGTATGTATGTATGTATGTATGTATGTATGTATGTATGTATGTATGTATGTATGTATGTATGTATGTATGTATGTATGTATGTATGTATGTATGTATGTATGTATGTATGTATGTATGTATGTATGTATGTATGTATGTATGTATGTATGTATGTATGTATGTATGTATGTATGTATGTATGTATGTATGTATGTATGTATGTATGTATGTATGTATGTATGTATGTATGTATGTATGTATGTATGTATGTATGTATGTATGTATGTATGTATGTATGTATGTATGTATGTATGTATGTATGTATGTATGTATGTATGTATGTATGTATGTATGTATGTATGTATGTATGTATGTATGTATGTATGTATGTTGTTGTTGTTGTTAGGGCACCCAGCACGTGCCGGCGGGAGAAATTGCCAGACACGCTCTCCCTGGGCAGGGCGCAAGGGAGCAGTCGGCCGGCGTCACGCTGGCCGGGCGTGTGCCGACAACGACTGAGGGGGGGGGGGGGGGGGTTCCGCCTTCTGTCTGGGGGGGAGGGGGCGCGCGTCGCTGTGAGAGGGACCACCTGTCCGTGTGACCCTGGTTCCCTCCCCCGCCGTGGGGGGAGGGCGTGCGCACCTGCGCGAAACGGAGGCGGGATGGGGGGCGGTATGGAGGGACCACCTGTCCGGGGACCTGCAGGGCCCCGGTTCCCCTTGCTTCCAGCCGCCACTGCCCCGCGACAGGGGAGGGGGCTACGTCCCGTGCGGAGCTGGTGTAAGGGGGTGGAGGGGGCGGGGACTATGTATGGGCTATTATCTGGTGCCCGTCCCTGTGTCCCGTGTGCGGGAGGCCGCGCGGCACGGCCGGCGGGGGGGTCCAGGCCTGGGCCGGGCGCGTGGGTAGCGGCGGGCGGCCGAGGCGGAGGCGGCGCCATGCGGGTGCGGGGCCCGTGGCTGTCGCGGGGCGGTGTGGGCGTACCGGCCGGCGGCCGGCGGTGGCCCTAAGAGCCCGACTCCATGGGGTCGGCGGGCGCGCCCGGGGCGGGCGCGCCGCGCAGGCCAGGCCGTGGGGGGCGCATGTGCAAGGGGGTCGGCGCGCCCGATGCGGGCCCCGCTGCGGGCCGCGGGACCTGCGGCAAGCTGGAAGCGTGGCCTGGGGGCCGAGGCCGGGGCCGGGCGCGTGGGTAGCGGCGGGCGGCCGAGGTGGAAGGGGCGCCATGCGGGTGCGGGGCCCGTGGCGGCCGCGGGGCGGCGCGGGCGGACCGGCGGGTGGTCGGCGGCGGCCCTGAGAGCCCCACTCCATGGGGTCGGCGGGCGTGCCGAGGGCACGCGCGCCGCGCAGGCCAGGCTGCGGGGGGCGCGTGTGCAAGGGCTCCGGCGCGCCCGATGAGGGCCCCTCTGTGGGCGGCGGGACTAGCGGCAAGGGCGCAGCGTGGGGCTGCGCCGGGGCGCGGCATGGGGCCTCGCACAGGCGCAGCAGCGTGGGGCCGCGCAGGGGCGCAGGGTGGGGCTACGTAGGGGCTGCGCAGGGGCGCAGCGTGCTGCGGTGCGGGGGCGCAGTAGTGTGGGGCGGCGCAGGGGCGCAGTAGTGTGGGGCCGCGCAGGGGCGTGGCGCGGGGCTGCGCAGGGGCGCAACAGGGGGCTGCGTAGGGGCTGCGCAGGGGCGCAGCCGTGTGGGGCGGTGCAGGGGCGCAGCCGTGTGGGGCGGCGCAGGGGCGCAGCGTGGGGCTCCGTAGGGGCTGCGCAGGGGCGCAGCGTGGTGCGGTGCAGGGGCGCAGTGTGGGGCGGTGCACGTGCGCAGTAGCGCGGGGCTGCGCAGGGGCGCAGCGTGGGGCTGTGCAGGGGTGCAGCGTGCGGCCGCGCAGGGGTGCAGCGTGGGGCCGCGTACGGGCGCGGCATGGGGCCGCGCAGGGGCACGGCGCGGGGCTGCGCAGGGGCGCAGCGTGGGGCCGCGCAGGGGCGCATCAGCGTGGGGCTGCGCAGGGGCGCAGCGTGGTGCGGTGCAGGGGCATAGCGGTGTGGGGCGGTGCAGGGGCGCAGCAGCGCGGGGCTGCGCAGGGGCGCAGCGTGGGGCTGCGCAGGTGGTGCAGCGTGCGGCCGCGTAGGGGTGCAGCGTGGGGCCGCGTAGGAGCGCGGCGTGGGGCCGCGTATGGGCGCGGCATGGGGCCGCGCAGGGGCGCGGCGCGGGGCTGCGCAGGGGCGCAGCGCGGGGCCGTGCAGGGGCGCAGTAGCGTGGGGCTGCGCAGGGGCGCAGCGTGGGGTGGCGCAGGGGCGCAGCGTGGGGCTGTGCAGGGGTGCAGCGTGCGGCCGCGCAGGGGTGCAGCGTGGGGCCGCGTAGGAGCGCGGCGTGGGGCCGCGTACGGGCGCGGCATGGGGCCGCGCAGGGGCGCGGCGCGGGGCTGCGCAGGGGCGCAGCGTGGGGCCGCGCAGGGGCGCATCAGCGTGGGGCTGCGCAGGGGCGCAGCGTGGTGCGGTGCAGGGGCATAGCGGTGTGGGGCGGTGCAGGGGCGCAGCAGCGCGGGGCTGCGCAGGGGCGCAGCGTGGGGCTGCGCAGGTGGTGCAGCGTGCGGCCGCGTAGGGGTGCAGCGTGGGGCCGCGTAGGAGCGCGGCGTGGGGCCGCGTATGGGCGCGGCATGGGGCCGCGCAGGGGCGCGGCGCGGGGCTGCGCAGGGGCGCAGCGCGGGGCCGTGCAGGGACGCAGTAGCGTGGGGCTGCGCAGGGGCGCAGCGTGGGGCGGCGCAGGGGCGCAGCAGCGCGGGGCTGAGCAGGGGCGCAGCGTGGGGCAGCGCAGGGGCGCAGCGCGGGGCAGCGCAGGGGCGTAACGTGGGGCTGCGCAGGGGCGCAGTAGTGTGGGGCTGTGCAGGGGCGCAGCGTGGGGCCGCGCAGGACTGCACTGTGGGGCCGCGCATGGGCGGAGCGCGGGGCTGCGCAGGGGCGCGGCGTGGGGCTGCGCAGGGGCGCAGCGTGGCGTTGCGCAGGGGCGCAGCAGCGTGGGGCTGCGCCGGGGCGCGGCATGGGGCCGTGAAGGGGCGCAGCAGCGTGGGGCTGCGCAGGGGCGCAGCGTGGGACTGAGTAGGGGCGCAGCGTGGGGCTACGCGGGGGCGCAGCGTGGTGCGGCGAAGGGGCGCAGCAGTGTGGGGCGGCGCAGGGGCGCAGCGCGGGGCTGCGCAGGGGCGCAGCAGCGTGGGGCTGCGCAGGGGAGCAGCGATGTGGGGGGGGGCGCCGGGGCGCATCAGTGTGGGGCTGCGTAGGGGCGCAGCAGCAGGGGGCCGCGCAGTGGAGCAGCAGCGTGGGGGGGCGTTGGGGTCACGGCGTGCACGTTGGGGGGGGGGGGGGGGGGGCTGTGGGCTGGTGGGTGGGCGCGCGCGCGAGGGAGACGGGGGTGCGGTGAGCTCAGCCGTAGAGCGTCGCCGTGCGGCCGACCGGGCAGAGGAGCGGCCGGGGCTGGCCAAAGTCGGCCGGGGAGCCCCGGGCGGTCGAGGTGTGGGGGGGGCCGCGGTCAGCGGTGGGGCCCGCACCCCGCTCGGCGGGGACGAATCCCGCCGAGCATCATCCACGGGGGCGAATCCTGGTGGAGGCGGGGGGGAGCGCCACGCCGTCCCCTCGCGGCCGAACCGGACCGGGACGGGCCACGCCGGATGGATACCGGGGGGGCGGGCGGGGCTGGGCACCGGGGCTGGGGGAGACCGGGCAGGCCCCTGGGTTGCGGCTGGTGAGGGGGGAGGTGAAAGGGCCGGGCGGGCTCGGGGGCGAACACCGAGAGGCTCCCGGGGGCTGGGCGAGGGCTCCCGAGGGCGTAGCAGTGTGGAGCGGTGCAGGGGCGCAGCAGCGCGGGGCTGCGTAGGGGCGCAGCAGCGTGGGGCAGCGCAGGGGCGCAACGTGCGGCCGCGGAAGGGTGCAGCGTGGGGCCGCGTAGGAGCGCGGCGTGGGGCCGCGCATGGGTGCGCCATGGGGCCGCGCAGGGGCGCGGCGCGGGGCTGCGCAGGGGCGCAGCGTGGGGCTGCACGGGGGCGCAGCGTGCGGCGGCGCAGGGGCAAAGCAGTGTGGGGCGGCGCCGGGGCGTAGCAGTCTGGGGCTGCGCAGGGGCGCAGCAGCGTGGGGCCGCGCAGGGGAGCAGCAGCGTGGGGCCGCGCAGGGGCGCAGCGCGGGGCTGGGCCGGGGCGCAATGTGGGGCCGCGCAGGAGTGCAGCGTGGGGCCGCGTATGGGCGTGGCATGGGGCCGTGAAGGGGCGCGGCGCAGGGCCGCGCAGGGGCGCAGCAGCGTGGGGCTGCGGAGGGGCGTAGCAGCGCGGGGTTGCGCCGGGGCGCAGCGTGGGGCCGCGAATGTGGCGTAGCGGGGGGCTCAGTAGGGGCGCAGCAGCGTGGGGCTGCGCAGGGGCGCAGCGTGGGGCTGCGCAGGGGCGCAACAGCGTGGGGCTGCGCCGGGGCGTGGTATGGGGCCGTGAAGGGGCGCAGCAGCGTGGGGCCGCGCAGGGGCGCAGCGTGGGGCTGCGCAGGGGCGCAGCGTGGGGCTGCGCAGGGGCGCAGCGTGGGGCTGCGCAGGAGCGCAACAGCGTGGGGCTGCGCCGGGGCGTGGTATGGGGCCGTGAAGGGGCGCAGCAGCGTGGGGCCGCGCAGGGGCGCAGCGTGGGGCTGCGTAGGGGCGCAGCGTGGTGCGGCGCAGGGGCGCAGCGCGGGGCTGCGCAGGGGCGCGGCATGGGGCTGCGCAGATGCGAAACGCGGGGCTGCGCAAGGGCGCAGCAGCGTGGGGCCGCGCAGGGGAGCAGCAGCGACGGGCTGTGCAGGGGCGCAGCGCGGGGCTGCGCAGGGGCGCAGCGTGGGGCTGCGCAGATGCGAAGCGCGGGGCTGCGCAGGGGCGCAGGAGCGTGGGGCCGCGCACGGGAGCAGTAGCGTGGGGCTGTGCAGGGGCGCAGCGCGAGGCTGGGCAGGGGCGCAGCGTGGGGCCGCGCAGGAGTGCAGCGTGGGGCCGCGTATGGGCGCGGCACGGGGCCGTGCAGGGGCGCGACGCGGGGCCGCGCAGGGGCACAACTGCGTCGGGCTGCGCAGGGGCGTAGCAGCGTGGGGCTGCGCCGGGGCGCGGCACGGGGCCGTGCAGGGGCGCCGCAGCGTGGGGCTGCGCAGGGGCGCAGCGTGGGGCTGCGTAGGGGCGCAGCGTGGGGCTGCGCAGGGGCGCAACGCTTTGGGGCGGCACAGGAGCATATCAGTGCGGGGCTGCGCAAGGGCGCAGCGCGGGGTTGCGCAGGGGAGCCGCGTGGGGCTCCGCAGGGGCGAAGCGCGGGGTTGCGCAGGGGCGCAACAGCGTGGGGCCGCGCAGGGGTGCAGCGCGGGGCTGCGCAGGGGCGCAGCGAGGGGCTGGGCAGGGGTGCAGCGTGGGCCCGCGCAGGAGTGCCGCGTGGGGCCGCGTATGGGCGCGGCATGGGGCCGCGCAGGGGCACAGTGCGGGTCTGCGCAGGGGCGCAGCGTGGGGCTGCGTGGGGGCTGCGCAGGGGCGCAGCGTGGGGCTGCGTGGGGGCTGCGCAGGGGCGCAGCGTGGGGCTGGGTAGGGGTGCAGCGTGGGGCTGGGTAGGGGCGCAGCATGGGGCCGCGCAGGGGCGCGGTGCGGGGCTGCGCAGGGGCGCAGCGTGAGGCTGCGCAGGGGCGCAGCATGGGGCCGCGCAGGGGTGCGGCGCGGGGCCGTGCAGGGGCGCGGCGCGGGGCCTCGCAGGAGCGCAGCAGCGTGGGGCTGCGCAGGGGCGCAGCATGGGGCCGTGCAGGGGCGCAACAGTGTGGGGCCGCGCAGGGGCGCAGCGTGGGGCTGTGTAGGGGTGCAGCGTGGGGCCGTGCAGGGGCGCAGCAGCGTGGGGCTGCGTAGGGGCGCAGCAGCGGGGGGCCGCGCAGGGGAGCAGCAGCGTGGGGCTGAGCAGGGGCGCAGCGTGGGGCAGCACAGGGGCGTAACGTGGGGGTGCGTAGGGGCGCAGTAGTGTGGGGCTGCTCAGGGGCACAGCGTGCGGCTGGGCAAGGGCGCAGCGCGGGGCTGGGCAGGGGCGCAGCGTGGGGCCGCGGAGGAGTGCAGTGTGGGGCCGCGCATGGGCGCGGCGTCAGGCTGTGCAGGGGCGCAGCAGCGGTGGGCTGCGCTGGGGCGCAGCGTGGGGCTGCGCGGGGGCGCAGCGCGGGGCTGGGCCGGGGCGCAGCGTGGGGCCGCGCAGGGGCGCAGCAGCGTGGGGCCGCGCAGAGGAGCAGCAGCGTGGGGCCGCGCAGGGGCGCAGCGCGGGGCTGGGCCGGGGCGCAGCGTGGGGCCGCGCTGGAGTGCAGCGTGGGGCCGCGTATGGGCGTGGCATGGGGCTGTGAAGGGGCGCGGCGCAGGGCCGCGCAGAGGCGCAGCAGCGTGGGGCTGCGCAGGGGCGTAGCAGCACGGGGTTGCGCCGGGGCGCAGCGTGGGGCCGCGAATGGGGCGCATCGGGGGGCTGAGTAGGGGCGCAGCAGCGGGGGGCTGCGCAGGGGCACAGCGTGGGGCTGCGCAGGGGCGCAGCAGCGTGGGGCTGCGCCGGGGCGTGGTATGGGGCCGTGAAGGGGCGCGGCAGCGTGGGGCCGCGCAGGGGCGCAGCGTGGGGCTGCGTAGGGGCGCAGCGTGGTGCGGCGCAGGGGCGCAGCGCGGGGCTGCGCAGCGGCGGGGCGTGGGGCTGCGCAGATGCGAAGCGCGGGGCTGCGCAGGGGCGCAGCAGCGTGGGGCCGCGCAGGGGAGCAGCAACGTGGGGCTGTGCAGGGGCGCAGCGCGGGGCTGGGCAGGGGCGCAGCGTGGGGCCGCGCAGGAGTGCAGCGGGGGGCCACGTATGGGCGCGGCATGGGGCCGTGCAGGGGCGCGGCGCGGGGCCGCGCAGGGGCGCAGCTGCGTGGGGCTGCGCAGGGGCATAGCAGCGTGGGGCTGCGCCGGGGCGCGGCACGGGGCCGTGCAGGGGAATAGCAGCGTGGGGCTGCGCATGGGCGCAGCGTGGGGCTGCGTAAGGGCGCAGCGTGGGGCTGCGCAGGGGCGCAACGCTTTGGGGCGGCACAGGGGCATAGCAGTGCGGGGCTGCGCAGGGGCGCAGCGCGGGGTTGCGCAGGGGCGCCGCGTGGGGCTGTGCAGGGGCGAAGCGCGGGGTTGCGCAGGGGCGCAACAGCGTGGGGCCGCGCAGGGGTGCAGCGTGGGGCTGCGCAGGGGCGCAGCGAGGGGCTGGGCAGGGGTGCAGCGTGGGCCCGCGCAGGAGTGCCGCGTGAAGCCGCGTATGGGCGCGGCATGGGGCCGCGCAGGGGCGCGGTGCGGGGCTGCGCAGGGGCGCAGCGTGGGGCTGCGTGGGGGCTGCGCAGGGGCGCAGCGTGGGGCTGGGTAGGGGTGCAGCGTGGGGCTGGGTAGGGAGGGGCGCAGCATGGGGCCGCGCAGGGGCGCGGTGCGGGGCTGCGCAGGGGCGCAGCGTGGAATTGCGCAGGGCGCAGCATGGGGCCGCGCAGGGGTGCGGCGCGGGGCCGTGCAGGGGCGCGGCGCGGGGCCGCGCAGGAGCACAGCAGCGTGGGGCTGCGCAGGGGCGCGGCATGGGGCCGTGCAGGGGCGCAACAGTGTGGGGCCGCGCAGGGGCGCAGCGTGGGGCTGTGTAGGGGTGCAGCGTGGGGTTGCTCCGGGCTGCAGTGCGGTGCGGCGCAGGGGCGCAGCAGTGTGGGGTTGCGCAGGTGCGCCGCACGGGGCTGCGCAGGGGCGCAGCGTGGGGCCGCGTATGGGCGCGGCGTGCGGCCGCGCAGGGGAGCGGTGCGGGGCTGCGCTGGGGCGCAGCAGCGTGGGGCTGCGCAGGGGCGCAGCACTGTGGGGCTGTGCAGGGGCGTAGCAGCGTGGGGCTGCGCTGGGGTGTAGCGTGGAACTGCGCAGGGGCGCAGCTGCGTGGTGCTGCGTAGGGGCGCAGCAGCGCGGGGCTACGCAGGGGCGTAGCGTGGGGCAGCGCTTGGGTTGTGCGTTGCGCAAAGGTGTAGTATGGGGCTGTGCAGGGGCGCAGCGTGGAGCTGCGCGGGGGCGCAGCAGCGTGGGGCTGCGCAGGGGTGCTGCTGCGTGGGGCTGCGCAGAGCAGCCGTGTGGGGCGGCGCGGTGGTGGGGGGGCTGCGTAGGGGCGCAGCGGCATGGGGGTGCGCTGGGGCGCAGCGCGCGGCTTTACAAGGGCGCAGTGCGGGGCTGCGCAGGGGCGCAGCGTGGGGCTGCGCAGGGGCGCAGCAGCGTGGGGCTTGCAGGGGCGCAGCGAGCGGCGGCGCAGTGGTGGGAGGCTGCGCAGGGGCGCAACATGGGGCCGCGTATGGGCGCGGCGCGGAGCTGCGCAGGGGCGCAGCAGCGTGGGGCCGCGCAGGGGCGCAGCGGTGTGGGGCTGTGCAGGTGCGCAGCAGCGTGGGGCTGCGCAGGGGCGCAGCAGTGTGGGGCTGTGCAGGTGCGCAGCAGCGTGGGTCCGCGCAGGGGCGCAGCAGTGTGGGGCTGTGCAGGTGCGCAGCAGCGTGGGGCTGCGCAGGGGCGCGGCAGCGTGGGGCCGCGCACGGGCGCGGCAGCGGGGGGCTATGCAGGTGCGCAGCAGCGGGGGGATGCGAAGGGGCGCAGCGTGGGGCTGCGCAGGGGCGCGGCAGCGGGGGGCTGTGCAGGTGCGCAGCGGCGTGGGGCTGTCGTGTAGGGTAGAGGGAGGGGTGGCGTGAGGGCGGCGGGGGGTGTGGGGCCCTGCTCGACAGACTACGGTCCAGAGTCGGGCCCCTGGTGGGAGGCCCGGGGCGGCGTGGGGCGCGTGGGGGGCGTGCCATGGGATGGTGTGGGGGTGTGGCCTGCTACCTAGCCGTTCACTACGAGGATGTGCCGAGGAAGACACAGGGGAACTGAGGCCGGAAAGCCTGGGGATGGGGGCTGGGGCGCTGGCGGCGGGTTATCCCCGGCTGGGATGGCCGGGGTGCCCTGGGGTCCCGTGGGGGCGGAGGCTCCCCACGTCGCCGGGTGCGAAACCACGACCTGTGTTTCCGTCACCAAAGTTCTTAGGGGTCTACCCCAGGAACTTATCCGCCGCGGGGAGTGTGGGCCGGGTCGGCCAAGGGGGATGACAATGAAGAGGAAATGGGGGGCCAGGATGAGCCTGGCGGTCGGCACCCTCCTTCGGCCTGGGGGAGGCCGTTGCCCGGGGCTATTCCCTTCCTCCCGTGGCCGTGGTGCTGTGGTGGGTGGTGGTGTGGCTACCCCCCAACGGGGGTCTGTGCCGGTGCCGTGGGTACAGACCCCGTTGGGGGCGGGTACGAAGCGCCCGGTCGCCTCGTCCCCCCTGCACAACAGCCCGCCAGGTGCCTGTTGGCCTTTAGCGCCAGCTGTCGTGGGGGGGGGCGCTCGGGGCAGTGCGGGGCCCCTCCGCTCTCCTGGCGGCCCGCACTGCCCGTATAATGCAACAAGGGGCGGCGCGGGCTCGAACCGCGCGCGCGGGCCGCGCCGCCCCAGCCGGGGTGGGGGACAGGGGGGGGACAGGGGGGGGGGTCAGGGGGTCGCGGCAGGTGGATGGAGGGTGGCGGGGGCTCGAACCGCGCACCGGCGGGCCCCACCACCCTCCAGTCGGGAGGCGCAGCTGCAAGGGTTCTGGGGGCCCCACCCAGGGGCCTTCGCCCCCCCCCCGTGCGGTTTCGGTGTGGGGGAGGGGAGGCAAAGGCCACTCGCGGCCATGACACATGGTGCATAGGGAGGGAGGTATGACACATGCAACGCCATGATGCGTGTGGCAGGGGGAAGGGGTGCAAGGCCTGGACCCCCACCGCGTGCGGGGGTCCTCTTGTTCGCAAGGCGGCCGTCCGTCGGCGGCTGCGGCAGCCCGCCTCGGGGGCTTCGCCACCTGAGAGAGGCGGGGCGGGAGAGTGGGGGGGCGGTGGGGGCTCGGCGTGCACGTTGGGGGGGGGGCTGTGGGCTGGTGGGTGGGCGCGCGCGCGAGGGGGACGGGGGTGTGGTGAGCTCAGCCGCAGAGCGTCACCGTGCGGCCGACCGGGCAGAGGAGCGGCCGGGGCTGGCCAAAGTCGGCCGGGGAGCCCGGGGCGCTCCAGGTGTCGGGGGGGCCGCGGTCAGCGGTAGGGCCCGCACCCCGCTCGGCGGGGACGAATCCCGCCGAGCATCATCCACGGGGGCGAATCGTGGTGGAGGCGGGGGGGGGCGCCACGCCGTCCCCTCGCGGCCGAACCGGACCGGGACGGGCCCCGCCGGATGGATACCGGGGGGGCAGGCGGGGCCGGGCACCGGGGCTCCGGGGCCCGGGTCCCTGGTGGTTGTGGGCCGGCGCGGGGGAGACCGGGCGGGCCCCTGGGTTGCGGTTGGTGAGGGGGGGCGTGGAAGGGCCGGGCGGGCTCGGGGGCGAACCCCGATAGGCCCCCAGGAGCTTGGCGAGGGCTCCTGAGGGCGGCCGTTCCCTGAGGGGGGGGGGGGGGGGGTTGCTCCCTGCCCGGGGGACGTCGGGGGCCCCTCTTGAGCGAGGGGGGGGGGGGCGTGTATCAGCGGGTGTAGGGCCATGTCGATTCATGGCCGCGCGGCATGGGACTATATCCCCAACCCTCCGCGCCGGAGTCCCTTTGTTTCGGGGGGGCTGAAGGGGGGGGGGGGGCTGGCGGTTGTTGTGTGCTCCCTCCCTCGTGGGGGGGGGGGTCGCCGGTGGGAGCTCCGTCCGGCTTGGCCGTTAAAACCCGGTGGCGTCCCCTGGGCTCGTGGGCCCCTTCGAGGAAGAACCTCGGATTCGCCGGCGGGGACTCCGCTATATGTATGTATGTATGTATGTATATATGTATGTATGTATGTATGTATGTATGTATGTATGTATGTATGTATGTATGTATGTATGTATGTAGGTATGTATGTATGTATGTATGCATGTTCCTACAACCCTCTTCCGTTAAATGTAGCTAACAAGCAACAAGCAACAAGCAACAAGCAACAAGCAAGCTACACATCTCCTTTGGACCTTGGCCATTACTCCGTTCCAATGCTTCGGGCTCTTATCTACTCTAGGCATCCTACGGCCTAGGTGGTCCCGTGGCAAACAGCCCTTTATTGCCCTCTAATCCGAGATATTGTCGAGAAAACGGCCAACAAATGGCCAAATAAAAGGCCCACAATGTGAGCAGTTTGTGTCAAACAGCCCCAAAACCACGAATGGGCCGCATGTTGGGCTATATGCCTCAAATCCGAATTCCGAGGGCAACTACTCCACAGTAACCCTCCACTTTTTGTAGGCTCCAAGCCTCACAATCGCCAAACAAGAAACCTAGACGCCGTACCAGTGGTCATTTGTTGGAGCCGGAGGGCAGCCCGGGCCGCGCACGGTGGAGGCGATCGGTGGGTCCACTTGGGTCCCCGGGGCAAGCAAAATGAGCTTTCTCGAATTTGTTACTACACCACTTGGGATGCTCCTATAAGCGCTTTTGGCCCGTTTTGAGTACGTGGTGATGCATTGTGCCCCATGGAAAGGCCCAAAATGCCTTGAAAATGGGCTGTTTGGGGCTGAAAAAGCCGAAAAACGGGTCAATAAAGTGTTTCTGCCAAAACTGACCTCGGACGATTGGAATGCTCAAGCAAGAGGTTGCAGCCCATTTTGAGCCCGTGGTGACGCGTTTTGGCCCATGAAAAATCCCGAATTACCTTGAAAATGGGCCGTTTGGCGACCAAAAAAGAGTTTAAAATGGGTGAAACCCCCGATTTTTCAAAAGTAATTGTGGACACGTTGGGGTGCACAAACAAGTGACATGAGCCTATTTTGACCCCGATTCCACCCTTCTTCAATGGTTTTGACCACCTTAGAGGGGCGAAAATTCCAAACAGGCTCCAAATTGGTGTATTTCACTTGTTTGTCCCACGCAGATGGGTTAGGATTACCTTTGGAAAAGCACACTTTAGACCCATTTCTCCCCCATTTTGGGCCCCATAAAGCCCATTTTGAGGGCATTTTGCGATTTCCCCATTGCCAAATCGCGGCTTCACCTACTCAACGCGGGCCAAAAACAGTTGTTTGGCCATCCAATGTAGTCCAAGAACGACTTTGGGCAAAACATTTTCGCCCCGAGGACCTTGATGGACCCACCGATGGCCATGAGTAAAGGGGGTTAGGGGTCTGGTTGGGCAATTCTAAGGCTTGAAAGGCACAAGAAGTGGGTGGTGGGGGTTGCGGGTTTACTAGGTGCCCTTGGAATTCGAATTGAGCGACGTACCCGAGGATATGGCCTGTTCTGAGCTTTGGCGTCGTTCCACACAAACAGCACATTCTAGACCATTTGATTGGCGTTTTTTGGGTTGTATCTGGGACATTTAAATGGAGTGAGAGGGAAACAAAATGCTCCTTTTCATGGGGAAGGGAAGGCGGACGTGTAGTGTAGTAAGCATTTCCCCTCATTTGTGCCTTTTGAATGGGTTCCAGGGCCGTTTTGAGCCTAATGAGGCTAATTTGAAGCAAAAAATGTGTCGTTTTGGCAGGGGACCTTCCAAATTGGCGCCCCGGGGGCGGCATGGGGGGGGGGGGGGCACCGGTGACTTTTTGGCGCAATCTTGCATTTGGCAAGGTCACCACCTACGTTGTAGGATGGCGGGAATGAAGCACATCCCGTAGTGTTGGGACTCAGTAATGGCCAAAACGCAAAGAAGAAGTGCTTGTTGCTTGTTTGCTTGTTGCCTGTTTGTGTGGTGGATTTGGAAGGAGAGGGGTGTAGAAACATATATGTATATATTTTCTAATCTATACCACTCTGCCATATTCTAGGTGCCTGCACAAGTTGCCTCTAAGGTATGGGCAAAGTCTACAACTTGGTGCGTGAATGTGCCGAAAAAGGCCACACTGGGTCAAAGTAGGCTGAAATGTGTCCTATTGTCCGGTTTCAGCACCCCACATGGTCCAAGAATAATTTTTGAAAAAACACATCTTTGACGCACATTTGATGCATTGTTGTTTATAAAATGGCACTTTTTGAAGGCCCGATGGGTCCTTAGAGGGGCCAAAATGGCTGAAAACGAGCTCAAAACGGGCCGGTTTCACTGGTCAGGGCATGCCAAAGGGTCCAGAATCACCACAAGCTTGAAACGGGCTACCAACAGTTTTCTGAGCATCCCAAGTGGTCGAGAAACCACTTTAAAAAATTTTTTCATCCCAGGAACCTTGCAAGACCCAGCGTTGGCGCTCACAATGCGCGGCCCATGCCGCCCTGCAGCTCCACCCAGTGACAATCGTTATGGGGGTCTAGGCGCCTCATTGGGCGATTCTAAGGCGTGTAAACCACAAAACGGGGGGGGCTGGGGGTGCACTTTGTGCCCTCAAATTTCCAATTTGAGCTACATAGCCCAAGATAGAGTAGCTTTTGGGTTTGGGGCTGTTTGAGACAAACATCGCCCTTGCTTGGCCATTTTTAGCCATTTTTGGGCTGTTTCTCGGACGTATCGTGCAGTAGAAGGGCGATGAAAGGCTCTTTGTCAAGGGGAGGACACACCACATGTGGATTGTGGCAAGCCGTTCCCTTGGTGTGGCCGTTCTCACCGGGCTTCAACACCCTTTGGGCCAAAAAAGGGTGTTTTGGGACATCCAATGCGCACTTTTGGCAGGGCCCTGTGGCTACCTATCCCCTTATGTCTTGGGGGTCCTTAACGCCTCGCAGCGAAAGACAAAATCATAAGTGGCCCACGTTTGGGCTTGGTCGCTACATAACTCATCGCATCTCGGGGGTCCCCAACGCCTCAAAGCAGGGGACAAATTGAGCAATTGCCCGGTGTGGCTACGCACACCTTGCCATCGTGGGGGGGGGGGTCACTACCTATTTAGAGGGGAAGACAAAATCACAAGTGGTCCACAAGTGGGCCAAGTGGCTACACTACCCTTGCTAATTGCGGTGTCCCCGACACTTCAGAGCCGGAGAGAAATGCACAAGTGGCCCGTAAAGAGGCCCACAGAATGCCTCCTGTATAGGGGGTCACCACCCATTTAGAGTGTGGGGAAACTGCAAAAGCGGCCTACAAGTGGCCCTGGTAGCAACGTACTTACTCCATTTACAGCGTTCCCAGCAAGAGGACAAAATTATAGGTGGTCTATAAGTGGGTCTAGTGATTAAGTAACCATTTCCGTCTAAGGGGGCTCGCCAACCTGGGAAGAACATGAGAAGTGGCCTACAAGAGGGTTTCGTGGCTAGGCAACCCTTGCCGTGTGATGGGTCCCCAACGCTTCATAGTGAGGGATAAAATCAGAAGTTGCCCATAGCTAGCCCTATGGGCCCTATAACCCCTAGCTCAAGGGGTTCCACTTTGCCTTGGAACGGGGGTCGCATGTAAAAGTGGTGCATAAGTGGGCCTTGTGGCTACATAACCCCTGCCGTGGGGGGTTCCCACCTTATTAAGAGGGGGACAAAGTCAAAAGTGGCCGAAAAGTAGGCCTGGTGGCTACATCATCCCTACCGCGTGGGGGTGCCCGAACGCTTGAGAGCAGGGGACAAATTTCGGGGCGGGGTTGAGCATAGCTAGGGATCCATCATAATTGGGTGAACACGCACTTAAGATGTGGTGTAAATAATGAATGCAAAAAAAATGCTCCGACCACTTGTGAATAGAAACTTGAACACCATTGATGCGTGAAGCAGAGGTGACATTCAATGTCTCAAAGAAAGCTTCAACGAGCAATTAACTTTTTGCGAAAAAAGTGTTGTAAATACAACAACTAGTGTGAGACCTATAAGGTGCAAAAGGGCGCCTAATGTGCAGCCAAAAGGCCACGGACAAACATGGTCTACAATATGCTTTACATAGGACATTTGTTGATTTGGGATGGTGAGAATATCACAAAAGATGGTTTCGAAAACGGGGGATGTAACCCCATATGGAGGACGGCACAGAAACACTTTTGATCCCAAAATAAAAACGTTTCTCATCACTGTCACACATTACACAAATAATCATGATGTTCCCACTACATAACATGCCATTGGCAAAAGTTGACATCGCTCTGATGGGCTATTTAGGGTATCAGCCCACCTGGAACATCTGATTTGCAAAATGTCTTTGTCAGCGACTAACGTTGGGCCTGTTTCTAGAGCATACTAGAGAATGCACATGCCAATATTCAGCAAACAACGGGCATTGCCGACATGGGTGGTATTTATGTTTTGAGAGCACAAAAGCCCCGGAATTAGTCGCCTACCATTCCTTTTGCTACAAATCCCCATAAGCAGACGCATGGGGCGAGAACCCACGCAAGCAAGTGATGGACCCTGTGTGTACGATCGATCCTCATGGCCGTGAAGTAGGTACCACAAGTCTTGTGTGTACCCAACCACGTGAATCTTCCCAACCGACCATTATGTGTGTGTCCGTGATTGCATAGTGCCATTTGTTGGATCCCACATGGTCACGTCGGCTTGTGGTAGCCCTTCAATGAGTGTGCCATGTCCGTGGTGGACGCATGGGGTGTGTTTCAGGAAATCCCATTGCGAACTTCTTCCCAAAACCCCCAATGCACCATTAAAAGTAGGTGTTTGCAATGGGCAAGAAATTTGTTTCTTTTCCTTTGGGGATTGTTTTAACATGATTGAAGGTCATGGGCCCTCCCGGGGGGTGGACGGAAATTTTTTTAATGGGGTCAAAAACCTACGTTCCACAGACCTTGTGGGGAACGTCTAGGTGTGAAACTTGGGGGGGTCCCGGAAAAATGGACCCGGGAAGTGACTGCCTTGTGGGACTTTCACGTCTGAAACGAACTTATTGGTTTTGCCTACTAAGGGTTTCTAGGTTTATTTTCGCATCCTTCATCTTCACCTCCAAACCCCTTCGTGACATCACCGCAACACATGTTGTTGTCACACTTTCACACACCCTTGCAAATATTTGTTTCTCGGTTTTTTTTTAGAGTGCCATATGAGTGTGTACTTTGTGGCATATTGGGTCAAGATGGATGGGAACCGGGCCGGTACCGGTAGGACCGCTATCGGCCATTGTAGTAAGCTCCCAAAAGTCGAGATCCCTTCCGTCGCAAGCCGCGAAAGCTTCCGGGCCAACACCACCATTAGCATGTTGTCCGTCGCCGGGTCCACTCTCAGCGAGCACAACCCGGGGTCACTCATCGGTGTTTTGATTTGTGTCGCACATCACAATCGCCACCTCTCCGCCAGGATTGTCAACGTTGGGCGTCTCCAGACCGACACGGTGCGCAAGGGCTTGATGGACAACGTGCCCAATATGAGCGCCAACACCAAGGAGAGCAAAAGAGGGGGGGGGGCGTACACCCCCGACAATGAGGTCTCTGTCGCCCCCAAGACACAAGCATGGCGTTTGTGGAGACAAAGCCCCACGGGCCTGAGGGGCAAGGGTATGAGACCATGGGGGACAGTGAGCGCTTCCTCGAGATCCAGGATGCTCAGCATGTATTGCGCGTGCAACCATTCCTCTGAGACTCGGGTTGGAGGCCCCACTCTTTGGCATCGCCACCCCGTCGTGTATCCTGTTTCCGCTCCCAACAGCATTCAAGTGCCACTACTATGGCGTCTTCGTTGCGTACGTCACTTCGAGGCCGTGGTTCTTGGTCCGAAGGCAGTGGAGAACACGGAGCCCCAAACTTCGCAGGCAGCCGGTCACTTGGTGTTGCGGGCTGTCGAGTCGCAAGAGCGCTTCGACCGGTTGAAGTCGCAGTACGAGGCACGGACATGGGCAGAGTGGATGCCCATATTCAACGACACTTTCCCCTCCCCCGACTGCCCCATTGACACTCGCGATCAGCGGGTCCTCCAACCGTCAATGGTGGCGGATGTCCAAGACGTCGCCACCCAAAACCTCGCAAAGCCGATTTCGACTGGCTACGTCATCTATGCAGAGGTGGACTGGAGGTTCCCTCTTCGATCTAACATACTCGTGGTGGGCGACTATGTTGGGGTTACACGGTACAAGCGGCAACATCTGCGTGGCAATATGCGAAACCTACTTGCGGGGCTCTTGGTGTTTGGGGCTATTGAGCGGGACATCACCGAAGTTGACGGATCGCAGGGCTAGTTCATTGCCGACACTACGCACGGCTTGCTACGGCCGTGGCACGAAGATATCATCCGTTTGCACACAGGCGGTGCTTTTCTCTTGCCAAGAAACGTCAATCACGCTGGCTCTTGCGTGCCCTTCGAACAGCCCAAGGATTCTCGCCGGGGTATCTTCTTCCTTGGAATATCCACACATGGGGTAACATGACGCTTTACCCATTGTATTGTTACCACATTTTCGGGCCAAGCAGTGCGCAGCCAGGTCCAAGGAGCCGTGCAGTTGCAGAAGTGATGGGTGCTGTGGCAAGAATGGTGCCGGCTTCTGCTTTTCCTGTGGTCAGGGTACAGCTTGTGCGAAGCACATCACACATCTTTACCCAACGTGTAGTGCATCACCTCCTGAGGATGTGACGTTTGCTGCCATTCCGCGGCGGACAAGTCCAAGACCGTTGGTCTCCGGGATGGCCAGCTACATGCTTGGCAGCAGCTCAGCCTTCGTTGCTATTTCGTTGCTCAAACCTCCGTCACCGATACCTCTCGTCACACCTCCAAATGCTACACGCAAACTAAAAGATTATCCACTAGCAAAGGTGGCCCATGCCGCGGAGTGGCTGCCGTCCGCCACGCTCGTGGACACTATCATTGTGAACATGGGCACTGGAACCATCTTCATGTTGTTAGGTGGGTACGTCTGTGGGTTTGCCTTGCCCGAGGACAATAAGGAGGAAGCCATGCTTTTAGGCGGGACCTGGCCCCGCCGGTTGCCCCTTCGTTGGGCGTGTCGGTTGCGGAGGCAGCGGGTTGGTTGATTGCAGCCAAAACGACGGAGCCTGGCACCGCCGACATACATATGTGCCCCCCCCCCCCCCCCAGTCTTTGCCACCGTTGGCAAGCAGTTGCTGAAACACTGCTAAGGAAACCCAGGCCTGAAAAGCGACTTTGAAGTAGGTTACAGCCCAACGCTTCATAAGAAAAAAATGACCAACAAGTAGGTTTTTGCCCTCGGTTTAAGACCTCAATGTCCAACTACAAACTAGGTTCCCAGTCCTCGCCTAGACATGGAAGTTGGGAGTCATTGGTGTCATTTCGAGGGTTTGTGCATAGACGTTCTGACCTAACGGTGCCTTATTGGTGGGGGTTGTAATTACTTGCTTGCTTCAGTCGACTGGTGCACTATTGCGCCGTCGACTCCTTGTCCCTTAGGCCTTCTAGGCCTTCGTAGATGTCTTGCCACATGCTAGTTGCAGACGACGGTGTTGTAGGTGGTGTGGGACAATGCCAAGATGCGGTACCGGGTGGCTTCCCTTGCGCGGGAGCGATGCGCCTCAATGCAAGTGACAAGGGGTGCTTCCACCAAGGTGACCTTGTGCCTCACTGCCGAGGGTGTTTCGATCTTCGCCACAAAGAGTACGGTGGGGAAGTATTACTACATGCTCTTGTGCAACGGCGTTCAGTACGGGGTTGGTGCAATGTGGATGAGGCGGATCCATGCAATCGGTGTCGGCGTAGTGCTTCATAGCAACCGAGATGGGGCAACGGCGCACATTGACGGGTGGGCTGCTGGGCAAGAAGTAGGATTCATTGGTGGGTGCAAATGTATCAAGCATGAGCCTGATTAGAGGCGTGGTGAGAAACCTCGAGACGACAATTGGGTTGGAAGGCACCGGAAGGCCCGCGGACAACTTGACAAGTGGACAGCATCATGGCGGCCCATAACATGAAGGACATGCCTCGGGGCGTGTGGCAGGAGCTTGTGGCGGAGGAACACAACCGATTGACTACGGCTGAACGGGAAGCCAAGCGAGCCCGTGAACGCCAAAGAAAATGTGTCGACGCCTTGGAGCAAGCGAGGGCGGACACGCAGGGCCAGGCGGGCGAGGTGCTGGCGTTGTTGCAACGCAACAAGGAGTTGCAAACCAAACTAGGGGCAACGACGGCTCAAGGGATACAACTGCACATGTTGCGTGACACCTAACATGGTGCACAAACCGCCGCCAAAGAGGGCGAGTGCAAGCTTTTGGATGTGTTGGCAACACATGGGAGTGCTTCGTCTTCCCAAGGTTCCGCAAGAGAAAGTCGGGCCACGCGGTGTGCCCTGGAGAACCCCAGCAAGCAGTCATTGGCCATATGGCCTTTTTGATAAATTGCAATTAATCACCCAATGTCACTTGAGCTCGTCATGCGTAGGTCTTACCGGTCGTGCGCACTTGTGTGCTCTCTTCACAGTACTTGAGGAATTGATGTACAGCTAGTCGGTATGCACGTGGCACAGAGGACATTTAATATATCCGATACACGCGGCGCACATCGCGGCCCATGCACACAACAGCGCCTCTAACGGGGGAACGCGAGAAAATTCAACGAATGATATGTGCAACCCATCGGGCGTGCGTAGGCGGCACACTGCGGTGTGCTCTGCTAGCTCGTTGAGAAGGGGTTCCGATCCCCCACCGGGGGGTAGCGGGTCTTTCCTTTTGATCTCAGCCGTCAAGCTTCACGGCGCAGATTTTTTCAGCCTGCAAGGCTCTAAAGCGTGATCCCAATTTTCCGGATATGCCTGAGTCCATGCTTGTGTCCGTGTGTGTGTCGGTGTATACATGTGGTCCGTGCCAAGATTTAAGGATAAAATTTGGTGCCATTGGATCAGACAGCGACCAGAAATTAGTTTGGACCACAAAAGCAAACTAGGAAGTAGGTTTGAAACCACAAAATCGAACCAGTAAGTGCAAACCTGGTCCACGTTTCAAACTTGACAGCAGGCACTTACTGTGCCCATTTGGGGGGATTCCTCAATCGACAATGTGACTTGAGAGTCAATTGCCGGTGGGAGTTGCAGGTAGTTACTGAGTTGATTGTTTGTCCCTTACTTTCTTAAAATGTTCCAAGCCACTGAGGCATTCCGGCGGCCCATGCACCACCACGCGCGCCGCTCATACTCGGAGATTACACCGCCTTACCAACAGGAGCGTTTGCAACACCTACAGTGCATTGCAAGGGAGGCACTAGGAGTTGAGGATGTCCGCATCGCGAAGTCGAGCACTAGTGCTCCACCATGCGGCCATGTACTAGACCCCATGTTACAAAGGACAACCAATCATGCAAATGTGGCCATGCGGTTGAGGTGAAGCATATTTCACCGCGGCTGGGATTGTGAATGCGCCACACAACACATTATCCCCAACATTGTCGTTGGCAGGATGGGGTAGACATGAAGAAAGAGGTAATTGTGTACCAAGACCAGCAACATGTTGCTTGTCCCGCAAAGGGCAGCCGCGTGCAAACGCGGCAAGCATTTTGCGGGATGTGGTAATGTCATGCTTGGAGCTAGCACATGCCACTGGGGAGTTCGAGATGCCGATACCGCAGGGTCAGCCCGGCTACATGTGCCCCGATGCCAAACCACTTTGGCGCACCATTGCCACGCGGTGGGATGTGTACGTCTGGTACTTGGAAGGGGGCCTTGCGGCTGCAAGCCACCCGCATTGTTGGCCAACATGTTGTGTCACAGACAACGTCGACGACACACTCCCTCTTCGTGCCACTAATGCCAACGCCTCGCTCAATGATCAAGTGCAAGCAATGGAATTGTGTACTGTCCCAGGGCATGGAGTGGCCCGCTTTACGTGCCACTCAACTAGGGATAGTAAAGGGATGCCATCCATGAACCATTAATGTGCTGCGCAAATGCCTTGTCGCAGGAAGTCCCCCTCTTGACACGTCCATTTTCATAGGACCCCCCACGGTGCCCTCGGGGGGGCTGAGGGGAGATTTTTGGTGCTTTAGGAGAGGAAACATAACACTTTTCTTATTCGGTTCAAACTCAGTGGTAGTTTGGCGGTGGGGGCGGGGATCACTTCCATGTCCGCGGGGACCCAGAAAGTACAACTTTACGGTGACTTCCCGGTGGTATTTTTGATTGTGTAAACTACTTCCTGGTCGACTTCCTGGGGTTTCCTAGCCCGATGCAACTTCGCACCATTCTTTGCAAACGAATGGCAACACTCGTGGCAGACCATCAAAAGTGTGTTACATGCATCTTCTTTTGGTTTTTGGAAGCACTCGGTGCTATTTGGCATCAAAGATTGCCAAACCAAGGTCAGCGCATGCACGTTCACCACGTGCTTCACCCCGCGTCCGTTCAACAATGGGCGTCGCATAGACCAACCTTTGAAACAATTTTGCAATCTCACCTTAACCGCAGAATTTCGGTGTCTAGTAGGAATGCTACTAAACAAATAAATGGAGGGATATCACTCCATATAAAAGCCACTGTGGGCAGCTGCCCAATGTACCCACACTATGGGTTTCAAACTAAGTATCTCCCAAAGTTGTCCAAGGAGTGTTGCAGAACTCTTACCCTCCTGTGCTTGGGCATTGAACGACAAGCCTTGTGGTGCCACAAGGTTTGCAACTTTGCAAGACATGCTACAACAAAGTGCAAGATGGTATGAACATGGATGGCCTTCTATTCTTTTTTGCGCGTAGAACTCACGGATGAGGTCCACCACATGGCGTTGCCATAAGGGCTGCGTGGAACAAAGACGACGAGGGTGTGATGTCCTATGGATCATATTTCCTTGGTCGCATGGTAATGTGTATTCGACAACGGGGTCCGTGCTACGTTGTGCGTGAATTCTACCCAAAGCTCTTTCAGGGCGGTGAAACTCTAGTGCCAATACTTGGCACTTGCCACACAATGCCCTCGTGATGACACTTCCTTATTCACGGCGTTTCAAGCAATACAGACCGGAACCAGTACTCGCAATGGAGATCCAAGCAGGTTCGCACTATTTAGACCCAAGCCCGTTCACAGAATGGAGGTCCAAGCCGGTTCACGCACTGTGGAGCCAAGCCGTTAGGCAAAAACAAGATCCGCGCCGGGTCAGATAATGGACCTCAAAGCGCGCCCACACAATGGAGACAATAGAAAGCCAGGCTTCTTGCTTGGAGGGAGATGCAACATAATTTTGAGTGGCCTTCATTTACTTCCATGTATTGCTCCTTGTTGTATCTATACACCGACGGAAAAACATCTTGCAACGCAGCAGATGATTGGCCCGTTGTGTACAACGTTACAAGGTGATGCCACATTAAGTTCCTTGAAGCATACGTAGGCACAAGATGCAACACTTTGGTTTGGGGGCCTGCAACTTATTCATTGCCAAGTGGCAACACCCATCACCGTTCTCACAGACTCAAAATGCCGGGGCTAGGCTAATTGGGACGTCATCACGACCTATGTGATACACCATGTGTTGACACATCATTCGGTTGCATGTTTGTCGCACACGCTATGGAGGGAGGTGCACCCTCCTTGCTTGTTGCAACTGGCCCGAACCAATGAATCGGCATGTGGTTTGATGCTATAGACATGCCCGAATGCCCAATGGTTTTCTAGTGCAACAAGCCCATGACTCCTTCTACATCGTTTATATCAATGGACCTTGATCCATCTGGTACAAACTCAAGATCCACCCGTTGTGCATCTTGGTAGGCAAATGTGGTGGGGTGCACTACACTACGATCTTTGGCCCTTATAGCGTGTTCCACCTTCATTGGGGGCCACTACCTAATATAGGACTTCTACAACTTTATTGACAATGTGTTGCCCTCAACATTGATGCCCGTTGGGGAGCACACCCGCCTAGAGGCCATTTGTGCCGCTATTGGGGCATAAACCACCTGTATCACAGGAGGTGGCGGGCTGTGTGCTCAATGCATTGGTACATCACACCGTTTCCTCAAGTTGTTGGATTTAACCTCCTTTGAAGACACGGAATTGAGCCCTTGGAATAAAGCCAAATATTTTGTTGATGCCATCTTTCATGTAACATTGGATTTTCAAGTGGCGCTTGGTCTACTAGTCCAACCTAGTATTTGTTAATGGCCATTTAAATTGAGTCGAATCGAAAGGCGTTCAACAAAATGTGATACAAGCACGTCCAACATAGCATACAACACTTCCTTGTCACTAGCCATTATTTGGAGGACATGGAGGTACTATGTGAATAGATGTGGATTTCAAGTTTGCCACACAGCACTAGGAAGGATGCACTGCCCTTGCATTATTGGGAGATCCCCTCATTGTTTTGGATAAGTGGCACAACGGTAAGCCCCAACCAAGGTGGCGTATTGTGTGCGCTACGCGCACCGTGCGCAACGTTTTGTTGAGGACCATACGGTGTTCCAATATGGTAGAGCTCATGAACATGGTCCACGACCTGCTTCGAAAACACCGTTGCCGCAAGATGCTTCCGATTTTTCACCAACCTTCGCGTACACTTGCGCATTCGTGGCCGCGGGTTGTATCCTGGGCAACGATTCCACTTCTTTGAAGTCCCGGCATTACAAACAAGATCGAGCAACCCTTTGTGGTAACAGTCGCCCGGTAAGACGATGTACATCCTTTGCAAGATATCCATCGCTAGAGTGGCAAGTGTAGGGACGTTGAAATTGCCACATGCTGTGGTAAGGTCCCATCATTGCTGGCCGTGTTTGCAAATTATGTGGATTGGCGTATTTTGCCACTGCATTTGACCAATTTTGTCCCGGCCATGTGACGGGTAATGCTACCACAAATAGGTTTAAACTACGCACCATGCTACATAATTCCATTGGAGCAATTGCAGGTTTGTTTCGGAAGCCGTTTTTTTTGGGGGAAATAGGGGTCTGAAACTTGGGGGGAGGGTTTCGAGCCGTACCCACCCTCGCGGAGGGGGTGCACGAAAAACCTTGATACCGAGAATTTGTATACATACACACATATCTACATAAACTATATGTAAATATATATGGTACATGAGAGCTTTGCGCCGCCCACTGTTCCCCGGTTAGTGGGACTGCCCGGGCTGGGCGTGTAGCGCCACATGTGGGGTTGAAGGCCCCCAATATGCAAGAATATGCACATTGTACACTGAATACCACTCCTTTTCCCCATACAATCCTCCCTTTTGCCTGTGGAGCATGAAAATTGCAGTCTGTATACTGTAGACAATGTCTGTTGCAAGTAGAGGAAATCTGCTAATTGTAGCCACTGTCTACATGTTTTACACACTATGTGCCAATATTTGGCCCCCTCCCCCCCAAATGGGACGCTAACGGCGTTCACCCATGGACATGGCAATGTGTTCCGAGTGAACAAAGCGAGCGAGGAAGCCTTGAAGGGGTGCGGAAGGCGCCTCCGGACCGTTGGCGGGGCGAAATAGGGGGGGGGGTATCATTGGCTACATACATACATACATACATACATACATACATACATACATACATACATACATACATACATACATACATACATACATACATACATACATACATACATACATACATACATACATACATACATACATACATACATACATACATACATACATACATACATACATGCATGCATTTATTCATCTTTATGCCCCAAACCCCCCCTTGAAAGACTCCAAGGCCTAATTGGGATTTCACCCACTAATGACACCAGCAGCAAAGCTCGTAGCTCCATGTGCCCCCATGAGCCCTATTGCTTTTCCAAAGAATAGGCTACCGCTTTGATGGCCTTTAAGCCATACGGCCATTTGGCTCACCACTTATGGTTGTGGTGCCCAGGTATGTCGAAACACATGAGACTACAACTACCTAGGATAGAAAAGAGGTACGGCAATGAGTGCGGTGTCCCTCCTTCGTAGGAGGGCGGCAAAAGTGACAGTAATAGCCTTGTGGTTCGAGTTCGCAACAAAGCGATAGTAGCACTCCTTCATTAACATCTGACAACTTTGGAAATCTTCATGCAGGAGGAACCTAGCAATGCAATGCAGCGGCGTGTGTCAAGCAAATCGTCAAACACGTCGAAGGATAGAGGGGCATCAAAAGGTGACTAGTTTGTACTTTTCTTCAGGGGAAAGCCCCTAGGGCCATCCCATTAAATCAAAATCATTTAGTCTACCGGTATGAAAGCAAGCGTACGTGTCAATGAGATGAAGACTCACCATGAAGTCCAATTCAGCGTCACGTGAAGATGCAATGGATGCATGTTCAGGCAACAAGTCAGAAGAAGGGACTTTATGATCAGACAAACTAATTGTGTCCGCCGGCAAAAGACTAGAGGAAAGACTCGACAGTGCATGCCATTGTTGCTGTTTGATAACTATAGCATGGTGGAGAGGAAAAATTGAAAATGATGGTGAATGCCATCTAGGTGAAACAAAGTGACAAAAAAGTGCCACTTTTCCATTGCCCACGATTTGAGTAGGGACGAGGACTAATGGAATATGATACAAGAAACACCTCTGCCTTTGGTAGTATTGTTGCCCAGAAGATAGCAGCCCAATTGTGCCATCTTTACTTCCAGTTTGCAACGAGAGCCTTTCATCCTTGATGTGAGCCTCTAAGGGCCGAAAAAAATGCACATTGTTATGATACAAACAATGAGAAATATGAAGAAGTCTCCCTTCAGAGCGGTCCCCATTGGGAACAAGCATGGTCAACCTATTAGCATTGAGTGTGGCCAGCTTAGACAGTGAAGCAAGAAAAATGGCTGCTTGTTGCTGTCCACCCTTGCTGGAAACACCCTGTGCTGGTTGGAAGGAATTGTTGTACTAGTGGACATCATATGTTACGACAGTTTCTTGTCTGTCTCAGCTACAGGGAGCTTTTTCCTTGCAACCATTGATTTTGTTTTGAGAGAGTTGAACTCTTCTACAGGGATGACAGTGATTGTAACATTTTTGTGTTCATCATGCAAAATTGTGCTATCCTAAGAGGGTTTTCACTTACCCTTAATTCTCCATTGCGCAGTAGTAAAATTGCCAAGGTTCCACGTGGACCAAATGGCAGAATCTGCTCGTATACCATTGTCTTTGAGAAAACTGAGGACGGTGAGTCCATTCAGCTGGATGGGAACAGCATTAACTCCCGGAACATCACTGTGATCCTATGAGGCACAGGCAGAGGAAGGTTCTGAACCCCCCCCACGCACCCCCAACTTGACGCACACATACAGACACACAGATACTTCATAGCGACCCAGACATAAGTTGCGACTGAGGAAAACTCTCCTTGTAACACCACCAGACACATGCACGCACAGACACACACACACACACAAGGACACGGACACAGACAGAGAGACAGCCACAGACATCTACACACAGCTACAAATACAGCCACAGATCCAGACCCACATCCACATCCACAGCCAGAATGCCAAAACCACAGCTACAACCACAGCGCCATATACCTACATGTGGCCACCATATGACACAGCACGTTGTGTGCTGACTCCCTTTGAGTAGGGGTGTTGGCTCGCAGCCATGCTGCCAGGTCGCACCAAAGCTGAACGCTGGGCAACTCCGACTGAAGAATCCCCATTATGAGGGACTCCACAGGCACGCCTTTGTGCCCGACGTTCTCCTGGAAGGTGGCTCGCCATTGTGCTGTCGAAGTGCATTTCTGCAGCTGCTGCAGGGCATGCTGCACCACATGAGCAGGTTTCGGTCCGGTGGCCCAGCTTCGCACTGCACCCTGAGAGCAAAAAGTACATAGCAGCAGCGGAAAGGCACATCTGCACCGCCAATCTACACAGAGCGGTCATATTGCGTAGCTCTCCGCTGCAGCAGAGCTGGACCTTCATGGGCAGGCGCTGTACTGGCAGCGTGCTGTGTCTCCTGATCAATAATGGGCACAGAGTGACTGGGAGTGAATCACTGATGTATACCAGGAGGTTGCTCAACGGGACCTCCTTGCACAATTAGATTATGTTGAGAACAAAGGATTCAGATGTTTCCACATCTGTGCAGGTACAGATTGGGGGGTAGGATCAGTGTTGCTATGGACAATGCCCCCTAATCCTTGGGAGAGTGCCTACCTGGTGGCTGGGCCTCCGCAATATTCGTTGCCATGGCACATGTTGCCGCACTGTGTGCGGCCACATGCTGCAAATCTATAATGATGCACCAAAAACAACAAATATCAATTCTGAAGCCGAAGAACATAGAATGGATTGTTTGAGGCAAGCAGGACGTGTGGTTAGCACGCAACAGCACGTGTGTGGGGCAGGAGGGCCATGAAGGAACGGATACTCAGTGACCAAACACCCCCGTGTCACAGGCCATTCGGTTATTGCGCATTTCATAGTGCATAGTTCATTGCATAGTTATAGCGCTGTGTCCGGTGTGCTATAGCTCTCGTTGATGCACTGTGCATGTGCTTCCAGTGTGGGGCCGGGGAGGGGGGGGGCTGGATGTGTGCAAGATGAAGATGAGATGAAGAGAGAGAGCCCAAGATCGAGAAAGAGAGCGAGCATGAATATCTCTGAGGACATTCAGTTGATGCCAACATGGAGGATTTTGGCACGTCGTAGGAATTTTTGCAAGTTTCGCATCGATGTGTGGAAGTAAGAACAATCCCTCCATATTTTGAGGGTGGGTAACTCAAAAAAATTTGGAATGTATTTAAGTGGAAAGGGGTGGGTTTTGGGGCCAAGTAAGGGGTTGGAAGGGCGAAAAATAGGGCATGACATCATCAGCTAAAAATAGGCAACTTAGGGACAAAATTGGTGACGTGAGTGATTATCAACCCCATAAAAGTGACTGTGAATGATAAAAATGAGCAAATAGAAGGGGAATGTTTCCAACTGCAAAGGTATGGCGCGGCTAAAGCCTAAGGATGGGCTATCTTAAGGGGTAAAATGGCTACTTTTTAGCACTCTGGGTAAGATCCTATCAAAAGTCATTTCCTAGCCCTTTTTTTCCATAATTCTATTGCTTATCGGCAAGGCACCGCGAAGAAGGAAGGAGCACAGTCAGACCGTCAGTCATTTAGTCACAAATCATTCAGAAGCCCACCAACCCCGTTCGGACACCCAAACAGTGTGAAAAAAACATAAAGAGGGTCTAAAACATGCTTTACATAGGATATTTGATAACTGTGAATGGTGTGTGTATGAAAAAGAGTTTTCGGAAATTTCCATTTTTGAGCTACGGAGGGTGGAAAACTGCATTAGCAGGTTGTGTCCCAGCCCCTTGCCCCTGTCCAAACACCCAAACCAAGTGAAATCCACATAAACATGGTGTAAAACATGATTTACGTAGCATATTTGATCATTGGGAATGGTCACAATGTCAAAAAAAAAACGGTTTCGGAAACTCCCATTTTTGAGCTGCGAGGGTGGAAAGATGCATAAATAGGTTGAGCCCCAGCGCCCTTGGGAGCCCCCTGCCCCCCTGTCCATACACCCAAAGAGGGTGAAAAATACATGAAGAGGCTCTAAAACAGGCTTTACATAGGATATTTGAACATTGTGGATGGCCAAAATATCAACAAAATCCGTTGTGATTTCACTGTCACTTGATGTATGAAAAAAATTAGTGTGTGTTTTACACCCCGCGATGATGAGGGCCCTGTTGGGCCAAAACATGAAATTATGAAATTAGGTGATCAAAAAGAAGACACTCCATCGTTTCACGCACCTAAGCATTTGAAGATCTGTACTTTTTGATTGATTGTTTGGTCTTCAAGCAGCTTGGGGGTGCCTAGATGTGAAATCAGTTTTGTGGTTTGCTTCAAAAACAAGCAAGAGGCTATGCCCTAGCCCCTTGCCCCTATCCAAACACCCAATGAGGGTGCAAAACACACGAAGAGGGAATTCCTCTTTTAGCGTCCGCTGGCATATGTACAGAGGTCGAGGGGCGAGGAGGTGGGCCGAGTTGAGTTCAGGCGCCCATATCCTCCCCTACAAGCCCCGCGCCTGTGCCCGCACAGCAACCAGGAGGGATGCAAAGGAGGAGACTCGGTCTCTTCCGTGCTTGCCCTATTGTGCTGCTGCTGCTGCGGCAGCGATAGTGAGGACTGCGCCGGCGGAGGCGCAGAGGGCGTGTCCGCCAGTGGGTCAGATGGCTTTCCCCCCGTGTCGACGGAAATGGCACGGGAGGCTATGCGGAACGTGGCTGGCAGTGTCACGGGGGCGGCAGTCGGTGTCCGCCTGCGGCCCCGGAAGGGGGCGGGGGATCGCCATCGCGGTAAGGCGCGGTCACCCAGGGCCGCAGAAATGCGGCGAAAAACGTGAAAAACACATGAAGAGGGTATAAAACATGCTTTCCATAGTGGTTAATGTTAATGGTCAAATATAAAAAACTTAGTTTCCAAATTAGCTATCGACGGTGGAAAGTTGCATAAACAAGTTGGCCCCAAGGCCCCTTGGGAGCCCCGCCCCCCCTTCCAAATGCCCAAAGAGGGTGAAAAACACATGAAGAAGGTATTGCGCTTTTACTGTCCATGAGCCTATGTACAGAGGTCGAGGGGCTGGGGGAAAGGGCCGATCTCGGAGTTCTGCGCCTTCCCCCCGGGCTGATTGCCCCCCGCCTGTGGTGCACGGCGGAACAGAGGGACGAGTCGGTCCAGACTATGTCTCTTCCGTGCTCGCCCTCCCGTGCGCCAGGTTAGGCATGGATATTCCCCCAGGGGACGCCGGCGCTACGGCGTCGGGCGCCCCAGGGGGGCGATGCGTCGCAGGGGGCTGCCGCACTGGCAGCCCCATAGAAAACAGTGTGGCCTGGCGCAGGGGCCCCGGTCGTCCTGGGCCCTGCGCCCGGCGTGCCGCGCGTGCTGCACTGTGTACTGCACTGTGTGCTGTGCTGTGTGCTGCACTGTGTGCTGCACTGTGTGCTGCGCTGTGTGATGTACTGTGTGCTGCACTGTGTGCTGCGCTTGCACTGTGTGCTGTGCTGTGTGCTGCATCCTGTGGTGCACTGTGTGCTGCATTCGCTGTGCTGTGTGCTGCACCGTGTGCTGTGCTGTGTGCTGCACCTTGTGCTGCACTGTGTGCTGTGCTGTGTGCTGCATCCTGTGGTGCACTGTGTGCTGCATCCTGTGGTGCACTGTGTGCTGCACCCTGTGGTGCACTGTGTGCTGCATCCTGTGGTGTACTGTGTGACGTGCTCTGTGCTGGCAGTGCAAGTGCACTGTCGTGGTGCTGTGCGCTGTGCGTTGCACACTGTGCTGGTGGTGCACCCTGGTGCTGTGCACTGTTCGCTGTTCCCTGTGCCCCTGCACCCGGCCCTGCCTGACCTGCCTGCCCTGTCTGCCCTGTGGGGAGGGGGGGGGGGGCGGTTCGGGACCGCAATGGGGGCAGGGTCGCCTGCCCCCCTGTGCCAGCAGGGCAGCCGATATGCTGCAGAAAACATCTTGCAGCCTCAGTGCGGCTGTCCCTTGTGGGGAAGTGGGGGGGGGGGGGGGTCATCTGTTGCTGCCGGGCGCGGCGGGCTCGCTCTGCGCGCACGTCGGGACGCGGGCACCACGTCGCGGTCGGGGGAGGGCGCCTGCCGGGCCAGCCGCCGCGGTTCCAGCCTCCGGGCGCGCTGCGAGGGCCTCTCTGGTGCCGGCAGCGCCGCGGACGCCGGTCTGGCCCGCCCCAGCCATGCCGAGACCGGAAGGGGGCGGGGGATCGCCATCGCGGTAAGGCGCGGTCACCCAGGGCCGCAGAAATGCGGCCAAAAACGTGAAAAACACATGAAGAGGGTATAAAACATGCTTTCCACAGTGGTTAATGTTAATGGTCAAATATAAAAAACTTAGTTTCCAAGTTAGCTATCGACGGTGGAAAGTTGCATAAACAAGTTGGCCCCAAGGCCCCTTGGGAGCCCCGCCCCCCCTTCCAAATGCCCAAAGAGGGTGAAAAACACATGAAGAAGGTCTAAAACATGCTGTACATAGGATGTGGGATCATTGTGGATGGGCAGAGCATTAAAAGAAATTGGTTGTACAGTTAGCATCAATTCATGTGTAAACACAATGCTTGTATGTTTTACACCTTCCCTTGATGAGGGCCTTGTTAGGCCGAAACATGCACGGGAACTGTGGTGATCAAAAAGAACATGCTCCGTCGTTTCATGTACTGCACTGTTTGAAGGTCCGGGGTTTCTCATTGATTATTGGTCGCACAAGCATCTCGGAGGTGCCTGGGAGTGAGATGAATTTTGCGATTTAGTTGCAAGAGAAGCAGCAGGATGTGCCCTAGCACCTTGCGGCCATCCAAACACCCAAAGTGGGTGCAAACCACATGAAGAGGGTCTAAAAAGTGGTTGACATAGGATACTTGATCATTGTGGATGGCCGTAATGTGAAGAAAATGGGTTTTGGAAATTTCCAATTTTTGAGTTGGGGAGGGTGGAACACTCCTTGAACAGGTTGTGCCCCAGCCCCCTTGGGACCCCCTCCCTCCCGTGCAAACACGAAAAAGAGGTTGAAAAATAGATAACCATGGTCTAAAACAACCTATAAACAGTATATTTGATCAACATGAATGGTCACGATGTCAAAAAAAAAAGGTTCGGAAATTCCCAATTTTGGAGCTCCCGAGGGTAGGAAGCTACATAAGTACGTCGTGCTTCAGCCCTTTGCCCTCATCCAAACACCACAACACGGTCCAAGACACGTAATGAGGGTCTAAAACAAGCGGCAAATAGGATATTTGAACATTGTCAATGCCGAAAATATCAAAAAAATTGGTTTCGGAAAATCCCGTTTTTGAGCAGCCAAGGACAATAAGTTGCACAAGCAGATTGTGCCCTCGCCCCTAGCCCCCGTCCGAACACCTCAGGAGGATGAAAAAAACATTAACAAGGTTTAAACATCCTATACATAGAGTATTTCATTACCGTGAATGTGTAATCAAATATGTAAAAGAAATGGGTTTCCAAATCGCATTTTTGAGCTACCGAAGGAGAAAAACTACACTTGCAAGTGGCGCCCCAGCCCCTTGCCCTCGTCCAAAAACCCACAAAGGTTGAAAACCACATAAAGAGGGTCTAAAACTTGTTTTACATGGGATATTTGATTACTGTGAAGGGTGGCAACATGGAAAAAATTGGTTTCAAAAAAGTTCCATTTCTAAGCTGCCAAGGCTCAAAACTACATAAGCAAGTTGTGCCCTAGCCACTTGCGCCCGTCCAAAGAGGGTGACAAACACATGAAGAGGGTCTAAAACATGCTTGAAAAAGGATATTTTGTGACTATGAATGGTAAAAAAAGAACAAGAAGCAATGGCGCAAATTCCCCTTTTTGAGTTTGTTGAGGGTGCAAAGTTGCTTTGGCAGGTTGTGCCCCGGTCCCTTGCCCCTATCCAAACACCCAAAGAGGCTAAACAACAGATGCAAAGAATCCAAGACATACTTCACATGTAATATTCGATTGCTTTCAGTGGTCAAAATCGGGGTCGGAAATCAACATTTTCGAGCCGATTAGGGTTCAAGGCTCCATTAGCAGGTTGTGCCCTAGCCCCTTGCCCAGGTGCAACCACTTAAACACGGTGAAAAACACATGAGGAGGGTGTAAAACATGCCTTACTTAGGATAACTTGTTGTACTTGCTGTGTCATTTGATGAGTACACAAAATTCTTGTGTGTTTTACACCGCGCGATGATGAGGGCCTTGTTGGGCCGCAACATGTACGGGAACTTATGTGATCAAAAAGAATACGCTCCATTGTTTCACGTGCCTCACTGATTGAAGGTCGCAGGTTTTTGATTGATCGTTTGGTGTTCAAGCAGCTCGGAGGTGCCGAGAGGTGAAATCAATTTTGCGGTTTATTTTTAACAACGAGAAGCAGGTTGTGCCCTAGCCCCCTTCCCCTATCCAAACACCCAAAGAGGGTGAAAAACACATGAAGAGGGTATTGCGCTTTTACTGTCCGTGGGCCTATGTACAGAGGTCGATGGGTTGGGGGGGGGGGTCCGATCCTTGAGTTCAGCCCCCCACCCCCCATGGTAAACGGCGGCTTAGAGGGACAAGCCGGTAAAGAGTATGTCTCACCGGAAGTAGCCCTCCCATGCCACCTATTAGGTTGGGCTGTACCCCGTGGGGGCGAGTTGCCCGGCGCCGCAAGAGGCAGATTCCTTGGACGGGGCGGCCTTAGGGCAAGCCCCATCAAAAAAAATGTGGGCAGGCGGCCCGCTTGGGAAGCGGGCTGCACTAGCCACGTTGTCGAAGGGGCAGGCGTGCCCGCGCTGTTTTTGGGTCTAGATGGGAGCGCTTGCGGTCCCCGCAAGGTGCTTCATTGCGGTGCGGCGCAGTGCAGCGCCCCGTGGGTGAGGGGGTGGGGGCTGAAGTGGAGCAGGGGCGAGGAGGGCAGCCCTGCACGCTCTGGTGGAGCTGGGGCCGGTGAAAATGCTACCCACAACATCGTCCAGGGTTTGCGCCCCAACTTGCACGCCTGCCCCGTCTTGCGGAGGGAGTGGGCCTCTCACATCATTAATCCAATTCAGTTCAGTGTATTGCTATGAACACAATGCTGGTGTCTATCATACAACATGGATAGGGCACCATCATCAGACACCAATAGTGTGTACCGACAAGCCTCATGTGGCCTTAGTGCTATGACTCCACTGAAGATGCTTAGGGCACAGTAATCCAAAACACCTGAATTGTCGTCCAAAACCTGCAGCCGGTCTGGCTGAACTCGGGGTTATAGGGACATACCTGTGTGCAGTTTGGCATCTGCAACCACGTGGCATCCGTTGTGCACACCTACATTAGCATCCGCATACCCGTGTGCCGCAGGTCACGCATGCAGTGCAATCTGTGGTTGCATGCAGTGCGGTGCACTGCCATCAGACATGCAAGTCCTGACGTGTTCAGGGTAAGGAAAGCAAGAAGCAGAGTGCAACTTCAGTGCATCTCCCTCATGGCCGCAAGAGGCAATAAAGAGAGTGTATGGTGTCAAATAGCTCTGTCGATGACAGGAGCCTCTATGGGCAAGAGGTGCCTGACGACTCGCCCTCTTGGGGCAAAAAGCCATTAGGCACCCGCCCGGCGAAGCTACTCTAACATCTGACATCCAGGACTTGACCAGTCCATGGTTGTGGGTGCAGAAAGTAAGATGAACCTCTCAGATTCTCCCTTAAGGGTACAGGTAGCAACAACTCCAACCGTTGGTCGAGAGCTTAAGAGACTCCTCCTGTTGCACCCTTCGGGCCCACTCAAAAACAACAAAGGCCAGAGGGACCATCTGGGCAGCAAACAGCATTCAAACTGGTAACACAAAGCTGAAAATGTCGGAGCAGCCGTTGACGGCCAAGCAGGATGGCCCCAACCTTCCTGGTCCACCTCGCTGTGGCAGGGTCGCTGGAGGCAGACTTGGCGAATATAAAGTGACTGCCTTATCCGCGATACGGACGTGGTTCGTATGAACCAGCAGGTCACCATACATTCGCGGGGCTGGCGCCCACGTCAACGCAGTGCTGCAGTGTTGAGACACAGCAGCTGGATGGCGACCGATTCGAACCGGCATCCTAGGTAGCAACAACTCCAACCGTTGGTAGAGAGCTTAAAAGAGTTAAGTATCTTCTATGGGCAAAAGGTGCCCAGCAGCCCACCAAATTAGCAAAAGGCCACCAGACTCCTGCTGTTTGCGGCTGTTGCTACTAGAACAAACTTCTGGCTACGGGCAAATCCCCTTCTGGTTCATCAGCTGTAGAAATAAACTCTTGATCATCTGAGGGCAGCGGTGTGCCCCAGATGCCTCAGTCTGATCCCAGATCCACATCAATGTAAAAATCTGTATCAAAAGCTGTCTGAGATCTAGAGCAAGGTCGCTGCCTCCCAGGCAACGGAGTTTCATTGAGAATCTCTGCTCTGCATTGCATTCCGTCTGTATGTGTCACATTCAGGGGGTTGCGGCTGCTACCCAATTCAACCATATCGTTGGCTACTACATTTCCTCTGATGTCACAGTGAGAGGGGTGTAGTACCGTTCTGAGCTCTCTTCCTGGCATGTTCAAAAACGGAAGCAAAGCCGCCCAGCAATGTACATTATCCAGTGGTCCTGTCGAGCACCGCCAGCCATTGTCTTTCCATTTCTGCACCCCTCCCTTGATGGTGTCATTTACAATCTTGCTATCCAGTGCAATCACAATTTTACCGGTGGTGAAGTGTTCCAAAACCAAGAGCACAGCAAATAGTTCGGCAGCATTGTTTGTCTGCCTCTCTCCCTCCGGGTTTGGCATGGCATGCTTTATACTAAGCTGCGGGCAGTAGACACCGAAGCCCGCAACCCATCCCGCCAGATCCATACGCACAGAGGACCCATCTGTGTAAAGTACAAGCCAATCTCGAGACACATATGGTTGCACCTCTGCTAATGCCGGAGCCACCCTAGCTTCCTTATTGAGTTTGCGATGTTTGGATCTCTGACTGCTCTGCTAGGTGAAAAACCAATCCCCCATAAAAAATCTCGGTACCAACGTACCTGTGTTAAGGAGTTCAAGTATTGCATAACGTATAGAACGAAAATAAGAGGAGAAACTGCTGGCACCAAGCCACTTGGCTAGCTCCATCAGCTTTGGGGCCCATACACACGAAAAGGTGTGGTACTTGCGCGTGTCACGCAATGAATTAAACCGGAAAAGGCAACGTGTGACCCACATCGCTTGTCGTGATGTCCACAGCACTTTACGCGGCAGGGTTGCGATGGTCTCTCCCTCATGTGTGCTTGCAAATTGCAAAATTGAGTGTGATATGCCATGCACATCTGTGTAACTACCCATGGCCTTGTCAATGCAATCAGCTGCTACTTTAATCAGGGAGCAGTGAAATAGGAAGTGCAAATTCTCCTCTTCAGCTCCACAAGTGGGAGATCCCACAACGTGCCTAGTCAGTGGCTGTATTCTGTCTTCTGTGCTAAGTTTTCCCCGCAGCGCTCGATGTATGAAGTCCCGGGGCTATGGAGGATACTGGTTGGGCTTGAAGTATTTCCTAGGAAACCGTGACTCCTTGCAGAAACCAACTGGAAGAGTGAGGATGTTTTTCACGATATCACGGGATCCTCAGGTCTCCCAGAAGCTGGGACAAGAGAGCTCAATCGGATTGAAATGGGCACAGTGCAGCAGTCTCCTGCCAGCAATTCGAAAGGGGGATTTGCATGTGTGTGCTATTCCTTTAATCAGGGTGTCATGAGAGATGTCATGCCAATATACAACTCCTTTCCTGACTAGCTGAGGAAAGTGATAGTTGTGATGATTCTCATTTTGACACAGTGCATTGTGCCACAGAGGTAGGTTTTGCAGGGAGACCAGTGGTGATGCATACAGTTCATCCCGCTGCTTGAGCCACAAAAAGCTTTTACCTGACAACCCCAAATAAGGCACATGCTTCCACTCTGTGATGCCTATTTGCAACAGTGGTCAGAACCTTGGATGCTGAACCAGCCCAATGCGTTTGGACGAGTTTGTCATTGGCTGCACGATGTCAGCCGATAATTTGTGTGGCTGCCTAATGAAGCTAACAAACATGTGTGCAAATTGCCAATGCAGGTAAGCCTCTGGCTGCAGAAGGTTGTACCCTTTCCCTGGCGGCTGTGACAGTATCGGTAACGTGACAGACCAACTGCTAAGCTTTAATCCCACCCGATATATTTTGCAGAGCTGTGAAATTACCAGGTCATTGGGCTGATATGCTCGGGCTGTGAAATTCAGGAGCGGCAAGAACCAAATTTTGAGAATCAGTACCCTCTCATTTAGACCCAGCGGTAGCTTACGCAAGAGCTGTGGCCAGCGGTAGCTTACGCAAGAACTGTGGTCTTTTCGGCGCAATTGCAAGACACTCAGCAAATGCTTGTTCCGTTGTGATGTGGCCAATTCAGACCCCCTAATATTTCAACTCGGAGACAATGAGGAGTTGTGTGTCTCTATAATCGGCAGGGCTCAAGTCCCCTTTCAGGAGCAGCTTGCTCTTGTCCACATTGATTTTAAGCCCGGATAAGTTGGAAACAATTCGCAATCTGTGCAAAACCTGCATAACCATAGCATGCACCTGAGTACTCTGACCTGTAAAGATTAGTGCTAGGTCGTCCACATACATTCGTGGTACTGCACTGAGGTAGTGCTGCCGTAAATCATACAATAACGGGGACACCATAAGCACAAACAAATAGGGTGAAAGCGGATCACCCTGTCTAATCCCGGACTGTGGCACATGCATGATCTCATGTACAATTTGTCCATTGAAAATGCATTTGCGTGGTGCTCTTAGAAGCGCAAGAATGACTTGAATCAAAAACTGTGGGATACCCATGACTTGAAACACAGCAATGCAGAAGTTGAATAAAATGGTGTCGTAGGCTTTGGAGAAGTCAACCGAGACAAACGCACCATGCTCCATATGAAACCACCCTCCCACTGTATCCCAAAAATGCTCAAAGATCTTCTTACCACGAATTGAACCTTTTTGGGACAGGGGAACGAGGTAGTCAATGCAAGGTTCCAACACCATAAACGGTATGTTGCTGAACCATTTGAGAATGACATTCTGGAGCGCAATGGGTCTCAATTGTTCCACTTGTGGGACTCCTGTGACCTTAGGCACCGAATTGATCAAACCTACCACCCAATTGGGTGGTATGACTCCTTTGTCAAAGATGCGTTGTACAGGGGAGTGCATTTGAGGTAGAAAAGCCTCACCCATGGTCTGATAGAAGTGTGCACGAATTCCATCCTCACCTGGTGAAGGCCCTATGCAGTGCTCTGACTGTCAGCGGGTAATCATGGGGTCGCAGGAGCAAACCTGACTGCACTGCACGTCTGTGGAATTTTGGGAGGCTTTTAAGATACAGGGTCATTTCCGAAACCGTGCTGGTGCCCTGCACCATTACTGTGTTCCAGAAGCCCCTCATCTTTCCCGCCACATCCAGTGGAGAGGTACCAATATGCTCAGACTCACGAAGCGCACACATAGTCCTGAGATTGTTCAACTGTTTCATCAGTCTGTATACCTGACTCACCCTTTCACTGCATGTGAGATCAAATTCCTCATCTTCTTTCAAGAGATCTTGCAGTTTCGCCAAAACAGTTTGTCCCTGAAAATCTTGCTGTAAGTTATCAAAAATTTGACTCGGTGCCTTGTATGCAATCTCATGTGTTGGAGGCTCAATTCCCCGATCCCGGAGCAAGTCCCATCCTTCACCACACACTCTGTTAACCGAGCTCCGATATAATACAGAGACAACCTGACTGGCACATTTGGAATTTCCCGTCCTAACCCTAACCGGACTGTAATGCGCTGCCGCCTCCCGTATCAGGGAGGCTGACACATCCCACCAATCCTCTGCATCTTTTGGGATGGACTCCAACCGTCGTCGGAGTTCATTGGTGGAGGCGTCACAAGAGAGCATATCAGGACATACCCTGTTCCTATGTCCCTTTTTCGAGCGAATGCGCGTTGTAATGGCCACAATGACTGCTTTGTGGTCTGACTGTGCTAAAAAAGTGGCATAGGGCCCGCCTACACAACCCACATCACAATCACTTACATGCACTTTGGCGAGTCTCCCAAGGATATGCGGTGTGGTGGATGTGTGCTCTTCCGATTGTTGTGGTGTATCCGTTTTCTGTCTTTTGACGTTTGGTGTATCTTGATCTCTATGAATAGCGGCAAAACCATAAGTCCAGCCAAAGGGGTAAAAGCTTAGATCATCATGATTCCGAAACGGAGCGACCCAAGAGTCACTGAATTTTGCTGAAGCCAGGGCCCCCAGCTCAGCTTCCCTGCTCTGCACGACCGCAGAAGGTATGGGTGATGTCAGCTCGCAGGCTGTCAACTCCGGGTATTGTTACAGAGTTGTGATCACACAAGATTATGAGACGTCCCTCAAAATTCTTGATGATTCGTTTGATCGGGAACCATTGTTCTTTGCGCAGCGTAGGTAAGTGGTGCTAGTGACCCACCATGAAGAAAACTTTGGGACCATAATTATGTCTTAGGTACACAAACATGAGTCTGGGGGAGAGTGAAAGCTGGAAATGTGTTCCCACATATTAGACCATTATATGGCTGAAGCACCCCTTCCACCTGGATTCAGGTTACCCAGGAAGTGAAAGGATGTCAATCCGGCCGTACGGTGAACGGACGTGTAGTCTTCCCATAGCTTGCCATGAGGCTTTTGAACTCCGACAACAGAAATACCATGTTTGACTGCTGCTCCCAACAAGAGTACATGCCTTTGATACTCCCCGTCCCCTCGAGTCACATCCGTGTTTAACCCATTGGAATTGTATGTCATCACCGAAAATTTGTCTGTGAATGGGCACGCGTCCATTCCCCCACTGTGGAGGGCAATGTCCTGAAGGATGCTCATTTCTTGGGTTCCTCAGACCCCAGCCTCCTTTTGCCACACAGTTTCCACAAAGTTCAGCACGCTCTCATCAATATCCATGTGGACTCCGACATTGGAGGATGAACTTTTCTCTTGATTGGCTTCACGTCCCGCTGGTTTGTTTTTCACATTTCTCAAAGCATTATATTCCTCGGCAGAGATGGCCCTAAATTTGTCCAGACCATCTGCACTCTTGAACACTGTACCTACAAATTTGCTGATCTCCTTTTTGATTGCTCTCCAAGATGTTGTGCGTACGGCTCCAGCCGAAAATGGCTGCCTTCGTAGGTCACAGTCCTTAAATGTTCCACTGATAGAGCACATAGCAGTTCGAAGCTCGTGGGCAGCCCACCAGGGTGGTACATCAACTAGTATCATGGCATCACTTGCCGGCGTTGTTGAGTTTGTGGATCCTGCATCGCTAGCAGCGTCCGACGTGATATCAATTTCCCTCAGAACTCGATGTAACTCATCAGTGTAGAAGGATAAACCATGGTTGTTGTACATAGTTTCCACGTGTTGCTGTAGGAGTGCATTTGCCTTGTGACTAAGGCTGATGCGCAATTTCGTCGCAGACACAACATTGATGATGAGGTCCTCCATGTTAGTGAGCACATTTGACAGGTCGCCAAACAAAGAAAGCACTAGCAAGAAAGGAAAGGGCTCATCTTGGTCTTGTGAGTGGACCGCACGTATACCTCATATTTGTGGGGTTGATTTTCAATTGGTTCTTTCTGATGCATTTGTAATACTCCATGATGAAGAAAGGCTTGGACCCATGTTTGTTAATGAAGTCAATCGCCTGGGCTCCCGTGAATTGTAGATACAGTTACTTGGTCATAAGAGTGTTTTCGTAGCAGATTGTGCCAGGCATGATGGCAATGTCTTTGGCTTCACCAACAGCATCCTTAATCCACGAGGAGTGTGCCTGGACCTTAAAGCGATGGACTGTTATAGCGACATCCTTGGATATGCTGCTCTCCGGGTCAGCACCGAGACGAAACATTCGTTGTGTTTTGAACACAGGCGCCAGCGAGGACTCCCTGGATCTCCGATTACTCACAAAGAACCATGTCCAACATTCAGCATGCGCTATTACATCGGTGATCTGCCTTTCAAATCGTGTCAAAGAATACATGTTCACCGGCATTGATTCATTCAGCTTGATACCCGCATTTGCAACTCCCACCCTCTCAGACGTGTCATTGAAGATGATCAGTGCCGTGCGATTCAAGTTGCCGAGTGCAGCTAGCATTTTGTGGACAGATTTCTGCATTTCCAAGATGTCCGGCTTTTGAATGACCATCGGTACATTCAGCGATTCACCAAACATGATTGCCTGTAACTGCTCAGCAGTGTCCATTTGAGTGATTCCTTGCAGAGAGATCATGGTTCCTTGATCAAACAGGTTGTGCACGTAGTTGCATGACTGTACGACAAATTGATACTCATTCAAGTCCATCAAGTGATAAATGTGCGTGGCCTCCGTGATGGTGATGCGCGGCTCTCCGTGCACCCTCCATTTCTGCATGTACTCTTTGGCACTCATTCGGCGAGCCCAAGTACTCGAGATGTTCACGGCGGACTGTTAGTTGCCGTTTCGATGCGTTGGTGTCAGCGATCACTGCCGGCAGGCCAGAGGGACGCGCGCAAGCATGGCAAATAAGGCACCAAAAAAAATAGACACTCAGAAGGTGGGGGTCTTGTGCTGCCAAGTGTGGTGGGCTCGCTCAGCGGGCAGTTCGTTACGGTCTCTAGAAGGCGATAGCTGGGCACCCACCGGCCCCGGTTGCCACTTGTCCGACCGCTTCGGCGGTCTATCGGACATCGTTGATGAGGCCGGTCGGGCCTATCCCATCCAAGCGGAGAATGCCGGGGCCCCGGCTTGGCGGGTAGCTCGTGCAGCACCTGCACAGCCGGGCCTGGCGTTGAAGCGGGGGCGCCTGCCCCAGCGCCCGGTGCCCCGCATGTGCCACACGGTACCTAGGACGGATGACCTAGCCATGCAGCAAGCGCCGTTGGCATCCATTGGTTTTCATCAAACAAGGTACCACACCCACCAATGTGGTCCGAAAATTCATATCGTCCATGTTGTTGAGGTGCCTCAATGCCTTGTGGTCATTTATTGGCTAAATACATCTTTCGTGCTTGTGTATGTACAGCGAGTTCAGCCTGCATTCACCTGCTAAATATGCTATTGATTGTACCTCAAAATCTGTAAAATCCTGTGAGTGCTGCGGCAATGGTGTGTCGCAATTGATAAATATCCTATCTAACGGTCGTGTTTGATCCGGTGCAAATGATCACGCTGGAGTCCGCCCTACGGAGGACCGACTGTGGTGTCCAATGCATAAAGTCATCCGGCAGTGGAGGCCGGGTGCTCTCCCTAACCCCCACCATGTGTAGGTCCTTGTCCGGGTCCTTCCTCTCGCCTTCCTTTCGCAAAGCGAGCAACAGTTTGTTGGCAGGCCAGAGTGGACTCCAAAGCCGTGCCCGCAGTATCCCCATCTTCATTTTTTGTCAATACCGCATGAGATGGGACATGATAGACTGTCACATGTGGCCCGTAGGCTTCAACAAAAATTGAAACTCTTTTCCATAAGTTTGCATGGGCCAGTGGCCCAGCCCCTTGGGTGCCAGTTATTGCGGCGCCATCGCTGCGCCCACCCACTACACCCGTTGACCACATACTCACAGTCGCACATGCCATAGGTTCGTCTATACATGGCTGCCTCATAAAGCGTCTGCAAAATTGCCAATAATTCGGCCCTACCTATGGTCTATGACTCCGAAACGGGCACAAATTTTGATACGTTGTAGCGCTGGCAGGGGCGGATCCCATGCTACGCACATCGCGCGCCGACGGATCCCCCGCCCTCGTACTCATGCCGTGGGCTCTAGGCCACAGCCGCGGCCAAAACCGAGGCCAACATGCTGCGCGGGCGCCTGCCGTATGGAGGGAGGGTCACTCCTCCTGCAAATGGCTTGCTGAAAATAGGCCATGAGGAGGCCAGAAGCTCCCCCAGCTGAATGCGTGGCAGCGTCTGAAGCCGGCTCAGCCAAGCCCCTCGCACGTGCAGGGCCAAGCCTTGCACCTGCAACGCCATGTTGCCGCCGCTAGCGAAATAGGGCCGTTCATGCGGAGCCGCGCACAAATGGCCGCTCCACGGGATGAGGGCCCAACAACGGTCCTCTGGGCTCCTTGAGGGAGGCGCTTTGCTGCCATGTGTCACTGTGGGGTGTGTGACATCCACCGCAGCACGTGCGTCCACTCACTGAGCAGGACACATGTCCCCCGCAGCTTGAGGTGCGAGGACGCCGACATAGCCCGTTCCATGAAGGACTGGCAGTTCAAGGTGAGCTCCGCCCATGTGATGGTCCCTAGGCCGTCCCGCCTCTGCCACGCGGCTGCCGAATGGAGGAGCTCTTGCGCAAAGGCGGGCTCCCACGGCCATCTCGGGGGGACCCTAGGGCGCAGCTCCATCGCTGGCGCCCGAGGCACGAGTGGCAAGAGGCCGCACAACTCTTGCCAGGGGAACCCCCCCTTGCCTCCCATTGCCCGTTTACGGGGGAAGAGTGCCTCCCCTTGGCACAAGGCCCTAGACCAAGTGTGGACGTACCGGGCGGCCCGCACCGCTCAAGTACATCGCCTATAATCTGTATAGGAACGCGCCAGCCAACGGGCAAGCCCTCACCGCACAGAGCGACATCGGCAACAGCCTTGCAAGCCGAAGGCGGCCCGGCAAATGCTTTAGGGGGCCGAGCTATGGCCGCTCTGCCGCGGCTAGGGCCCTCCCCCGCCTGCGTGCGCGGGCCGGCTCCCTTCGCCGGGCAGTCTGAGAGGAAGTGGGCCTCATCCTTGTGAAAGCAGCCAGAACCGGGAAAAACGGACGTCAAGCGCATGTTGGCCTCTGCACGTGGGCAGCTGTCCACAGCGCCCCCGCCGGCAAGCCCCGCAGGAGGGAGGCCTTTGGCGCAGTGGCCGCCACGCCAAGCGCCGCCCGACAAGCCGCCCCGTCGACCCCGTCTCCCGGCCACCTAGGTGTCGCGGCGGTGGGGCTATAACGTGCGCATTGCGTGACACCGAAATTTTTCAAACCCCCGGTGCTAGATCCACCGCAGTGGCTCCTACACTAGGTGCAACGGCTCGGTCTCGCCAGATACGGACCACCACCGCTGCTAGGCGTTCTCGACCACCGGCCGGCTCGTGCGGGCCCTGCACGACGCCCGCCGATTGGGGTGGCGATGTTGGAAGGCTCGTCCTTCCAAACCGCCTTCTCCATTACCTGGAACCGTCTTGGCATCACCGCCACCCTTGCCATCTAGTTCTCCCACTCGTAGCGGGTGCACATTATTGGGGAGATGTGGTGTCGCGCCGCATCTCCCCTGTGTGGACGGTGAGGACCACCTCCTTGGCTTCAAACAGCGCAGTGGTCCTCCAAACAGCCCGCAGGACTATAGTCTTGACGCCCCGGAGGTCTTGGTCCGGCACCGACGCGAACGCCAGCCCTTGGAGGGCCAGGGGTGTGACAAGGGTACTCACCGCGCGCATCTTGCGGTCCAAGGTAGGCAGGTGCCGCATCGGGCGTAGCACGCTGCGACTCCCTCCACACGCCGCTCTAGTACCTGGCCCGTGCTGCCGGCTCCCCGCAGGGCCACGTGCACGCCCAGCTGACGGAAACGATCCGCCAGTGGCAAGAGAAGGCCTCGCAGCAGCACGAACTGCACCGCCCTCTCCCCATGGGAACAGGAGCAGGCTTTGTCCACGCGGACGTCCTGCCCGGTGAGGGCGAGCCACGCCTTTGTCGTGCGGCTGGTGCGCGATAGAGTGCCCGCCCACGGGGCCGCCGTATGGATTACGTCGTCATAACCGGACACCCCCGGGTCACGAGCCCTAGCGCCTGCGCTTGCAGCGACAACTGCACTTCCGGATCCTCCAAGGTGCTACTACTCTGGCTTCCGCACTTAGAGTTCTCGGCCTCTACTGCCGCAAGACTTGGCGGCCGCGCCGCCGTGGCGGCGAACACCTGCTACTAGAGGTAGTCCACCTCCCCACTTCCACATCATGGTAGGCACTTTCACTTGGATCACCGGGAGCGGGCATCGCTACAAGACGTGTCGGTGGCCTGCCACTAGGTCCCCAAGCAGCCCCCAACTTCAGAGACGCGGCGGAATTAGTTGTACATGGCCCCCAGGGCCCCTGCTGTCCCGGGCTTCATGCCCAGCTGCAACACCAGGGCCAAGACAATGGCTTGGGGCATGAGCTAGATTGAAGCACTTGACGTAATCAATACTTATCCCCGATACCGTGCATCCTTGGAGGTAGCACACCTCGAGGAGCACGTGTGTGATGGCGGCGTCGTCCAAAGCACTGCGCGCTAGGTAAAAGCCAAAGGCCCACGGATGCGCATCCGCATCTTGCTAGCACATGGCCTCATTCATTATGATCCCCGCCTAGAGGCGGTAGATCATGGAGAGTACCCTCAGGGGCCGCGTGTTCCACCGCGCTAGCGGGCCCTCCATGGAGATGAGGGCTATGTAGCCTTTAGCTAGGCACAAGGGCCAGCGCTCCCTGCGCTCGACTTCCCTCATGAAGGCTGCCAGCCAGTCCAAGAGCCGGTCTAGTTGGGCGCGCAGGTCCTATAGGCTCCAAACAACCAGGCTTAGAGTCGAGGGGTGCATCCTATGCAAAGCCCAGCGAAGCCGGCGCCCCATTGGAAGGTGTGAGACCATGGGAATACACTGCAGATGGTGCCCGTTTGGTCACACCGACTCTACAGGGTCAGGCTCGGCTACATCGGCATATTTGCGGTTTATGGGCTGCCAGGCATCCTACAATAGGGAGTCCATGTGCCGCACGTTTGCCGCTGGCATGCTGTCGGGGCTCATCAAGAAGGTGACCGCCGCGGCATGTACCCTTTGTGAATGGGGCACAGTGTTCCATTTAGATGTGTGTGGCACCTAGTGTCATTGTGGCCGTGTTTTGCCATAAAGTCCCTGTCCCCACCCTTCTTACGCGGTAGCTATGTGCCCCAAAATTCCAGAGAAACATTTCCTAGAGTACTACAAACAAGGATGACCTATCATTGGTGCAGTACGGCTTTAGTGCCCCCATTTCTCTTCCATTCATATGGTTCCAAAATTGCATTCTGCCTGTTAGCTTATGAATGCGAACGTAATATAAATTTGGCACAAATTTGGTGCAAAATTGACACCGAGTTACCTAAATCCCCAAGAGATGCCGTTTCCAAAAATGGTTCCGGTGTCAACGCCGCCTCTTGCGGGCCAAGAATTGTTGCTGCAAAGTCTTGAGGTAGCCTACGTTATTAAGTGCCTTTCGGCGTGCTTGAGCAGCAAGGAGTGGCATAGCTCTTCGCCGTGCATGCTCCACTTGCTGGGATCCCATCCCTCGCAGCGGAGGCTGTCATCACCGGTGTGGTTATCCACAACTACCTGCCAGCCCAAAAAGCCCCGCAAGAGCATTAGGCCCCCACCATTGCGCATCATGCGCTCTCGTTGCCCATGGCTGCCATCCATTGCAAAACATGCAAATCTGGAGAAGATTCGCCAACGGCGAGAAAAAAGTACATGTGGTCTATCCACAAGTGTGACCACGAAAATTTCCGCCACTACAACTGTAGATGGGCTTCACCCATTGCAACACTATTTTCCCTCAAGGACTTTACGTCTTCCCCAACGAAACACCGTGTCTGCCATGCAAACACACACATGGCACTGAAATTGGTCCCTCACTTGCGGCATACGTCCACCCAGAGGGATCCTGCAACATGTCCCCCTTCCGTCCCCCCCTTATGGACACACTCCCGTATGGGGATTTCCCACCCCTTGTACCGCACCAGGCGAAGCTGCAGCACACTCAAGTCGAACCTTCCCCTTTTAGTTCGCCGCCTCAAATTCTAAAGTCCAAGCAAACATGTTTTCCTTGCTAGCTGGACCAAGTTTAGTATAGGTTGGAGGAGGGTGTGGGCCACCACGGAAAGCAACTTGCCACTGGCTGCCACTACAACATCCCTCATACCGTATATAGCACAAAAACAGAGCCGCATAACACCGTGCTACCAATAATCAGGAATGCGGCGTGCGGAGGAGTTGTGCGGGCAAACAGCTTTGATGTGGAGGTAGTTAACCGACATCAGTTGGATTGTTTGCCTGGTGCCAGAATTGGCCAAGCAATCAGCCCTATTGCGACCACATACCCAACACACAATTGCGTGTGGGGACACAGCCTTCCAGTTCTTGCCCCCCCTTCACCAGATTTGTGGCGTTCCATAGGCGCAAAGGAAAACCAGGGGTTGCAGTGGTGCCCCTGCAGTGTCTATTGTGGTGACCTTGCTTGTAACAAACAGCTCGTAGTGGAAATCCACCTCTTGCGCTAGTGCATAGATGCGGCACTACTGCTCGGAGCCCCCCGGTATCCACCAAGTTAGCAGCTTGTCAGGACTAGTGGTATCCCCGATTGTGCAATGCACATAGCCGGCCTCATGGCGGTTTGTGCCGTCGATTGCTATGGGATGCCAATGGTACTAGGGGGGTCCAGGCTGCCGTGCATCCGCAGGAGGTATGGGGTGGCACTCATACAAGTACCTCAGCCGTCAGGCAAGGAGCATGCCACACCGTAGATGACGGTGCGTCTCCCGTCTGCCGCTTTGAGGGCTCGAGCGGCTGGCTGGGTTAACTGCAATAGGGTGTTGTAGACGTCGGGCCACGTTACGCCTCATGCTAGCAGCCGTGTGAGGTACCGGGCCTTTGTCCGCGATAGGTGGGGTGACCGGAAGCGGCATACCGCGCCGACGATGTTGTCCCATGGGGTCGGTTGCGTGGCTCAACCCGGTGACGTGCTATCCTTCACGGGGGTTAGCAGTATCTGCCCCGAATCCGCGGTAAGTTGGCATGGGTAGGGGCTCCCAACTCCTTCCCAACTACATCCTCGAGTGATTTCAGTGTACGGTGCATGTGCGTTTGGGAACGCACGGATTGGAAGGGACCGGGGGCCTTCCTTGCAGTTCCACAAGCCATTGTGCACACAGTGAGCAAAGCAGCATGCAATAAGGGTCACTTTCACAAACAGTTGGATGTATGCAATGCACGAGAATTGTTCATCACAACCCCCGAGAGGCATGGTTCAATGGCACGAAAGCTGCAGGAGCAAATTGAAATGCCTTCATTAAACTCACGCGAGTTTCGGGCGAATATGGGCGAAATTCGCGCGAAATTCATATTCACAGCCACATGCCAGCACACATGCGAAAATAATGTGGATGCGGGCCCGACTGGCCTTGGCTTCCGGTGGCCTGACTACCTGCAGGCTGGCTGCTGTCACCCCCTTGGCTAATGGCCTGTGGGTGTTCATGGGCCCTCCGCGGGCATCCTAAAATTGGGGTTTATGGCTGCTATTGCTACACGGGCCGGGGTGTAGTGGGGCTCGACACACGCATGCCACTCCAACGCAAATCGCACGTGCGGCAGAACGCCCCCGAATGGCGTGTTGGGGCGCTTCGCTTGCAATTGGAACCAAACGAGCACCTACGCCGCATCCAGTTGCCGCGTTATTGTCTCTGCTGCGCCCATCCAGGCCTGTGTACTTGCAAAAAAAACAGCACTCCATCGGGGTTGATGGGGGTGGGGAGGGGTGGGCCCCGCCTCCTGCTGCTCTTGCTGGGGCTGCTCTTGCCTATGCTTCTGCCCTGAACGGGCAAAAAGCTGCTGCTTTAGAACCTCCACCGGACCCTACAGAAGGTCCCTTTCCCGTTCTGCTACCTTCCGTGCCGAAATAGCCACTTGTGTCTCAGTTCGCAACACCTGAAGCCGCTTCCGCAAGGTTTCTAACTCCCGTTGGGCCTTGAGGTGCTCCTTGGATTGCTATTGGTGCTGCTGCACCACCCAATGGGTGATGTTGGGGTGCATGGGGGGTGGGGGTTCCTCTGCACCTCGGGAGGCAGCCGCTTGGGGGACTTTCCTTGGCCGGTGGCGTTTGCCTGGGCTGGGCTTGCTTGGGTTTCAGCTCCTCCGGTCTCCCGCTGAGGACCGACTCTTCGGGTCGTCGCCGACCTCCCCCTGCTCCCTCGCGTCAGACCTCGCGAGTCCCCCGACCGGCATGGTTGGGCGTGCGGAGCTGTGCATTGTCCCGCCAATCATCATTGCGGATCCCCCAATGCCGGGGGCTTTCAAGAACAACACATTACCTCGCTGCACAACCCCCTGCCGGGACGGTGAATGGCGGCATCCACTATCGAGAGGCCGCTCTTGAGGCGGTAGCCAAAGCGAGCCACCAATACCTCACCCTCGTTTGCCAAGGCCACGGCGAAACCATCCTTCATGCTCACCCGACACGAGAAGCTGATGGTGTGGGGCGCATCGCCTTCTGCCTAATTTCGGGTGGTGACATTCAAACTCCAAACTGCAGCCAAAGATTCACTATGACCCCCCCTCTCTGGCAGGCCTTGGAGGTCTCCCACCCCGGAGTCTCCAAGTCTTTTTTGGGTCACGGAAAAATGGGGAAAATGGGAAGAATGGAAAAAAGCAGAGGATAATGGGGGGAACCGGGGGAAAATGGGGGGAAACGGGGGAAAGCGGCGGCAAAATGGGGGTAAATGCGGGGGTATGGGATGCAAGAGCACACTTGCTCGCCACTTTTACTTCTTTGATGACACACATGATTGCAACACAAGCACTCGGTAGGCGGTGCATTCAAAGCGCACAATCGTTGTGCCGTTTTGTGTACCGTACACAATTCGTACTTGCTCATGGTGGTGGAACTATACCATTGAAACAAAAGGAGACATAGCCCTTGTGTGTTCCCTCCGCCATACTCTGCTGCTTGTCGGAACGAACACGTTTCCAAACTAAAAACGAGCGTTCTACATCACAAGAAGTGCGGGGAATGGCCAAGATGGACCGCGTTATGCGGTACATTGTGGGTAGGCGCACAGCCATGCCTTCCCACCACTGTAGCACGCCAAATTGTGGGGTGGAGGGTTCAACGGAATCACAATACACTTTCCGAAAAAATTGGTCTTCAGTCTCCAGAGTGGAAAAATGGGGGGAAATTGAGGTCTCCGGGGGTCTCCGGAAAATTGGAGACTTCATAGGGTTGCCTTGGGGGCAGAGGTGCACTCTAGGCAAACGGCGTGCCCCGATGTGGGCAAACCGCTAGCCTGTCGAACTGGGGCCCACTGTACCCTGTGTCCCCAGTGCCACAATTGGGCACGGGGATGACATGGATTTGGGGATGCAATCCTGGCTCAGGTTCGGACTCGTCGTGAGACGCCGGGTCAGCTTGCGACCTAGGGTGGGACGGACTGGGGATGCCAGCCTGGTGCGTAGGCCCATTGTTAGCGTGCTGCTGGGCATCCGGCTTGAAAGAGCTGGGGTGGGGACTCTAGCAACTGAACTACTCATATGGCAGTTGTGCAGTAGATATGTGAATTTCATGTGAAATTTGTGCGAAATTCGTGGAAGTTATTGCGCAATTTGTGCTACATACGGATTAGACACAGATCTCGCAAAGGTAGCGCGGAAATGACATGCAATGTGTTTGCCGAACCAAGTGTGCAGCCGGAACGCATACCTACATGTCACATGGGCATGGGATAGACCGCAACCCTGATTTTGCTTGCTTCGGGGGCCTCCAGGCAGGGATAGCATTGAGGAGCTGCTATGCCGTTGCTGGGCAGCTTGGTAGGATGGCACCGCCCAGGGCAAAGCGGACAATGGGCTCCGCGTCGGTGGGCCCTATCTTGCGACCTTGAGCTGGTAGGGTCCCCGCACAAAAATAACCTGGCCATCCCCGACTGGGAGGTGCGCGACGTGGGGGCTGCTCCGGGAGAGAAACATGGGGTGGACCTGACAGGTGGGAGCGAGACCCAGCTCCTTGGGGTTACAGATGGTATCCACCATATCCTTGTTAGCAAGCTCCACCGTTGCCTCAACACCCCTCCTCAGCCACCACACTTGGTGCCGGGTTGGCACAAAGTGTTGATCTAGAGTCCGCATGAATTCTTTTACTACCAGCACCGGCACACGGTCTAGATGGGTTGCATTCTTGACTATGTGGCAGATTGCTTGTCCGGTGTCCATGGAGCAAAAATGACACCTTGGCGTGGCAACCCATTTGGGGGGGGGGCATGCCGTGGTGCCGGCATGTGGATGGAACCACAAGCAGATCACCCCGGGTTAGATGCCACTCATCTAAGCGTGTGTCGCCCACCTCACCGTACGCCGAGCCCCCTTGGACTGCGATCCGGTATTCGCATGACAACACAACGAGAGAGGAAAGATGGCAGCGAGACACCTGCCCATCAACAAGGGGCAGCACAAATCGGTCCCGACAGCAACCCCCCCCACCCCACCCCGCCCGCGGTAGTGCACATCGATATGCGATATCCGGATTGCACTCAAGTGTGCTACTGCAAGGGGAGGAGTACAAGGCTGTGGGTAGGGTTGAAGGGCGCGGTTCCAAGGACATTAGGCCCCAGGCTTATTCCGGGGAGAAGACACTGGAAAGTCTTGTAGGGATTATGGGGGGGGCATGGGTAGGGTAAGCCTAAGGAGGGTGTGTGCAAGGTTTACCCTGTGCACAATCTTGCCACCCTCCCCCTAGGATCCGACATGGTCGCCCTTAAGGAATTGGACTTTGGTGAAAGGGAGGACCACTCCACCCTCCACTTCTGATGGCAGCTCTCCCTGTCCAATCGGTGTGATGTTCTTGTCATCAGCCCCACCCACCCTTCGGTTGCCCCCGAGCACCCCCTTCCTCACCTCACGACCCCTAGCCTTTTCCCCACCACATCCAAGCCTTGTATTGAGGCTTTGCGCTCCCGTAGCCCTTAACCTACTTCAACCCCCCCCCTCCCCCCTCCGCACAAGCCCCCTGCCCGTCCCCCTGCCTTTTTTTGCCACCGATTGCCCCCCTCCCCCTTAAGGAGAATAGCCCTCCCCCCCCTTGCCACCAATTTTGTGGACGGCCCGTGGTACACCGTTGTGGAGGGTTTGCTGACGGAGGGGGCGTGTGGGCCAACATGTGGGGTGCATCCGGGGCGGCATTTGGTAGGAACCGCCGCCCACGATGCACCCCTTCAAAGTATGGGTTAATGCCACCAAATCTACTCCCCATTTTCTAGGGGTGTTTAGGGGTCGATATTGGTGTGCTGGCCTTAAGTGCACCAAAAGGGTCCCAAGCACATGGGGAAAGTAGTATGCCGTAGCATGGGTATCTATTTTCAAAAAACAGTGATATCAAGGGGGGGTTTCTACCACATGCCGCCCCTGAAGCACCCAATGGGCCAAAGTAGAAAAAATTTTGGAGAGGGGCAGTGACAAAGTGCTGGGGGTCTTTCGACCCTGTTTTCAACGTTGAGTCCGCGGAGACTCAGCGCCGCACGCCAAAATCGCCCCAGCCATGGCAAGCGAAACAGGGAAATTCGACTTCCCTCACTCGGGCACTTGTGCACAAGGTGACGGAGTGTGCTGCGTGCACAGATTTGGGGATTCACATATCTCCACCACATGACCTCCGCCCCAGTAATTCTGTTGGCAGAATAATTTGCCAGGCCGTTCCACAATTGACCCCGCATGGAGGTGATCGGAGCCGCAGGTTGCCTCCTCCAACTCATGGTGAAAGTATGGGGCGGGACTGAGAGTGGGAGTGGGTGTCGGCGGCGGGATCTGACAAGGACCCCAGCTGAGACAAGTGTTGGGACATATGAGAAACAAGACTGTCTTACACATGGGAAACAATGTGTGACATAAATGTGACATCAATGCCAAAATCGTGTGAACCAAGTGCCAAAGTCCTGCTAAATTCGTGTTCAATTGGTCCAAATCGTATGAATGACCTGTGAATTTGCGTGTGAATGGGACTGTGAATGGAATTTATTGGGAATCGATGTGTAAATTTCAATATGGCACCAAACGGCATTTTCCAAGTCCTTAGTTTTGTTGAAATTTAGGACGATACAGCACGGCAAACGGGCACAGTAGCAAAGCACAATGTAAAATATGAGTCAAAAATAGGTCCAAAACGACCTCAATGCAGAAGAATGGTTCACAAAGGGTACACAAATACTTCCCCCTTCAGCCACTTGTATGCTCCAGCTTGCTTGGGGGAGCATGCCTCATCCGGCTAGCGGTCATTACCAGAGTCAATGGCGGTCTCGTCGGCGCCGCTCGATGCGCAATATGCCCCTCCGGGTTGAGAGCAACCCTCGCAGCTCCCCCACCCGTGGCAACCGGTGTAGCTGCTTGGGGGCCTGCAATTTGTGACACCCCTCCCCTAGCACCCGGCCTTTGTAGGCCGTTGTGCACCCGCCTCCTAGGCCTATAGGGCTAGCTACGCTGTTGCCCTTGGTCGGGGGTCTGCGAGCTCTAGCCACCGCCAGACTGTGCGGAGTACCCCCTACACCGCTTGCAAGTGCGCGTTGGGGCACGCCACTGGTGCGCGGTCCATCTGGTGCTGGCGGCGGAGCTGCACCCGCTTGAGCATGTTGTCTGTGCCTACGCCTCTCCGGGAGCTCGAGGGTGCCGAAAGCACTGCCACGGCCAATTGCAACGCTAGGGTGGCGCCCGCTAGTAGCGTGTCTTCCGGCATCTAGGTCCACAAAAACCACATACCTCAAGTTGACCACCACTAGGGTGGCGTGCGACTGCCGCTCTAGTAGGTCCAGCAATCCGCGCACCAGCGGTAGTAGCTCGTCGTCTCACCTGGGTAGCGACACCTCTTGGGGACCTTCACTAGCTTTACCACGGGCTGCACAACCCCCGCAACGCACAGGCCCAAGACTACCCGTCATTGCTGCAGGACGCCGCAAGCTACGAGTTCCTAGGCCACCCGCAATAGGGCAACTGGTGTCCACCAACAACCCGTCGTTGCAAGTTAGGTGCGCATCCCATGCGCCCCGGAAAGAGCACAGCGGGGGCTTCGTCACTTCCTCGCTTCCAATGGCCTCCAGCTTGGAATCGGCGTCTACCAGGTGCCGAGTGGGAAGCAACACTTGCAGCTTGGGCCACACTTGCATGAAGTTGTCCATGGGGAAGTTGAGGTCTCCCCCAAGTAGTTGCGGCGCTGACCCATGTCGCACGGCATAGTCAGGGGCTTGCTACCGCCAGGCGCTCTTGAGCAACGCTTGCCCCGACACCACGTAGGCCGCTTGCGCGTGGAGGACCGTGGGCATCGTGCCGATGCCGACCGGCAAATGGCACCATCTGGCTGAGTGCCACAGCGCCGCGGTCAAGGAATGCCTCTTTGGCCGGCGGCTGGACTTGCCGGGCTGGTGGTTCTTGTTGAACCAAAACCGCCGTGCCACCCGGGGGCGAGTCCTGCATTCCCCCGCCCTGCGACTCCATGCGGAACTGCTACCGGCCCGCCCCTCGGGCCAAGAGTCCCATGACCGACTAGCCCTTGGCCCTCAGCCAGGTCTCCGCTAGCAGCACAACATCCGCCGCCCGCGCAAAGACCGCGTGGCACCAGGACTGCACTGTGGTGACATTGAATGCGGCCACCCGCAAGGGTCGCAGAGCGTGGTGCACGTCTTCACAGGGTGGCAGTGGCATTCGACCTTGCACTCCAAAGCGCTAGCTTGCACCGCGTCCCAATGGCAGTAGCCGGTTGGGGAAGGGCTCGAGGTACTAGCGGCCCCGTGGACAACCCGACAGCGGAGTCGCTGCTAAGTGCCAATTCGCAAGTGGGAGGACGACGCATGGGCTAGTGCCAAGGGCAAGCCCCCCATACATTGCATGTTTTGATGTGTGGTGCAAATGTCAAACTAAGGCACAGACAAGGAAAGCCGTGCCCACCACGTGCGTCATAATCCGGGTGCAGGGCAATTGAAGCGCCACAGAACCAAACCACCAAAGACCGCTTGAGAAACACATGAAAAGGGTCCAAGACGTGTTTTACACACTGCGTAGTATGAATTGTCAAATATAAAAAAACATGGGTCTTCGAGGAATTAGCCACCAACGCTGAAAAGTTGCATAAACAAGTCCCCCCCCCCCCAGTCGGGAGCCCCCCCCCCCCTTCCAGACACCCAAAGAGCGTCAAAAAGAAATGAATAGGGTCGAAAACATTCTTTACATAGGATGTTTGGTCTTTTCTTTGTGTCCGGCGCCACATGAGTGCTGAGTTCGCAGATGAGCTATGAACAAAGAAGACACACTTAGGTAGTAATCTAGCATATGTAGAACCGCAGCAACCTTAACCACAGAATTCATGCAGGTTATGAATGTCCACAAGTGGACCTTTCTGGGAACAAGTGATGACGCATGTCCGCTGTTATGCCAGTGTAGACGAGGTATGCCATGGGGAGCAATATATCGGACGATAAGCCCGGCACGTGCCAAGGGTAGTACAACATACAATCATAGGCATAGGGGTGACATGCCTGGAGCCACTCTCAAAGTGGATCAACTTAGTCTAGTTGTGATGTGGCAGTGGGGATCTGCCCCGACCCCGAAACTTGTCAAAGTAGGAAGAAAGGTCGATTCTCACAACGCGGTGTGGTGAGGACCACAAACACAGTGCAGGGCCACCTCCAACCATAACCCATAGCCTGCAAAGAGCACCGTAGTCGCCCTGTCTGTAGTACAGGCCACAGGGCTAGTCTAGACAAGAGGCAACGCTCTCCCTCACCAGTACAAGTCCCAGGGGAGAAGTCCAAACGTCCTCATATTCACTCTACATGGTAGTTGTGGACAATGTGGTCGTGCGGGCGCCCCACAGCTCATCTTAACTTGATCACTTGAGCCCGGCACTTTTTGACACGAACGAGGCTTCGATCCGGGGGAGGGATACGGGGTGATGGAAGCATGTGATCTCTCTCGGCAGGGCGATCTGCAGCGACAGATTCCACAGAGAGACTGCCCAGCGTGTGGCAGCACATTTATAACAACTGCAAGCATAAGGGGATATTCAATGTGTCATTTATGTCCTCGGGACCTTGGGCACCGGTTCGAGGATAGCATGAGAGGCTCGTGACGCTTCGTGGATGTTCGCAGCATGCGGACATCCTTGGTGCGGCCTTGGTGGTCACACAGGACATCTCCTTCCAGGCCTTGCTCGTCAATTTCAGGTTTGGGGGTAGGCATTGGTGGCACCGTGTCCTTCAGGCCTAAGTATGATTGCTGCAGTGTGGACAAAGCCAATCCTCAGGGGCCATGGTGCAAAACATGATTAACATAAAATGTCTGAGCATTGTGAATGGGCATAGCGTTGCAAGGATCGATTGCAGAAATTTCCATTGTTCCGCTGCCGAGGCCGAAAAGTTGCACAACAAGGTCCTGCTTCAACCCCCTTGCCCCGTCCAAACCACAAAAACGGGTGAAGAATAGATCATAATTGTCTAAAACAAAATGCCTTACATATTATATTTGATCATTGTGGACGCACAGAGCATCAAAGAAAATTGTTGTACCTCCATCCTCATTTAATGTGTCAAGAAGATTGTTGTGTGCTTTACCCCCTCCCCTGCTGAGGGCCCCGTTGGGCTGAAAGATGTATGGGACCTGACGAGATCAAGTTGAAGACGCTCCATCGTTTCACCTGCCTCACTATTTTAAGGTCCCGAGGTTTCGATTGATTGTTGGTCGCACAAGCAGCTCGGAGGTGTCGGGGGGTGAAATGATTTTTGTGCTTTAGTTCACAACAAGCGGCACAATGTGCCGTAACCACTTGCCCCCATCCAGACACCCAAAGTTGGTGCAAGCCACATGAAGAGGGTCCAAAAAGTGGTTGACATAGTATATTTGATCATTGCACATGGCCAGAATATGAAGAAAATGGGGTTTGGAAATTTCCAATTGTTGAGCCGGGAAGGGTGGAAAGCCGCTTAACCATGTTGTGTTGTAGCCGGCTTGGGACCCCCCCCCTTGCCGTGCATGCACCAAAAGACATTGAAAAACACATAACCATGGTCTAAAAAAAGCTTTGTATAGGTTGTTTGACCAACACGAATGGTCGCGGTATCAAAAAACAGGTCTCCAAAGTCGCATGGTCTTCGAGCTCCCAAGGGTGGATAAATGCATAAGCAGGTTATGCCCCATCCCGTGGCACGCATCAAAACAGACCAACAACGTCAAAAAAACATCATAATGAGGTTCGAAAACAATCGGCATATAGGATATCTGATGACCGTAAAGCTTCAAACATGCAAAAGAAATGGGTTTCCGAATTCCATTTTTGAGCTACGGAAATTGAACAGCTGTGTTTGTGCGTTGTACCGCCGCCCATTACCCTCGCCGAAAAAACCACAAAGGGTGACGTCCCCAAGAAGAAGGTGCAAAACATGCTTTACATAGGACATGTGAGTATCATGTATGGTGGGAACACGAAAATTTGTCCACGCAAAATTTCCATGTCTCAACCGCCGAGGGTGCAAGGCTGCATAAGCATAAGGTTGTGCCCTAGCGCCTTGCGCCCGTCCAAACAGCCGAAGAGGGTTAAAAGCACATGAAGAGGGCATTCGTCTTTTAGAAATCCACTGGAATATGGATAGAGGTACAGGGGCGGGGAGGTGGGCCGGGTCGAGTTCAGGCGCCCATGGCCTCCCCTACAAGCCCCCCGCATTAGTCTGCACGGCACCCATGAGGGACAACCCAGAGGGGACTACGTGTCTTTCGCGCTTGCCCTGCCGTGCTACCGTTGCCGCAGCAGTGTCGATTGAGGTGGCCAAGGCGCACAAGGCGCGTTTGCTACAAGGTAAGAGGAGCCCTCCGTCCCGTCGCCAGCTGTAGAGCGGGGGGGGGGGGGAGCATGTTAGCTATGGACATGGCGGCCTTGGGCTGCGACCGGTTGCCACCCGGGGCGAGGATCGTCGCCGCAGCACGGCGCACTACTCAGAGACGCTGAAATGCTGCGAAAAACATCAGTCAAGGACACCGGTTATCGGCCGCCGGGGGTGGGGCTTGCTCCGCGGGGGGACAAGAGGCGGGGGCGCAGGAGCCCCGCAGCGCTAGAGGTGCCCCGGGCGGGTCGGCATTAGGGTGGGCGCTCGGTGGCGCCGGGATGGAGATGTCTGCGGCGGTTGGCGGGGGGGGGGGGGGCGGATCACGTTCCATTCCTCCCGGTTGTGCAGGTTGCACACTCACAGCCTTCCCCCGGTTAGTCGGGAGGTTAGGGTTTGGGGCGACTCGGGGATCGGAGGTCCCCAGGCCCTGGGGCCAAGGGGGGGGCGAGCCCCCAGTGTCTTGGGGGGGGGGGGGGGGGCAGGCGAGCCGTAGGGGAGCCCGTGGCTCGGAGGGCGTGGGAGGCAGCGCGCACTTCGAGCAACGAGCGTAGCGCCGCCGCCCCAGCACTCGTCGTGGTGCACCGGCATGGGCGGCCCGGTGCGACCCGAGTCGGGGCCGCCGGGCACCGTGTGCACGCCGCAGAGCCAACATGCCCCTCCTGTCCGGCATGGCAGTACTGGCTAGTGCCCCGGGCTAGGCCTGTGCACCTGGGGCCCGAGGGTGCCCCATGCCCTAGGCAGCGCGCGCCCTGATTGCCGCCGCCCGCTCTTGGCGGGCGGCCATGCTACACAGCCGCAAGCGGAACGCTCTTGGGCAACGTCCCGGTGGGTCCCTTGGCCTATGGCAGGAGCGGCACCCCCCCCTGAATGGGTTGGGGGTAGTAGTCCACAAGAAAACATTCGCCCAGTGGCGGTGGTATACGGGCCGGTATCCGCAGGTGCCGTACCAACGAGTTCTGTTAGGGGGTCATCGGGCCCATGAGCTGCAGCGTCACCTCATGGCGAGCTGTGAAGAACAAGCGGCCTGATAGGGCAGCGAACACGCGGCCCCCCAAGGGTAGGAGGGAGCGGCACCGCCCCGAGGGAGCTCTGCAGAGCACTGTGCCCGCCAGTGGTGCTCGACCGGTCTCGCTTCTTTGCGCACGATGTGGGCCGTCCCTCCAGCGGAGGGCGCGTACCCCGCAAACGGTGATCAGAGGAGGCTAGGAGCACTTGTCCCACAAAGGCGTCGTAGTCCAGGACAAGCTGAGCCCGAGGCACGTCAGCTTGCCGCGGCAACTAGGCGAGCGCCCGTGCCCACCGGACCACGTCCTCGATAAAGTCCTGGGGCCACTACTAGCCCGGCAGCGCCCCTAGCTAGAGGGGCGGCTGGTTGCGGGCTGCGTCCCCCAGGAGGGGGCCACCGGATTCCCGGATGGCCTATGTGAAAATCTAGGTGAGCCCCGGCTGCCGGGCCACCCGGGCCAGCTAGAGCACTCGCTCGTACCCGTCACAAGTGAGACGCTTTGACCCTTGGACGGGACCGAGAAGACGATCTGCTTGGCCCGGGACAGGCGCGTAGCTCATCACAGGGCCCCCATGACCGCGGTCTCCGGCCTTCGCAAGTCGGAGTCCGTCACCAAGGCGACGGCAAACCCATGGTGAAAAGCACATGAAGAGGGTCTGAAATATGCTTTGCAGAGAATACTGTGAAGGGTAAAAAACGGGCTCGGAAATTGATATTTTCCCCATTGTGGGCGCGGCGGCAACCCTCGCCCAACTTAGGCCGCCCAACGAGTGGCTGGCCTGCTTGCGGAGGGGGGGGCCTCTTCACCCTCCTGCTGGTGCAAGAGGTGGAGCGGGAACAAATGGACGAGTTATAGTACCGCCCGTCAGCATGTACCCGGCGGTCCTTGCCGCCCGAATGACCCTAGGCCCACGGGACCGGGCGGGCCATGGAAAAACCCTTTTCCTGGACCAGCCGCGATTGCGCCCCCGCAACCCCTTCCCTTGGGACAACTTTGTTGGCCGCCCACCCGGGACGGACCTGGTAGGGGGGCACGCTCCAAATAGCGGCCACCGTGGGCTAGAGCCCACGCGAGGGCTGCTAGTTCTGGGACGTCCCGGGGTAATAGTACCCGCTGCACTTAATGCATGAGCCCCTCCGCCAAATCCAACACCGGGTGCGGGAGAGCCTCCACTGCTACTCGTGGCCCTAGGTAGAGGCCCGGGGCCCCGTCACCTTCGGGGGGCTCGGGGAGGGGGCAGACGGCCCGGCCTGCTGCGCGGCACTGCGGGTCTCCTCCACGGAGACATGGAGCTCCCAGGTTCAACGTTGCTTTGGCACATCGAAAGAGGGTGAAAAACACAAAACCATGGTCTAAAAGATGCTTCACATAGCATATTTGACCAACACGCATGGGCACAATATGGAGCAAAAGAAGTGTACGAAATTCGAAACTGTCAAGCTCCCGAAGTTGGAAACTTGCACAAGCACATTGTGACCATACACTTTGCCCATGTCCAAATGCGCCAACATGGTTAAAAAGACATAATGAGGCCCCAAAACAACCGGGACATAGGACATTTGAGCATTGTAAGCGTGCAACAAAAAAAGAAAGGGTTTCCGCAAATCCCACTTCCAAACTCCTAGTTTTGACCTCTTGCTGGATCGGTCTTTCAGGCTGGTAATGAAATTCCCGGCCCAGCCCTTTTTTCCGCAAAAAAAATCCCACCCCTTGCTTTCCGGGCCATCTTTCTCACTAATTGCTCCTGAGGCGAGCCTCCCACTATCAACTGTCATCGCCCAATTTCAAGCTCCTAGTTTTGACCTCTTGCTTGGTCGGTCTTTCAGGCTGGTGATTTCATTCCCAGCCCAGCCTTTCTTTCCCCAATAATTGCTCCTATGGCTAGGCTCCCAATGAATGCTCTCATCGCCCACTTCCAGGCTCCTACTTCTTTCTTCTTCCCGGGGCGGTACACGAATTGCACAAGCTGATTGTGCCCCGGACCTTCGTCGCGTCAAAACATCTAAGGAGGGTCAAAAAGCATTAACAGCGTCTAAAACATGCTTTACATAGGAATATTCATTATTGTGAATGTTCATACAAGGACATTCAAATTGCACATTTTAGCGAGCAAGTGTGAAAAAATGCATTTGTGCTCCGGCTACTTGCCCTTGGCCAAAAGCCCAAAAAGGTTTGAATACAACATAAAGAGGGTCTAAAACATGCTTTACATAGGTGATTTGATTGGAAATAATTCATTTTGAAAGTTTCCACTTCTGAGCGACGGGATGCACAACTTTATTAGTGGGTTTTGCCCTTCCCTGTTGCGGCCGTCCAAATACCCAAAGATGGTGAAAAACACATGAAGGGGGTCTGAAACGTGTTTTGGAGACAATATTTTAGTACTTTGAATGCGTTAAAAAACAAGAAGAAGTAATTGCGCAAATTCCCATTTTGAGTTGATGAAGGTGCATTCCTCAAATGCGTTTTGACGACCTTGAAGAAGTGGAAAACGGGGTCAGCGATGTTGAGACGTGTTGAAAAGTGGTTTCACGACATGCATGCGGTGGAACAGGGGGTTGGAGGCATAGCCATGTGGTAAAATCCGTGGTTGGGGCATGGGGGCAGTGGAAAAGAGGATTGGAGGTGTTGTCATGACCTCCAATGCGTTATGAAGAAGTTGGAGTCGTGGAGAAGGGGGTTGGCGGTGTTGACACCGCCAGAAATGCGTTTTGTGGGCCGGGAAGTAGTGGAAAAGGGGGTGGAGGTGTTGTCATGGCCTGCAATTTGAATTGACGAACTTGGAGCAGTGCAAAAGGGGTTAGAGGTGTTGTGATGGCCCCAAGTGTGTTTTGAGGACCGCGGTGTAGTGGAAAAGGGGGTGGAAGGTGTTGACACTTGCTGAGATGCGTTTTGAAGGCATGGGGGCAGCGAAAAAGCTGGTCAGGGGTGTTACGCCTCCTGAAATTCATAATGAGGGCATGGGATGTGTGTAAAGGTGCGTTTGAGGTGTACGCATAGGGTGAAATGGCTTTTGAGGGCGGAGGATGAGTGGAAACGTGAGTTTGAGTTGTTGCCACTCCGTGAAATACATTTGTGTGGCATGTGGGGGAGCGGAAAAAGGAAGTCAGGGGCACTGACACCTGCAGAAAAATTGTTTTTAGGACATGGGTGCTGTGGAACACGGGGTTGGAGGTGTAGCCATTGTGCGAAATCTGTTTTCAGGGCATGGGGGCAATGGAAAAGGGGCTTGCAGGTGGTGTCATTGCCTAAAATCCGTTATGAAGACATTGGAGAATTGCAATGGGGGGTGGGAGATGTTGTTATGGCGTGCAATGCGTTTTGGGGACCTTGGAGCTGTGACAAAGGGGGTTCATGGGGTGTTGACATCTGCTAACAAGTGTTTTTCGGGCACGGGTGCCGTGGAACAGGAAGTTGGAGGTGCAGCCATTGTGTGACATCCACTTTGAGGGCATGGGGCCGGTGGCAAAGGGGTTGTGGGTGTTGTCATGGCCTCTTGCGTTATGAAGACGTTGGAGCAATGGAAAAGGGTGTTGGAGGTGTTGACATGGCCTCTAATTCGTTTTGAGGACGTTGGAACGCTGCAAAGGGGGATCAGGGGTGTTGACACCTGGTCCAAAGTGGGTTTGCGACATGGGTGCAGTGGAAGAGGGGGTTGCAGGTTTAGCCATTTTGTGAAACCCGTGTTCAGGGCATAGGGGAAATAGTAAAGGGGGTTGGAGGTGTTGTCATGGCCTGGAATGCGTGATGAAGACATTGGAGCACTGGAAAAGGGGGTGGAAGGTGTTGACACCGCATGAAATGCGTGTTGAGGGTAGGGAAGTGGTGGAAAAGGGGATTGGAGGTGTTGTCATGGACTCCGATGCGGTTTCAGGACCTTGCAGCGGTGTAAAAGGGGGGCTACATGTGTTGTCATGGCCCAAAATGCGTTTTGAGGACCTCGGAGCAGTGCAAAAGGGGCTGGAAGGTGTTGACACTCCCTTAGATGCGTTTTCACGGCATGGGAGCAGTGGCAAAGGGGGTCAGGGGTGTTGACATCTCCCAAAATGTGTTTTGAGGGCATGGTGTGTGTGGAAAGGGGGGTTTGAGGTGTACACATTGAGTGAATAATTTTTGAAGGCAGGGAAGCAGCGGAAAAGGGGATTGGGGGTGTTGTCATCTAGCGAAATGCATTTTGAGGAACCTGGGGCAGTCGAAAATGGGGTACAAGGTGTTGACACTCCCTGAGATGCGTTTCGAGGGCATGGGGGTAGTGGAAAAGGGGGTTAGGGCTGTGGACACCTCCTGGAATGTGTTTTGAGGGCACGGGGTGTGTGGAAAAGAAGGTTGGAGATGTTGTCCTGGCCTCAAATGCAATCTGAGAACCTCACAGCAGTGAAAAACGGGCTAGAAGGTGTTGACAGTGCCTAAACTGCGTTTTGAGCGCACGGGAGTAGCGGAAAACGGGGTTGGAGGTGTTGTCATGGCCTCCAATGTGTTTTCAGGACCTTGGATTAGTCCAAAAGGGGGTCAAGGATGTTAACACTCGCTGGAAAGTGGTTTACGACATGGGTGCGGTGGAAGAAGGGGTTGGAGGGGTAGCCATTGTAACAAGTCCGTGTTCAGGGCATGGTGCAGTACAAAAGGTGGTTGGAGGTGTTGTCATGGCGTCCAATGCGTGATGAAGACATTGGAGCAGCGGAAAAGAGGGTGGAAGGTGTTGACACTGCCTGAAGTGCGTTTTGAGGGCAGGAGAGGAGTGGAAAAGGGGGTGGGAGGTGTTGTTATGGCCTCCAATGCATTATGAGGACCTTGGTGGAGTGGATAAGGGGGTTAGAGGTGTTGCCATGGCCTCAAATGCGTTTTGACAACCTCGGAGGAGTGTAAAATGGGATGGAGGATGTTGATACTCCTTGAGATGCGTTTTGAGGGCATGGGGGCAGAGGCAAAGGGAGTTAGGGATGTTGACACCCCCTAACATGCAATTTGAGGGCATGACCGACACGCGGGGCCGGGTTCGAGCCACTAACCGCTCCTCTAGTGCATGCCGCCGGACGCATATATAAAATTTCGGGGGAATTGTTGAAAGCTATGAAGAGAAAAGAGGATTGGAAACCTAAAATGTCTTGTACAAGCTCTGATAGGCCCATCCGGCCTGGTTCCTCGCGAAGAATCACGAATGAATCACTCATTTAGGAGCGGATTGGGGGAGAAGCCAAGTATGCTTGCACCACATCCCAATGACAATTTTACCGCCCGTCCCTTTGCACAAATTATGTATCATCTTGCGCTACAGCGCACTTGAACACGCACATGAAACAAGATCTGTCTGTTGTACGTGGGCCACAAGCTTATGGGGTTCCGGTGTTCCGGCGCCGAGAAATCCGCACTAAACAAGAGATTCGGTTGATTCGCATACATGGTAGCCCCGTCCGTTGACCATACGTCCATTTAAAGTCACCTAGGCGCCGTATCTCTCTGGGCCTTTTTCGGCACATTGTGACTTTGGTGATTTTGTTGTTGAAGCTCTCTAGTGACGTTGTATAGCCTCTCCCAAATATATTTTCTATTTTGTCAGACGAAATCACGGAACGTGGACACGCAAACGACCCCCCACCTTTCCTTGCCAATGGGGGAGTCGGCAACCACTTAAACAATTCAATCATTGGAGGCGATATGCCTGCTCTTCTGTCGCAGTAGATGCGTCGCGCTTGTCGACATAGTCCACGACACCGGCTGAAAAGGGTTTTTACGATATGGGTGCTGTGACACAGGGGGTTGGAGGTGTACCCATTGTGTGAAATCAGTCTTCATGGCATGGAGGTAGTGAAAAAAGAGTGTTGGGGGTATTGTCATGGCCTCTAATGTGTTATGAAGACCTTGAAGCGGTGAGAAAAAGAGGTTGGAGGTGTTGCCATGCACTCAAATGCGTTTTGAGGACCTCAGGGCCGTGGAAAAGGGGGTTGAAGGTGTTGACACTGTGTGAGATGCGTTTTGAGGGCATGGGGGCAGTGGAAAAGGTGGTTCGAGGATACCATGGCCTCAAATGTGTTTTGAGGTCCTAAGAGGAGTGGAAAAGGGGGTGCAAGGTGTTGACACTCCCTGGGATGCATTTTGAGGGCACGGGGGCAGTGGCAAAGGGGGTGAGGGGTGTTGACACCTCCTAAAATGTGTTTTGGGGGCATGGGGTGTGTGGAAAGAGGGGTTTGAGGTGTAGGCATTCGGTGAAATAATTTTTGAGGGCAGGGGAGGAGTGGAAAAGAAGGTTTGAGTTGTTTCCACTCCCTAAAATACACTTTGTGGGCATGGGGGCAGTGGACAAAGGCACGGGGGGTGTTGCAGTGTACTCAAATGCATTTTGAGGACCGTGCGGCAGTGGAAAAGGGGGTGGAAGGTGTTGACACTCCTTGAGATGCGTTTTCAGGGCATGGGGGCAGCGGAAGTGTCGGTTTGGGGTGTTGACACCTCCTCAAATGCGTTTTGAGGGCATGGGGTATGTGGAAAGGAAGGTTTGACGTGTAGCCAGTGGGTGAAATGACTTTTGAAGGTAGGGGGGCAGTGCAATGGGTGGCTTGAGTTGTTGCCACTCCCCGAAATCCATTTTGAGGGCATGGGGGCAGCGGAAAAGTCGGTTTGGGGTGTTGGCACCTCCTCAAATGCGTTTTGAGGGCATGGGGTATGTGGAAAGGAAGGTTTGACGTGTAGCCATTGGGTGAAATGACTTTTGAAGGTAGGAGGGCAGTGCAATGGGTGGCTTGAGTTGTTGCCACTGCCCGAAATCCATTTTGAGGGCATGGGCGCAGTGGAAAGTCGGTTTGGGGTGTTGGCACCTCCTCAAATGCGTTTTGAGGACATGGGGTATGTGGAAAGGAAGGTTTGACGTGTAGCCATTGGGTGAAATGACTTTTGAAGGTAGGGGGGCAGTGCAATGGGTGGCTTGAGTTGTTGCCACTCCCCAAAATCCATTTTGAGGGCCTGGGGGCCGTGAAAAAACAGGTGCAGCTTGTTGACACCTGAAAAGTATTCTTACGACATGGCTGCTACGGCACAGCGGGTCGGAGGTGTAGCCATTGCATCAAAACTGCTTTGAGGGCATGGGGGCAGTGGAAAAGGGGGTGGGAGTTGTTGTAATGGCCACAAATGCGTTACGAAGACCTTTGACCAGTGGAAAAACGGATTGGTAAAAAACACATGTAGAGAGTGCAAAATACCCTTGGTACACGCTAGAAGACCCCATCTCGTTCTAGCCTAGAACCTGCTAGAGTGGCTAGAATGAAAAAAAGAGGGGGACACCCCCCCCTCGCAGGGGGGGGGGGATTGGAGGTGTCCAACTTGGACCCCCCCCTATCCGTACTCGAGGGCCCATACTTTTTTTTCACAATTTCACTGTTTTCACCTCATTTTGGAGTCCAAAACATTTTCGTTCTACTGGCGTTCTAGCGACGTTCTAGAGCGCCGCTAGAACGCCGCTAGAGCGGTTCGCTAGAACGCCGCTAGAACAATATCTATGAATGCTCCGCCACTCGTCAAAGAGAAGTTGCCTCGGCTACCATGGCCCGCCGTGGCCAATCACAGGGTCCGGATGCTGGACCCGACTTACGGAGCGCCGGGTTCCCCCCAGCCCCACCCCCCGGTTAGCCCGGTTAGCCCCCCACCCAATACCATAGGTCACTTGGAAGGTCACTTGTCGGGCCGGCAACAGTTCACTTGGTGGTGGGTTAGCCCGATGAGCCCGGATAGCCCGATTAGCCCCCCTGCCCCCCCCCCCCCCCAGGCCCCCATTCGCAAGTCGCGACACGAAGGTTACCCCTCGTGCGTGGTGGGAGGCTGCCGGGGCTCATCCTTGCTCCCGGCACCCCCCTTCTCACCCCCCTTGTCCCCTTCCTTGGCACCCCCCTTGTCACCCCCCACCCTACCCCCCTTGTCAACTCCGTCACCCTTGTCACCAACCTCGTCCCCCTCGTCATCTCCGTCCCCGTCGTCCCCGTCGTCCCCCTCGCGGTTAGGGTTAGGTGGGCCTCCGCCTCCTCCCGAGTGAGGAAGACGAGCTCCCCCGCCATCCGGAAGGTGCCCCCCTCTTGGTCCCGGTTCCTCTTCTTCCCCTTCTTCCCCTTCTTCCCCGCCGCCCCATTGGACCCCTGCGACACCACCCACCACTCCCCCGGGTCTAACTCCTGATTCCAATCCCCCAACACCGTCACTTGGCTGACGCCCCCCCCCATCGCCCCCCTCCTCCCAAGCGACATACCGCGTGTCCCCCACACCAGGCACATTTCCATAGGGGTCCCGGCCCCTATCTTGCAAGGGGGGGGGGGCTTGGGGTTTGGGGGGGGTGACTTTGCCCTTGCCGTTGGGCTTGGGCTCGGCCTTGGGCTTGATCTGCTAGGCTTGGGGGGGGGGGGGCGTCTTCCTCGCTACTCTCGAAGCGGGGTTTTTTCTTGGGGGCCTTGGGGGGGGGTTTGGGGGCCTTGGGGGCTGCTGGTGTTGCTGCTCCTGCTGCTGCTGCTGCTGCTACTTGTCTCCCCCGCCCGAACCTGCAACCTCACCCAACCCTTCCGCCGCGGGTCCATGCCCCCCGCAATCCTGCCCGCTTCCCACCTACCCAAACCGTCCAGCACGGAGAGGGGCAAATTGGGATCCGTCCCCATCATCCGGCCCAACTCTGTGACCCCCACGACGCGCGTCCGGCGTCAGCCATCCTGCCACTCCATGCGCACCCCGCGGGGGTCGGCTCCACACGTTTGCACGCTGACAGCCTGAGGACAGAAACATAATGCAGGTGCGTTCTAGCGGCGTTCTAGGCAATTGTTCTAGCGACGTTCTAGCGATGTTCTAGCGGCGGCGGCACGGCGGTGGCTAGATCAACGCTAGAACGGTTGGCTAGATCAACGCTAGAATGCACTCAACATACCGCGCCTTGGCGGTCCAGGGCGGGGGAGATGGCCCCCAGGGCCTTGTCGCAAGCGTCCCAGGGGTTGGGAGGGTGCGGCTGCGGGGGGGCCCAAAGCGGGGGTTGCGGCGGGCTTGGGCTTGGACTTGGGCCGGGAGGCGATGCCGTGCACCGATCCGGCATACGCCCCCCTGGTTCGCCGCCGCCGGGTTGATACCCCCCATGTCCATCAGCGCCGACCAGGTTGGCGTCCAAGTCCAGGCCTTCTCCACATACTCCATCCCCCCCAAGCCCAGCCCCTGCCAGCAGTTGGCGACGAATCGCCAGTGGGTGGTCCCCCCCTTTTTCCTCTCGGGGGTGAAGAGGTTGGTTTGCCCCAACTCGTACATCTTCACCCCCATTTCGGGGGGGGGGGGGGGGGGCACCTCCCCCCATCTCTTCCCCGGCCCCGGCAAGTCCTATTGCCACCCCCACCAGCCTTTGACCACCCCTAGGCGCAGGGCTTGTCCAGGTGGACCTCCCCCCCCTCGTCCACCCATACCCACCCCCCCCCCCCAACAACCGGTGGTGCACCCGCTGCATCAAAAACCGGAGAGTCCAGACCCGACTCTCCGGGGCGACGAGGAGGGGGGTGTCCAGGTTTGGGGGGTGGGGGCTAGCCAGGACAGCCAGGTCCCATGGCAGGACCTCAATGGCCCCCGCATCCCTCGACCCCATCATCACCCTGAGCCACTGGCTCAACCCCCCCTGACGGCGTCTTCACCACCACGTTCGCCTTTACTTCCTCCTTCACGATCCCCACCTCCATCTCCTCCGGCTCCACGTCGACCTCCACCACCTCGTCCTCCTCCTCCTCCTTCACCTTATCCGCCGCCCTCGCCAACACCAGCTCCATCCTCTGCACGCTGCAATCTAGCGCCTCGATCGCCTTCTCCTTCTACACCACCTTGGGCTTCGCCTTGCGGAGAGTGTCCTCCGCAATGCGGATCCTCTCCTCATCCCCCATCTCCCGCACCTCGGCCAGCTTGGTCTCCCGTTGGGAGACCTTGGTCTCCAACTTGGCCTTTGCCCCCTTGGAGGCTGCGAGGGAAGCCGGGACACCTCGCAGCTCCCCCCGCATTGCCTCAACCTCCGGGTCCTCCGGGGCCGCCGCCGCCGAATTCCTGGCGGCCAACGGGTGAGGGGGTGGCAATGGTGGAGGTGGGGCTTGGGGTTGGGGGTTGGCCTTGCGCTTGGCGAGGGGGGGTGGCTTGGCCGCGGCCTTGGGCTTGGCCAGCTCGGGCTTCAACTCGGCTTGCGGCTGCGCCTGCGCCGCCATCACCGGCGCAATCAGCGCCAGGGTCGCCGCCTTCTATAGTAAACACAGGAGCGCTCTAGCGGCGTTCTAGGCAAGCGTTCGAGCGGCGTTCTAGCGACGTTCTGGCGACCGATCGTGCTGCCTAGATCAACACTAGAACGCTTCCCTAAATCAGCGCTAGAACGCACAACAAGACAAGATACTTGGTGCAGCAGCTCGTCCATCCACTCATGCGATGCCATGTTGTTGGTCAACATTCTGGTTGAGGGATGCTTGCATGAGGCCCTAACCCCTCCTTACCTCCATGGCATCCCTGCCCGAGAATGGCACTTGCCACCGTGGCCCCCCATGCACAACCCACAACACGTCAAAGTATGCAAACAGCCGTATCATGCGGTCCGCTTGCACATTGACCTCCCTGTGGATGGCCGACCACTGACGGCCCGACACCTCGTCCACCCCCTCCACCCGACAGCCCCCCCCCCCCCCCCCGCCCCGGTTGCTGTGCTCGTTGTGCCCATGTTTCAGAAAGCGGTTGATGCTTTCTGAAATGTCACCCAGGAACATAGCCAACCCAAATGGCTTAATGTTCTGCAACATGGTATCTACATCATGCTCAAGGCTCAGTAGATACCATGATGATGTTCCGACACTACACGGTCGCCGAAAATCACGGGCAACAGCAACACAGTTCAATGGCTGGGGCCCTAATATGTACAATAGAGGGCCTGCAGCAGGTCCCACATGTTCGCGATGGCCTTGTACTTGGCCGTGCTCAGCCCAATGCCGAGGCACCTAGCAATATCCGGGCATGCGTCACAAAAATTGGCCGTCTCTTCCCCGTCCGTGGAAGCTGACCAATAAACGCTACAACCTGCACGCCTCTCCGACAGGAGAACTTGGAGGTCTTGACGGAGCGTAGGGCTGACCGACCTAGCCTCCCGGTCGACAAACTCCCCCGCCAAGCGTCCCATGGCCATTGTCAAGTGCAAAATGCACAAGAGGACCCAAGCACGTGGCCATTTCAAAATCCGCTGCGTACTGCAGCCACCGGCTTGCAAGGAATGCGTCCCAAGGATGCAAGGCCGTGTAGTTGGCCTCATCACCCTCCATGGTCCGCCAGATAGCGCTACCCTCCCAAGTCTTCTTTTGGGCATTCCATATCCCCTCATTAAACATGGAGCCCACTTCGGGGCATGTGGACGGCCGGATCACCCTTCCTGTCCACGGTTGATGCCCCCCGAGGATCGTCTTTGCCTCCTCCTTGGAGCCCCCCCATTGGACGAGCCCCGTGTCGATGATGTCTTGAATCACCTAAACACGAGACATGGGGGGTGGTTCGTTTCGTTCGACCAACTCCTTCCAACGTGCTTGGAAATCCCGCTCGGTACAAATTGGACGGGAGTACGGGCCACCGTGGATGGTGTGGTGATACTCCAACTTAGGGAGCGTGTAGAGCTCCGAGAGGGTCCTCCACGAGGACTTGGGGGCCCTAATGTTGAGCACTAGTTCACATAAGGCGGTGGGGGGGGGAAGGGAGGCGGTGTATGCCTCAACAGCGGCCTTGCATGCCTCACCCGTGGTATGGGTGGAAGTGGCGGAGTTCACATATTGGACGGCGTTGTTGAATGGCCGCCGTGCTAGGGGGCATGATAGCGCCCACGTGGCCAAGTAATGGCCCATCCGCTCATCCTTGAGGTTTGAAGCCCCACTAAACTCCCGTAGTGCCTTAGACAAGAGGGAAGAATCCTTCCCAGTGGAGGAGGGAGCAAGGGGGGAAGTGGCGCGGCGTTACAGTGCAAAGAAATGTGTAATATCTAAGCGCGAGAGAAGGAAGCATGGAACAATGAACTACGGACAATAGCAAGCATGCACGGAAGAACAATGAAGAAATTGGGATATGTGGGTAGACATTATATCGTTCTAGTATTGATCTAAGCTAGGCTAGAACATCTAGGCTAGAGTGTTCTAGGCTAGATCAAGATCGGGTCTTCTAGCGTGTACTAAGGGTATGCTTTACATGGGACATTCAATTACTATAAAAGATGGTTCAAAAAAAAATTGGGTACCCAAATTAACCTTCTTGAGCTAATGAGGGTTCAAACCCACGCTAAGAAGCTGTACCCTAGCCCCTCGCCCATATTCAAACACCAGAAGACAGTTGAAAACACATAACTAGGGTCACAAACATGCTTTACATACAACACTTGCTGGTAATCGCACCGTCAATTGGTGGGTGAAGAAAATACATTTGTGTTGTATGGCCTCTGCCAATGAGGGCCTTGGTGCACCCAAAAATGCATGGAAAATTGGGGTCATACAAAAGAACACATTCCATGGTTTCACGCGACTCATGGTTTGAAAGTCTAGAGTTTATGATTGATTGTTTGGTGTTCAAGCAACTCGGAGGTGACCGAGAGTAAAATCGATTTTGCGGTTCATTTCAAAAACAAGCAGCAGGCTACACCCTAGCCCCTTGCCCCCAGTCAAACACCCAATGAGGGTGGAGAACCCATGAGGAAGGTCTAAAAATATGTTTACATAAAATAATTGATCACTGTACATGGCCAAAAGATGTGGAAAAATAAGTTTCATAAATTTCCAATCTTCTAACTGGGAGGGTATATAAGGCCAGTGGTGCAAGTGAGGCGCCTATGGCGAGTGGTTTTGAGAAGGGTGTGGACTTTGGACTCAGCATCCATCACTCCGCGATCATGGTCGAAGACAAGGACCCTCTTCCCCCGAGGAACTACATCTTTGAGTTGTTGGGGGCAAGTGCAAGGGTTGCTGGTTGTTGGATTTGATCCAATTGCATCCCGACAACGTGGAGGTGGTGGCGGAGTCCGTCACGTTCCACACCGAGCACGGTGCGGGGACGAAGAAGAACCTCCATGTGGGTCAAAAGGAGGAGGAGGACAAAGGGGAGGAGGGAGGGGAGGAGGAGGGGCGGGGGGGCGATAAACCCCACCACCCCCACATGATTAGTTCGCAACAAATAGGAATCGGACCTGGTAAAGGCAAGGCGAAGACGGAAGGTTCATTTCCCCAACCCTTCACCCACAACACCCGCCACGTTTGCATCGACGACCTGAAAACCAAGGTGACTATCCACTCCCTTTGCGACACAAGGGAGTGGGGGCGTGGGTGGTAAGGGGTCACCACTCCCAAAATCATCTCAAGGCAAGGGGTGATTCCTTTTCATTTTGGGGCAACACTCCCCCTTATTGGGGAAGCGGAGGCAGTGGCTATGGTGTAGCCCATCGGCGCCTTTAATAGGGATCCAAACGATCTTGTGGTGACGAGCCGGGATAGGTTTGTGGTGAACCACGTGCTTCAGCATGCTTTTTTGCGTCAAGCTCAGCTCAAGAGTTTGTTGGAAGACATGGCGATGGTGCCTGTGACAGAGAAGGGGCCCATTTTCAATGAGAACCCCCTCCGTTGTGGGCAAGCTGAAGGATTCAGGGGCCGGCTGCAGTGTTTATGGCAACTATGCAGGTCGCAACCATACCAAGTACAACCCCCATAGGTTGCACAATGTGCCCGTCGTGAAAAGGATTGAAGATCGTGTCTTGGACACCGTCAAGCAGGTGGTGGTGGGGGGGTCGGGGTGATCAACTTTTGTCAATGCCCTGGATGTTCATCGAGGGCCCGGCATTCCAAAGGCCTCGCCCACCAGTGTGTCTCATCCCCGCCTCATGGCATTTTTTTGCTGTTGAGCTAACCCGAGGTACACCGTAGAAAACCCAACTTCGTTCTAGGCTAAATCCTGGGCTAGAAGTGCAAAGCCTAAAAAACTCCACGCTAGAATACAAATCGTTCCAGCCTTGACTGATAAAATATGTAGAACACAAAAAATAAATTATCACAGTGGGTTGGGGGGTGCATGACACAGACACTTATAGGAACCAACACACTTGAAGCTTGCATCCGCATATGTGCCCCCCCCCCCCCCACACACACACAGTCTTGCAAACGCGCATGCACACCACACACAACCTATGATGTCAAGGATGGTGAGGAGGGTCAGAGGGCACAAACAAACAACCGCACAAACACCGCTTGAGTGTCAGGCCATCACCTGCCCCCCCCCCCCCCCTTCGCATTTTGCAGTGTGGGTGCTGGAGCTAACCAATTTGGTGGGCCTAAAGCGAGGGACGGTATCTGCTTCCTTTTCGCAGGTGTGGCTTTTTTTTGACGGTGCATGTGAAAAGGTGGCTGCGCCGTCTACATGCATTGAGCGGTAGGTGTGTTACTCCTTCCTTCCTCCCTACTATGTGTGCGTGTAGTGTTGTAGGGGTGACACCCCGACATTCATGGGGTGTTTGTGTGGTGTTTGTGTTCCGCCTCCGCTCCCCCCCTCCCCACCCTTGACTTATTATGGTATGTGCTGTGTTGTGCGTATAGTGGTGCCAACGTGTGTGTGTGTGTGTGTGTGTGTTTGTGTGTGTGTGTGTGTGTGTGTGTGGGACCACATGTGCCTATGCATGTGTCAAGTGTGTTGGTTTTTATGTGTGTATGTGTATTATCCCCCCCGAGCCGCACTTTGGTGTCCTTTATATGTGAAACCTCTGTGAATGCTTTTGTTCTAGTTTTGTTCTAGGCTAGACGGTTCTAGCGACGTTCGAGCGAACACGCTACATCGGCACTAGAACACCGCTAGAACAGTTGTTTCGTTTCTTTAGTTTAGGGTCAAGAATACGCTTTTTCTGGAAAACAAGATTTGGAACCCCCAGAATGGTCCCGGGGAACCACGTTCCGACTTTCATATCACCGAAAACCTACACCCATGGGTTCGGGTAATCCCCGCTTGTTTCATTCTAGCGTTCTAGAGCCATCTGGGCTAGAACGAAATCTTGTCGTCTAGCGTGTACCTAGGGATCCCAATGCCCTAACCTTAGGTTAACCTCCATGTCACCCAGGCCATCAAGCGACCCCGAAGGGGTCCCATAATGCTGCACGGTGTTGAATATGGCCGAGATATCGTGGTATCATCACGTGCCCGAACACCTTCATCGTGATGCCCCTCCCTACAACGTGCCCAATGGCACGTTGATTGTTAATTGTTTGAGTAGGCTTACATGTAATAATGAGGCGTCGAATGGCTCGCATTTTCTTCTCGTCCCCTCAAGCAGTTTTGAGTTCCCTGACCCTTGGGTGGGGGGGGCAGATGGGGAAGATCGTCGCCAAGTGCTACAAGTGCGAACGGGCGGGTTTGTGGCTGGCACAGAAAGATGGGCTTTGTTTGCCGTGCCAGGAGGGGGAGAAGGTGGAGGGGGGGTGGGGGGGGGGGGGGGGCAATGGGGTCAGCATTGAGGTATGTGATGAATGCTACCTCCTGGTGCCAACAACCACCACGCATTTTTTGTTGAGGGGTGGGGTGGGCAGGTACAGCAAGGTGGCTTCCCCCCTCTCCGCGGAGGAGGTGGGGGGGGGGGAAAGCAGGCCACGCCGACCGAGCGTCCCCGCACGGGTGTTGGAGTGGAAGCACGTGGAGGAGTCTGCGGCCGTGACGGATTTCATGGGGCTGGGTAGGATGAACCCGGACCACCCCAAAAAAGGGGCAAAGGCATGTCCCCATAGCACTAGGTGTGAACAGTGCGCGCTAACCCTTGCACTTAATACGTATTTCATTGGTTGTTGCGCTCTAATTGGGTGCTCGAACTAGTTATCGCGCTAGAGTATCACGTTCTAACTAGTTATCGCGAAGGATATCGAGCGGGACTTCCGCGATATTTCTATGTTATCACGCAATGTGTAACGGGAGTCATTGCGTGTTAATTTTTTGTTTTTTTTGCGGATTTCCCCACACCCACGGGCCACAATCCTTTAGCGTCCGTGTGTGTTCTCGAAGGACGTGGCCAAGGTAGCCACAGCAGCCCCAGTAGCATGAGAAGCAGCACGAGCACGGTCCGCCAAGTTGATGGCAGGTCCTACTGAGTTGCACGTGGAGGAGATCAAGAAGCCACATGATGGGGCAACTTTGAGGTGGGGGGTGGGGTGTGCCGCTAGAAGGTGTCCCCCAAAACCCCCCCCTTCTAGCGCCCTTTTTGCATGTTTCCCCAAGCCACACCAACTTGTGTAGTTGAAAAGTGGTTTGCGGCCAAGCACCACATGTTTACGCCCCTTTTGGTGGCTGATTTTCACTTTTGTCGGAAACCGTCCGTTTTCCCTGATTTTCCACACACCCCCATCTTGCTGGAAGGACGGTTATAGAACCCTTTTTGCACCCTTTTTGCACCCTTTGTGTGCCCTTTGTGCAAACCCCTTTCTTCGCTAGAACCCCCTTTCTACACCCTTTGTGCACAACCTTTGTGCGCTGGAACCCTCTTTCAGCACCCTTTCTGCGGGGGGGTTTCTGCACCAAGGCATTTTGCAAGAAGGGCACTAAATGCATCCACTAGCTTCAAATCTGCTTTCTCAAGCGTGCATGCAGTGCCTTTTTCTTCGGTCCCTTGTGGCCTCCCCAAGGGCAAGCCTTTGCCGCGCCGCTTGGTATTGTAACCCCACGTCAAGGGTCCCCATGTTCAATACATGGGTGAGACCACGTCATGAAACGCGTGGGCGGCGAAGGCACCTCCTACGCATGCTGTTTTTGACAGCAAGTTTCCAACGCTTATGCTTGTGTTCAGCAAGTATACTGCTGAACATATAAAGGTTACGATATTTTTGGAGCAACGCTGCACAACTGGCCACTGTCCAGTGGACCCCATAGGCTTGACTTCCAAATCAATCGGAGCCATGCCTCACCAATTTTGCGGCAGTGAGTCTTGGCCTCTTGCACCTGACCATTGGTCAATGGTGTCTTTTGCCTCCACAAGGCGAATAGGCTACGCATATTGTGCAGCAACACTTCAATTAGTGTCCACAAGAGGACACCACCAAACATTGTGTTCGGAAAATGGTTCTTGGGCCATTTACAAGTCGATTATGGTACTTGGGGTCTGTCAAGAAGAACATAGAGGTGCTGATATCAAAGTGACGTGCCTTAGTGGTCTTTTGGAAAAACCTGTCAGCAGGAGCCACATGCTTTACATCCGCTAACTGGGTAGACCATATTCCATTGTCTACACAGGGGACGTTTCTGTCCGGAAGCGCTCTGCGCGGCAGAATACGTGCTGCGCGTGTTGCTTCATTACACGCAGCACGCGTAGAACGTGGACAACGCAAAAAACACACGCATAACGCGCAGAACGCGTAGCACGGGGTTCCAGAGGCAGACTTCCGGCACGCACAAAACCCGTAGCACGCGGAGCACGTCACTATTGCACACGCGCGCACTTTGGGGGGGGCGCGTCCTCACAGTTTGGGTATCCAGCCTACACGGTTGTCCCCCAGGGTTCGCACTGTTCCCATGGGTAGGGGTGGCAGAGGCTTGGCGGTCATGGAGTCCACAATTCCACCACGGCCGCACTCCACCACCTTCTCCTTCCTAAGCTTGGTCATCCTCCATGTCCTCGTCTTCTTCCCCGTCACTCTCCTCCTCCTCCTCACTCTCTTCCTCCTCATGCTCCTCCCCCTCCTCCTCACTCTCCTCCTCCGTTTTATCATCTCTCTCCACCCTCTCGCTACCATCCTCATCGGCCTCTTCGCTCTCCTCCTCCACATCCGCCTCTACCACCCCGGTCACCCCATGTGCCATAGCAAAGCACCCCACATGGTACCACTTGCCGCACCGACAACAAACGTAGTGGGTCTTGCCCCGGTTGCAATGGTTGCACACCCGGCGGCCCGGCATTCGCACCAGCACGTGGATGGACTTGGCCACTGCCACTTCACAAAAGCGGCGCCGGATAAGGTCCCACTGCCAGTCAAACATGGTACCCGTTTGGCCCCCCCCGAGGGACCGGCAAGTCGCGTATGTGTTGACCACGGCGTACTGGAGGATAACCGCACGCACCGCACGCGCCCACGTCATCTGATGCCCCATCTAGCGCATCTGGAGGGCCATCTGGTTGACGCCATCCACCCCACACGATAACTAGCGGTAGCTGGCGACCACCGGGTTCACCTCATTCCTGCTGCGGCGATGCACGGGTCCGGCTTGTGGGAAGTGGACGTTCGTGAGCATTGGGACCACGCGGGGCGGCTTGTGACCTACCTTTGGGTTCTTGAAGACCACCAAGGCGTACCTCGCGTTGTCCACAGTGCACGTGGCGGTTTGCCCCTCTGCTAGCAGTTGTCCTGCCCTGTCCACTCCGTACGTGGAGCGCTTTGTCCTCATCAAGAGGGTGTGCCTCTCCGCAGCGAGGTCACGCGCTAGTTCGTGCGTTCCAAAAAAGGAATCTGCACAGAGGATGGTGCCGAAAGGGAGGAGACCTGCCCACATGGTCATGATCTCTTGGGCATTGAAGTTGCCTGCACTGTTGCCAAACCGCCGCAGGTGCCCGCGTCTACCCGTGTACAGGTACATGTCCACCACGTACCCAATAGTGGCATCGGCGAGGCAATAGAGCTTGATGCCGGTTGAGTGGAGCTTGCGGGCGATGAACATTCGTAGTGGGCCGGCACGTACGCCTTTGTGCGGCACCACGGACTCATCCCCACATGCCGCGCCACCCAACCGGCAGGCACCAGCCCACTACCCGTTGTACTCCTCCAGTAGCGCAACAACGTCAGGCCGTATATTACAGCGCAAGACGTAGTACTCCTTGCGGCTTAGCAATTGTGCCATGAAGGGGTTGTATAGTAAGCCGTCCCGTTCCCAAATGGCATCTACTTGCATGGGTCGTACCATGCCTAGTAGGAGGATGTAAGCGTTGTACCTACGGAAATGGGAGCCACCGCTGGAATCGCTTGGGGCAAACGCTACAATCGATTGGTCCAACCGCCAGAATCAAGCGGGACACGCCTTGGTTCTAGGGGGATCAAGTGGGAGAGGTTCGCCTTTCCGAGGGATGCCCGCTATAATTCTAGGATTGGAGCCAACATGTGGTCCCAAACCTCATCCTCGGTGCACCCGACTAGTTCAGTTTGGCATGGCCCGACTCCATGCATGATGTTTGCTGCACAATGCTCCTGGGGGAGTGCACCCGCATAAAAACTCGTGGGAAATGGCATTTTCGAAGAGCGGTGTGTCTCCATAACACGGAACACGCACATTCACACTCCACAGGCAGTACCGGAGGCAACGCCGAGAACGCGCCACACGTGCAGAACGCGCCACACGCAGTCCAGAGGCAGAGGCAAAGGCAAGGCGCAGCACACGTAGCACAGGGTAGTGTGTGTGTGTGTGGGTTTTTTTTGGGGGGGGTTTGAGCCTCAATTCCCCTACCACACAGCAATCTGCATTACAGTGGGGGGTCTCAACCTGGACTCCCGGACCAAAGAGCTATTGGCAACATGTGTGGTATCTTTTTTTGCGGGACACCACGAGTTCGCTTGTGCTGGGCGCAGACCGGGCACTACATGTCCGATCGCCATAATACTCCATTATTGTACAGCCACGAAACCAGTAATTTTGCCACGTATTGCGATGGCACCAGTCCGGCACGTGGTCATAAAAAGAGTCTTGATGCGCTGCAACTTCCCAAGGGGGAACCCGCAAAGCGGGCTGCGAACTCTGACCCCCCCGGGATTCGTCGGGTCCGGCCATTGCCTTTCCGGACCCGGTTCCCCAAGCGGGAAGAAGTAACCATCTGATCCCTCACCCTCCAACCCCTCTTCGCCGTGTGGCGTTAAAGTTCCGTGATGTCGCCATCGGACATCTTGCCCTCGGCCGCCGTCTCCGTATCGAAACCCTCCTCCGGATCGGCAGGGCGTTTCGGGGAGTCCGGGGGGGGGGGGGCTCCTCCTTGACTCGCACAGGTGTCTGCAAAACACTGAAAACGGGGTGCTGTCCTCCAGAGGAGGGCCACAATCCGAAGGAATATAACGCTTAACACACGCAAAGCGCGCAAAACGCGCCGGGGCGGATTCCACGGGCACAGCAGAACCATACGGTTATGACGCGCAAACGGCAGTGGCACCACAACGCGCACCTGCTCACCTGCCGGACCACCATTGCCCCCTTCCGAGACCTCCGTAACCGCTCCAGCAGATTTTGGAGCCTCCTTGGGTGCTTGTTCGGCCCCTTCACCTTCGGTCTCTGGGGGAAGCTTCTGCAGAACGCGAAAAACGTGACGGCTCGCCTCCAAAGGCAACTCCGAGGGACGACGGGTAGGACGAGCAAGACGCGTAACACACGCAACTCAGAGCACATCGGCCTCTAGAGGTGCAAAAAAGCACACGTGGAGAACCCTCAGCACAACAACGGCTTGCTGCTCCATGGCACCGGCCAGTTCCTTCCGTTCCGCGAGGGGGCTAATCGTCCCGCGTCTCGTAGGTCTCCTGCGGATCCTGTGGAAACACAAGGAGGGCCATCGAGGTGCAAAACATTTGGCACACCAGACCGGGGGTACACATACATGTGACTCACGGCTCCGTACAAAGCACAAATTCAAAGCCGCAACGGAGGACGTACGATCGGGTTGGTTGCGCAGCCGCCCACAAAGCATGTTGATCTGTGCCACATCGGTGAACGGGCCAAGCAGCGCCTTTGGTTGAACCTCCGGCAGCTCGGAGGTTGCGAGGGGGGGCGCGCCATAGGGCGGAGGAGGGAGGGGGGGGCGGCAGCGCGCCATGCGGCGGAGGAGGGGGGGGGGGGGGGGTAACGGCGGATATGGGTGCCACTGCGAGTCTTGGTGGTGTGAGTGCTAGGGTTGACGGTGGGCATGAGGGGGCGGGTACCGTGGTGGCGCGGGGGGGGGGGGGTGAGGTGCGGGTACCCGCTCATGTGAGGGGGCTCCTTATCCCAAGCGGCAGCCTGCACAACGGGTAGCACGGCAGACCTCCTATAGAAGTGTACATGGAATCATACGTGCAGGATGCGTAAAACACGCATCACACGACGATGGAACTCCAGAGGCGGTGCGGAGGCAACATCACGCACACCACCGACACCACAAAGCACGCAAATACCCGCGGTTTCTTCGCCGCCAGCTGTCGGGTGCGCACCAACGACCATGCCCCGGACGCCGGCAGTTCAAGGTTCCGTTCCTCCTCCAATTCGTACGCCATCAGGCCGGCCATCCGGACGAAACGGACAAACTTCTCCTGCAGAACGCAGAACACGGCAATTGGCCTCTAGAGGTAGGCTAGAAGCAAACACGTAGAACGCGCGGAACGCGCACGACGCGCAGCACGACGTTGCACAAGCACAACAGACGCCGTGCGCAATACCCGCAAAACATCCGTTTCCATGTCAACAATATCTTCGATGCCCATTGTGGCCGCATCACTTAGAGATGCAACACGTAGGGCGCGCAATACACCCTTTGTGTACTCGAACCATCCATCCGGCTTGGTGCGGCAATCTTGGACTTTCGCGGGATCGCGCGGCTTTCCTTTCTTCGTCTTAATGTGCAGGCAGCAAAGTTGGGGGGTTGAGCAGCTTATTAATAATTGGCAGTGGGGACGGTGCGAACATACAAAACAAAATGGCACGTGTCGTGCATGGATACTTGATATGCGGTCACGTTGGTGAGGAACATCTCATCCTCTCGGCGATCCTTGCTGCCGACCTTCTTGCGGTTCACCCAAGCCGCGTGCAAACCGGCTGTGAAGAAATGTGTGGCACCGCCCCGGAAGCGAAAACAAAAAGGCGAAACGGACGGCATGGACGTGGGAGACATCAAAAGGCACAACACCCGCATTTTACCCCGTTGAACAATCACATACATGTCCCCTGTTTGATCTGGAACACGATGAACGCGTTGTGCCTCAGCGTGGCCGCGTTACCACAACTGCCCAAGTGGTGCCCATTGGCAACCCACTGCTTGTGGCTGTCCGGGAAAAGGGGGGCGGGCATAAAGAAAGGGCTGAGGTACAGGACGCGTAGCTCGCACAAAACGTGGATTCCGGCCTCCAAAAGCATGGTGTTCGTTGAGCGTGGCACGCGGAACACGCCTTGCACAAATATGCAACACCTTTTATTTGATTTCCAAAGGCACACCTAGAATCAAACGCTTAGAACGCGTAACACGCGTAACACGCGCGGCACACGAAGCACTAAAGCTAAGGTAGCGGCAGCGACACGATACGCTTCTCAGATGGAAAGGGGTGGAAATGAACAAAACGGATGCTTCCACGACGTCCGGCATGTGCGAAAACCCCCCAGAACAACAAAGCTTTATGCATTCATTTTTGAGGAACAAAAAACGTTGATTCCGTTCTACGCGTGGCAGACAAAGGAATATATTGGCAAAATCAGTGGCGATTCACCGCACTCCAACAACACCCAGTGTCAAGGTGGTAATAGTTTCTGTTCGGCGCTTCTTGAAAGGATTGGAAACCCTACAACCCGCGTGTGCATAGTCTCCATGCGAATACACACACTTCGAATAAATGCCCCCATTTGATTTTTGCTTACCGAGCCCTCTATCGGAACCACCCGGGAGGCATCGGGGCAGCCCCACCAACATTTCCCCGCCCCGTTCGTCACCATGATTAGTTTCCCATCTCCGGTCAGGTTACATTGAAACTTTTTGGTCTCGTTTCGCACGAGGAATGTACAACTTTTCTGTAGGTGGATGATTTGGGCAGTTCGGCCCGCATCCTCATATAAGGCCTGCTGCCGTGTAGCGTCATCGGGGCCATCCATGCACGCCCACCTCACCCATTTATGGATGGCCCCCGCAGCAAAAAACCCTAAGGCCTAGCGGTTTACAAAAACATCCATCTTAGTGACCGATGTGTGCCACAATGCCGTTCCACCGGGGCACATTAAAATCCAAATCTCCTCAATTTCCACTTGAAGCTCCCCTAGAGTCTTGGCTATCTTCAAGGGCGTGAAAACGAGCTCTTCGAGTGTTGTTGTCGTTGCGCACCCCTGCTGAATCATGTTTAGGCCATTGAAAGCGTAGGTTGTGGTGGAGTATGGTGTTAACCTTTTGCGCGCCTCGGCAAGACCACGACGCGTGCATTCGCGCGGCAGGGCAAACATCTGCCGTATTGATAACTTCAATCTCCTACCGGTGGCCCGGAGTCCGATTGCGCGCACTAGACGAGGATCCTCGTCGTGGTGGTGCCACGCAAATCGGATGTACCATCCCCCACCACCCTCAACGGCAGCTGCTTCCGGATCCACTAAAAGTTCCCGCATGATGGTCTATATGTGGTGCCGCCGCTCTGCTCGGGCCTTCCCCTTGGTGGCCGTATACGACTTGAGCTATGTCATGCTCCCCAGAAGTGCGGCAACCGCCTTTTCCATGGTTTCTGTGACAAGCGGGAGAATTGGGACCGCTAGAACCCCTTGCTGGAACCCCTTGCTGATACCCCTTGCTGGAACCCCTTTCTGCACTGGAACCCACTGCTGGAACCCTTGCTGGAACCACTTGTAGCGCTGGAACCCCCTGCTAGAACCCCCTTCTAGCGTACCCACCTAGCGTTGGAACCCCTTCCAGCACCGCTTCCAGCACCCCCTTCCAGCACTGCCCCCCCCCCTGTTTTGCCTTGCTCTCTCATTGAGACCCCCCCCCAAGGTACAGGCACAGGCACAGCGCAGCGGTCAAAGCGATCTAACGGTCACGAATTTGCAATGTCATACAATGTATCAATGTGCTACCAAGAACCCCGCACCCCATGCCGCCACCCCTTCACTTAATTCCAAAATCAAAGAAACTACAATGATATAGCAAAATTTTCAATGAATGCATGCATGTGGGGCTGAAATCTCGGTGGCGTCTCCGTGGGGTAGGCTATGTGAAGGTTGCCCCTCGTGACACAGCCTTAGGCACATCGTGCACAGCGCGACTAATGTCCTACGCGAGGTAACGCGCAACTTAGGGGGAAAAATCCAAAAAGGTTTCCGTTCAAGGTGGCACACTGCCATCAGCACAATCACATAGCACACCGTAGATGTACATGTGGGTCACTCAGCTCCCAGGCGTTTTCTCGGGTCCCAACAGGTGTGCTCTCAAGGTCCCAAAGGGTCTCATCTCTAGCTCCCAATAGGGCTCCTCTCCAGGTCCCAACCGGTCGCATTATTGCGCTCCCAACAGGTTTCATCTCCAGGTCCCAAAAGGTCTCATCTCCAGTGTCTACGCCTTCTTGTAATTGCCCGCCATCACCGCCATTAGCTGCGCCGCCTGATGCTTTGCTTCAACGGTCTTGGTGTTGCTCTCCACCAGCGGCTGTTGGACGCTCTCATTCTCCAGCTCCAACTCCCTGACCCGTTTCCGCTCATTGTCCGAATGGGCCTCGGTGTTTGCCCATCCCGTGTGCTCTCTCTCAAGCTGCTTTGTCAGCCGGGCAAGGAATGTCTCTACCTTGCTCTTGGAGGCGTCAAACATCGCCTTTGCTACCGCCGGGGAGACGCAATCTCTCAAGGTCAAACTCATCTGCTGCGCCAGGAAGTCCTTGCACCGCTATACCACCTCATCCGCCATAGCCCGAACGTCAACCACTTGCCAAGACTGCTCGATTGCTGGGACTGGGACTGCAATGACTTTCGTGACGCCCGGGTTGTGTGCGCCTTGTCCTTATCCTTGTCCTTGCGCTGGCCTCTGTCCTTACCCTTGAAGGTACGAACCTGACATCCCGGGCCGACGGGGCCCCCGAAAACGGGAAAAAGGTTTCGCTATTGGCCTTTGTGGCCAACAATGAAACTGGCATAAAAATGCAATTTCCCGAAACTGCACTGTAGGGGCCATATTTCATAATGTTTTACCGTCAACAGTGCAAGAGCAACTAACATAGAAGCATAGAGGTGTGATGGACGCCATCCCCACAACCCCCCCCCCCTCCATTCCATCCCATTTGCGGCGGTGGACCAGGTGCAACCCCGAACAACTTCCCCCTGTGACAAACGAATGTATGTAAAGCAGCAACACAACACACAAGTGGGGCACTTGAGCACATAGTGTACCTGCATGTGTAGAAGCAAATCCGTAATGAAAAATACTGTCACTGGCAAATGAAATCAGCAAGGGAGAGAGTTTCACTGTTAACAGTGACACACAGTTTTATACTGCATTGCAAGGCGCAACGTGGAAACAATACACCAGATATATGACCCTGTTGGTGAAACTGACATAGAAAATGAAAAGTACGTGGTTCCCGGTGTGAAGTACAGTGCAAATACACAGGGACAGTGTCATATGTCCATGCAGTCCAAGACAGAGGCTGAAGGGTACGCTTTATGGTTTATAAATGATTGTTCCAGTCTGTTGAAAAACAAAAGCAGATAGTGGACTTCCGGACCAAATTGTGCAATAGGTCATCACAGAGGAGTGCAGTGACATGAAAAAATCTAACACCAGTTTCCGGTATTTTGGGCACAGGTGTCATCATGGCAGTGTGTTTCACAGCTGACAGTGAAAGTACAGTGTGACCACCCAGCAAACCAGCATATGTTGTGAGGGCAGCAACAGTACAACCAGAAGCAGTTCTCAAGAAAGCACAATTGACAGGTTCTCCCATTCAGCCTACTGCTTTGCACTGCGGGTCCTCCGGGAAGCCTGCTCAAGCTGAGCCACAGTAGGGATGGTTACGGCTTGTGCTTTGCGTTTGCGCTTCAGTCCTAGAGCTCCTCGTCCGCCAGAACCCGCATTGTTGGCAGCCTCGATCTGCGCTGCAATTGCCTGCCGCTGGGCCTGATCAATACTCGGTACGTCCACCCTAGCCTCCAGGTCCATTTGAGTGAGGGTGGTATGCTCAGTCTGCCCCTTTGCACCTGTCTTGGCAGTGGTCTTGGACTTCGCCTTTTTGATCGCGCGAGCTGGCTTTGGAGCGGGCTTTGCATTGACACTAACAACATGGAAACCAGCTTCCAGGTTAGTTGGGGGCACATGAGCTGCAAGATCGATAGCACTGGATGAGGCAACTTGAGGACCGTCACTTTCACTGTCAACAGCGAAACCTCCTCGGACAGTCCGGTTTTCTGGAGTGGTGGTGGCACCGAATGGGTTGTCGAGGAGCCTCTGATGCTGGCTTCCTTGCGTGTGTTCAACAACCTTTTCAACATTCTTCTTTAGTGACTTACTCGCCGCCGCCAATACACCATTTCCCCGTTCCTTTAGAACCAACTTCCGCCTCTTGTGATCAAGTTTGTGTGCCACTTTGACTTCATGCCGGAGGTTCTTATCAAGTAGGCGCAGTTGCTGCGCATTCACCGGCGTTCCAGCTTGCCATAGCGCTCCTTCGGCTTGCAAGTCTGCTGCTCGTTCCCGTGCACATTGCTGTGCAGCCCGCACAAGGTTTTGCTTGACTCAGTCGGTCCCCACTACCAATGCATCCGGTACGCAGAGCTTCAACAACCAGCCAGGCAAGCAGGCAATCGTTGTTGTTGTCATCGCATACACTTGTGTTGGTTTGCAGAAGGCGCTGAACATCACCACAATTGCCGGCAGCTCTGGTGCACTTGGTACCACAAGTCCTCCAGCCAACAATCCCATGAGCTAGCGGAACCACGATGACCTCCACTCCAAATTTGTAGCAGTGTATGGCGGGTGTCGTGCAATACTTCCGGGTGTCACCAGGATAGCGCACAGGGTTCGTGTTGTCAGCTGTTCATGCTTTTTGCTTGTGAACAGCAGGTCTTCTCGGGGGGTGTACAGGCGGATACAGGTGTACCGCCATTAGGGCAGTGGTGCAGCCTCTTCGAACAGATGTGCCACGGTGTATTTCATATTTGGACCGTACAACATTGTAGGGACCCCTTTAGTGGCAAGCTTCTTTCCGAATCCCTACGGCACAAGTGATGTTTCACCTCCTTATGGGACCTCAATGTACAAGAGGTGGGCCTTGGCAGATAGATGCTTGCCCTTGTCTCCAGTGAAGTGGATTGTCCTTTGGCTTCCAGCAAAGGCAGCACTGCACACTGCGTCAAGCTCAGATGCAGCTCCCCCACTATGAGCTTTAGTCTCCGCAGCACATAGTGCTTCACGCAGTGACCCACATGTGTCACCGCGCAAAGGGTCCAGACAGAATTTTGCCTTCCGCAAATTTTGCCATGTCGGTTGACCAGTTCCCAGCCAGTACCTCGCTGCCTCGTGGCCTGTCGCACCCGGTGCCCAATACCTCATATCCCACTTGACGGCGTTACAGAGCATCTGCACCATGGCCTCGGTTCTTGCATGCAATGAGACACGAAAGGAATTTCACTGTTGACAGTGAAACGGTGCAACGTGAGGCAGTGGACTCAAGAAACAACGAATGTGAGTAGTGGGAGCAGGCATATGCAAGCTGTCGTGGATCTCTGGATTGCCTTGGCACCATTGACATTAGCCACAACATTCATCCGTGCTCCGGAGCATTGCTAGCCCTACCCAACTAAGATACAAGCGTCGTCCTCGCTTTCAAAATCAACATAGCACAACTGATGCTCACGCAATGCCACGGCATCAAGGTCCGCATCATCATCGGAGCTACTTGAGACCCATTTTGGTCACCAACATCATCTGCTCTTTTGCGTTTTCTGGGTACCTTTTCCCAAATGGGCAGTCCCAACGCCATGGCATCATGTGGTAACATTCCACGTAGGTGTGCAGCTGTTGTTGCATAGTCATTAAAAAGGAACTATAGTCACGACCACGGGGCGGTTGCTGGTGCGGGATCATGTGATCAACTAGAACCCGGCTGTCTGCCTTCTCACACGCTTTGCCTGAGCGGTCAAAAAGAGGGTGAGGGCTTTCGCGAAGTCGGATATACTCCGACTCAACCAAGCTTGTTGAGTCCATGAGGGCAGGTGGAAATTTGAAACTGTCTGGCCAAATGTTAGTACCTGTAACGCAGGCAGCCTTAGGATTATCCGCCATCTCACCTGTTCTGATATCTACAAAGGGGGCCGTGTCTGGGGTCAAATAGTGCAACAAGTTTTGCGGTCTACCCTGCACCGTTTGGACGCATCCCAATGTTATCTCGGGCTTCTGCTGGACCGTGGTTCCTTGTCCAGCCTTTCTGATGCCTAATAACAGGGACTCATATTGCTCCAGTGTGGTAGCACTGAGATCATGCTTTGGTGCTTTCACAAGACGAGACACTAAAGATTCGCCTTTCTCTTCAACATGTGTGGTACCTCGCAATGCATCATGGAAGGAACTCCACGGAAGGAGAGCAATGCGGATAGTCTTGTCATAGTTGCCGTCATTACGTGCGGGCTTGATATTCCGCAGCAGAAACATGCTGCATTCTAAACCTTGCAAGCTGCAACACCAGCGCCAGAGGCTCGATGTCTCCATGCGCAGTCATGCACCATTATACCTGAAAACAAGACAGCAGGAACATAAGCCTGCACTAATTCCCGCAGGACCTCCCAGCGCTCCTTCCATAGCGAGGTTTCACTGTCAATAGCGAAAGTCCGGAAGCTAGGGTCGAATCGAGAGTGTAGTGCGGGATACGCAAGGTAGCAGGATAAAATTAGCCTCTCCAGGACCATGAGGGCGGGGTACTAGTACACCCGCGTGGTAGTTGGATCCATTAAGAAGCAATCATACTCGAGGCAGATAAAAAAAGGTGGAAAGACCTTTTATAGAGCAGTGACACACGCCTTCTAAGCGTGCCAAATCCCATAGACAGGGCATGTGCCCCGCAGCGCACCGCGTACTGGAGAAGCAGCATGCTCCCTATTGTACACAACCTTTGCAACCCTCCACCATATATTCATGTCACAAAGTCATACCTTCACTAGGTCCCAGTTCCCAGGATTGCTTTGCAATAACCGGACCGACGCGTCCCCGGATCCCGCCATCTTGGTGACATTGATGTCCCATAACCCGTATGGCTGCCATGATGAAGTCTTGGGGTTGCCCTAGCAAATATCCAACCGACAGCGAAGAAGACCAAGGGGCACTCAATCCGATGCCACGTCCTGCACAGCACCCAAAACTGAGTGACCGGGTCTCGCATATGCAGTGCCAAGTCCTTGACCCGTGTTGTCAATTTCTCTGCGGCAGGCTACCCAGCGCACGGCAATTTCAGCGACAGGCATGCGAGAAAAGCGCAGTGCATGACAAGGAGATGTCCCGTGGTCCATCAGGATTTTTGCTGTACCGGCTATTGCAAAACCGGTCTACCCATGTTACATGGCGTCCTTGTGTCATTTCTTGGCGGATGTGCTCTTGTGCAAGGGCGACCCGGTTGACCAATGGTAATACCCAATGGAGTAGAAGCCCACTTCCCCGCAACTCAAGCCGCTGTTCCTTAGTCAATGGTGTCACAACCCCTCTAATAGGGACCGTTTCTACCACGTTCATCGGCTTTGCCAGCAGCACCATGAAGTAGAAGACCTTGAACGCAGCAGGCTAGAAGTGCAGTAGCCATTGCTGAAAACCCACGACCCGGCCAATCCTGCTTCAGGTCCGCAATACTTCGGCTCGTTCGAGGATTCAGACGTAACTCCAGGGCTATCTCCACAAGAGTCAAAGCTGGTCCTGCCCCAAGAGCGCACTCCACCAGCAGTCCCCGTCTTGGTACATGTCAGCCCGGTCCACGACGTCATACAACGCCGAGCACAAGTCTGGTAGACTAAATGGGGAGGCACTGCTGTCAGTCATAATGCCCTCTGGGGCATCAAAGGCAGATCACATACAGACAGAACAAGCAGACAACAACCAATGGTTTCACAGTTGTCAGTGAAAGTTAGTAGTGACAAGGTGTCAGCAAGTAGAATAACAGAACTTGTGCAGAGGAGGAAAAACAACATGTGGACCTAACACGAAGTGGCCACTCTTGATAGTGAAACACCTTGTCAGCCGATGTTGTGTGTGCCTCCCACTTGAAAGGAGGTGGGCAATGGAGTGAATGCAAGTTCATTGGGGCGGGGCATGAAGTCAAAGAGATCCTCACCTAGCACCCCACTGTCCCCCCATCCACCACAACCATAGGGAAGCGACAAGGACATAACGGGTCAGGTACAACTCCATTGATGCCTCCAAGTCCTGGTGGGGTACCTTTCCTACAACTAGGGCTAGAAATGTAGTGTCTCACTACATGGTCAACTATATACTACAAAACATGTCCAAAAACTACCGGTTTGGTAGTACTAGTAGTGTAGCCCCTCTGCAACGGGGCACTTACCATGCCTAGTGGGTGACCATGTACTGGTGTGGCATGCCATAGGGTGGCCACGCGGGGGATGTAGTGGGAATTGAAGCCACCTCCCAGTGGTACGAGACGAGGGTTATAACCATTGGACCAGACGACGGTCCGGTGATATTTCCGGTTCCGTCTTTTACAGGCCTCTTCCCCTGGATACCACAGTGTGGGAAATACTGTCACTGTCAACAGCGAAAGTGCTTGATGCCTGTTACCGTTTTCTTAGTCCACACACACGCGCGCCACGGAATCACAGCTAGCTTCACTTTCAACGGTGAAATTCTTTCAAGTCATCGAGTTCTTGCAGCTATGTGCTCCAGTCGTTGATACCATGACATATCCTCCGGAGCAAGGCACAGTCCAAGTTTCACTTTTGACAGTGAAACTACCCTGCACTATTAAGCACATATTGGTGCTCATATAATCCATCCCACCCAAAATGAACCACCACCACCATCCCAAGGGGGCATCTAGCTCAAAGTATAGTACGGCACAGTCCTTACCCAAGGGGATCCCCGTTGACACTAAAACCCTGGCCAGGTTGGGGTGGCACAAGAGGAATCCCCAAAACAGTGTTGGTTGAAAGTTGGTGTTTTCGGAAATATAAAGATTTGTTGGGGGTTTGTGGTCATTTTTCTGCAATAGAGAAACTGCCTATCCCGGGTGGAGGCCGAGCCCTTTGGATGTCAGGTTCGTACCCTGAAGTTACCCTTCTCCTTTGGCTCGTCCTTGGCTTTGTCCTTGCCCTTGTCTTTGTCTTTGGGATTGGCCTTCGGCTGATCCTTGTCCTCTTCATCTTCGTCGTCTCCTTCAACCTCAAGGGCAGCGCTCCTTGTGTGCCCTCGGCCACCAACATAATTCTCCTTGCGCTCGTTCAGCCATGCAGCGAATGCCTTCATAATGGACTACGGAACCTCATCTCCGCCAACGCCTTGCAGCCCCCGCAGACCATACCACACGCTCCGCCCGTGCTCCTCATGGTACATCTGGTATAACCAAGATCGGTGCAGCCCTTTCCCAACACCAAACATGAACCCGGCTCACTTCTGGCCTTGCACACCCTTCACTCGGACCGGAGACCTACACACCTTCATGCTGCTCCCTCTCGCCACATTGAGCTCCACAACCTTGTACCACGGGGTTCGACGGAACAGTAGCTCGGCCCCGGCACCCGGCTTTGCTGCTGCACTGGCTGGCCAAGCTGCCACGTCGCGGGCCTGCCACGCAACCGACAGTGTGTCAATCACACATGTTGCACCCTCTCCTCTTGCCTGCGCCTCGGCCAGTGACTCGTCTCGCTGCACCAATTGCGGCCAGACATCCACAGTGGCCCGAAATAAGAGGTGTGCAGGTGATACAACGCCTGCTTGAACCGTTGATGGAACCCCTGCTTGAACCCCTTTATGCGATGGAGCCCGTGGCTGGAACTCTGCTGGAACCCCCCTTCCAGCGCTGGAACCCCCTTCCAGCGGGCCCTTGCAGCGGACCCTTCCAGCGCTGGAACCCCTTCCTTCACCTTTCTGGCACCCTTCCAACAGACCCTTCCGGCGCTGGAACCCCTTACAACACCCCTTCTAGCGACCTTCGAGGAGCCCCCCCCCCAGACGCAAGTTTTGCCTAAGGCTTTAGTCCCACAGCACTCCAGGCACATACCTGTTGGCAAGGGACTAGTACTCCTTTGGGCGCTCAGGGTAAGCCACCTGAGTCCCCGAGTTCACCAAGGACAGACGTGTCAACGACCCCCGGGGGGGGTGGGTGCCTCCCACATCCCATCAGAGGACTTGGCCGACGGGGGGGTCTACAGTGTCCTCAACCACTGCCATCCCACCCACATGGCCTTTGCGCACCACCATCAGGCGGCCCGGCTACGTGGCAATCATAGGGAACTTGTTTGGGGTCGGGGCTGGCAGCTCCTCCTCCTCATGGACAAATGGCCCCAGGGGACAATCTTCGGGGGCGCAAGGTTGGGCAGACACGTCGATCACCGGGCCCGCTAAAATCTCTGCCGCCAATGGCCCTGGGCGATGGCTGGTGTACAGCACCGTCAGGTCCACGGGCATCATCACCCCTGGTACACGCTAGAAGACCCAATCTTCATCTAGCCTAGAACGCTCTAGCTAGAACGTTGTGACCTAGATTAGATCAATCCTAGAACGATATAATGTCTACCAACATATCCCAATTTCCTCATTGTTCCCCCGTGCATGCTTGCTATTGTCCGTAGTGCATTGTTCCATGCTTCCTTCTATCCCGCTTAGACATTGCACATTTCTTTGCAATGAAGCGCCGCGCCACTCCCCCCCTTGCTCCCTCCTCAACCGGGAAGGATACTTCCCTCTTGTCTCAGGCACTACGCGTGTTAAGTGGGGCCTCAAACCTCAAGAATGAGCCGGTGGGCCATTAGTTGGCCACGTGGGGGCTATCATGCCCCCTAGCACGGCGGCAATTCAACAACGCCGTCCAATATGTGAACTCCGCCACTTCTACCCATACCACGGGTGAGGCATGCAAGGCCGCCGTTGAGGCATACGCCGCCTCCCTACCCCCCCCCCCGGCGCCACGTGTGAACTAGTGCTCAACATGAGGGCCCCCAAGTCCTCATGGAGGACACTCTCGGAGCTCTACACGCTCCGTAAGTTGGAGTATCACCGCACCGTCCCTAGTGGCCCCTACTCCCGTCCAATTTGTACCGAGCGGGCTTTCCAAGCCCGTTGGAAGGAGTTGGTCGCCCAGGTGCAATTGGATGACCCCGTTGCCACGGTGTTGCCAAAGGCCGGCGGGATCTCATGGCCCTTTGCCTCATGGGTCACATACATCCTCTACCGGCCGGGCTTGGTGCGGTCAATCAACCGCACCTTCCCGTTGACGTTCATCGTCCGGGGAGATGCCTACCCCGTGGCCGGGGGCAATTGGACCCAACTCACCATCTCCTTGGCCAACTTCGAGCGCATGGCCCGCTCCCCGGCGGGCCTTTGGGTGTTGAGCATGGCCAATTGCGATGACAAGGCCATGGACACCCTTGGCACGTTGTGGAAGAGCAATTGGGAGGTACTCCTCTCACCTAGTGCCTTTCACTCGTTCTAGTCTTGATCTAGTCGGCCTCAAACACCGCTCGCTAGACGCTAGATTGGACTAGACTAGAACGAAATTAACCACCCCCCATGTCTCTTGTTTAGGTGATTCAAGATATCATCAACACGGGGCTGGTCCAATGGGGGGCCTGCAAGGAGGAGGCAAAGGTGATCCCGGTTGGGGATCAACCGTGGAGGCGACGCGTGATCGGGGTGTCCACATGCCCCCAAGTGTGCTCCATGTTTAAGGAGGGGATATGGAATGCCCAAACGAAGACTTGGGAGGGTGGTGCTAACCCGCGGACCGTGGAGGGTGATGAGGCCAACTACACGGCCTTTCTCCTTGGGAGGCCATCCTTGCAAGCCGCCGGCTGCAGTACACAACGCATTTTAAAATTGCCACGTGCCTGGGTCGTCTTGTGCATTTTGCACTTGACAATGGCCATGGGCCGCTTGCACAACCCACGACACGTCAAAGTATGCAAACAACCATGTCATGCACTGTGCTTGCACATTGGCCTCCCTGTGGATGGCCGACCACGGACGACCCGACACCTCGTCCACCCCCTCCACCCGACAGCCCCCCCCCCCCCCCCCCCCGGCTGCTGTGCTCGTTGTGACCATGTTTCAGAAAGCGGTTACTGCTTTCCGAAATGTCACCCGAGAACATAGCCACGCCAAATGGCTTAATGTTCTGCAACATGGTATCTACATCATGCTCAAGGCTTAGTAGATACCATGATGCTGTTCCGACACTACACGGTCGCCGAAAATCACGGGCCACAGCAGCACAATTCAATGGGTTGGGGCCCTGATATGTACAATAGAGGGCCTGCAGCAGGTCCCACAAGTTCGCGATGGTCTTGTACTTGGACGAGCTTGGCCTAATGCCGAGGCACTTAGCAATATCCGGGCATGCGTCAAAAAAATTGGCCGTCTCCTCCCCGTCCGGGGAAGCTGACCCATAAACGCTCCAACCTGCAACTCTCCGACAGGCGAACTTGCAAGTCTTGACGGAGCGCAGGGGTGACCGACCTAGCCTCCCGGTCGCAAGTGCCATGCTCGGCCAGGGATGCCATGGAGGTAAAGAGGGGCCAGGGCCACATGCAGGCTTCCCTGAACCACATTATTTCGCAAGATGGCATCGCAAGAGCAGATGGACGAGCTGATGAGGCAGGCATATGTCGTGTTGTGCGTTCTAGCGGTGATCTAGGGAATCGTTCTAGTCTTGATCTAGGCAGCACGATCGGCCGCTAGACTATCGCTAGAACGCCGCTAGAAAAGTTGCCTAGAACGCCGCTAGAACGCTTCTGTGTCTGCTACACAATGCGGCGACCCAGGCGCTGATTGCGGATATCCTGGAGGCGCAAAGGCGGGCACGGCAGGCTCCGGCCGAGGAGGCGGAGCCAAAGGCTGAAGGGCAAGGCACCCCCCCTCCCCAAGCCCAAGGCCAAGGCCGAGCCCCAACCCCAAGCCCCTCATCCGACATCGCCACCCCCTCCCCCGTTGGTCGCCCGGAAGCAGGGGTCGGCAGCGGTCCCCGCGGAGGAGGACCCGGAGGTGGAGGAGGCGCGGGGGGAGCTCAAAGGGCTCTTGGGTTCCCTTGCAGCCTCCAAGGCGGCCAAGGGAAGGGCTAAGACCAAAGTCTCCCAATGGGAGACGAAATTGGCCAGCCTCGGGGAGGGATGGGATGCGGAGAGGATCCACTGGGGGGAGGCCAACCTTCGCAAGGCGAAGGTGAAGGTTGCGGAGAAGGAGGAGGCGATCGAGGGGTTCGATCGCGCGGTGCGGCAGAGCGAGAGGGAGTTGGCGGCAGTGGTGGCGAGGGTGAAGGAAGAGGAGGTGGACGAGGTGGTGGAGTTGGACGCGGAGGCAGAGGAGATGGAGGAGGAGATCGTGAAGAGGGAGGAGGAGGCGAAGGCGGTCGTGGCGTCGCCGGCGGGGGGGAGGGCGAGCCAGTGGCTCAGGCAGATGATGGGGTCGAGGTGTGCGGGGGCCCTCCAGGTCTTGCCATGGGACCCGGCTGTCCTGGCTGGCCCCACCTCCCAAAACCTGGACACCCCCCTCCTCGTCGCCCCGGAGAGTCCGGTATGGACTCTCCGGTTTTTGTTGGTGCGGGTGCACCACCGGCTGTTGGGGGCGGGGCGGTGGGTATGGGTGGACGAGGGGGGGGTTATCCACCTGGACAAGGCCCTGCACCTAGGGGTGGTCAACGGGTCGTGGGGGTGGCAACGTGAGTTGCCAGGGGCCGGGGAAGCGATGGGGGGAGGTGCCCCCCCCCCGAAAAAAAATGGGGGTGAAGATGTTTGAGTAGGCGCAAACCAACATCTTCACCCCCGAGCGGAAAAAGGGGGGGGGGCACCCACGGGCGATGGGGGATGGAGTATGTGGAGAAGGCCCCGGTGTGGAAGCAGACCTGGTCGGCGCTGCAGGACTTCGGGGGTTTCAATCCGGAGGCGGCGAACCCGGGGGCTCATGCCGGGTTGGTGCACGGCATCGCCTCCCGGCCCAAGTCCAAGCCCAAGCCCGCCGCAACCCCCGCTTTGGGCCCCCGCAGCCGCACCCCCCCAACCCCCGGGACGCCTTCGCCAAGGCCCTGAGGGCAATCTCCTCCGCCATGGACCGCCAAGGCACGGTATGTTGATTGAGTTCTAGCGTTGATCTAGCCAACCGTTCTAGCGTTGATCTAGCCACCGCCGTGCCGCCGCCGCTAGAACGTCGCTAGAACGCCGCTAGAACGGTTGCCTAGAACGCCGCTAGAACGCACCTGCATTTTGTTTGTGTCTTCAGGTTGTCAGCGTGCAGACGTGTGGAGCCGACCCCCGCGGGGTGCGCGCGGGGTGGCGCGATGGCGGAGGGCGGACGCGCCTCGTGGGGGTCACCGAGTTGAGCCGGATGATGGGGACAAACCCCCATTTGGCCCTTTCAATGCTGGAGGGTTTGGGTAGGTGGGAAGCGGGCACGAGTGCGGGGGGCATGGACCCGCAGCACAAGGGTTGGGGGAGGTTGCAGGACCGGGCGGGGGATGATAGCAACAGCAGCAGCAGCAGCAACAACACCCGCAGCGGGGGGGAGACACCCCCCCCAAGGCCCCCAAACCCCCCCCCAAAGGGCCCCCAAGAAAAGACCCCGCCACTTCGAGAGTAGCGACGCAGAGGCGCCCCACCCCCAAGGGCAGCAGGGCGAGCTCAAGGCCAAGGCCAAGCCCTAGGCCAAGGGCAAGGGCAAAGCCAACCCCCCCCCACCCCCAAGCCCCCCCCTTGCAAAAAAGGGGCCGCGACCCCTAAGGGAATGTGCGGGGTGTGGGGGACACCCGGTATGTCCCTTGGAGGGAGGGGAGCAATGGGGGGACCGTCAGCCAAGTGACGGTGTTGGGGGATTGGGATGAGGAGTTGGACCCAGGGGAGTGGTTGGTGGTGTCACAGTTCCAATGGGGAGGGGGAGGGGGGGAAGAAGGGGAAGAAGGGGAAGAAGAGGAAGCGGGAGAAAGAGGGGGGCACTCTCCGGGTGGCGGAGGAGCTCCTCTTCCTCACCCGGGAGGAAGCGGAGGCCCACCTCCGGGAGGCCTTGGGGGCCGGGGACAACGGGGACGACGGGGATGACGGGGATGACGAGGGGGACGAGGGTGGTGACAAGGGGGAGGGGGGTGACAAGCAGGTTGAGGTGGGGGGTGACAAGGAGGGTGAGAAGGAAGGGGACACGGGGGGTGAGAAGGGGGGTGCCGGGAGCAAGGATCAGCCCCGGCAACCCCCCACCACGCAAGAGGGGTAACCTCGGTGTCGTGACTCGCAAATGGGGGCCTGGGGGGGCAGGTCGGCTAATCGGGCTAACCGGGCTAATCGGGCTAACCCACCACCAAGTGACCTGGCGCCGGCCCGCCAACTGACCTTTCAAGTGACCTATGGGGTGCGGTGGGGGGCGAACCGGGCTGACCGGGGGTCGTAGGGGGGGGATTCTGTCGCTCCGTGAGTTGGGTCTAGCATCGGGACCCTGTGATTGGCCACGGATGGCCATGGTAGCCGGGGCAGCTTCTCTTTGAGGAGTGGCGGAGCATTCATATATATCGTTCTAGCGGCGTTCTAGCGAACCGTTCTAGCGGCGTTCTAGCGACGCTCGCTAGAACGTCGCTAGAACGCCGCTAGAACGAAAAAATTTTCGACTACAAAATCAGGTCAGAAAAGTGAAGTTGTGAAAAAAAAAAGTATGGGCCCCCGAGTACGGATAGGGGGGTCCAGGTTTGACACCTCCAATCCCCCCCCTTCGGGGGGGGGGGGTATCCCCCTTTTTTTTCGTTCTAGCTGCTCTAGCGGGTTCTAGGCTAGAACGAGATGGTGTATTCTAGCGTGTACCAAGGGCACCAAAGCCGCCAACCCTACATAGATCCTCCTCCACCATCTTCTGCGTCCCCTCATCAACTTCCTCTCCTCTCTCGGCAGCCATCTCCGCAGGCGCGTCCTCCACAGCAGGCGCATCTTGCCGGGAAACGTGCTCGCAGTCCGCGCAAAGTTGACCCACATGTACAGCACAAAGAGGACGGCTGTCACAAGCGAAATACTTGGGCGGCGGGTCAGCCTTCACCACAGGGTTGCATTGCGCTGCTGTATAGTACACGGCTTTAGGGCACGACGGTTGTTGCGTGGGGGCTTCAGCCCAGGGTGGCGGAATGATCAACACGGTCATCTCGTAGTCGACGCGGAGCGTCGCAACGGCGGCAAAGGCAATGATACGGGTTGATCCAGGCAGCGCATCTCCTGGGATAGCCCAACCACGGTGAATGACGTAACTGCGCAGGATCCAGAGGTCACCCGCCAGCATACTAATTGAGACCTTCTGCCACGGGTAGGGAACACAAAAGCCAGAACCGTACACGAACATGTTCTCGCGGCCGTCCATGGGGCAGTCCATATTCACAAACATGAAGCACGAGAAGGCCTACTCCAGCCCCAACGGTTTGCAACTTCAGCGTCAGATCCCAATGCCGTAGCTGTGGCTCATCCGAGGTTGCCCGCACGTACCCAACCTGCACCAAGAACACACCCGGGTACTTCGTAGAGAGGCTTGCACGACCCTTTGCGCCCAAAGTACAACGTGAGGAAACTGATCGTACGAAGACCTTCGTCTTGACCCCCACTGCCCGTCGGAATCACTGCGTACACCGCAGCCTTGTCGCCTGATTACGGTGGCCGGTTTGGGCTTGTCCATGCCACGTTGAAGATGCCGCCCCACGTCTCGCCCGCGTTGTCCGCCGCCATCTTTATGTTCACCACTATCTTGCCATCCTTCGCCAAGAACTCCTCCTTGAACACGTGCCCCGTCTGACCCCAGGATTGTGTATAAAGTGTGATGTCGGATGTCTGATATGGCATGTTGTTTTTGCATTGTACACCACACGAGGTGTGATACGTCTGATATAGATGTGATGCTTGGAGGAAGGGGCGGGGGGGGGGGGGGTTGGTGTCAAAATGGGTGTGCAAAAAGGTGATGCCCCCCACCCCGTAGGTCCCCATAGGCCCTAATAGTTCCCCAAAGGTGCCAATGGGTCCCCAAAAGTCCCCAAAGGTCCCCATAGGTCCCGATAGGTCCCGATGGGACCCCATAGGTCCCCACAAGTCCCTGTAGGTCCCCATAGGTCCCCATAGGTCCCATTAGGCCCATACATCCCCATCGGTCCCCATAGGTCCCGATAGGTCCCCAAAGGTGCCCATAGATGCCCATAGGTGCCCATAGGTCCCCATAGGTCCCCATCGGTCCCAAAAGGTGCCCATAGGTCCCCATAGGTCCCCATAGGCCCCCATAGGTCCCCATAGGCCTCCATAGGTCCCCATAGGCCCCGATAGGTCCCCATAGGTTCCCATAGGCCCCCAAGAGGCCCCGATAGGTCCCCAAATGTCCCCCTAGATGCCAATGAGTCCCCATAGGCCACCATAGGTCCCCATGGGTCCCCAAAGGTGCCCATAGGTCCCCAAAGGTGCCCATAGGTGACCATAGGCCCCCATAGGCCCCGATAGGTCCCCAAAGGCCCCCCTAGATGCCAATGACTCTCCATAGGCCAACATAGGCCCCCATAGGCCCCCAAAAGGTCCCCATAGGCCTCCAAAGGTGCTCATAGGCCCCCATAGGCCCCCATAGGTCCCCAAAGGTGCCCATAGGCCCCCAAAGGTGCTCATAGGTCCCCATAGGCCCCCATAGGCCCCCAAAGGTGCCCATAGGCCCCCAAAGGTCCCCATAGGTCCGCAAAGGTGCCCATAGGTCCCCATAGGGCGCCATAGGCCCCGATAGGTCCCCAACGGTGCCCATAGGTCCCCAAAGGTCCCCGTAGGCCCCCAAAGATCCCCATAGGTCCCCATAGGTCCCCATAGGTCCCCGTAAGCCCCCAGAGGCCCCCGTAGGTCCCCAAAGGTCCCCATAGGCCCCCAGAGGCCCCCATAGGTCCCCATAGGTCACCATAGGCCTCCATAAGTCCCCAAAGGTCCCCATGGGTCCCCAAAGGTGCCCATAGGTCCCCAAAGGTGCCCAAAGGTCCCCATAGGCCCCCATAGGCCCCGATAGGTCCCCAAAGGTCCCCCTAGATGCCAATGACTCTCCATAGGCCCCCATAGGCACCCATAGGCCCCCAAAGGTCCCCATAGGTCCCCATAGGTACCCAACGGCGCCCATAGGTCCCCAAAGCTGCCCATTGGCCCCCATAGGTCCCCAAAGGCCCACAAAGGTGCTCATAGGTCCCCATAGGCCCCCATAGGTCCCCAAAGGTGGCCATAGGCCCCCAAAGGTGCTCATAGGTCCCCATAGGTCCCCATGGGTCCCCGTAAGCCCCCATAGCCCCCGGTAGGTCCCCAAAGGTCCCCATAGGCCCCCAGAGGCCCACATAGGTCCCCACAGGTCACCATAGGCCTCCATAAGTCCCCAAAGGTCCCCATGGGTCCCCAAAGGTGCCCATAGGTCCCCAAAGGTCCCCAAAAGGTCTCCATAGGCCCCCATAGGCCCCGATAGGTCCCCAAAGGTCCCCCTAGATGCCAATGACTCTCCATAGGCCCCCATACGCCCCCATAGGCCCCCAAAGGTGCCCATAGGTCGCCAAAAGTGCGCATAGGTCCCCATAGGTCCCCAACGGCGCCCATAGGTCCCCAAAGGTGCCCATTGGCCCCCATAGGTCCCCATAGGCCCCCATAGGCCCCCAAAGGTGCTCATAGGTCCCCATAGGTCCCCATGGGTCCCCGTGAGCCCCCATAGCCCCCGGTAGGTCCCCAAAGGTCCGCATAGGCCCCCAGAGGCCCCCATAGGTCCCCAAAGGTCCCCATGGGTCCCCAAAGGTGCCCATAGGTCCCCAAAGGTCCCCAAAAGGTCTCCATAGGCCCCCATAGGCCCCGATAGGTCCCCAAAGGTCCCCCTAGATGCCAATGACTCTCCATAGGCCCCCATACGCCCCCATAGGCCCCCAAAGGTGCCCATAGGTCGCCAAAGGTGCGCATAGGTCCCCATAGGTCCCCAACGGCGCCCATAGGTCCCCAAAGGTGCCCATTGGCCCCCATAGGTCCCCATAGGCCCCCATAGGCCCCCAAAGGTGCTCATAGGTCCCCATAGGCCCCCATAGGTCACCATAGGTGCACATACGCCCCCTAAGGTGCTCATAGGTCCCCATAGGCCCCCAAAGGTGCCCATAGGCCCCCAAAGGTCCCCATAGGTCCCCAAAGGTGCCCATAGGTCCCCATAGGCCGCCATACGCCCCGATAGGTCCCCGACGGTGCGCATAGGTCCCCAAAGGTCCCCATAGGCCCCCATAGGTCTCCATAGGCCCCCATTGGGCCCCGTAGGTCCCCAAAGGTCCCCATAGGCCCGCAAAGGTCCCCATAGGTCCCCGTAGGTCACCATAGGCCCCCATAGGTCCCCATAGGCCCCCATAGGTCCCCAAAGGTCGCCATAGGCCCTCGTAGGTCCGCAAAGGTGCCCATTGGTCCCCAAAGGTGACCATAGGTCCCCAAAGGTGCCCACAGGTCCCCAAAGGTGCCCATAGGTCCCCAAAGGTGCCCATAGGTCCCCATGGGCCCCCATAGGCCCCGATGGGTCCCCAATGGTCCCCCTAGATGCCAATGACTCTCCATAGGCCACTATAGGCCCCCATAGGCCCCCAAAGGTGCCCATACGTCCCCAAACGTGCGCGTAGGTCCCCATAGGTCCCCAACGGCGCCCATAGATCCCCAAAGGTGCCCATAGGTCCCCAAAGGTGCCCATTGGCCCCCATAGGTCCCCATAGGCCCCCATAGGCCCCCAAAGGTGCTCATAGGTCCCCATAGGCCCCCATAGGCCCCCAAAGGTCCCCATAGGCCCCAAAAGGTCCCCATAGGTCCGCAAAGGTGCCCATAGGTCCCCATAGGCCGCCATAGGCCCCGATAGGTCTCCAACAGTGCCCATAGGTCCCCAAAGGTCCGCATGGGCCCCCAAAGGCCCCCATTGGTCCCAATAGGTCCTCAAAAGCCCCCATAGGCCCCCGTAGGTCCCCAAAGGTCCCCATAGGCCCCGAAAGGCCCCCATAGGTCCCCATAGGTCACCATAGGCCTCCATAAGTCCCCAAAGGTCCCCATGGGTCCCCAAAGGTGCCCATAGGTCCCCAAAGGTGCCCATAGGTCCCCATAGGCCCCCATAGGCCCCGAAAGGTCCCCAAATGTCCCCCTAGATGCCAATGACTCTCCATAGACCCCCATGGGCCCGCCATAGGCCCCCAAAGGTGCCCATAGGTCCCCAAAGGTGCGCACAGGTCCCCATAGGTCCCCAACGGCGCCCATAGGTCCCCAAAGGTGCCCATTGGCCCCCATAGGCCCCCATAGGCCCCCATAGGTCCCCATAGGCCCCCATAGGCCCCCAAAGGTGCTCATAGGTCCCCATAGGCCCCCATAGGTCACCATAGGTGCACATACGCCCCCTAAGGTGCTCATAGGTCCCCATAGGCCCCCAAAGGTGCCCATAGGCCCCCAAAGGTCCCCATAGGTCCCCAAAGGTGCCCATAGGTCCCCATAGGCCGCCATACGCCCCGATAGGTCCCCGACGGTGCGCATAGGTCCCCAAAGGTCCCCATAGGCCCCCATAGGTCTCCATAGGCCCCCATTGGGCCCCGTAGGTCCCCAAAGGTCCCCATAGGCCCGCAAAGGTCCCCATAGGTCCCCGTAGGTCACCATAGGCCCCCATAGGTCCCCATAGGCCCCCATAGGTCCCCAAAGGTCCCCATAGGCCCTCGTAGGTCCGTAAAGGTGCCCATTGGTCCCCAAAGGTGACCATAGGTCCCCAAAGGTGCCCACAGGTCCCCAAAGGTGCCCATAGGTCCCCAAAGGTGCCCATAGGTCCCCATCGGCCCCCATAGGCCCCGATGGGTCCCCAATGGTCCCCCTAGATGCCAATGACTCTCCATAGGCCCCCATACGCCCCCATAGGCCCCCAAAGGTGCCCATAGGTCGCCAAAGGTGCGCATAGGTCCCCATAGGTCCCCAACGGCGCCCATAGGTCCCCAAAGGTTCCCATTGGCCCCCATAGGTCCCCATAGGCCCCCATAGGCCCCCAAAGGTGCTCATAGATCCCCATAGGCCCCCATAGGTCACCATAGGTGCACATACGCCCCCTAAGGTGCTCATAGGTCCCCATAGGCCCCCAAAGGTGCCCATAGGCCCCCAAAGGTCCCCATAGGTCCCCAAAGGTGCCCATAGGTCCCCATAGGCCGCCATACGCCCCGATAGGTCCCCGACGGTGCGCATAGGTCCCCAAAGGTCCCCATAGGCCCCCATAGGTCTCCATAGGCCCCCATTGGGCCCCGTAGGTCCCCAAAGGTCCCCATAGGCCCGCAAAGGTCCCCATAGGTCCCCGTAGGTCACCATAGGCCCCCATAGGTCCCCATAGGCCCCCATAGGTCCCCAAAGGTCGCCATAGGCCCTCGTAGGTCCGCAAAGGTGCCCATTGGTCCCCAAAGGTGACCATAGGTCCCCAAAGGTGCCCACAGGTCCCCAAAGGTGCCCATAGGTCCCCAAAGGTGCCCATAGGACCCCATGGGCCCCCATAGGCCCCGATGGGTCCCCAATGGTCCCCCTAGATGCCAATGACTCTCCATAGGCCACTATAGGCCCCCATAGGCCCCCAAAGGTGCCCATACGTCCCCAAACGTGCGCGTAGGTCCCCATAGGTCCCCAACGGCGCCCATAGATCCCCAAAGGTGCCCATAGGTCCCCAAAGGTGCCCATTGGCCCCCATAGGTCCCCATAGGCCCCCATAGGCCCCCAAAGGTGCTCATAGGTCCCCATAGGCCCCCATAGACCCCCAAAGGTCCCCATAGGCCCCCATAGGCCCCCAAAGGTCCCCATAGGCCCCCAAAGGTCCCCATAGGTCCGCAAAGGTGCCCATAGGTCCCCATAGGCTGCTATAGGCCCCGATAGGTCTCCAACAGTGCCCATAGGTCCCCAAAGGTCCGCATGGGCCCCCAAAGGCCCCCATTGGTCCCAATAGGTCCTCAAAAGCCCCCATAGGCCCCCGTAGGTCCCCAAAGGTCCCCATAGGCCCCGAAAGGCCCCCATAGGTCCCCATAGGTCACCATAGGCCTCCATAAGTCCCCAAAGGTCCCCATGGGTCCCCAAAGGTGCCCATAGGTCCCCAAAGGTGCCCATAGGTCCCCATAGGCCCCCATAGGCCCCGAAAGGTCCCCAAATGTCCCCCTAGATGCCAATGACTCTCCATAGACCCCCATGGGCCCCCAAAGGTGCCCATAGGTCCCCAAAGGTGCACACAGGTCCCCATAGGTCCCCAACGGCGCCCATAGGTCCCCAAAGGTGCCCATTGGCCCCCATAGGCCCCCATAGGCCCCCATAGGCCCCCAAAGGTGCTCATAGGTCCCCATAGGCCCCCATAGGTCACCAAAAGTGCACATACGCCCCCTAAGGTGCTCATAGGTCCCCCTAGGCCCCCAAAGGTGCCCATAGGCCCCCAAAAGTCCACATAGGTCCCCAAAGGTGCCCATAGGTCCCCATAGGCCGCCATAGGCCCTGATAGGTCCCCAACGGTGCGCAAAGGTCCCCCAAGGTCCCCATAGGCCCCCAAAGGCCCCCATAGGTCCCCATAGGTCCCCATAGGCCCCCATTGGGCCCCGTAGGTCCCCAAAGGTCCCCATACGCCCCCAGAGGCCCCCAAAGGTGCCAATAGGTCCCCATAGGTCACCATAGGCCCCCATAGGTCCCCATAGGCCCCCGTAGGTCCCCATAGGCCCCCATAGGTCCCCAAAGGTCCCCATAGGCCCTTGTAGGTCCCCAAAGGTGCCCATAGGTCCCCAAAGGTGCCCATAGGTCCACAGAGGTCCCCAAAGGCCCCGATAGGCCCCCATAGGCCCCCATGGGTCCCCATAGGCCCCCATAGGCCTCCAAAGGTGCCCATAGGTCCCCATAGGCCCCCAAAGGTGCCCATAGGCCCCCAAAGGAGCCCATAGGCGCCAGTAGGCCCCCATGGGCCCTGATGAGTCCCCAAAGGTCCTCAAAGGTGCCCATAGGGCCCCAAAGGGCGCGACCCTATGCGTTAATTCCTATGCCGGTCTAGACCCCCAAAATAATTGACGCGATGCTACGCGTCAATTCCTATGCGGGTCTAGACCCCCTAAATAATTGACGCGACCCTATGTGTCAATTCCTAGGGGGTCTAGACCCCCGAAATAATTGACGTGACCCTATGCGCCAATTCCTAGGGGGGTCTAGACCCCCTACACAATTGACGCGACCCTATGCGTCGATTCCTATGGGGGACTAGACCTCAAAATAAATTGACGCGACCCTATGCGTCAATTCCTATGGGGGTCTAGACCCCATAAACAATGGACGCGACCCTATGCGCCAATTCCTATGGGGATCTAGACCGCCAAAATAATTGACGCGACCCTATGATTCAATTCCTATGGGGGTCTAGACCTCCAAAATAATTGACTCAACCGTATGCGTCAATTGCTAGGGGGGTCTAGACCCCCTAAATAATTGACGCGACCATATGCGCCAATTCCTATGGGGGTCTAGACCCCTTAAACGATTGACGCGACCCTATGCGTCAATTCCTATGGGGGTCTAGACCTCCAAAATAATTGACGTGACCCTATGCGTCAATTCCTAGGGGGGTCTAGACCCCTTAAATAATCGAAGCGGCCCGATGCGCCAGTTCCTATGGGGGTCTAGACCCCCAAAAAAATTGACGCGACCCTATGCGTTAATTCCTATGGGGGTCTAGACCCCCAAAAAAATCGACGGGACCCTATGCGTCAATTCCTATGGGGGTCTGGACCCCTAAACAATTGACGCGACCCTATGCGCCAATTCCTATGGGGGTCTAGACCCCCAATATAATTGACGCCACCCTATGCGTCAATTCCTATGGGGGTCTAGGCCCCCTAAACAAGTGACGCGACCCTATGCGTCAATTCCTAGGGGAGTCTAGACCCTCTAAACAATTGAAGCAACCCTATGCGTCAATTCCTAGGGGGGTTTGGACCCCCAAAATAATTGACGCGACCCTATGCGTCAATTCCCAGGGGGGTCTAGACCCCCTAAATATTTGAAGCGACCCTATGCGTCAATTCCTAGGGGGGTCTAGACCCCCTAAATAATTGACGCGACCTATGCGCCAGTTCCTATGGGTGTCTCGACCCAAAAAATAATTGACGCCGCCCTATGCGTGATTTTCCTATGGGGGTCTAGACCCCCAAAAAAATCGACGCAACCCTATGCGTCAATTCCTATGGGGGTCTAGACCCCCTAAATAATTGACGCCACCAATGCGTCAATTCCTAGGGGGGTCTCGACCCAAAAAATAATTGACGCGGCCCTATGCGCCAGTTCCTATGCAGGTCTAGACCCCCAAAAACATCGACGCGACCCTATGCGTCAATTCCTATGGGGGTCTAGACCCCCAAAATAATTGACGCGACCCTATGCGTCAATTCCTATGGGGGTCTAGACTACAATGGATGGCGGGGGGGCAATGAAATTGATAGGGGGGCATAAGAAATTGATGGCGGGGCTATGAAATTGATGGGGGGGCTATGAAATTGATGGGGGAGGGGCTATGAAATGGATGGGGGGAGCGACTATGAAATTGATACGGGGGGCTATGAAATGGAGGTTGGGGGGGGGCTATGACATGGATGGGGGGGGGCTATGGAATTGATGGGGGGGGGGGGCTATGAAATGGATGTGGGGGGGGCTATGAAATGAATGCGGGGGGGCTATGAAATTGATGGGGGGGGGACTATGAAATTGATAGGGGGGGGCTATGAAATGGATGTGGGGGGAGGGGCTATGAAATGGATGGGGGGGGGACTATGAAATTGATACCGGGGCATATGAAATTGATGGGGGGGCTATGAAATTGATGGGGGGGGGCTATGAAATGGATGGGGGGGGCTATGAAATTGATAGGGGGGGGCTATGAAATGGATGTGGGGGGGGGGGTTAGAAATGGATGGGGGGGGGGCTATGAAATTGATGGGGGGGGGCTATGAAATGGATGTGGGGGGTGGCTGTTAAATGGATGGCAGGGGGGCTATGAAATTGATACGGGGGCATATTAAATTGATGGGGGGGCTATGAAATTGATGGGGGGGGGGCTATGAAATGGATGGGGGGGGCTATGAAATGGATACGGGGGGGGGCTACGAAATGGATGGGGGGGCTATGAAATGGATAGGGGGGGGGCTATAAAATTGAGAGGGGGGGCGGATGAAATTGATGGGAGGGCTATGAAATTGATGGGGCGGGCTATGAAAATGAGGGGGGGGGGGGCTATGAAATTAATTTGGGGGGGGGGCTACAAAATTGGAAGGAGGGCGTATGGAATCAATGGGTGGGCTATGAAATTCATGGGGGATGATATGAAATTGATGGGGGGGGCCTATGAAATTGATGGGGGGGGCTAGGAAATTGATTGAGGGGGGCTATGAAATTGATAGGGGGCCCCATGAAATTGATGGGGGGGCTATGAAATTGATGGGGGGGGGCTATGAAACTGATTGGGGAGGCTTCTAACCGGCTTCTGACCTACGGAGACCTATGGAGACACACCACAATAGTGCACAGCATAGCATGGCACACCTGGAAGTTGTGAAATGATTATTTTTGTTGTTGTCATTTTTTTTGCATGACAAGAAACACCTGTGACACAAAGAAAAGAACACCCTCCCGATCCGTGACTAAACCCCCCCCGGCAGTTCTTTCAAGTCTCCCCCTCCTCGGTGCAAAACATGTAAATAAAGGAGAGGCACCCCCGCCCACCCGAACCAAGGCTTGAAGCAAGGGCACCCCCACAGTGCCTATGCTATGTTAATGTGTGTGTGTGTGTGTGTGTGCGTGTGTGTGTGTGTGTGTGTGTGTGGGAGGACATATGCTTGTAAATACGCCAAATTTGTTGGTTTACTTCTGCAATGGTGTCTGATGGCGCTACAACGCTAGAGTTGAGGCCACAGAACGAAAATCTACACCTCAAAGAGTGTAGTGAGTGAATGCAATTTCCATGCTTCCCACACACAAACACATAACACAAAGCTGGGGGTATTTTCCGAATATTTTCCGTACTTCCTGATACAGGAAAGCACTCATGAGTGGGGTGGTGGTGGAGGGACTAGGGAAGGGGCAAAGGGGGGGGGGCATCTTCCATGGGGGGGGGGGGTGTACTATACCACAAGGGTGGATGGGGGAGGTGGGTTTATGGTTTGGGTAATGGCGGTCCATAGAAGTCTGATGCCTGATGTCTGATGGCCAACTTGGTCGCTATACACAATCCTGTCTGACCCAACTCCGACGGTTCCTCGTTCACTTTCGGTAAGACGTCCACTTGCTTCACCGATTCGCTTGTGCCAATGAGCGGCACGGCGTGGCACATGGGGGTGGGCAAAACGGAGTCCTCCCTCTCAATGAGCCTGGGCGTAGACAACGCCACGAGCTCCGGCTTCCAACGGTAGGTGGAGCGGCTGGTGAGGGAGTCGTTGGGGAGGGACGTGGCAGGCTTGCTGACGACCACGTTGCGGAGGGTGTCCAAGTGGGGGTGCTTGAAGGGGTACTTGTCCTTCTCCGCCTTCTTGGTGGTGGGCTTGTGGGTGGCGAAGAGGAGCGTGGTGCCCTCCATCCCAACATGACGCTGTCGCCACTTGTTGACGGTGGGGTTCGCCCGTCCCGTGCAGTCCTGGATGACATCAACCACGTCGTTCGCGTGCAAATTGACATGAAGGATCGGCACGTGGGGGTTGTCCTCTAGGACCCCGTGCAGCTAGTCGGTGAGGGCGCAGGGTTGCTTCTCGGAGGCGAAGACGGTGCGGGTGAGGCGGATGCGGGCAATGGTGGTGCCCGGGGGGATCGCCACCTTGGTGTTGGGGTGGGTGGTGAGGTCGGTGCAGCCCAACCCATCAGGGCCGGCATAGCAACGAGTGCCGACGGCAGCCCGGGCAGCGCTCGTCCAGTCGACCAAGGGGGCCAACAAAGGCATGTGGGCAGACATGCAAGGAAACCCTGGTGAAACAAAGGTGCTGGAACCCGTGCTGAAACCCCTTGCCGGAACCCGTTTGTTCACTGGAACCCTCTGCTAGAACCTTGATGCAACCCCCCTTTCTGTGTTTGACCCCCTGCTGGAACCCCTGCCTGAACCCACGTTTGTGCGCTTTTGGTCATTTTTGGGAAGTCGACATAGTGTGTGGCCCTTCATAACCTAGGCTAGCTTTGAACATAGGACACTTATAGAAACTCGTACAGTGACTCTTGGGCATTGCAAAAGCGTGCACACGGTAGTTCTAGTGGTACCCAAAAGGCGGGGGGGTTCTGCGCACACCTTCTCGCGGGGCACCCCACAGCCGGGGGATGAGGCCTGCGTGCATGGGGATACAAGATGGTACCCAAAGGTAAAGATCGTGACCCCGTGTCTTGCCAGGCAAAGCATAGCCGCAGGAGGAAATAGCTCTTCCTTTAGTGGGGATGAGACATGCGGAAGAGGCAGAGGAAGGGGGCAAGCGTCTCCCCCTCCGCCACCTTTGGCAAATTGGCCAAGGGTTTCCCCCCACCCACCCAGACGTAGGAGGGGAGGATGAGGGTGGTCTTCCTCTCCACCACCCGCCCTCTTTGTGAACACACAGGGCACGAGGTGTGGCACAAGTTGCAACGGGGGTTAGAAATCCTCCAAGTGGGGGGTTATGACACCCCCCCAAAGCGTCCGTGCTGCCACAGCGTTGTGGGCACAACAGTACCACCCCCAGGGGGGGAGGCCCAAAAGGGAAAGTGCCACGGAGGAGGACATGGTGGTGGATGAGGAGGGGAAGGCCTCCCCCTCGAAGGGCAAAGCACCTAACCCTTCCACCAAACCAAAGAGGGTGCCCAAGGTGTAGCCCCCCCCCCCCCCCGCCCCCCCGTGCCGCCCTTTATCGGGGGACCTTGGCCCGCACTGAGGCCGTCCACGTGACACACGCTTTCCAACCTCTAGTTGAACAAGATGGAAAAGCAAGAGGGCAACACGCAGCAGCCCCCGGCGTACCCTGGACCGTGCCCTCGACGTGGTCGAGAAGAGCCGGGTGGAGATCCACGGGTCGAGGTATGAGCTCAAAGAAGCAACCGAGGGGCGGTAGAAGGCCGAAGTGCAGGCGGCAGGGTTGGGTGTGGAGGTAGAGACGTTGCGGAAGGCCAAGGAAGACCTCCAGTAGCGGCTGGGGGTGGCCGAGACGCAAGTGAGCACACTCACCTCCACCCTCGGTGCCACATTTAGAGCAGCACGGGGTGCGAAGTAAGGGCAGCGGCAGCAACAAGAGTGCGAGTCAATGACTCATCGATTTGGTCAAGGGGGTGCCAAACCGAATTTTCCAGGGGGATCATCGATATGGGGCCCAATCAGATAGGCGGCACTTCAAACGTGGGAAGCGAGATCTCTCACAAGTCTAACTTTACAACCACCAGGTTGGGTGTTGCTACCCCGAAACCTCCCCTGCCCACCTTGGTTGCACAGCTCAATGAGTACTAAAATCGGAATGTTCCACCATGGTTGACATGGTGTAGCATTCAGGTTGTATGTCTGCAAGGGAGCAAGGGCGTGGGCTTTCACGCCCGTTTACGTGATGCGGCGACGCCCATGTGGTGCCCCCAAGAAGGGAATAGTGGGAACCCCCCCCCACCTTCTTGAGTGAATGTCCAACTCAGCCCCAAAACCGAAGCATGTGTTCTCGAGGGCAAAAACAAGCTTCGGTGGATCCTTTTGAACCATTTTCGTGTGGAGAAGGTGCACTTCGCTTAAACTGGTGCCCTGTGGCACCTATGGTATTTGGGTTCCCGGGGGTAGGTTCCCACTTCGTAGAGGTAGTTGCACATCGGCAACATGTTGTAGATTGCACTTCCCGGAGGACCTCCTGATCCGCAAGTACTTCTTGATTGCACTTTCCGGGACACTTCTTGATTTGGGTGACATGTAACAGAACATGACAACAAACGCACTGGTCAAAACGTTTTTACAAAAACTGCTTCAGGGGTTGGTCCGTGCGCCACCCGCGCATGAGTACAAGGGGGATGGCTCACATCCTTGAGATATATGCCTTAGATGAGGGCCTAAAAGGGATAGCTGAAGTGGGTGGGGGTCAGTCACAGGGGAACAAGCGACAAAGGAAGTAGTATGTCCAATTGTCCTTGTGATGTAAACATATACATGGTCCTATATTTTCTTAGAAACCAAGCGCTGCATGCAATGGTCCAATGAACCCACAAAGTGGGGTTCCATCCCATGAGTTGCCAACAATGGCCCATCTGCTTTGCTGCTTGCTCCGCGTGTGACACCTCCTCATCGGTGAGCCAAGTCTTTTGTTGCCATACCGTGTGCAATTGCACAAATGTGTTCAACATGCTAAACACAACGGTGTACACCGTTAAATTTTTGTTTTCGATGCTACAGTTTGGGTAGAACTATTTCAACAAGTCAACCACCTTCCTTTGGTACTCCCTTTTCTCAATGAACAAACGGGCTAACATGAGGTCAAAAGTGTCTTTCTTTTGGGGTCGGAGGGCTACCAATTCGGTTCGGGGCACATTCGCGGCCTCTTGCATGAGCTAAGACCAGACCCCTAGCATGCGGCCAATGATCCCTCGGCCGTGCCCTGCTGCTACCCTTGCAGAAAGGTCGCTCCCTAGCATCTTGGCAATGGTGTTGCACAACCGTGCAGCACAATGCGCATAGTCACCCACCCTTTTTCTCCTTCGCATTCCCCTCAAGAAAGCCCCCCAGCGGGGAAGAGCAGTCACATTGTCGTTGGGCTCCAACGAGTCCATGTCTTCACACGTCCAACACTTTGAGTCATGGCTATAGTTGCCGACCTGCATGCCTTTTCCATCCCCGGGTAGGAAGCACTCAAACCCCATTGTTTGCCCGCCCGTCAATACCACGTTGTAGTTTGTTTCTAGGTATTCTATTTGCCCATTCAAGTCAGTAGCCTTATCCGTCCCCCACAGCGATGCAGCATCATCTGCACCAGTCATCACCCAACACGTTGCCCACTTTTTGGGGTTTCCGGCCGCTGCAAGCCCACCCGGCCACACTGCCACATACACAGCGGCGCGGGTGGCACAGGTACGCCACAGTGGGCACGCGTCAACACGCAGGATGACAGGTATACACCGTCATCCTAGTGGAACAACTAGCACGCCCGCATCCTCCGCAAATTTCACCTGGTGCAACACAAGGTCCGCAAGTGGTGCACAAGCTGCAGACCGTTGCTTGCCCGCCGGACCTACCACAACGACCGGGGTGGCCACGTATGCTGTGAAGCCACGCCGGGTCTCTAGCAACTGCTCACGACTGCAATGCCGGCGCACCTTGAGCATCTGCCGCACGGACAGTTTCATGGAGCGGGCCGTTCGGAGTATGTCCACGGCCGGTGAATCATGTTCAGACATCCTATCGCAGTTAAGTTGTTCACTATCAAAGCACCCGCCACGGAGGACCACCTCACCGGTGGTAGTTTTGGTGATGGTCACCTCGTCGTCGTTCAGAAGGGCACGAGTCACACGTTGTACCATGGCCATCCGTTCTGCCTGCGCGTCTGGCTTTAGCAGGGCGCAAGGCTTGCGGCATCGGCGCAACACGTCCGCCTCAAACCGTGCCACAACATCCTCTAGGCTAGTGGACATGGCCGTGGACACCAGTAGCCCATAAGTGCACCGGGAAGTACGATCAGGGGGGGGGGGTTTGCAGATCATAGAGGTGTCTGTGGGATCTCTGTTGCGGATGTGCTTTCTGATCAAGAAGGTGTTGCTCACTAGGGTTGCTGACCGGATTTCCTTATCAGGAAGAGGGTTCTGATTTGGGTTCCCGCAGGGGATCCTGGTTTGCAATGTTGACCCCATTTTTTCCTCAAAAGTAAATAGCCTTTTGATTTTCACCCTCATATGCTCCTTATTTCCACACTTGACATCAACACGGCAATACTCTCCGTGAAACATCTCAACAGGCAAGTCCCACAGCGCAAAACCTTTACAATGTTATCGGGTTCGTCACAATTTCAATGAATAATGCATTGTTCACCTTTTTTGACAAGGCAAAATTGATTTCGCCCTAAACACGAACATGGGTGAGTATTGGGGGAACCCGTCCGCCTTGCCAATGCACACCATGCAGATCGCTCGTTGCAATGCACAACGCAGGGCGTGCCCCCATCGTCTATATATGCTTGCACCGCGTATTGCGTAGGCCTAGGGTTTTGCGGAACTCGCCGAAGCACCATGCATTCATGGCAGGCCGCGCTCAAATGCACATCCGCTCAGGCGTTCGCACAATAGCCACCACAAACAAAACCACAAATGGCAGGGGCCTTACTTCAGCAGGCCCTTACCAGTGGGTGATGGGATGACTACTTGACAGCGGGTTGCGCTTGGGGATTGGGAGAGGGGACTCCCACTTTCCGGACGTTGAAAAAGGGCCCACAGTCGCTCGACCTCTCTCTCTGCCTTGAACTGTTGTGCCCGGGTAGTGTCCCTCTCGCTTCGCAGCCGCTCGTTCTCGGACTTCAATTGGGCACTCTCGGCAGTGCTTTTGGCATATTTGTCAGACAGGTCAGCAAAGCGGTCACGTTCGCACTGCTTCATGTCCATGAGCCGCAGAAGCCTGTCCCTCAGTGCTTTGGTTCACTCTCCAAATGTTGTACCTTGGCGTCCGCACCCTCTGGCTTCAACGATGCCTGGACCGCCTTCTTGCAGGCATCCTCTACCGCTTGCCTGAAAGTGTCCGCCAGTGTCTCCACAAGAGCCTCACTGTCGGATTCCTTCATTGCAGCCATTTTTGTACTCACCTTGGATTTCCGTCTAGGAGGGTCCGCCTTGTACTTCTTCGGTTCCGGCTCTTCCTCCTCATCCTCATCGTCATGAGCCTTGATGTGAGTGCGCCCAACCGGCATGCGGCGCTGCTGCTTTGCCATATACTTGATGATCATGGTCTCCATGTAATGCACTGCCGTACGAGGCACATCACGACCACCAATACGTGTCACAGCTTGCAGCCACTGTGCCCCCTTCCGCGTTGCAACACTACTCTCATAGAGAATACGTTCATACTTGCCGCTCACCGGACCCCCGTACACTCCACTGCCGGTACCCAGTGCCAGGGGTTGGCCAAATGAGGGCAGAGGCGCAGGTGCAAGCCCGGTACGTCCTCCGTGGTGGCCATGGCGCACTTACGGGGGTTGAGCTCCATGCCCATCTTCCCCAGGTATGGAGCCACTGCTTCGACGCCCTCGGCGAAGTCCTGCAGGGTGTGGGCCACCACGAGCAGGTCGTCAATGTAGGCTTGGATGAGGCCCCTCTCGGCCTCTCCCGGGGGGCGTAGGCGTTGCCCCTGGGCCCTGAGCAGGGAATCGAAGGGGAGGGCATACAACAGGGGGCTCTCGGGGTTACCTTGCCGGACCCCGCGCTGCATGTGGACCGGCTGTGTGAGCCCATGTGCAGCGGCGATGTACAGCCTGGCGGCCGCGTGGAGGAGTAGGAGGAGGTGGACGACCGCCAGCGGTACGGAGAGGTGGCGCAGGATGAGATGGAGCGCTGTATGCGGGGCGGTGTTGAAGGCCTTGCGAGCCTCAAAGGAGAAGACGTAGTTGGGCTTCCCCTGCTGGAGTTGCCGCTGCGCCATGAACAGGGGGGGCCCGGTGTTGGAGCCGGGGAGGGATCCCTGCTGCCAGTCACTAACCACACCGTACCGCGTGAGCACCTCCGCGATCCGCAGGGTGAGGGGGCCCGTGAGCAGCTTCATGTCCCGCTGGCCCAGGGGTACGAGCCGGTAGTCGTCTAGCTTGGCGGAGCCTGGGACCTTGGGGTTGAGCCAGATGTGGGCGTTTCGCCAGTGGGTAAGCATTGGGGCGCCCCAGAGGATGGCCCGATAGGAGTGGACGAGGAGCCACTGGACTGCAATTGGGAGGGCCTTGATGAAGCGGACCTCCACGTGGTTGGGCCCCGGGGCCTTGCCGTCGGCCTTGTCCAGCGCAGACTGCAGGTCCCGCATGGAGTATTGCTGGACGCGGGCCCACGCCCCCTCCGGGACTTGGGGCATGTGGCGACTGAGAACAGCCTGGAAGCTGGGGAGGTCCACTGGGCGCTTGCCGTACAGCTCTTGCCAGAAGGCGCGGACTGCAGCTATCACGTCGTGGGCCTCCGTTAGGAGTGTCTAAGCGTTGGGAACCCTCACCTTCCACAGGCCCGACGGCCCCGGGGCCTCCACCTCGATGGCCCCCCGGACGGCCTTCCACCTATGGACACTGTCGTGGGCGTTGCGGCGCCAAAAGTCCTTGATGGCGCGTTTGCGGTCGGCCACTAAGAGCGTGCGGAGGTGGCGGATGTCTTCCTCCACGGTGGTCGCTTGCCGCTCCAGCTCCTCTTGCAGTTGGTCCAACGTGGTAGGGCTCAACCCGGGCGACGCGTCCCGCAGCGCCTCCGCCAGCCGGAGTGCTGCCTCCGAGCGGATGCCGTGCTGGGCCGCGTTCGCCTGATAGGCCGCCGGTGCGTTCGCCGCCAGGGCGTCGTACCGCAGGATCACCGCCCGGAGGTGTTTCCCACTTTCGGGGGGGTCACTCTCCGACGGGTCCACTCCTGCCGGGGAGAGGTGCCGGCGCCCTACCGCACGCGCCAGGGACTTGTGCGCCGCGTGGAGGTGCTAGAACACCTTGTCCACGGCCGCCGCGGGCATTGTCCCGTAGGAATGCTGCTCGGCAGGGCCCAGCCATGGCGCCACGGAGGGTTTGTCCTGCGCGGGAGTGACCGCTGTCCACAAGCAGCGTTGGCCGGGCGCAGTGTCGGGGTCGTATGGGAGGAGGCGGCCCGCGGTGTGGCTGTAGGGGGCACGTACCTCCGCCTTCCCCGCCGCGCCAAGTAGGCCTGGCAAGGCCAGGCGGACCGGGAGGTGGTCCGACCCGACCTCCTATGGGCGCATGCGGAAGGACAGTGGGCGACTGACCTTGAGGAAGGCAGAGCATGGCGTGCGCAGAGAGGGCACCTGTTTTTTAGGTGTTTTTTATGCCATTTTTTTGGTTCCCCCGCAGTGACAGTACCGTGGCAGCGACCTACAAGTCGTGCTGGAGGAATACAGGTGGGTACGGCGAGACGTACCCGGATGAAGGCGGCGCCAGCGGGTTGGACCCTTGGGGCTGCTAACCCTCCATAAGGGAGGCGGTGTTGGAAAGCCGGAGAGACATTAACCTGCAGTAGGGCTGGGTATGGGGGCTGCAATCATGGACCCTATGCCTTGGCCCTGCTCGTTGGGGACAATATACTTTGGGTGCCAGGGACTGAGTGCCATGGACCTACCGATTGCGCATAAGGCGGCATGGATGAGAAGGTAAGGGTTGCTCTGTTGAGACCCCCGACTGATGTCATGACAGGCCAACCCACTCAAGACCTGGTCGTTCCGCTCCTTATTGGGTCTGAGTCACGGATGCCCAGTGAAAGGCTGGTGGCTACCCCGAGGTTTGGAGGCCAATCCCAGACACACGGGTGTGTGAACACATAATCAGCAGTCCAAGACAGAATGGAGAAACCCCTACAGGTTTCGCAAGCATCAGCAGCGACCCACTGTAAAAGTGGTCCTGATGCCACGCTCAATTGTCTGGAAATGCTAACCACGTTGTTGCCATTGACTCTAGGATTCACACCTGAACACGGCTTGAGCGAAGGACTGAATAAGGTCCAAAGACTGACTGGGACTACCCCTGAGAGCAGCAACCCAAGGTACCCATCCGATGGATGGGGCTATGCTAACAGCATATCAGTCAATTTGATAGAGTTCGAGAGGGGGGATTGAATAAGATACTCCCCCTGCTTTGATGCCAGCAAAGTGCGACCCACAGCTCGTGGACGCCCTATGCATTATGGCGTCCCTGTTAGCTGGATTGTGGTGTCAGGTCAAGGCACCCCAGTCTACACAGCCAGAAAACCCTGAAGTGCCAACGATGGCTGAGCCCTTTTGCTGCAGCGTACAGGTCCTAGCAGCTGTGACGGACTGTGACCGGACCAAGGAGGCGATCGTCGACGACATCCACTCCTTCTTTTTTGCTTTCCCCACCGTACTTTCTCCATCTGATATCCTGCAAGAGCCGTCCAATCAAGGCCCTGCCCCCTAGTTGCAATTCTCTGGAGACTCGACCAAGATGATGCCGGCCTTTGCCAGGATTGGCTGTCCCTCAGCAGGATTTCGAGTCTTGCTCGGGTCATGAAGGTTCCGTAGGGTTCAATCGGGCTGATGATTTCATGGGCCGGTTTGGATGCCCGCGGGGCCAAGATGGGCATGAGCGTTGTGCCATGAAAGTCAGTGTCATGGACCTTAGCGACCCTCAAGAGGATGTCCTAATGTCCAGCTTAGCCCCCACCGGGGCCTCTTAGGAGACGACGGTGAACCGCCGCATCAGTCCGCTGGGACACCGCCGAATGTGTGAGTTGGTGAGTGGAGTGCGTATGAGTAGTGTTCTCGGCAGCAGGGGGTGAACAAAGTCCTCCAATGGGGGCTCACCAGATCAAGGAAGGTCTATTCTTCCCGGGTAGACCAACAATCTACACTTGTGGATGTACTCAGTTGTCGTCAAAGAGTGCCACCACATCCTTGTGCGTTCTCTGCGAGGCTCTGGAGGACCTGCACCAAGTGGGAACCCCAAGTCAACCTTAGGGGAATCCGTGATCTGGGGTAGTCTTCTAGAGGCCCCCAAGGGTACGCCGTATGTGGACGGCTGATTCCTACTTCCCTGCGTGACCCAAGTGTGTCCTGCTTTCGGGTGTAGTAGTGGTGTGTTGACTTTTTTCTGAAGCGTCCTGACATCTCACTGTGGGCGCTGCCTACCCATAGTACCAAACCAGACCGCACAGTTGCAAGTCGCTAGGGATCTAGGAACCATACCCCCCAGTTGCAATTCTCTGGCGCTATTGGGAACTTGTAAGTCTTTTTTTTTCCTTCTATGTCTGCATATATATGTCACAATCTTCTGTACCCCTCTGTCCTACGGGCAGAGCTTGGTACACCCATAGTAAATACATTCATCAGGATGTTCTTCAGAATCCAAGGGGAGTCGTTAAGCCAAAGTAGTCCATCAGACCATCAGGGTCGGACTTGAGGTGGTCTACCTCTATATCCTGGGTCCATATGCCTAAAGTAATATCTCTTCCTCTACTAAAGGAGATGGGCACTGAACCCATCTCGCAATCATACATATACAGTCATAATTGGTGTTTGTATGGAGCTGACACGCCCGGGCTACCACCTTGGGCGGATAGACCCCAAACTAGCAGCATCACAGGGTAGTGTCCAGCCGATGTGTGCCTGAAATTGGCTCCCCAACTGCAGCAGTCGCCTTATTGGGGGTCGCCAACACCCAAACACAACAAAAAGGGCAAATCAAAAACGAAACTGGTTGTGGGATTGCAAACAGCGGGACCCACTGGGTAGTGCAGTCAAGGTCATGCCCCCATATGCGGAGCACCGACCATACACGTGTACTTAGGCAACACAATTAGTGTCACACTGCAGTCCAGACCCCAATACAGTGCGTAGGTTGCGGCCACTCCGGCTGTGGACACCCCCGACACATGGGCTCTGAAGAGGACGTTTCTGGCCTTCAAGTGCAGCACCAACACCCAGTGGCCCTTAAGGATCTGTCCTTTCGTGCAGCAGTGCACTGTCTTACAGTCAACCCGGTCCAGACGATCCACTGATGACCAACTGGGGTTTGTTGTTGTACAATCCCAATGCCCGGTAGACAGGGATAGGGCCACAAGGGGAAATGGCCATGTGAACCCATATATCAATCCGAAACCTGGTAGCTGCAGGGGGTTGACACTAGAGGAGTCTCATGTGCATACCGAGGTGCAGCAAGATCCTAAGATGGTCCACAGAGTAGCCATGGCTAGTAGTAGATAAGTAAGAGCGGCCGTGTCCGCAGCCTCGTCTGACATCCCCTTGTTTGTTTTACATGGGTGGCCGCCTCTAGCGGGAAGGGGAGCTCTCCACCATCAGTTCCCCTGGCGTCTCACCTCACGGCCGAGAACTTCAACCAGGTTCCCTTGGGGCATGACCAGTGGTAGGTTTCCGTCAGTGCTGCACTCACGGGTGCTCTGTGCGGTCCCCCTTCGAAGGATCCTCCGGCTTTCCCCCCCCCAGCACAGCCTTTAGGGTGCCTGCAGGTAGATTTCCAGTGAATAGCCATCGCCGACGGCGCAGCATCCCTCTCAACCACATTCCACCACTCCCCATCCCTCACAGGCCGGAGTACCCACTTGGCTCTCGGATGCACTTGGTTATCGTCCACCCGCGGCTGGAGGCCAGAGCGCGACTGTTTCCAGGTTCCCGGTTTCCAGGTTCCGCTCACGCGTGAATTTACGTGTACTCGGGTCATTGACACGGGGGCCTCATGGTCAACCCTCACCCTTGCAGGCACCTCACGGCCGTCTCGGAGTCCAGGGCATTTTCCCGACTTCCCTTGGTTAGGCTCCCCAGGGGTGGCCCATGGTTCACCTCTCCATAGCGACCGGTCTCCCTGTCCCATGGGGATGTTATTGTTCTCCTTTGTTGGTCACTTATCCCCGTGCCCCTATCGCCATATCCCAGCCCCGCCGCTGTGCCCTCTCCCTAGTCCCAACCCCAAGGCCCCTCACCCCGCTCCCTTTCTCTCGTTGTGTCTTTATTCCCCTCCGGGCCGTCACCTACCCGCTGGCCAGGCTGCCTCCGGCGCATGCCCGAAGGAACTTTTGTTTTGTGCCCCCCGCACCAGTTGCCCCAACTACGTGTTCCATGCCTATCCGTACCTACGCTAAGGGCCCGCCCTGGCCTATGGCGCGTGTTTATACCCAACTGGGCGGCCGGCAACCCTTCGGCGCGGGCCCGAAGGACCGTTTCGTTGCGTTTGCAGTGGTTGCTTCCCCTGCCCCGGCGCGTCGCGTGACGTGCCTCCCCTGTTTGTTTCGAAAGTGCACGCGTGCCCTGCCTCCGCCGGGTTACTTTGGCGCGTGCTCCCCGTCTTCTACCCCTCCCCATCTGTACGGGTCGCTCTCTCCCACGTGCGCACCCCGCTGGCCGCTGCCTTGCTTGCCCTCTTCCCCCCTCGCCCCCTCTGTGGGTCTGTCTCCGTTTCCGGTCGTTTGTTTTTGTTTTAGATTCGCCCGCCCCCCCGTTTGTCTCTTTGGTGGTCGTCTTGCGTCTTTTTGTTTACCCTCCTCCCTGAATGCACGCACAACACAACAGCTCCTCTGCTTCTGCGGCACCTCTCTTGTCTCTGTACTTCAAACCCCCTCGCCCCTGAGGCGCAGTTCTTGCGGCGTCCCCCGGCCATGCCGGGTGGGCGCCCCTCCCTTGCTGCCCCCCCTCTTCGCTCCCCGCACTGCCGCGCCCGCCGTCGCGCACCTCTCGCCCTTCCACCTCCTTACTGCTCTTCGCTGGCCTTTTGCGGGCGGCGCTACTCCTCTCCTCGCCACAGCTATATCTTTCTCGCCCACAAGCGCCGCTCCGCCGCCACCCGATCCTCCTCCCGATAGGCCGACTTGGGCGGCCTCCACGGGTTCCGCGCCGGATGGATTCTCCCGTCGTCCGTCCCCGCCGCCCTCCATTCGATCGGCTCCCTAATGGTGGGGCGGGGCGGCTGGTACGGCACTGCGCGTTGCATTTTGTTGTCCTGTGGGTGATGCTGTGCCCTTGCCTGTCCCTTTTCGCCCCCTTCGCCCTAACCTTCGCGTCGTCTGCCGCGCGCTCCGTTGCTTTGATTGTCTCCTCTTTGTCGTGCCCCTCGCGTCGCGTTCGCCGCCGTTGTCGAGCACCCTTTGTCAGCCCCTTGTCCCTTGCCGCTACGGCCCCGCCCTCGTGCCCCAAACCCCTTCCCCACTCTCTGTGCCTCATCCTCTCCCGCTGCGAATGCACCCGGCCGACACTGAGCCAGTGCCTTGGTAAGGGAAGTATACCCCTAATACATTCCTTTGTCTACGGAGACATCATTTGTGACGAGAGACACATGAAATGTTCCAGGCTTTCTCGACGAATTTAAAAAAAGGTTCTGCGGCGCGCACAACGTCCGGAACGCGCAGCACGAATTAGTGTGGCTCCAGGGACACATGGAGAGCCATGCGTGGAATACGCGCGCAACGCGTACAACGCGCACGACTTGTGGAACAGAGTAACATTTTTTGGGGGGGGGGCGCGTCCTCACTGTTGGGTATCCAGCCTACGCGGTTGTTCCACCAGGGTTCGCACTGGTCCCATGGGTAGGGATGGCAGAGGCTCCCCCTCCATGACCGTCTCATTCCGCCCCACCACGCCCATGACAGACTACACGTCGTGGGTGTCCTCGAAGCACTCGATGTGCATGTGCTTCCCGCACGCTCCACACGCCCAACGCGTACTCCCGTTGCGGCAATGCTTGCACAAGAGGCGGCTCGCAAAGCGCTTCGGTGCATGCACCGTAGGGACCGCAGCGGTTTTCGTTGTGTTGTTGAACTCCGCGCCGCTAAAGTACCGCTGCTTGAGGATGTCCCATTGGAATTCCCACATGGTGGTCTTGTCGTCCACCAATCCCAATGCCTTGGCGGTGGCAAAGGCATTGCCGGCCGCGTACCGCACCATGAACGCAAGCACAGCGTGGCTCCAGGTCATTTGCCTCCCCGGTTGCCGCGACTTGGACATGTACACGCAGTTCCCCGTCACACATGCATTGTAAGGCGTGCACAAGTGCTGCAAAACACGTAAAACATACTTCAGAAAGTAATTGGCGCCGGGGACAATGGTGGAGCCGGACGTGAGAAGCGCGCGGCACGCGCGGGACACGCGCGACGTTGTTACCTACTTGTATGGGGTCATGCGGGACATGTAGGACACGTATGACAGGGGGACACCGTCAGCAAAGTGGCTCTACACCCAAAAATGATGAAATCACAAAAAAACGGACAATTCCAGTGCGTTCCTCGCCCTCAAAAACCCCTACAGCCAACCAAACCTCAACGGAGACAAGCACAACAAAATTCGGCTCCCGAGAGCCATAGACAAACGAATATAGATAAGCAGATTGATTAGCATCATGTCGCCCTGCACAGATTCCAGCCCCGCTGGCCCCGGTCCATGGTGGCTCCGAGCCCCCGTCCTTTGCATCTGCACTTGGGCCGCGGACCCCTTGGTGACTTGGCCCATGCATCCTTCTTGCAGCCGCTCTCTTCCTGTGTGACCCCGGCGGCCAGGTTTTGCTTGGTCCCCCGCATCCGCCTCTCGCACGTCTCACGTCTTGGCGGCTGTCGCTGCTGACCACTATGGTGACTCTCTGTCGCACGACACCGGTCCCTGTGCCGCCGGCTTTGACCCCGCGCTTCGACATTACTTTGCAGCATTCTCGACGACGGCACCCTCGGTGTCAGCGTCGTACCCCAGCTTGCCTCCCCCTGCGTGCGGTCTCCCACACCCCAGGTCCCATCGTCCTCACCTGTCTCGCTGCAGTCCCCCACCTCCACCGTTTCTGTACCCGGTGCGTGCGGACGCACCTTCCCCTGTCTTGCGTCTCCTTCCCGTGACTGCTGCCCCGCGTCTCTCCGGTCCCATGTCCCCCACCTCCCTCAGTACCTCTCCTCCCTCTGCAGCAGCTCCCTCAGCATCTGCATCCTGGACCTTCTCCTACTTTCCCTGGGATCATCCACGTCCACCCCCGGGAGCGCTTCCCCCAGCATCCTCCTCCACCTGTCCTCCGTCATCTCTGGCCGCCTGTCCCGTGGCCTCCGAAGTTGGTTCACATCCCATTTGGCTGCATTCTATCCTACACTTTAGCGATTTCAGCTATTTCAGCGATTTCGGCTATGAATTCAGGAAAATTCCGAATTTATATCATTTATAATTCACAGGATGGAGAATTTGACACTTTTGGTGCGAATCAGGCCTGATGTGTGCGCGCGTGCCCTTCTCGTGTTCCTCGTGGTGTGCGTCTGCTCTCTGTTCTTCAATGCGGGCCAATTGTCTGAAAATTCTTCCCCGTGGGTGCTAATAGTGTTAGTTCCATCGTGTTGCTGAAATGGATGCGAATGGGAAGCTAGGGCAACTCCAGTGGATGATAGGAGGCCCGGACTTAGTATCTGGCTAAACCCTGGTGTGGTGTGTCCGCCCACACCGGCAGGCCCCGTAAAACGGGATTACTACACATTAATGGGCGCATTTTGCTTCGGCTTTTGCCACGCCTACATGTATGGGGGATCACGAGTCCCTTGAACTTGGAGAAGCCCTAGTGGAAGAGGAGTTGAAGTGGAGGTGGCTGAGGTAGGCGCACCGGGCGGGAAGAAAGTAACTCACTCGTTCCTCCGCACGGCAAAGTCTTCATTCTTTTGCTTATCACTTATTTGCCTTGCATATGTGTCGCAACAACTTGATCTTCCATGGAATCAAAGAGGGTCAATCTTTGGAGATTGCGTGTGTTGAGCATGATGTGTGCACGTGCAGTGCGTGAACATGAGGAAAGGTGGAGAATTGCACTTGTGCCCTAGTTGCTAACCTCTCATTTGCTGTCTTAGTTTGTCGGCCTTCGTGGAATTCATATCATTGGACAAAGATGGTTGGTTATCCACTATTTTTCTCTTGTCAGCTACCAGCAGGGCATGAGTTCATTTACTTTGGCAATTGGGTACAATATTAATTCTCCGTCACATTTGTGGATTCTCACTCCAAGTGCATGAATGCTCTTCTGGATCATGGTTAGGCAAAACTCTCTCTCCATATGCATGCTCTCCGGATTGGGTTTTGGTGAGGTTCTCTCTCCTGGGCCTTCGATTGGTTAGGTTCTCTCTCCGGGCATGGATTGGGGTAGGACCATCTGTCTCAAGGCCTGGATTGGGGCGGGACCATCTCGCTTCAAGGCAGGACTGCTTCTCTTTGGGATGGGACAATCTCAACATGGATGTGCTCTCATTGGACCCGGGATATCTCTCTTTGTGCACTCACTCTGCGGGCCGGGTCTAGGTCTGTACCTGTGACCCGGGGCATCTTCTCACCCAATCTTCTTACCCAATCTCTCTCTAAGTAGCATCCATTGAATTGGTTCGGTGTCACACGAACATACAGATAGGCAATATTGATTTCACATGTCCATGTGTGGATGGTTTCTAATGCACATGACGATTTGTGTATGCCTATGCCATCGGATCCCAAGCAATGAGGCACCAGGTGATGGGACCGAGTGGCATGTCCAAGGATGTGACGGCATGTGACATACGTTGTGTGTTGGTTTCTCTATTCATGTCTTCGGTTCGCGACACTCTAACCGTAGGGAGCCCAGCAATTGGTATGTAGCATACACTAAACATGTGACGTTTGGTGGGCTGGCCCTTCTTAACGTCTTGTTTGCAGGCACCAAGCAAACCCGCCAAGCCTATTCACTTGTTAGCCATTGTGTATGATATTGCTGAGTGACGGGCACCCGGCGTCCGCAGTGAAGTACGGAGGCATTGCCATCATGACGATATATATGTCACACATGCCAGGGGTCAAGTAGTGTTTGCCATTGCCGTGAGGTCACTCTCCCGACTCATATTTTGTGATCCTCGTTGCAAGTTCTTCAGTTGTGCACATTGGTGACTCATGAGGGTGGGCAAGTCATGTACGTGGCCATGCCGTGCTTCGTGTTCATGGAGGCGTACCCTTCGTGAACCGACCGTTTGAATCCGAGATTCACGGTACCATGAATTTCACCTATTTTTGCTGTGTTTTGCTCGTAACTTGGTGCCATCGTGTGCTTTTGTCGTGCTATCTTCGCCCAAAGTGAGACCCAACAAATGTGTGCAAATTAGAGGTTTGAAGTAGCCGCATGGTTCAACACATTTGGTGAGATTCACGTGAATGTGAAATTCACACACCCAAATTCACGCATAAATTCACGCTAGATTCAAAGATTCACGAGAATGTGAAATTCGCACGAATTTCGTATGAATTTGTACGTAATTCCTTAGCATTTTGGTACGAAATTGGTACGAATTTACCCTCATTTCGACTGTTTCGCTTTCTGACGGCTCTCAAAGCCTTTCTTTGCATTCTCTTTTGGCCATGTCCCGGCAAACAATGTCCCAGCTCGCCAGCGTGGCCTCGCGCCCCGACCCGTAGCCGACACCCTCGCCAACTGCCAAGCCCTCCCCGTCGCCCACCATCAATTGGAGGAGGCGACGTACCTGTCAAGGGCACTAGGGGTGGATGATGATGTGGGCTTGGCAGCATCCCTCGACCCCTCCCCCGGGGTCATTCACATAGACCTGCGTAGCCCCTCCCGCAACTCCTACCCTGGGGAGAGGGGCTGGGCCACAAAGTTGTGGAGGGAACTGCGCCGCCAACTACCGTCCCTTAAATTTCTGCATCTGACCCCTTTGGCTTCCAGTGTTGACCAACTCCTCAATTCCATGCGCACTAACCTTGTGGGGAAGCCTAAATACGCCCACGTCCAGGTGTACCCCACCACTAACCTCGTGCATACCCCCCACCAATGCGACATGGTGTGACTGCACGATCTTGCTGCATATGCAGCGGCAAACCACTCCTTTGTGCCCTTCTCCTGGCACCTTGCCAACCCCCGGTGGTGGGATGATTTCGGCATCGCCCTTTTCCATCCAACCATCCCCCCCCAGGTGCACATCCCCGACATCACCCACCCCACCTGCTACACTACAACTTCTTTGCAATGGTACCGTGGTGCCTCAATGCCCCCCCCCTTCATTTCGAGTGAACCCCCCCTCCGCACCGAACCCCTTCCCAACCCCCCTCATGGGGTGATGGGCAACCCCGACCCCGCCCCCGACGGGGTTGGCCCCTCCCAGCCGCCCCTCAACTTTGTTGATGGGAACGGCTACATTGTGTTTCGGGGGCTTGTAGAAGCACGAGATTGCGAGGTGGGGTGGAACAAGCTGATGAGGGCAAGGGGCAGCGGCGACAAAAAGTCGTCGCAAAACATTTTGAGCTGCTTTTCAACACCTCTCGCAGTGAAGATCAAGCGAGGGATCCTGAGCTCCCCTGGGGTTGGCAAAGCAAAAACACCTTGCGGTCGGGTTTGGGCAGGCCTCTCTTCAAGAAGTTCCACCCCTACCTCACAGAAAGCGTCCCTCAGGTTGGGGACCTCCACCCAGCGACGCCGGGCAGCATCATCGTGGCGAGTGTGGGAAGTGGTGCCCAGCTGCCCCACTCCGATGTCGCCACCCACCCCGAGGTGCAGCGGGGACATCTGGGGGTGCCACCTGAGTAGCTTCCTCTGCTTAGCTGAGGACTACCAGGTGGCGGTGCAGCCGGGGACGTCCCTGGGGGAGGCGGGGGAGGCGCGCTGGGACACCATTCAGCAGGGAGGGGGGACATGCTGCTGATGGTGGCCACCAGCCGCCACCATGGGTTGCCCGCCCCCCCTAACGCCGGGTTGGGCTGCAGGGGGCTCTTTTTAACTTGTGGACCCCCGACCGCGGGCACCGCCACCACCGGCCCAACACCACGCCCCTAGACCTCAGCCCCCCCCAAGGAGGCACTGGATGTTGCTGGGGATTTGTCAAGCTGGGACGTCCCCAGCGTGGACAAGGTGTTGTGGGTGGGGAAGGAGTCGGTTGGGAGGGTGCGGTTGTGGGAGGGGGATGCTGCCCAGGCCCTCTTCGCCGACCCCCCCGAGGCGGTCCCGGCCAGCCCCCCCACCTGCCCCTTCCACCCCACCTTCCTCTCCCGGTCAGCCCCGGCCTCCGACCTCGCCGTCATCGAGGTCGGCGAGCAATGCATGCGCTTCTTGGTGGGAAGCGTGCACCAGGTGGAGGTCAACAAGGGGGAAAATCTCGATGCGGAGTCGGAGATCCACTTCGCCATGTCCGGCGTTGCTCCCCCGGGGCGGCCAACCACGCTGTGGCATCTTGCGAACACGGCCCCAATGTGTCGGTCGCCAAGATGCGCGAAGTCCAGGGAATGGTCAATCACATGCCCCTGTGATTGCAAGGTGCGTTTGCTTGTGTATTTGCTTTGTTTATTGGCAAATTGGACGAAATTCACGTGAAATTCGCACGAAATTCGTACGAATTTCGTACCAATTTCACGTGAATGAATTTGTGTGAATATTGAGGCAATGTGAAATTCCTACGAAATTCGCACCAGTTTCGTACGAATTTCGTCCAATTTCTTCGTTTTCTTGTTGCGTTGCTCCATGTTTGCTCCCCCATTCTCAATTGGTGCCTTGCACACTTCTCCCCGTCTGTAGGTCCCGTTGTACGCGACGTCGCCGGACGTTCGGCACCACGCCCGGCGCCGGTTCAAGCCCCGGCCCCGATTGCCCGAGGAGCACGGCGAGCCGCCCGGAGGCACCGATGGTGGACAGACCCCGAGCGAGTCCGGCAGTGGGCGCAGTGAGGGCTCGCGGCGCTCTGGACGTTCTGCACGGGCCGGCAGCGAGGCAACCAGTGCGGGGCATGCGCCGCGCGAGGTGGTTGTCCCCATGCCGTCCCGCGAGGACTTGGGCACCGCCCACACCGAGCCCCCCTTGGACCGGGTCACCCTGGCCCCCAGGCAGCCAGATCCGGCCGGGACGCAGAAGGTGCCGCCCGGGCCCGATGGGCGGCAGCGGCATCTCGCTGATCGCGCGCGCCTACCACGCCCCCGCCCGCTGCACGTGCTGCTGCTGCTCCACCCACTCGTGCACCGCCACCCTCTGCCCCCGCCCCGCCGCCGGCTCCGCCCTCTCCGCCCGCTCCGCCCGCTCCACGGGGTCGGCCATACGCAGGGCTTTCGGGGGGGGGGGGGGGCTCGGTGTCGCCTTCAAGGGGGCGGCGTTTCCGCTTCCGGGCCGAGGGGGTGGCAGGGGGTTCGCCCCCCCCCCCCCTGATGTCAATGACGACACCCCCCCCCCCCCATCTGCCGCTGGCTCGCAACATGGACGGGCATGGAAAGCCATGCCACGTCCACCCACTCCGGCCTCCGCTTGTCCCACCTCGTGACCACATTAAGCCCAAAGACCCCAGCCCTGGTCACCGTCCCCTCCTCCCCAATCCGCGACACCCCCGTCTGCACCCGCAGGTGCCCGCCCACAAGCCTGTAGGCAAACAGGCCCACTAGCTCGTGCCCCTCGGGCAGGTTGGAACCCCCCATGACCACAATGGGGCGGGGGATGAAGAGGCGGAGGGTGCCCTGCACCCCCCGGGACTCCAAGACTATGTCCGACACGGCAGAGGCGCGGAGGCCGTCGACGAAGACAGGCGGGCCGCCGAGTCGCGCTTGGCGGACGTCACCAAGGAGCGGGACCGCCTGGCCACCAGGGTGAAAACCGTCGTGCGCGACCTGGGGACGGCGCGCAAGGCAAAGCCACCGGCACAGGTAGGGGAGGGGCCTGAGGGCGCCGAGGCCCCCTCGGGTGATAGGGCGGAGGGGGCCCCCAGTGCCGCCAGTGTCCGGTACGTTTTGGCCGGCGCACAGGCCTGGCATGCCCAGGCCGAGGCATACGCCGGCCACATGTCGGCGGTGTCCACCGGCCTGCGGATAGCCATGATGACGAGTGGCCAGCAGGCCGATGTGGACAGCGTGGCCCCTGACGCCCCCAGGGTGAGTGCCGCACTGGAGGATGTGCGCCGGCAGTACCCCCCCCCCCCCCCGCCTCACGTTGGCGGCCATCGACCCCTCCTTTGTTGACGCAGTGGCGGAGCAGAGCTCCCAGGGCTCCGCTAGCCGGAGCTCTGCTCTAGGGGGGGGAAGGGGGGCGTACCTCACCCTTTAACTTCGGGACCACCTATCCCTTCTAACCTCCACGGATGTTATTTGCACATTTTTATATATGAATATATGTACAAATATCCTGCCCCCCCCCCCCAGGCATGGGCAGTTTGACCAACATGTGGGGTACTCCCCCCCCACTTTGCGAAGTTTTCTTCGGCACTGTTTGTATTTTAGTTGGGGTATCCTATGCCCCCTGATTCGTTACACTGCTGACTGTGTGTCAGCCTGAATGATGACCATTGTACTAGGTGTGTGGTAGCCCCTGAGCTCCATCCTTTGCTTGCTTTGTGAGAACCAACGAGGGCAAAAGGATGAGTCAAATGTTTTCTTCGGCAAAAATTGTTTGACGTTCACGTGAAATTCCTAGGAATTTCGTACGAATTTCACATTGCCTCATTGTTGACACACATTCATTCACGTGAAATTCCTACGAAATTCGTACGAACTTCGTACGAATTTCGTACGAATTTCGTATAAATTTTTGTGAATGTCGTCTAATTGCGTGCGAATTACACCAGATTCCCACAAAATTTAGTTGCCTGGGGCAGGGGGATGGTAGAAACCTGCGATAAATGCCTGCCCCATTCCACAGGTCTTGTACCTCAGACCATGCCGCGGCCCAAGGAGGCATTCCCTTTGTTAGCGGGTCGTACTCAACGGAGGCGCCTACAAGAGCTCCAGCAAGTTGTTACCAAGGAGCTTGCGGCACCCTACACCGTCAAGTACCTGCCCGACACGGCACAAATAGTTCTTACCCGCGAAACAAGAGTTGTAGTGACCATCTAGCCTGAGCCCACCATGGAGGAGAGGTTGATTATGGCCGTCTGGCGGATATGGTCATTGCATCTCTCTAGGACGGAGTCGCGGTACCTAGTGGGGAGCATCACGTACGGTGTGGCATGGGACCAGGTGTACGGCATGCTTCGGCAGCTAGCGTTACCGGAGTCCCGGGCGTTCACTGCCTATACGGGAGACGACACGGCCATCCATGGTGCGGCCTGCTACCTACCTGACCGCATCGGCCACCTGTTCAAGTGTCGACCACCCCCACACTCGAACATCATACAGCCCGGGGACCGACGGCTCCATTGGTTGCCTATTGCGGTGGACGGTACATCGCGGCATGAGGCGTCGTACGTCCATTGCATGCTTGGTGGCACCGCCAGCCCCAACCAACTATCTAGTTGGTGGCTACTAGGGGGCAGTGAAAAGTGGGAGACCCTGTACGCGGCCTCCCAAAAGATTGATTTTGATGACGAGTTGCGCAAGGCCGCAACCGTAAGTTTTAAGGATACGGGAGGGAACGATAGGTAGTCCCCTTTTTTTTTGTGCAGATGGGAAAGCACGCGTGCTCATGGCGGGCTGCCAAAACTGGAAGGCAAAATCCCCTGGTGCCACCGTGTGTTGGGTCTGCATGTGTAACCGTGCTCTGTGCCTTGCTACCTTTGGCACAGCAAGTGCGATAGACGGCAACTGGGAAGGGGCTGTTGCCATAGGTGGTGTATTCCATTGTCTACAGAGGGGACGTTTCCGTCCAGAAGCGCTCCGCGCGGCACAATAGGTGCTGTGCGTGTGGCTTCATAACACGCAACACGCGCAGCACGTGCAGAACGCAAACAGCACATGCATCACGCGCAGAACGCGCAAAACGCGAAGCACAGCGTTCTAGAGTTAGACTTAGAAGCAGACTTCCGGCACGCGCAAAACGCGTAGCACTCGGAGCACGTCACTATTGCACACACGCGCACTTTTGGGGGGCAGCGTCCTCACAGTTTGGGTATCCAGCCTACGCGGTTGTCCCCCGGGGTTCGCACTGGTCCCATGGGTAGGGATGGCAGAGGCTTGGCGGCCATGAAGTTCACGATTCCACCAGGCCCGCCCTCAACCACCTTCTCCTTCCTAATCTTCGTCATCGTCCATGTCCTCATCCTCTTCCTCGTCACTCTCCTCCTCCTCCTCACTCTCTTCCTCCTCATCGTCCTCCCCCTCTTCCCCAATCTCCTCCTCCGTGTCATCCTCACTCTCCTCCCTCTCGCTTCCATCCTCCTCGGCCTCGTCGCTCTCCTGCTCCACATCCGCCTCTACCACCCCGGTCACCCCATGTGCCACGGCAAAGCACCCCACATGGTACCACTTGTCGCACCCACAACAAACGTAGTGGGTCTCGCCCCGGTTGCAATGGGTGCACACCCGGCGGCCCGGCATCCGCACCGGCACGTGGATGGGCTTGGCCACTGCCACAGCACAAAAGCTGCACCGGATAAGGTCCGACTGCCAGTCAAACATGGTACCCGTTTGGGCCCCCCCAAGGGACCGGCAAGTCGCGTATGCGTTGACCACGGTGTACCGGAGGACGAACGCACGCACCGCATGCGACCACGTCATGTGACGTTCCATCTGGCGCATCTGGAGTGCCATCTGGTTGACGCCATCCACCCCACGCGATAGCTGGCGGTAGCTGCGACCACCGGGTTCACCTCAGTCCCACTGTGGCGATGCACGGGTCTGGATTGTGGGAAGTGGACGTTCATTAGCATTGGCACTACGCGGGGCGGCTTGTGACCCACTTTTGGGTTCTTGAAGACCACCATGGCGTACCTCGCGTCGTCCACAGTGCACGTGGCGGTTTGTGCCTCTGCTAGAAGTTCTCCTGCCTTGTCCACCCCGTACGTGGAGCGCTTCGTCATCATCAAGAATGTGTGCCTCTCCGCAGCGAGGTCACACGTTCTCTCTTGCAATCCTAAAAAGGAATCCGCACAGAGGATGGTCCCGGAAGGAAGGAGAGCTGCCCACATGGCCCACAACCCGACAAGCGCTTCAAAACCCCCTCCACCACTTGCCGCGGGCTGCTCGAGGGATACCGCTTTTCGAAGTACTCGCGGGATGCTGCAGCCGACTACGCGTTCTTGGTCCTGCATCTTAGCACGCTTTGCACGCTCAAGGCCCGGACACTGGTGTGCAGCAGCAGTGCCAACCCGATCTCTTGCCTCGACTTGGGTTCCTCCGACAAGCAGTCCTTGTAGTGCATCACCAAGCGGCCCACGGTTGCATTGAAGTCCATCTCCAAGATTCTCTGCATTGTCTCCAGATCACGGTCGTACCTGCCTTCATGCTAGAACTTCTCTGCTCTTGTCGGTGCGGCGCTGATGCTGTTCTGCGGGCCCTTCCCGCCGATCGCAAAGGACACGTTACCTCCAGCCGGCTTGTCCTTTTCCTTCTTTTTCTTGGGCATCTCCGCCTCGGACTTCTTCGGTGGCACCTTGGGCAGGCTCCGCTCCCCGACTTCCGCTGCTTCTTCTCTGCCATTATCTCAGGCTCGTGCTTGACGTCCAGCATGGTGGACCGTGCTGCCTTTGCGGAAGAAAAGGAGTGTTTCTCCGGCACAACGGTGTCATCGGGCTGTGCCTTGGGCATGCTTCTTGCCATGGGGTGTCAATGGCTCGTCGTCGTCTTCCTCCTCGGTCTCCTCTTCCTCCTCCTCATCTCCATCGTCCGCTGATGCCTCCTCATCCTCTTCCTCCTCACTCTCTCCTTATGTTCGCCCTCCAACGAGGTCCACAACCGGTTCGCTTGGATCTGCAAAACGCGCAGCACGCGTACCACGGTGGCGGCGCCCGCAGAGGCGGAACGAGAGGCACATCGGCGAAACGCGCAGAACGCGCAACACGCGTATGACACGGGGCAGAATCACGCATAGATGCAACACGCAGCACGCCCAGAACAACCTTTGTGTACTCGAACCATCCATCCGGGTTAGCGCGGCAATCTTGGACTTTTGCGGGATCGCGGGGCTATCCTTTCTCCGTCTTGATTTGCAGGCAGTTGGTGGGGTAAGCAGCTTATCGAAAATGGAGACTAGGGACCGTCACGGTGCGACCATACAGAACATAATGGCACTTGTCGTGATCGTGCATGCATACTTGATATGCGGTTACGTTGGTGAGGTACATCTCAGCCTCTCGGCGATCCTTGCTGCCCGCTTTCTTGCGGTTGAACAGGCTGCGTGCCACCCAACTGTGCAAAAATGTGTGGCGCGGCCCCAGAAGCAGAAACAAAAAATGTGAAACAACATTGAACGACATCGACGTGGCAGACATACAAAGGCACAACACCCGTACTCCACCCCATTGAACAATCACATACATGTCTACTGTTTGATCTCGAACACGATGAACGCGTTGTGCTTCAGCGTGGCCGCGCTGCCCCAACTGCCCGGGTGGCCCCTCTTGGCCAGCCACTGCTTGTGGCTGTCCGGGAAAAGCGGTGCGGGCATAAAGAAAGGGCTGAGGTACAGGAGGACGCGTAGCTCGCGCAAAATGTGGGTTCTGGCCTCCAAAAGCGTGATGTCTGTTACGTGCGGAACGCGGAACACGCCTTGCACGGATATGCGACACGAGTTATTCGAGTTCCAAAGGCACACCTAGAAGCGAACGCTTAGAACACGTAACACGCGTAACACGCGCGGCACACGGAGCACGAAAGCCAAGGTAGATGCAACGGCACGATACGCTTCTCACATGGAAAACGGTGGAAATGAACAAAACGGATGCTTCCACGACGTCCGGAACGTTCGAAAAGCCCCCGGAACAACAAAACTTTATGGATTCATTTTTGACGAACAAAAAACGTTGATTCCGTTCTGCGCGTGGCAGACAAAGGAATATATTCCTTTGGCTACCATATGCGAATATTTTCACAACCGGTCCACCGGTCTTTGTTAACGCACCGTTTTGGCTAGGCAAAATCACCAACTGTTCAGTTGAGACCGTTTCGCACCACTTTGGCTTTCTGTAACCAACCGGTTAGTTCGGGGAGACCGGTGGGTCTTTGCAAACTAAACGGACCGGACCACTTTAGCACACTTTGGAGCACTTTGTGATGTGTGTGTAGTGTGTGTGTCCGCATGTGTGTGTTGTGTGTGTGCGTGTGTTGTGTTGTGCGTGTTCACACCTTTGCACAGACATTGCAATGCCTGGGAGTCAATCGTCACAAGACATCTATTCATGGTTCGTTCATGATGGTCCGCAAAGCATGGTTCCCATGGTTGAGCAGCAGACATGCCTAAAAAAAAAAAAACAAGCCTTTCCGGACCAGTCTCGGCAAACTAGCCCAAACCGTTTAGACCGCTTCACTTTAGATCACTTTATCCACAAACCGCTCTTTGCAAACTATTCTAAACCGTTCGGGCCGCTTCACTTTAAATCAATTTATCCACAGACCGGTCGGACCGGTGTTTGCAAACTACTCCAAACCGTTCGGACCGCTTCGCTTTAGCACACTTTAGACTTTCCTACCACTTTTTGCTTCCAAACTGAGGTACGTGCACCCGGCAAACCAAACACGCAGCAGACAATCATGGAATCATGGAATCATGGAATCATGGAAAATGTTGCTCGTGTCCCATCAAGCATTGCAAGATCATACGGCCCACCGGCCACACCAACAGGACCGCCCAAAACAGTTCGTCGAGAAAATCAAATACGCGAAACCGAGGAAAACGAGTTACTCATTCTCGTTATCCTTCTTCTCCTCCCCGGCCTTCTTGTTGTTGCGGGCCTCTAGGTGGAGCGCGAGTCGTGCCTGTTGTGCGGCGAAGGCCGGGGTGATTTTCATCCCCGGAATCCCGGTAGCAGCGGCAACGCATGCCGCCTGCAGCTGCAGTGCCTGGGTGGAGGGCTCCTGCAGAAGCAGTAAGTAAAGTGGTTTAAACCGTTCAGACGAGCCCACTTTAGCACGCTTCACACGAAGACCAGTCGGAACGGTCTTTGCAAACCGTCGTAAACCGTTCGGACCGGTACACTTCGCGACACTTCGTTCAGCGACCGGTCAGACCGGTTCTTGCAAACTATCCTAAACTGTTCGGACCGCTTCACTTTATCACTCTTTAGCACATTTTAGCACACATTAAAGCAAACGCATGCCTCAGTTGCGGGTTCTGGCTGGGGGGCATCGCGCATCCCTCCGCGATCGGCTCCACTGCGCCTGCCTGCTCTACTCTCACTTCCTGCCCGTCGTCCATGTCCTGGGGCACCGGTTCCGGAGTCGCCTCCTTCGGTTTATCCATCCCCGTCTTCCGTGCCTCGTCCAACTCCTTTTGCAATTCCTTCAATTTTGTCTCCAAGAGCGCGGTCTCCGCATCCTTCTTTTTGCGTGCACGCGCGGCCTCCTCACGGCGTTGGGCCTCCTGCAGACCACAAACCACAATGGTAACTCCATCCATGCACAAATGCAGGCTAGCCGACGTCTGGACACACACCTGCAATGCACGTTCGGCTTCGATTCTTTCCTCCTCTATTCGTTCAAACTGCTCGCGCGCCTCCTCTTCCTCGGCCAACCTCAGCTTCTCCGATTGTTCACGGAACCAACCAACTGTCCGGATCTCTTCAATCTGCTCTCCCCACGTCCTCGTTTCGGCGTGTGGTTCATGCCAATCACTGGTAGGAAGGGTACCCCCACGGACCTGAAAGTGGCACGGCATAGGGGGGAGCGAGTTACGCAAACTACCACGAACGGCCGTTAGGTGCTCCATACCGTTACGAGCTCAAATTCGGTGCGTTACAATTCCCGTTTGAGGGCCGTGAATTTCTCCCGCAGCTGTGGAGTCGTGAGCTGGTCCATGGTCTGCACGTGCACCGGGATCTGCGGGTGAGCGGGTGGGGCGATGGGGACGTGGCGCGCGGCGGACGCGGCGGGGAAGGCCGGCATGTCCATGTCGGGCTCATCCTTGATCGCCAAGCACCTGGGACACGTTGCAGCCCCATTCACGACCTTCTCTGTGGAGAAATGGAATAAAGTGGGCCAAAGTGGAGCGGTCCGAACGGTTTACGACAGTTCGCAAAGACCGATCCGACCGGTCTTCGTGTGAACTGTGCTAAAGTGAGCCGGTCCAAACGGTTTACGACAGTTTGTACAGACCGGTCCGACCGGTCTTCGTGTGAAGTGTGCTAAAGTGAGCCAGTTCGAACGGTTAGACTCAGTTTGCACGAACCGGTCCAAGTGGCCCCTGTATGAACTAATCTAAACCACACACCAGCGTATTCCTCGTATTGAGGACCACGCGCTTGACGAAGGAGATCCATGCACTTGCGTTGCGCCACGATGTAATCAGAACGAATACACATGAGACCACGAAGAATGCTGTTCGGGCACTCGAACAGCAACTGCAGCGCTGCCGCCAAAAGTGTCTTGGCGTGGGGTTGGCCACGGAGGCATTGGCGTACATGTTGCCCAAGCTTCGGCAAGGTGGTGGCATACTCCTCCAACGCGTTGTTCATGCGCACCTCTTCCGCCGACCTCTCTTCGTCCTCGGTGGAGGCCTTCCTGCGTTTCTTGCTTGTGCGGGGCAACGAGGCGGCCTCACTACCTTCGGCTTTGATTTCCTTGAAAAACGGGACCGGCAACCGTTTTTTGGTGGCGTGCTTCTCCTTCGCCGGCTTCTTTTTCTTCCTCTCTTTCTCTGCCTCCTTTGCCTCTTCTTCCGGGATCTCCGTCACGCTTTCTCGCTCCTCCTCCTCCTCGTCTTCCTCCTCCTCTTCTTCCTTGTCTTCGTCTTCATCTTTGGACTCCTCGCCCCCTTTCCGTTTGCGGGACTGCTATGCTCGGGCCGCAATTCGCTGCCCCGGAGTAGAAGTCTTTGCTTCCGCGATCACCCAACATCCGATGACGTCCTCCGTCACAAAGTCCATGTCGCCTTTGGAGATGTTTCTCTTCAGGTTCCCGGTCTTTGGATCTTCGGTGTAATGGCTTGTGGCAGACAGCGACATCTTGCCCGAACCTTGGCTCTCGCACTTCCGGGGTGTAACGGCCGCCGTGGGAGCCCTTCAACAGCACAACGACGCGGTCACTGACCCGTGCCTTCTTGAATGACGTGGGCACGGGCGTCTCTCCATCCTTCGCGCCTGGGATCTTGGAGCCGGGGCCTGAAACAGGCATTAGAGAACACTAAGCAACAAATCAGGGCAGAGCAGTGTGACCGGTTCTGTGGAAAGACAGCAGGAAGCAGGGAACCGGGAGTGAGGTTCGGAAGACCGGTCGGACCGGTCTGCATGAAACTGTTTGAACTGATTTGTTTTCTTACTAATGGTGCATCCCACCCATCATCCATCATTCAAACACCCAAGAGGACATGGGAAGCAAAGTCTGTGTTTGTGTGTGTGGTTTGTGCATGGTGTGTGGTGGTGTGCATGCTGCAACGAGCGCGCAAAGGTAGGTTTGGGAGGCAAGTGTAACAAAGTGCTCCAAAGTGTACCGAAGTGGTCCGGTCTGTTCAGTTTGCAAAGACCGGTCCCACCGGTCTCTGAAACCGGTCTTACTGTTTTTCTCTAAAATACTATTGAGTCTAAGAAAATCACCAAAACCATCATTTCCACCACGTTCAAAAACCCTAGACCCAATCCTTTGCCGAAAAGTGATGTTTTTGCCCACAAGACCAGAACGGTCCTCCGTCCGGTCTGGTAGCCAAAGTAAGGTACGACCATTACGAGTCATAGGCGAGTGCCTGTTAATGGCCCCCATGGGGTCCTTCGTGTCCTGTTGTGTGGCAGCAACGGGACACGGGACCTAGTTGTACAATTGACAAGGAAGGCACCGGCCACTGTGGCACGCACCATGCTACAACCGGTTCCAGATGAGGCACGGCTTGCAGCACGAACTTGCACCCGTGCCTCTGTAAATAATGACAAGGCAAACAGCAAGGGGAAGGTGAGGATGGAGTGTGCTGCTGCCATCCATTTCATGTGGAACACGGGTTGGGATAAGATAATAGATGCTTGCCTACAGCAGCCGAGTGTGAGGCAGCATCAAGTAGGAGGAAAAAGTTGGGAGTCGGTGTGCAAAACATGGTGGGAGAATTTTGCAAGCATGTGTGTATACGCTTGGCGTTCCGCATGGTTCTCCGGGGCCGACTTGGGCCGGGTCCTGAACCATAGCATAGCCATGGGCACCGCCCACAATGAGCTCCAGTGGGGCAAACTTCTGTGGACACATCTTTGGATGGACCACATGTATTATTTTGCAAAGAAGTGGAGAATCTTGTCAAAGTTCTCCTGCTTTCCCATGGACGGAAGTCACCGGAGGCTGAAGCGCATGTTGCGCAACAGCGGGGGCCTAAGCCTCCTCCGGGGGAGACTAGGGGTGCAAGTGGTTGTGGACAACCACACCATTGACGATAGCCTTTGGTTGCATGGGTGGTATGCGACCAAAAGGGCACAAAATGGGCAAGGCCCCATAAGTGTACAAACGTATGCAAGCCGTACAAGAAGACGGGTTCTAACCGACATGCAATACCTTCAGACTCTACAGCGGCGGTTCCGCTGTCGCAAGAAACGGACATGTGATCACCTTACGAACCCAGACCATTGTTGCCTGTGACCGGGGTGCATGCTGGGGCACCTACTAGGGGTGTGAGGACAAAACAAGGGGTGCGCACCGGTAACATTTGTGTAAAATCACGTGTGAATTCACGTGAAATTCGTACGAAATTCGTACCAAATGCGTGCGAATTTGTACGAATTCATGTGAATTCACGCCTGTGAATCGGCCACAGGCTTGCTGGGTTTGGGCGTCTCTCGTTTTGGGCACGGTTCCGGCATGATGGATGCTTTTGAGGCGAGACCTTCATTGCATGATGCGTAATGAAGCTGGGGGAAGAATTTTGGCCCCTCTAATCCCTCGGAAGGAGCCAAAAATATGGCGTTTCCCTCCAAAAACCTCAAAATTTGGGTAAATTCACGTGAAATTCACGCAATTATTCAAACGGCCACTTAACCCCCGTTCACGAAGGGTACACCATGGTGCCATGCTTGATCCACGGTGAGAACATTTCTCATGTTTGGAACCCATGTCGCTTATTCCATTTTAACGTCTTGTGGGCAAGGCTAAGGATGGGCCATGTGTGCCCAAGCTTTATGAGGAACCCAATGATGCCATTGTGTTGTATATGCTTTTGTTTGTGTTTGCCATGCACTTAATGGGCCGTATTGATGTCATCGCGTCATGCATGATCTCCCGTGCCCCAATGTGTCTTCTTAAGCCATTGTATCGAGGTTCTGCTTGCACGGCGTCATACGTCCATAACGGAACGCATAGTTCGAGTGTGCATGGTATATAAATCGATTCTTGGAGTAGGTATGCGACATCGTCTTCGATTGATCGCATATCTTATTCCAAGGCTTCATCTTCACTTCTACTTCTCATCTCCTTTGCCCGACATTGTCATTATTTGTTCTCCTCTCCATGAACCTCATGTAGTGATGGACTCAAGGCCATTTGAATTGGTAGACCACGTCTTTGGATTTTATTGCCAAGGGTTGCCAAGGGGTGTGCTTGTGGGACGTTTTTGGAATTTGGAAATTCGAAATTGGAAAGCATGGAAGCTTCGGGGAGATCAAGGAAAATGGGGGTCACAAGAAGGAATGTGGAAAAATTGTGAGTAGGCGGTAGAGCCCGCACAATGGCATGGGACGGTCCTACGGAACTTCTTTACCTCCCCGCCCTGTGGACCAGGTCCCGGAACAGGTGAGTCTCGGGCCTCTGTTCGCCTCTCGTCCGCCCCGCCCACCTGGCGTAGCGGACCAACTCCGCCACTTCCTCCGCCCTCCACCCCCGGAACGTCCCCTGCTCCCTCTGCGCAAAATGCCGCGGCAGCGGTAACGCCGAACCCTAGTCCGGTGGTGTGGGCTCCGGGCTGGGGCTGGTGGGCCCCATGCGGGCCGCTGCCGCCTCATCCTGCCTCACCCTGTGCTCCCGCACCGCCACCTCCCTGTCCTTCTCCTCTAGCCTCTCTGCCTCGCCCCTGAACCTCGCCCAGGCACGCTCGTGCATCTCCCGCTCCACCTCCGGCGAGATACCCTCGTGCATGAACGGCTGCAGCGGGGGGTGACCCTTTGTCCCTCTGCCACCCTGTGACCGTTGCTCGGGCCGCTCGCCGTCCCGCTCTTCCCGCTCCACCCTCTCCGTCCTTCTCCGAAAGTCCGCCCAGGCGCGCTACACATCTTCGATGGCCTGCGCCTCTCCCACCCCCGAGGTGCCCTGAGCGTGTGCCTGTGCCCCTGCCACCCCGGCCGTGGCACCCATCACCCGTGCCTCCCTCTCGCTCAACCTCCTCTCTTCCTCCCCTACTCTCTCCCACGCTCTCCGGAGTTCCTCCCCCTTCCCTGTTGGCGCCGCCCGGGCCGCCCGGACCGCCTGTGGGCGCTGCAGCACGGGTGCTGGTGGCAGCGCAACCGGGTACATTGGGGGGGGGGGGGGTGTACACTGGCAGTACCGCCGGGTACGGCGGAGGGGGGAACGGCACGATGATACACCCCCACCACCCGCCACCCCCCTTCCCCCGGTACACCGGCGCCCCCATATACCCCCCTCCACCCACCTTCCCTTGTCCCTTGCCTCCTGCTCCTTTCTGCCCCGCCTTCCCTTGTCCCTTGTGCCCCTCCCCCCATGCGCCTCCCTCCTCGCGCTGCCGCCCTCCGCGCCCCTCTCCGCCACCGTGCGCACACTGTCTACCGTGCCCCATCCCTCCGCCCTCCCCTTGGCGCCCCTTACCTCCCTCGCCTTCCACTGTCCCTTTCTGCCCTCCGCTGCCCTTCCCTCCTTCTGGCACCCCCGGCCGTTGTGCCCCACCTTCGCACCGTCCCCCTCCCGATGACCCTCACCTCCCAGGTCCCCCTGCCCCTCCTGGCGTCCTCCACCGCCCTCTCCGCGCATCCCCGCCCGCTCCGTCCTGCTTGTGCGACCTCGCCTTGTTGCCCTCCACCTGGCTGACCGTCTTGCCGCCTCCCTGTCCCCTCCTTCCCTCCCTCGCCCTCCGTCTCTCTCCTCCCAATCTCCATCTCCAGCTAGTAAATGACTCGTGGCCCCGGCGAGGAGGTTGGTCAACGACGGCGCTGGTGCTCTAGGTGCGCCAGCGCCTCACATCGCGCCGTTTGCTAACGGCATGGCTAATGTAAGCTCTTGTGGAGGATGTGGCTGTAAGCAGCACTGCTTGTGGTATGAGCATAGGAACGTTCGGTGTCCCTGAGTAGAACTGAAGTAAGGTATGCAGAGTATCCGGACTGAAACATGTACGCTGAACTGGTCTGACTAAATCCAGGCACTGCAGGCGCTGGCATACCCTCTAGCTGCAGTTCCTCCATGCTGAATTCTGACTGATCCTGTATGGCCGGTAGCAATCTGTAAACTGTTGTTCTCTGCAAAGCTGGGGTTGATGGGATCTAACGCCAACTTAAGTATGGGTCCCAGCCCAGTGAATGGACTGTCATCTATTTCCATCGGTTCCCAACTGATCCAGACCCATGGGGTTCTACCCTGCTAAACCCTGCTTGGCGGTATTACCATACCCCTAACTCTGCTACGTATGTCTCTATGTGTCTCAGTTCACTCCCAGGCGTGGCTGCGGCGAACTGCATTCACTGATGTACGACCGAAGGTCCTAGTCAGCTACTGGTACCACTCCTAGGGCGCCCAATTTCTGTGCTGGCGCCTATCCTTGGGGTAAACGGCAAAAGACCTACGTACCGGAGGGAAGGGGTGGCCAAGTGTACTAAGGGCACACAAGACGCCCGTTTTTCTAGCGGCCAAAAACAAACCCACGTTCCTGCCCCCGAGGAAACGCACGCGGACCAGGAGACACCACTACACTACACCCACTAATGCCAGCACAAGCCTTCGAAGGTAGGGTGAGCACAACCGCACTCAGTCCCTACCAGCCTTGCTGACCCTAACACCTACACGCACTAATGGGTGTCGTTGACGAGGACTTCTCACGCCCTAATGGCCCTCGTGTGAAAAGAGAAGTGAACACAGCGCCACTAGGCTGCTGTGGCCTGACAGGAATGCCCCAGCGCCTTTCCTTGACAAGGCTTGGAGTTAGCGGTGCACTTGTTGAGCGCACAGCGTGTACTACATGTTGTGCAAGGCCAAGTCGTTCATAGCTCCCATGTTGATTGTGTAATTCGCGCCCTTGTTTAGCAGGGCTTTTGCGAGTGCACCAATTCACCCTTCCTTGTTCCCACTTGAGAGGTACACATGCAGAACAATTTGGCCCTGGAACCTAACAAGCCTCGCCGTATTATACGGGTCTTCGACTTGAAAATAATTCAGTGTTGCCAAACTGCCCTATCAAGCAAGCACGCGTTAAGGACTCCGCCCGTTCTCTTAAAGAACGTAAGGCAGAGCCTTGGGTAACCTAACACGAGTTTTGCCACGAGCACACCGCGTGGTCAAAGCCTTTAATGCAACATATGCATGCAGGGAAGGGAGGCAAGGTCACCATTAACCGATTAAACACGAACAAACTCAATCATCAGGTGAGCTCCTCCTGGGCTTAATCACCTTACTCACCATGCATCATGTGAATGCCGACAAACAACAAGCGTAAGAACAACCCTAAGCGCTTAAACAACCCTACAACGATTTACAACAACTCTAAGCGACTAATGCATCATGTGTGACATGCTCTTTTTTGTTGATCACCTACCAGAAAGAAGACACGATGAACGGCAACGGCACAACGCAAAACGAAGCCTATGTTTTAAGCAACCCTACTTTAACGGCACGGCGAACACAGGCACGCACAAGTCCTTTCATTGCCACCTGTGAAGAAAAGAGAAGAATGAGGGAGAGCATAGGGAAGGAACAAAAACGCGTGAATACCTCAATTAAGCACATGCATCGCGACAACATCGCTTACTCTAACCCTACGTGCGCGCTCCGTGCTCCAGTCGTGTGGCATACCTTTCGTTCTCCGCTTTGCCTGTGCAGAGAAGGCAAGACAAAAACCCAAACTCCCACCAATCTCAGCGGTAACAATCCTAGCGTTTGACGAAACAAACAACACAAACGCAATGCATGCGTGTCAAATGACAGCAACATACCTGTCAAGCGGTTTGTCCGCTTGCTCTGTTGTGTGGTTGTTGTTTCTTTGGTTTTTCTACAATTCATAAAATTTTCGATGCAATTGTGCAAAAAGTACTTTTAAAAACTATAAAAAACACAGCTCGGACCTTCCTTCCGAGGAGCCATTTGGCTTCCGTAGCCTCTTGTGTGAGGCGCAGCTTTCTTGCTCTTGTCTGCAGCTGCGAGTTTTGGACAAAATCTGACGATTGTTACCGTTTTTATGTCCATTTTTCGCGATTTGACTTCTAAAATCGCTAATGTTTCCGCTAAACCGCAAGATTCACACCCTGTTGGTTTCATTTTCTGTTTTTTTTTAGCTCCTCGAGTTTTGTGCACTGCATCAGGAGTATTGCTCCATCCTGACCCTTGGTCAGGACACTTACTAAAACGCTGTTTATACAGCGTTGGCCGTCCGCATTAGAGCGTTCGACCGTACCCTAGTGGGTAACCATGTGTACTCTAGAGAGGAGGAGCTGGGTTCCATCCCCTCTTCCCCCAAAACCTTTGCCAAACGTTTTCGCGTCACGCCGGCGACTTTTGAGGAATGCCCGATCGAATGGACATCATACACGGTACATTACACTGTTTTTGAAGGTACCACCAGTGTAATAGGCTTCTATGAGGTGATCACAGTGCAATGTACTGGTTTCAGGCATTGTATGAAGTAAGTTCAGGGTAATTTAAGCCTTTTTCCTTGGTTCTACTAGCTTGAAAAACTAGTACTCCACGGGGGAGTAGGAAAAAGTCACTACCATGTCTTTCTTGGGGTACTTTATCCAGGCCCAGCGCCCCCAATCCTTGAGAAGTAATGAGGACTAACACTTAATCATTTTTATTACTCTTTTGAAGCTTTAAGTACACTTTTCAAAGTAACTAGGGTTATAACCCTAGCTCCCGCATTAAGTTCACCCCTACCACTCAAGTGAGCAAAGGTATCTTGCTTCATCGAGGTTATACCCAAATAAAATAGGCTTTGCATGCCTTGGGCCTTGTAGGTTAAGCGTAGTGGTCTCCCACTTCGGGACCCCTTTACTCAAGTGATTCACCTACTTATTGTGGTGCTACTTTTTAACTGATTCTGAATTCAGTTGCTTGGCCAAGCTGGCCAAGCCATATCCTGTGTGTGGCCCAACTCCCATGCCCGTGATTCCTAACCAACTCCATTGCATCTCAATGTGTGCACATGAAGTGCTTGGGACTATCCTTGCGACCAAACTTATGCCAGTTTTCACTACAAAATCAATTGCTTTGTTTATAACTCACTAAAGTTTTGTATTGAAGCCTTCATTGTTCATTATGCAGCCCTTCTTTGCTAGTTACGCTTTGAAGTGGAAGGATTATTTCCTGACCTTGATTTTGATGCGGTATCTGGGCTGCTTTGTACCTGTCCTTTGTCATTTTGTAGTTTTGGAAAATCTATCAACGTTTTCAATAAAAAAAAATCCGCAAGCAAGAACATCAACAAAGGCAAGACAAACCAGAAAACCTCCAGGGCGGCCACTAGGGTCTTGATGGCTTCCAAGTTGAGGATCAGCGGGGCTGCGTGCCCGGCTCCAATCCTAGTGGAGCCGGGCTTGCAGGCTGTGGTTGGGAGGCGTTTTTCCGGTTCTTTTTGTTGTGTTGTGTCCTTGAGCCCGAGTGGCTCGCTAGACTCTTCAACTGCGGTACAACGCTTTGGACGCGTTACCATAGAGGGCCTTGTCCATGGGGCACGGTAGGCGGACATGCACGGCACGCAGGCAAAGAACTACGCTCAGGGCATTGTCATAGAACGCAGCGTGCTAGAATCCTAGCCACTCTGCAAACAAAATAAACGTATGCACAACAACACATCTGGATATGTACACACGACAGCTGGGTTAGGCCACTGACTGCGGTAGGAGTGCCTCAAGACAATAGACACTCAGTCCCAAACCATATCCCACTCCTAGGTCACACCTCCCTAGTGACAGCCACATATGGGGGCTTAAACACAACCCACAGATCTGCCCAAAAATGACCGTAGAACACTGATATGGGAGGGGCGTCCCGACCAGCCACAGGTGAGTTCCTGGGACCCAATGGGCTCCAAGGCCAACCACCAGTGGCTCCCTATGCCCCTCTGATGGCTCTGTCCAACTGCCTCCTGAGCTAGAGATATGCCCCCGCCATCATGCCATAAGCGGTATGGGGTAAGAAATTGGGCTGTTTCGGCCCAGATTTATTTTGGCTCAAAAAGTCCAAAAATGTCCCCTAGTACGGGTCCTACGAGTAGGGCTGACACAACCAACCCTTTATCCATTGATCAAAATCCTCTGTGCCATCTGGGTCCCTCAGATTCCCCGTCATCCTGGGAGCTCGCAAGTGTTATCCGGAGAACTGTGTTTTCTCCGGATAAGGGCTTATCCGGAGAATTGTGGCGAAATGGGCGCCAGAAGCCGAGAAATGGCGATCCCCAGCTGTGAACACGGGATTCGAACCGCCGCTGGGACAGGGGAGCAACACTACACTGGCATTCGCCACATTGCATGAGGGTCTTTCGAAATCGCAGACAAAAGAGATTTCAATTGTCAAAAAAAATTCAGATTTTTGGATGTATTGTTCATTGGCGATTTCGTTTTATTTTCAAAGATTATGATGCTAATTTTCCCCGTATGCATCGCCGATCTCTGATACCCCGGTGATAGCTATACGGGACGAAGCACCAAGAGCACTGTTTTCAATTGAACATTCAAGAGACTGTGCAAACAGTACAAGGCAGTAGCATATATGCACTCAGACAACGGGGCACCCTTGTGGCCCTCTACTTGATCACTTGTGTATGCACTTGCTTGCTGTACCTGCACACCCCGACTTTCTAGTACTCTCTACAGCTTGTTGGGGCTGTACCTGTCCTTGTTCCTCGTGGTGATACCAACACATCCTCAACTCTGCACCATGTCTGTTGTGGCACCGTACCATGCCGTAGGCTCAGGGTGTGGTCTCGAGCCTTGTGGTGTGTGTGTGTGGGGCATAGACATGCTTGTGTGCCCTTGTACCTGGCCACAACAATGCACTCACGTGTGGGGCGATTCAAGCAGGCCCAGGCCATGCACATGTCCCTAGCCTCCGTATTGCGCACACATGTGGGGCATTTTAGGCAGGCCTTGGCCCAGTGTTAGCATCAGGCACCGGTGTTTCACCTCTGTACACTCGTCATGACACCGGCACCACATGGGAACAGCAAGGATATACTCACTTATATATATGCACTTATATATATGCCCGGGGGCATGCGCGCGACTCGCGCACCTGCCCCACTCCCTCCCTCCCGTTCATAGCGCTGTGGACAGCACTCCGTGATACCTGCGCTGTGGACAGCAGTCAGTGATACCTTGACAGAGGCCGCCTGAGGAGTACCGAAAACCCAGCAGTGTCAGGCAGTTCTGCCCATGCACGACATATCTGCCACATTCCCGGCACACCATCAAAAACCATTGAACAAACAAGTACCATACCGGTTGGGAGCCAGGTATTCTACCGGATGATACCCAAGTATTCCTAGACGACACCACCCCAACTACGCATTTCAAGCCGCGGCTGCCTACACCGCACACCATGCCTGGCGCCTATGCTGGCCGCTCGTAGCGGTACTCGAACCAGCGCAACCCCCGCCCCACGGGCAGGTGCACGACCGTTGTACTACGACGATGGGGACCCCAAATATGGCATCGGCATTATATTACCTGAGGCACATTGCCCGCACCAGACCATCAATTCCTACGGCCGCCTGAGCTGGGGTTCGAACCAGCGCTTCCCAGCCCTCCAGGCCAGCGTACTACCGCTGTGCTACGTCATTGGCTACGGTGAAATACGTATCGGTCATGCAGCAACAGAGCCGCTCCAGCACATCGCCCAAAGAGGCATGCCACAGAAAAAAAAGGGGGCTCAGGTGTGGCGCCCGGGGCGCCATTACGTTGTCGGCACGCCCTTTCGCCCTTGGGTAGGTGGTGCACACGCCGCCGTGGCAACTGCTGCACGCAGGAGGGCTGTAGCAACGGCAACGGTGCAGGCTTTTCGGGTACTCGCCCCCTTGCCCTGGGCTACCCACTCAACAAACTGCGCTACCGTGAGCACCCCGAGTAGGTCTTGGCCTCGGAGGAAGTTTGCTACCGGAGTTTGCCACCACTGCTTAGGGTACTCCCTGTTCCCCAGGCCCCATGCAAGGGACCGCAGGTTCTTCAGCACATCCGTGTGTTGCATCGCATAGATCAGTGAGTCATTAAGCAAGGGGGTCAACCTGGCCTGTAGCACACAGCGGGCATTGGGGGCATAGGCCGGAGGCCACGCGACCCACTCCGGGTGCGTGTCATCCAGGGAGAGCACCACCCCTTTTCTCTAGAGGTGGGGGCCAGTGGAGGTGGTGGTGAGGTTCGCGACCTCCCAAGCCGTAATGGGCGGGGCCGGCTCCCATTATAGGGGGATGTCATACATTGCCTGCAGGAGGGCAAAGACTGCTCGCTTCACTGTGGGGAGTAGCGGTGGGGGGACGGAGACAAACAGGATGTAGTTGTTATCTTTGTATCTCGTCCGCAGCACACAAGGGGGGTGGGGTTGTTCGTGGGGGGCGGAGGAGGCAATGTGTGCTTCCTGCGTGTTCCCCAGGAGGTCTGGGTGGCACCACGTACGCCAGCCCGACAGCGCCTCACCCCGGAAGGGGCTGAGCCCCGGCACTGTGCGCAGGAATGTACGCAGGATTTGGAGTTCATGTCTGGGGGTGGCATGGATTAGCGCCCCATTTCTGCCTTCCCAGTCACCATCAAAGGGCAGGGGGGAGAGCACCGGGACAACCAGGTCGTCCACATCAAAGAACCCCCAGATGGTTTGCAGGGGGTGCCACCACAGCGCCATGCCCTCCGCTGCAACCGTGTCAGGTGTCAGGGACGCTGCCTGCCGACGCCTGCGCATCTGTATAAGGTTGACTTCCTGTGGGGCACGCGCCTGGCGCACATAGGGGGCCGGCGCCATCAGGGATAGGCTTACCGCTGGCATGCGGGGGAGGGGGGGGGGAGGGAGGGGAGGAGGGGAGGAGGAGGGAGGGAGGGAGGGAGGGGGGCTGGGGAGGGGGTCGGGGTTGGGGGGGTGTGCTGTCGCACTAGGGCTTCCTGCTCCACGAGGTGGGTGTACCTAGCATGCCACCTGGTTTCTGTGCCCTTCCTGTCCTGTCTCAGGCTGCGTGATTCTTTCCACATGCTCCACATCTCAGCTTCCCAGCTGGATAGGAAGCCACCTATTGCAACACCTATTTCGGACTGTTCAAGAATGAGGGGGCCCAGCACTAGACGAGTGTTGTAGTCGACCTCCCAGTGCAAGAAAGACCGCAGATCATTTTCGTCGATAATGTCGCAGGAATCATCTGCGGCATGGCCCAGGCAGTCTAGATTTTTATGTTGACGTGACAATGAAAATTCAAAAATCCCATGACCATGCCTTGCATTTCCAAGGCGAGAGAGGCACCATTCAAACGCATGCTTCACCTGTGTGCGTTGGATCGACCAGTACCGGTCATCCATGTCTACTTCACCATGACTGGAGTGTTCCCAGCGGGGGGTTTGCCGCACGAGGCTGGCGAGCATGTCCCTGGTCCCACGCATTGTGGGCATGGACAGTGTGTGCGTGCACCTGCCCACCTCCCGAACAATGACGCCCATGGTACGGCCCATTAGTCTACCCCATCTGGCTAGCGGGTGTCCGGGAAACGTCGCAATCACTCTGGCCTTCAACTCATTTAAGAGTTCTTGGTACTTCCATTTTAGTTTTTGGTATGCCGTAGGGACTCTGATGACGAGGGACGTCGCTTCAAGGGTCACTTTGCTAAGCACCCAGTCTGTGGCACGTGCAGGGTCCAAGAATAGTTTTTTCACCGCACAGTGTCTTGCAGCTCTGTGGTGAATATTATGGTCTCGCGCCGAGCTTAGGATGTACAACAGGACCCATTGTTGCGCCTGGATTTCATTTTCTGCCCACCCCCAGATGACATACTTCTTCCCACAGATGATGTGCAAAAGGGTGTGGGACTCACTGAGTAGGTCACAGCAGGCATAGAGCTTGTGGGGCCTTTTATCCCATGTATCCCCAACGAGCTTCATGGTGCGCATCATACTTCTAACCGTGCCCGTGAACTCGGGCATAAGCCATGGGGCAGTGCCCCCTATCTTCGCTGCGTGCTGTGCACAGTGGTCCTCTATACGTGCAATAGCCCGGTGCACTTGTTGTGGAGAGAGCAGGGGGCAGGCTTTATTTTGCCCCAGCGAGTGGGGGGCAGGGGCTGCATCCACATGGGTGGGCACTGGAACAAAGACCAGCAGAAGCTTTTGCTTAAGGTTTCTCATCATGGCCTGGTGGTCCTCTGGCACCGGTAGATTCGGGGTGCGTGCATGCTCAGTGAAAAAGTTGCATATTGTTTTGTGAGAAGCAAAATGAGATGATCTTGGTGCCGGAGCACAAGTGCCCCGTGGCATTCCGCAGCGGGGGGTACATGGCCATCAGCGTGGCGCAGAGGCAGGGCTGATCTTGCACGTGCAGCTGCACAGTGTTCTGGAGCTGCAGAATCTGTTCTGCATCTAACTGACGGGTTAGGCATGTAACCCCAAGGCCCGAGTGCGGGACCTGAACTGTGGCCTATGGTAGGTCACCCAGGAGAGTGGGGATCCAGCGGGCATAGGGTGGAGCTCGCATCTTCCTAACTACACCTTGGATTTTCCGTGGCGCTACCGGCACAACGCAAGTGGTGCGCCTGAGCCAGACTTTGAGGGCAGGGGGGACACAGCTTTCAAAGAACAGCATCTGCAGCGTGTTTGTGGCCCAGTTTGCGATGGACTTGCCATAGGTGGGGAGTTTGAGGGTGAGGCGTCTGGCAAATTCCACTCCCCACTCCATGTTCACTCGCTGGGCCACTTTCCTAAATAGTTTCTCAAACAGTGGGCCCTCTACATACCGCGCTGCTCGCGTGAGAAACTGCAAGAGCATATGTACATTCGTGGATTGGTCAGCGGTGTGTGCCAGGGTGTGTGCATGTAGCAGCAGAGTTTTGCATTGTGGGGGGAGGGACAGTTTATTTACAATGGTCTCCCACGTGTCACGAAGCAGTGCCCCACCAGGGGCCAAAGAGTTGCAGGTGGGGGTCAGCACTGTCTCCATTCTACCCTCAAGTAGCAGGGCTTGTGCATTTTCCTGCACATTACGCATGCGAAGCATGGTGACATGTCGTGGCCCATGTCTGTTGTGCAGTTTTGGAAGGCTGGGGGTCCTGTGCGACATCGGGGGGCGGGCTCTGCGCTGCAGGACAAGGAAGGCAGTGTGCAGTGCTTGTGCATGCGTGTAGTGTTCCCTCAGTCTAGTGAACTGAGGCCTCTGGTCATGTATGCATCCATACTGCCCTACGTAGGGAAAGGAGGAGCTGAGTAGTGCATATATACCCTTGCTTGGTGTCGTGAGGTCACCACTAACTCCAACATCAGATAGGCGCACTGCCCTTTGGAGTTTTCTGTCTGGGGTGGAGAGGAGAAGCATGTTAGAGGCGTATAGGGATTTTACCACAGCCTCCCAATTTACAGGTTTCACACGCATCAGGCAGTTGCGGGTGTCTACTTCTGCATTCCACTTTCTCCACCACCGTGCTGTGTTTTTGTGTGTTTCGCTGGCTGTGGACCTTGCATGACATGGAGGTAGGTCATAGCCAGAATATGGGGTGGTACGGCGTGTGAGGTTGTGTAGCGCTGCTTGCAGACTGGAGGGGGTGACATCCCAGGCAACGTCAGCAAGCCCACCTTGAGGTAGCCAAAGCTCCCAGATACCAGGCCGGTGAGCCCACTTTTCGTTTCCCACTCCCGCAGTCGAGTAGCACTTACACCTCAGTTTGTTCCAATGAGCAAGCATGTGGCCCGTGCCCTGATCAGCATGTATCTGCAGCATATTGGACCAATTTTCGGTGTGCTCACGCCCGCGCACACTGTTGTAGAAGACCCTATTATGGAGGACTACCACCGCCTTTGTGGCATCACTCAGAAAGAGAGGGATGTGTTTTGGTTCTATGGTGGTGAGTTGGGTGTGCACAAACACTTTCCGGAACGAAAAGTCAGCGTGGGCCCTTGATTGAGGAGGGGTAGTGCGCCAAACACGTGGCACATGGGCGTGATCGCGGTGTATCGGGGGGTGGGGGTTGCTAGCGGTGTGCCACCTATGGTGCATTGTGCACCTAACACCTCTGTGATAAGAGACTTCATGCCATGGGACAGGTCTGTGCCAGCCCATCAACCGGTGTTGTGCACTGCAATTGCCCACTTGGCAACCCGGGTATAGAATGCATGCCCCCGTGCCGGTAAACGCCGGTCCTGCGCCTCTTCTCGGGGATTATTGGGGCGGTGCATATCAAGACAGTAAGGAGACCACAGGTGTTTCATCGAGCGTGCAGCGCGCGTCGCAGTGTTCCGCTCTTGTGCGCTGCGTCCGCGTGTGTGTGCCCTTTCACGTGCGTGCTCGTGTGCGTGGTCGTGCGCGTGTGTGCAGACGTGCGCGTATGTGCAGTCCTGCGTGCTTATGGTCCGGCCTGTGCTCGTGACACGCTGCTGCCCCTGCTCTTGCTGTCGGTGCTTCTTGTGAAGAGCGTCCAGGGCACCTTCAGTGTCCGCCAGTTTTTGCTGGAGGTGGGACAGGGACTCACGTAGGCGCATAGTGACGAGTTGCAACTTGTGGTAATGGACCGCATGTGAGACCAGGATTTCTTTCAGGGGGGAGGGGACATCATGTAAGGCATTCTCCGCATCCACTCGCCGGGCAAGCAGGTATACCTCACCGTCAAACGGGCGACTACAAGCTGTCATCATCGCTTCCTACGTCGGGCTCTTCATACGATCCTTGGCTGGGGTCGGGCTGCGCCAGCGGGAACTGGGACTCTGGTTGCTCCAGCGGGAATTGGCACTCCGGTTGCTCCAGCGGGTATTGGGACTCTGGATGGGACTCCGCACCGCCCATAGGCTCCTCCCCTTGCTCCCGGTCACAGGGCTGTCCCATACCTTCACCTGGATCAGGCACTTGTGAGGCTCCCAGTGGGTCCGAGAGTTGTGAGTTGGAGACTTGTGATTTGGAGCCTAGCGAGGGAGGCTGTGGGTCTGGAACTCTCGACATCTGCGATAGGTCTTCCGGGCGTCGCTCCGCATTTCGTGCTGGCAGACAGGGTGTTGGTAGGCAGGGCGGGGAGTATCGCAGCACCTCTCGTTCTAGGATGCATCGCCCCCCCTGTCGCACGGAGTCCCACTCTCCAACCGCCTCGCGCCATTGTTGGACGAAATGTTTCACCGGGGGCTGCCGCGGGGCTTCCTCTGGTGCACCACTCAGAGCCATTGCTGGTGCTGGCGGTGGTGCTGGTGCTCGGCTTTTCAAGGGCGTGATCGTCCTCGTGTGATCTGGGACTATGGCACCTCGATGTCGACAACGCCTCTTGTAGGGAGGATTGAGTTCATCAGCACGGTCCTGCGCATCATCTTGTCGGAGAAAGACATGTCCCTTTGGGAGCTGGCAGTCCCCCCTCTTTGTCATGGCGAAATCACCTTTGATCGATGGGGGGTGTAGCAGTGGGGGCATGACACATTCCCACAGTGGTTCCCCCGACTCATCGAGGGCTGAGACCCTGGCACACATAGGGACCCACATTTCCCGTGGTTAACTTCCTGGGGCGGTAGGCGAGACACCTTGCTGCACAACCACTAGGCATCCTGCCACCAATCGGTGGCTCATCTGCGCCATCAGGGGCGCGATCGTACTAGTCGGCACGATCTTCGGGTCAACAGACTTCAGCAATTCGACTAGCTCATCTCGGGCGAGCGAGTCGATGGCGCGTCCTTGGAGCTTCCTGGTGATTGGCTTCTTCCAGAAATCATCTGGGTATGCCGGGTGCATCGCTTGCAGTGATCGCTTGCTATGCTCCTTTATCTCACGGTTGGCCAAACGGGAGCCCTGCTCCGCAGAATCATCGTCACTGTCATCTGTTCCTTCATGTACAGAGGTCGCACGCGACTGCGGGGAGTCCCCTCTTGTGGGGTCCAGGGAAGATCCATAGCCTGTTTGACCTGCATTTGGGGCCTGTGGCTCCGCATCATGGGTTTTCCCCGGCGCTCCGCATTGCGCGGTCTCAGATTTTTGCTTGCATGGGCGTAGCAGTCCCTCTGCATGGTCCAACGGCATGTCTCCTTGGGGTGCGTGTTGGAATGGCCCCCTTGGAATGGCCTCACCCTTGTCCTCCCGCTTCGCGGGGTCCATCTCCATAGGAGCGCTCAGGGGCGCCTGCACCCCTTCAGTCTTAGGGGCCTGTGATGCTGGGAGTCCTTGGAGGTTTGGCACCGGGGAGCAGTGGCTCATGCCCACTTGGACTAGAAGTTGTTGGATTTGTTCTTGCGACCACCCCATGCCTTCTAGCATGCAGATCATCAGGGAGTTTCCACAGGCTTGTCCTGTTTCCAAACGGCCAACTGAGTGTTGCACAGTGCCTAGGTCCTGGCGTAGGCCTTAAACATCGGAGGTGAGGGACTTTATGTTTCCTTCCACCGCAGTAACGCGCGACTCCATATGCGTGGACTGGATACTGAAGGACCCTTGCGCCGCCTGACCGCTTCCTGTTGGTGCCGTGGACTGTACTGTCCTGGCCGGGCGATATTTGTGCACGGGCCGGGAGATGTCCGCTTGGTGCCCAGAGGCTCCCGTCATTTTAGAGCCGCTGTCCAGCCCTCGTCCTGCGCCCATGTGGGGTGCCGTGAAGGGGAATCCTGTTGTAGCCTTTTGATCCGCCTTTTGATATGGCCCTTGGTTGGGCTTCAGTCCATGTTGGCTGCTGGGGGACCTCGATGGACTCGCCTACAGATCGTGGTGCGTGTGGCTTTGCGCCAGGACTTCTCCTTCGCTTTGCGAACCCGTTTCCATCGGGGCATCATGGCTCTCATTGTCCCAGTCGTCCGCTTCTCCGGAGGGAGAGGGTGCAGGGTTTGTACAGCATGCGGCCCCTGGGTGACACGTGAGGGGCCACGTATCCAGATATTGCCTTTTTGCTCCTCCCGGAGCGCTTCCAGTTCCCATCCTTCTGAAGGCGGAGGAGGGACTGTTCTCGGGTCTGATCCGTCTGCCCATCTGGGGAATCCACCAAGGTACTCCATGATGGCTTTGAGTTGATCAAATGTGCTCATCTGCGATGTCGGCCACGTGCAGGTTACGTGTTTTTTTGGCCCCGGTTCGAATCCCGCTCGGCGAGTTTTGGTGCCGACTTGCTTTATGCACCGCTTGCTTTTTTGCCTGCGCTGCACAAATTTGGGGAGCGGGATTCGAACCGGGCACTAAAACATCAGTCATGTTACCAGTGGAGCGACGCAACAGATAAATCTCCAGCTTACATTGCATCCGAAATTCTGACAATTGAATTTCTCTTTTGCTTGCGGTTGGATCTCTTTTGTCTACTATTTGGAAACCCTCAATGTGCCAGTGTTTTGTTTTGGGTTGGTTTTGGTTTGGTTTGTTGTCTCAATGCCCGCTGTCAGCGGCGGTTCGAATCCCGTGTTCACAGCTGGGGATCGCCATTCTAGCGGCTGTACGCCTCAATTATCCGGATAAGGGCTTATCCGGAAGAAACGCATTTCTCCTGTGGTGTGGTGCACTGGGACCTGATGGAAAAGGGTACCTTGTTGCACCCAAACTTGTAAACTCCTAAAAGGTGTCTTGTAGTACTCATGGGGGGTTTTAAGGGGTCATGTGTCCTGAGGGGGCCCAAATGACCTATAGGGACTGTGCTTCTCAACCGTGTACTCCATTGTTAAACTTTTTCAAAAATGCATAGGACCCCTTGTTGCACCCTTGTTGCACCCCTTGTTGCGCAACAACCCCCCCTTGTTGCACCCCTTGTTGCACCCCCTTATCGCGCGATAACTCCCCTTGTTGCACCCCTTGTTGCACCCCTTGTTGCACCCTATGAAGCATGCACAAGACAACCACTTTGTGACATCTCCTGTCCACCGCAACCTGCGACGTCCCAGTAGGATTTCTGCTTTGTCTCTCTCCTCTGCCTCCTGTACCTTCCGTGCAAGCAACCCCATGTCCAGGTTATTATAATATTCATATTTACAACATGGCCCATGGAAAGCCTAGATAACCTTGGCTTTAAGAGAGCCCGTCCCTTAAAATTGTTGTGTAGGTCCCTATTGAAAGGGCACTGGGAATGCTCGAAAAAATATACATATATATATTCCTATATGCCTGTGCAAAATAAGGTGAGTGAGCACATGTCCAATGGACCCACGTGCTCACCTTCCACCCTAAGTCCCCCCATGCCTCGCGGAAGCGGTCCACCGCATTACTGTACATGGCAACATCACTATCTGTAGAAAATTCTTTTTGCCTCCAAAACTTATGGATATGTGCAAACTGGTGCAAGAGGGTACGAAGGACCACCCATACCAAAGGCCCAGTGGGGGTCTCCACATTCCCCATACGTGCCTTGGCAATGGTGACAATGTTGTCTGCCCATTGGGGGTTGGCCATGAAGGCATTGGCACTTGTAAGGTCAAAACTTCCCTCTTTGGCCCACCTTGGTGCAATCCTCTCTGCCTCTGGGATCCCCTTGCAAACTTGTTTGATCTCGTGCATCTCCCCGTCTAGCTCACGCACCCCAACATGGATCCCTCTTTGGTGGAACTCACCCCTTAGCCTTTTCGCGAGGATGCACAGGATTCTACATGTTGCATGCACGTAGTCACCTACTCTCCCCCCAATTGGGATGCACCTGAGGTAAGCACCCCACCTCACCCCCCCCCTTCATGTCTCCTACAAAAAATGCTAGGCCATTATCTTCCTCACAAATCCAACACTTGGATTTGGAGGAGGGGTTCCCGGCATGCATATTTTTCCCATCCCCCGTGATGACACACTTGAACCCTAGTGTTTTCCCTTCCCACACAATGTCACAATTGTGACACAAATCTTGCACCTGACCATTGAGGTCATGTGCCTTGTCCATGGCTAGCATGAAATGTGTGCCATCACCCCCCCACATGGCCCACCAAATTGGCCATAGGTTAGGGGCCCCTGCATCACTTGGTTGTTGCCAACAGTGGACAGAAATGTCACACTCAGTTGCTGATGCTTTCCATAAAGGGGTGGCATCAAGTGACAACACCACAATGATGTCCGGGCCATGGGTCTTAAATGTTTTGGCAGCTTGTGACAAACTAATTTGGTGGTTGACAACCTCAGCAAGCTTGTTGCTCGCTGAGACCCGAGGTGCACCTGTCTCAGGAACAACAGCCCTGGTGGCACACCAATAGGGTGTGTGCTGTTGTCGTGCTGCGTCCAAACCTTTTTTCCTACAAGCCCTTGGCAACCTATACATTTCCCTAATACTTAAACGCATTCCACGGACTAGTTTGACAACCCTTAAGGCCTCCTTCTCTTCCACTGTGGCATTACTGCCATCCTTCACACTGGCGCACCCCCCACGGAGATGTACAACTCCTTGATTTGTCATTTAAACTTGTACTTCTCCGTCTTGTAACAGTGACCTCAGAATCTGCTCAGCCATTTTCAAGCGCTTCTGTTGTTGCTTCCGGGAGACTTTCTTCAGTGGCTGCATGCGTAAGGCTTCGAGGGTTGAACAGCACTATTGGATGGCAGTTGATGCCTTGACTTTCATTTTGAAAATGCTGCGATTTGGAGTAACAGTGGTGCAACAAGTGGGTGCAACAAGGTACCTTATCGCGCACCTTGTCGCGCAACTAAGGGGCGCGATAAGGTACCTTATCGCGCACCTTATCGCGCGATAAGGGGCGCGATAAGGTACCTTGTTGCACCCCCTTGTTGCGCAAACACAAATGGTCCCATTAGCATCATTGGCAATTGCAAAGAGGGCAAAGACAAAGGTCAACTGGCAATTAGTTGCAATCAGGTGATCCGCAGTGCCACCCGCCGCAAGGCTGTCCACAAGGTGCAAACCCACGTGCCATAAGTTCCTCACGCTCCTGTAATGACGCTCAGCTTACATCTGCACCATTGTACAAAACAATGGACCACCTGTCTCCTTCCCAGTCCCGCGGCCTCTGTAGGGCCCCGCTGTTGAAAACCAACCCTTTGCGCACGGAGCACACAACCCCTGGGACCCCTCGACCAAAGTGGTTCACCACTTGCACCACCTCTCTAGTGGTCTTCCATTTGGGTGCCCACAGCTTGCCACCACACTCCATCCACAACCCACCACCACGGAAGTCACCAAGTTCAACCACAGCACTGAGAGGTGTCCCATCACGTGGGAGTGAATGAGGTACCACGGGCTGCTGACCCGTGTAGTGTGCCACTTGCACAGTGCACCAATGAAACCAACTTGGGAGGGTGGCCAAGGCCCATGCACGCACCAAATGCAAAAAATGAATGGCATTTGGCTTCAATGTCGCCTTTAGAATGCGGGCCTCATGCCATGTGGGCCCCATTCGGCCCCACCCGAATTGTGCAGTGTGGACTGGGGCACCAAACTTCTCCCCTCTCTTCAATTGCAAGGCCCGTGCAAAATGTAGCAACTCCTCCTCACTGGGGGTGGCATGCAACTCAGGACCCCTTAGAAGTCACTCCCGAGAAAAAGGAGGCTTAGATGGACTGGCAGGCCAGAAAGTGGTAGGCCTAGACTGCTTTCGGGGCGTGCTCAGTTCAGCTGGTGTCGCAAGGGGGGGCTATGGGTTCCCAAGGCTGCATTCCAATTATCCTGAAGGGTAGCCTTGTCTACCTCCAAACTCTCCACTCGCTCTCGCAAAGAATCCCTCTCACTTCTGAGCCGTGCAACCTCAGCACTACTTGTTGTCAATTTGTCCTGCGCTTCCTTGGCGGTTGCCTCTGCCCTTTCCTTTGCCTCCCGCAGCCTGGCTTGCTCAGCAAGGGCCAACTCCAATTTGTCCTCCATTTTTTTTGTTTTCTCCTCTTGTCTCTTCAACCGCGCTGCAACCTCACTCCGTCTCTCCTCCCTCAGTGCAGCTGCAACAACCGATGTTGCTTGGGATGTCACTGCATCCTTCACATTTGCAAGCGGCCTGGATGAGAAATCCTCAGTGAGTGCACCTACAATATTCTGCACGCTCGAGGCACTGAGGGTGACAAGACCAGCACTGCCAGGAACACTGCCTGATGCTGGCGTTCCTCCCTTCTTGCCGTCGGGCTTTGGCTTTTTTGGGCCCTTACCCTTCAGGTCACTGGGCTGCCCACGCTTTCTCTGGGCAAAGGGGGTGGCATCACTGTGTGAACGGTCCGCATCCACATCAACCTCCTGTTTCGTGATCCCAGGACCATATCTGGGGGCACTGGAGGTTTCCCATTCCTTCATCCAGTCCGCAACACATGTAGGCAAGTCATCCCCCCCAAAGGCACGGAAATTGCGCAATGCATGGTGCGTGACCCAACGGAAGCTGTCTTCAGTGGGGATCAGGCGCTTGAACTGATTCTTACGCCCCCTTACGAAGCATAGCACAACACAGCCACCCCAAAATCAATCTTTGCATCTGAGGTCCAAAGGCTGCAAACGACGGGGAGGGTGAATGCCTTCTGAGTGTCTTTTTTTTTTCCATTGACACACAGAAATTATTTGATGGATCCACCAGTAGTCCAAACTACTCGGTGATTTGCGAAAATCCTGGGCTGTTCAAGTTCGGGGACGAATCCGTGCATTATTGACAATAATCCCAAGGCCGCAAAGTGGAGCCGAGGCAAGCGAAACAACCTTGCCGTCATTTACTAGTTGCCTCGCGCAACAACGCACTCGTGAACACCGTCCTAGTCACCTTGTTTGGAAACGCCGTTTACGTGGCAATGTCGCAACTTGGGCCCAAGGAGCGTTCCGCAACGTCCAAATCGGAAAGCAAGCAGCTAAAGTCCGTAAAAAATTTTATCGCCCGAACTCAAGCTAAAGTGGACGCCAAGTTGACTCAAAGTCGTCTTTTTCCTACGCTTTCACCTTCAAAATACCAGAATGACCCACTACACCCGCCACTCGATCTATCCCCGTCACGCGAAGGACAATCATCTAATGTTACTTCAGACCATGAACCCGAATATGTCGCAAAAGAACTGTTCCCACCCACCGACGACACCGGTAACGCCGCCAAAGAAAAAGGAGCCCAAGAACAACAACAACAATTTAAACCGCTCCCAACGCCGCGGCACCGAGAACATTCTAGACACCGAGCCCGAAGACACACACAAGAACACCGAGGGGAACCACTCATGTGATGCCGATGACTTGGAACAACAAGAGGAATGTCACGAAGACCCGTGTGGAGATGCCGCAATGGACAACGGCGCCACTTCCGACGACAACACGAGGAAAGTCAACAAGGGTGGGCCCGACAACTCACTCTTACCTCCATGTGAAGAGCAATCTACGCCAAGCATTATTCCGTCTCCCGATGGAACACACGAAAAGACCGACGAAGGAGAAGACCATACTCCCAAAGAAGAGAATGGTAATGCCGCAAGGCCCTTCTTCAACCCTTCCCTTAACCCAGATGGTGTCTTTGCAAAATTCTTGGTGAAGCATAATGTAGACATCAATGCCCACGATCAACAAGCGCTTTGGGGAGAAACTTGTGCGCAAGACACTTTAGGAATGGATACCAATCAACTTGTGTTAGAAAAATTCCATAGGCAAATCATTTACAACCGAGTTCGCCCAACAATAGACCTTTGGGCGAGCGATCAGTGGTCTTTTTTCCAAGAAATTGATTGCTCCGGCAACAATGCCTACTCAATGATCGGACATGACAATTTTCGGTACCTCAAGGACATTCTACATCACCACCCAAAATTCTATATTTTTCCACACCCACAAGATTGCTACAACACCAAATACAAATACGGCCACACATGGACCGAATGGGCCGATGCCATCAACGAAGCCTTGCAAGACACCTTTGATTCCGGTATTGTGTACGAAGGTTCCTTCATTCTCCCGGGAACGGAAGACAAGCTTTCGGCGGAGACACTATTCAGAAACCCCTTGAACCCCAGCATGATCTCCCTTGCCCCTTGGCCGTGTGGAGTAGACCGGCTTTCGGATGCCAACACATACAATCCCTCGCCCAATCCCGATGGCTCCGTGCAACTCAATTTGCTTGACTCTCCTCAATATCCATATTTTCAACTTCAACTCTCCACTCGCCACAAGCACCTTGCACACATCCGCTACGGCGAAATCATGCACCCTCACGCTTCCCTACAATGGGCTATCAACAAGGTGGACGGCTCCGTCCAAGTAGCCGCGGTGCGCACTACGCTACGATTTGAAATTGCACGGCATTTGCTCCCGAACTTCACCGTCCCTTCTCCAAAAGAGCTACCAAAAAAATCCAAGCGGGAACGAGGAGAGTATAGACGGCGCCGTGGTAACGCCCGGGACTTCTTTGTCCTCATCAACCGCCTTTTCCATTTCGAAAATGATCACATTTCGGTCAATTCCAAAAATGCTTTCTTTCCGGAGGAACGCATTCAACCTCTACAATCATCCTCTGAACAAATGTTCCGTTTCGATTACACTATTCCGACCCCTCTCGCCGAGAAGCTTCTCTCAATAATCTTGCAACACCCCTTGTGGACACATGGCAAGGTCTTTTGCATTCGCGGTTCCGATCTAGGAAAGGACAAGACTTTCAAAATTGTCCCTTCCAAAGCATACAAAAAGGCAACACCAGACTTCAAACAAATTGATGTGTGGAAGTCCCTTCTGACTAGCGAAGCCGCCCAACGATGCGGTATCCTAGGGGCTATCCCTAGAACATATCAAGAGTTTTACGTGTGCATGAACTACCACAACATACCCTTGCTCCCTCAACGAGACTCTCTCACTTCCATGAGCTACATGCTCTTCCAAGAAAACAACCTGGTCACGCATCGGCGCACAACGGTAGCCATGATCTTTTGGGGTGGGTTCTCCTCGTGGCGCTCCCAACACCCGGGACAAAAAATGGATCTATCCGTTTCCCCTCAGAATGTGCACATGGATGTCCCTCCTCCACCCTCCCCGGTGAAAGCTTGCTTTAACCCCCTCCCCGAGCCCCCGGATCCGGAGCTCGTTGAAGTTCACGCTCCATTATCTACGCCGGACGTTGACGTAATGTTCGGAGTCTCCCTGCTTGAGAAAATCCGGCACATTTCTTTGTTCAGCGCCGCCATGGCTAAGGTACGGGTCTACCGAGTGAAATACGTTCATAAAGAATCAGCGCTCCTAGCGGAAGGCTTCACGGTATCACAACTCGTGTTTCACCCCGAATGCCCCGACACGGCGGCGCACGACAAACTTCTGGGACCCACCAACCCCTTAGTTTCAGAAGCCCAAGATTTCCTCTCACGTGTCATCGAGGCGGCGACTGCCTACGGCAGCACAGAGCAACTAGGTCTCGCAAGGGACCACTATTTGTCCACAAGCAAGCCCCTCTCACTCACGGAAAAGGTTGCGCAACTCCACCTCCAAACGGGAAAAATCTTTGACCCCGTTCCGGAAATAGCAGGAGCCTTTATAGCTAATGAATTTTTCTCAGAGGACGAGGAGTCCCCGGTGATGTCCTTCAGCAAAAATGAAGATCACTTCTGGTTGTCCGAAGGGCACCGCACCATGGTTCATTTCGGATTCAGGTACAATCCAGAATCAAAGGAAGTTGAACCTTTTGAACCGACCCCCCCTGAGTTTATCCAAGCGCTTGGGCTACGGGCATTCTCTGCTTGCACCCAGGTCCTGCCCTCTCCTTCCTCATGCCCCAACATGTGGTCCGTCGCCAGCTACGAGCCCGGCAGCGGCCTGAGGAGCCACGTAGACATCCCAATAGTGGGCCCCTATGTCCTGGACGGTTCCTTTGGGTCAGGTACGGAAATGGTTTTCGAACCACGTGCTTTCCCCGGATCCAACCTTTTTAAGAAACGACAAAAGATCTTCCTACAGCGCCGCAGCCTGCTCCTCATTTTTGGGGAAGCTCGTGACAAGTGGAAACACCAAATCCCAGCCCGCGACTACGACACAGTAGAGAAGCGGCGCATTCCCCGAGACCCCAGGGTGTCTCTTATTTCCCGGCACACTGGTACAGGATCAGACCCCCCTGCGACATCCTCACAGCCCCTTGACCCCGGGCAACGTGAATCAAATTAATGACCCCGCACTCGGCACCACCCCTCCATGCACATGAGACGTGATCCGCATTTCGAGGTTACGAGTACTCCCCGTCACAATTTTCATATGTTCTCACACATGGCGTCGCCATCGCTCTGCCACTCTCCCTGTGCGTAGCATGAATTCCTTAACACCTGTGAACGACAGGTATGCCCTGATCGGGCCGGTCGGCTTTCACTGTGTGTCGAACCATTATATTCTCCCCTCGCGGGGAACCCTGATGAGCCTACCCAATGCTGCCCGTCCCCATATTCTTCCTGCCACCCTCCCACCCATCAATGCCACCACAGTGGAAGTAACATGAGACGGTGTCAGGAGGTCCTTGCTCGTTTGGGCGTACACGCCGCCTCCCTCACCGCCACCGTCTCTCGCATCGCCGAGGTTCTCCCTGTGGAGCATACACACGTCAACCCAAGTGCATTGGTCCCACACACAAGTGTCTCCACAGACCTGGCAATACATCCTTCTCTTCGCAGTGCCTGTGCCACGGCTCTGCACAACTCTCCCAGAGGCATGCGTATAAGCACTTCAGTCACGAATTTCCACACTTGAACAATGCGACTCCAACCCCACTCTAAGTCACGAGGACCCTTCCTACATAACAACGCTTCCGACACCGGATGCTCCCTTGGCTGCCCGCTATTCTTCCATTCGGCCACCCTCCTTCCCACCCCCCCCCCCAAGTGCACAAGCCCCTCAAGCCAAGATACTTACGCCACCCCCCCCCTTCTCTACCTTCGATCCCGGCGATTCGTGTTGTGTCCTTCAACACGGCGAAAAGCCAGAACACGCCCGCGTCGATTTTGCATTTCCTGAATGAAGGGTATGACGTCATACTCCTACAAGAACTAAACTCTCCCCCTCTCCTCCCACAGCGGTACGCGTTCGGAAATGACCGCGCCAAAGTCTTCTCTAATGTTTGTGGCCACAAACACGGCGTATCGGTCATCGCAAGTCCACGGATCGCGAGATATACCAGCTGTATCTCACCCAAGGACAGCGACGGCCTAATCTGTGGAGCCAAAATATCTCTGCCGGAAGCAACCCCCCTGCATGTCTTCTCCGTATACTGCCCCCAGTGCGTACAGGAGCCCCGGCTCCATATCATGACACCATAGAGCGAGTCCTTGCTTCCTATTGCAACTAGCATCCAAATCACATCCTGGGAGGTGATTTCAACTGCGTTCTGGACCCTGAACTCGACCAGCACAGCTTAGTCGATCTGCATGAATGGCACTGGCTTAACGGGGAAGTGGAATACCTCCCGTCCAAACTAGTGGACACCTTTAGGTCAGAACACCCCTCCCTACGGCACTATACCCGCTACGCAAGCGACCGCTGGGATAGCGAAGCAAGGTTAGACTACATCTTTGCGTCCCGCCGCCTGGTGTCGCACTTTCCCCTCCTGGATGCATCGATCCTCACTGACTACACCATCTCAGACCACCACCCAGCGGTTGCTGTTTTCCAGTGCCCCTGTCCACTTCTTCTGTGTCAGCCCTGCCTCCCCCCTTGCATTTTCCGCAAACTTTCTAATGACGAAAAACAACAGTTCACCAAAAGTATACAGCGAATTTCCGACTAGTGCCAGGAACTCCAAGACGTCCCTGCCAGAGCCCCATTAGAGGAGATCGTCACCGCCACTGATTCTCTCCTTATGCAGATTGGCACGGCGTTCCATAAAATCACACGTCCGAAACCACAGCGCAAAGACCAAGAGGGCTATGGCAAGCTCAGGAAACTATTGCGCTCACCCCCGCCTCCTTCGTCCCCGGCATTTCCCGGGCACATTGCTGAAGTCCAATCCGTGGTAAACACTTTGAGATCCTCAGACGAAGCCAAAGCGAAAAGGAAGCTTCACAGTAGTCTGGTCCGAGGGATCCAGATGAAAAGCACTGTCGCCCGCACCTTGTCCCCTAAAGACCTGGAAACTCTTGTCGTCAAAGATCCAACTACCAAAGAGCTCCTCAGTGACCCAGCTGACGTAGCAAAGGTTTTTGGGGACACCCTTCTTCATCTTGGTGGGCAACCGGATTATACCCCCCCCCCCAGGACTTTGTCGACGAAGTCCTGTCCCACTCCCCCACATGCCCTGTTTCTGCCAAAAACGACCAGATACCATCTGTGTCCTGGCAGGAGTTTCTGAGCCACTTAAAGCACAGTAAGCCGTCAAAAGCCGGGGGTCCGGACAAAACGAACAATTACATCCTGGCCCTGTGTCTGGACCCCATCCAACGTTTTTCCACTCCATTTTAAACCGCTTCTTCGATTCGCCGCTGCCGCCGCATTGGCTATGCGCAAAAATCTGTTTACTTTATAAGAAAGGCGACCCCTTCACCCCCTCAAATCACCGCCCTATTGCCCTCTAAAGCTGCATCAATAAACTCCTGGCCACTTTTGCTTGCAACCACCTGCGCTCGCAAGTGTTTGCACACGACATCCTTTCATAAATTCAGCACGGCGGCCTACCCGGCCACCAATGCGCTGATCATCTGTATCACCTCAAGGCCCTCTATGCAAAATCGAAGAAGAGCTACTCGCTCTTCATCGATTTCAATAAGGCCTTTAATTCGGTGCCCCATGGCACACTCTGGACCGTTCTCGAACGGGCCAATTTTTCTACTTCCACTATTTCTCTCATAAAACAATTATACTCCTTCCCTCAAGACAGCCCCATAATCAACGGCCGCACCCCCCACGCCTACCTTCAAACCAGGGGCCTCCGACAGGGATGTCCCCTCTCTCCCCTACTTTTCATCCTCTACCTCAACTCCCTCTTCCACCATTTTTTTGCCACAGTGCCCCCCCCTCGCACAAACGCTCGCACAAGCCACCACGCTTACATCGACGACATCCTCATCAAAAGTGAGGATGTCGTCTACATCCAAAACAGTCTCAACTACTTCGATGGTCCCGCCAGGGCTTGGGGCTTGCCATGGACATGAACGTGTCCAAAACCGAAGTCCACGCTAATGGCATAGCCCCCCAAAAAGAATTCCTGACACCCAGAGCCTCTGAATTCCTCAATTACAACAAAAAAACAAGGCGCCCTCACACGTGCTATAAATACTTGGGGGTATATCTTTTTACACACCACCAAGCCAAGGGCCTGTTTCACATGCTCAAAGCGAAGATCCAGAGTTATTTTGCCCGACTCTCTCCCTTGCCTCTTACGTTAAGTGAAAAGGTCCGCCTGACGAATTCATAGTTGGTCCCAGCGCTCGCCTACCGCCTAATTACCCACTCCCTTTCCCCCGACCAGCTCGAAAAGCTGAAGTCACTCATCTGGGCAGGCGTTGCATCTCAGAGCATCACACGCCTGCATGGTCTCCCCCGGAGATCGTTTCGCAGCTCGCCCAAAGGGAGGATTAGGCATGAAATTCCTGCCGCACAGCGTCCACGTTGCAACTGTGAACTGTGGACTTCGTGCCCTCTGCGGCCTCGCTCCAAAATCAGTTGGTCCTTTGTACGTCGAGTCCATTCTTAGCCCAAATCAAAGGGCATCAGATCCCGTTCAAAACTCTTTCATGGACTCCATTCACGCCTTGGGCATTTCATTCCACAGCATAGGCCCGTGGAGACCCACTGCCATTGAGGATCTAAAACCTGGTACCCAGCTAACCGTTTCGATTACACTATTCCGACCCCTCTCGCCGAGAAGCTTCTCTCAATAATCTTGCAACACCCCTTGTGGACACATGGCAAGGTCTTTTGCATTCGCGGTTCCGATCTAGGAAGGGACAAGACTTTCAAAATTGTCCCTTCCAAAGCATACAAAAAGGCAACACCAGACTTCAAACAAATTGATGTGTGGAAGTCCCTCCTGGCTAGCGAAGCCGCCCAACCATGCGGTATCCTAGGGGCTATCCCTAGAACATATCAAGAGTTTTACGTGTGCATGAACTACCACAACATACCCTTGCTCCCTCAACGAGACTCTCTCACTTCCATGAGCTACATGCTCTTCCAAGAAAACAACCTGGTCACGCATCGGCGCACAACGGTAGCCATGATCTTTTGGGGTGGGTTCTCCTCGTGGCGCTCCCAACACCCGGGACAAAAAATGGATCTATCCGTTTCCCCTCAGAATGTGCACATGGATGTCCCTCCTCCACCCTCCCCGGTGAAAGCTTGCTTTAACCCCCTCCCCGAGCCCCCGGATCCGGAGCTCGTTGAAGTTCACGCTCCATTATCTACGCCGGACATTGACGTAATGTTCGGAGTCTCCCTGCTTGAGAAAATCCGGCACATTTCTTTGTTCAGCGCCGCCATGGCTAAGGCACGGGTCTACCGAGTGAAATACGTTCATAAAGAATCAGCGCTGCTAGCGGAAGGCTTCACGGTATCACAACTCGTGTTTCACCCCGAATGCCCCGACACGGCGGCGCACGACAAACTTCTGGGACCCACCAACCCCTTAGTTTCAGAAGCCGAAGATTTCCTCTCACGTGTCATCGAGGCGGCGACTGCCTACGGCAGCGCAGAGCAACTAGGTCTCGCAAGGGACCACTATTTGTCCACAAGCAAGCCCCTCTCACTCACGGAAAAGGTTGCGCAACTCCACCTCCAAACGGGAAAAATCTTTGACCCCGTTCAGGAAATAGCAGGAGCCTTTATAGCTAACGAATTTTTCTCAGAGGACCAGGAGTCCCTGGTGATGTCCTTCAGCAAAAATGAAGATCACTTGTGGTTGTCCGAAGGGCACCGCACCATGGTTCATTTCGGATTCAGGTACAATCCAGAATCAAAGGAAGTTGAACCTTTTGAACCGACCCCCCCTGAGTTTATCCAAGCGCTTGGGCTACGGGCATTCTCTGCTTGCACCCAGGTCCTGCCCTCTCCTTCCTCATGCCCCAACATGTGGTCCGTCGCAAGGTACGAGCCCGGCAGCGGCCTGAGGAGCCACGTAGACATCCCACAATTGGGCCCCTATGTCCTGGACGGTTCCTTTGGGTCAGGTACGGAAATGGTTTTCGAACCACGTCCCCTCCCCGGATCCAACCTTTTTAAGAAAAGACAAAAGATCTTCCTACAGCGCCGCAGCCTGCTCCTCATTTTTAAGGAAGCTCGTGACAAGTGGAAACACCAGATCCCAGCCCGCGACTACGACACAGTAGAGAAGCGGCGCATTCCCCGAGACCCCAGGGTGTCTCTTATTTCCCGGCACACTGGTACAGGATCAGACCCCCCTGCGACATCCTCACAGCCCCCTGACCCCGGGCAACGTGAATCAAATTAATGACCCCGCACTCGGCACCACCCCTCCATGCACATGAGACGTGATCCGCATTTCGAGGTTACGAGTACTCCCCGTCACAATTTTCATATGTTCTCACACATGGCGTCGCCATCGCTCTGCCACTCTCCCTGTGCGTAGCATGAATTCCTTAACACCTGTGAACGACAGGTATGCCCTGATCGGGCCGGTCGGCTTTCACTGTGTGTCGAACCATTCTATTCTCCCCTCGCGGGGAACCCTGATGAGCCTACCGAATGCTGCCCGTCCCCATATTCTTCCTGCCACCCTCCCACCCATCAATGCCACCACAGTGGAAGTAACATGAGACGGGGTCAGGAGGTCCTCGCTCGTTTGGGCGTACACACCGCCTCCCTCACCGCCACCGTCTCTCGCATCGCCGAGGTTCTCCCTGTGGAGCATACACAGGTCAACCCAAGTGCATTGGTCCCAGACACAAGTGTCTCCACAGACCTGGCAATACATCCTTCTCTTCGCAGTGCCTGTGCCACGGCTCTACACAACTCTCCCAGAGGCATGCGTATAAGCACTTCAGTCACGAATTTCCACACTTGAACAGTGCGACTCCAACCCCACTCTAAGTCACGAGGACCCTTCCTACATAACAACGCTTCCGACACCGGATGCTCCCTTGGCTGCCCGCTATTCTTCCATTCGGCCACCCTCCTTCCCACCCCCCCCCAAGTGCACAAGCCCCTCAAGCCAAGATACTTACGCCACCCCCCCCCTTCTCTACCTTCGATCCCGGCGATTCGTGTTGTGTCCTTCAACACGGCGAAAAGCCAGAACACGCCCGCGTCGATTTTGCATTTCCTGAATGAAGGGTATGACGTCATACTCCTACAAGAACTAAACTCTCCCCCTCTCCTCCCACAGCGGTACGCGTTCGGAAATGACCGCGCCAAAGTCTTCTCTAATGTTTGTGGCCACAAACACGGCGTATCGGTCATCGCAGGTCCACGGATCGCGAGATATACCAGCTGTATCTCACCCAAGGACAGCGACGGCCTGATCTGTGGA